>OX438924.1:9385000-10585000 GCA_949316025.1 Lapara coniferarum
AGTAAAAGTTAACAAAGATCTTTGTTTGTTTTTTCTTTAATAAAGTAAAATCAGATAAATGTTTAGTATCGAGTGTGACCCCCTCTAGCTGAAATCACAGCTTGAATTCGTCTGGGTATGCTAGCGAGGATATCCCGGATACTTGCTTGCGGAATACGTTCCCACTCCGCGGTAATCACATTCTTCAGCTCTCTGATGGTTTGCGGAGCCGGTTGTACTGATCTCACGCGTCGTTTCAGAACGTCCCAGACATGCTCTATAGGATTGAGGTCGGGACTTCGAGCTGGCCAATCCAAACGACGAATGCCGACCTCTTGCACATACGCTTCCACATCGCCAGACCGGTGGGCGCGAGCGTTGTCGTCCATAAAAATTGAGTCTTCGCCTAAAGCGGCCAATGCGGGTTGTGCATGAGAATAAGAACTTCCGTTATGTATCGATGTCCAGTCAGTGAGCCGTTTTCAATAAAGACTAACTCTGTACGATCCATTGAATTTATTCATGCCCAAAACATAACAGAGCCCCCACCATAAGGTGTGATTTCTTCAAAACAAGCCTCTGCAAAGCGTTCTCCTCGTCTTCGTAGCACTCGCTGACGTCGATCTTCACCGAACAGAGATATCCTGGCTTCATCGTGTTATATACCACTACGTTTTGCCTAGTAAAAATATCATATTCCTCCAATTAATCCATAGTAAACAGACACGAATTAAATCAGTAGTATTAATTTAGTCAACAGGAATTTTATACATTCGTCAACTCATAAATTAAACATAATGCATTAAAAATAGTTATCAATCGTTATGTTTTCAAATTCTCAACGTCCATAAATGAAAAACTCTTATAGTAAGATCAACAAAACATTTACTCACTTTTCCAACCCTAACACTTTTGGAATAACATAAAGTAAACAAAATAAACGGAATAAGTAATTAATAATTTACCTTAAATCACTGCCAGGGCACTAAGAGGAGTCCAAATTGCCGGATGCCCCCGATTTTACCAACCGTTATTTTTCAAAACCTCCCGACCAAGTGCCATAGCAACGTTACATTTTATTTTTCTAGTTTCCGTATTGCCAGTAATCAACAATATTTTAAGGTTTTAGTGACAATTTTATTAAATTATTCATCATTATAAATTAAGACCTAACAATCGGAGAACAATACCCTATTCCAGTCTTCTTGAGTCCATGACTCACAATTTCGAGCAAACCTAAGCCTGGCAACTCTGTGCTCACGGAGTAACTTAGGGCCGCGGGCCGGGCGATGACTGCGTATATTGGCCGCGAGCAGCCTCCTCCTGACCGTCCATAGACTAATATGCACATTTCTTACTTCTTCGAGGTTGTTCTTAAGGTCCACATACGAAGACTTGCGATTTCTCAATGCGCGACTCACAAGAAAACGATCATCCCGTGGTTGGGTACATGGTTTTCTTCCAGAACCAGGCCTTCTCCTCGACGGAACCGGTGTCTTGATACCGCTGCCAGGTCCTTTGAACCGTCGAGCGACTCACACTTAGCCTCTGAGCCACGAAGCATTGGCTGCAGCCCTCTTCGAGCAGCGCAATAATTTTGGTAGCTTTTACCACTTTCTCTAACATTATTAAGACAGCTAAACAGCAATAAATGAAGCTTTGACAATTAAGAATATGAAATAAATTCATAAAAATTGACTAAAGTTATGAAAACCGATATTATCTTTTGGAACTTCGCACCAAAAATGTAGGATAAAAAGTGGTTTTCTGTAAAAACGAGCATCAAACGAAAATTTTAATTTAGAACGTACTGTTTTAACCACCACGGCATTTTTAAAACCGGCCAGTAACATGTACAAATGATTGAAATCATTTTGGTACCGTATTTTTTTACAAAAGAATTAAAATCCAAACCGCCCGTTTTTTTTGCAAATGAGTGTATTTTGTGCTAGGAAAAAGTTTATAGATAGACGGTGCATCAGTTTACAAAAGACCGTTGATTATATTAAGTTTACACGATTATTGTAGTATTTATTTTAGTTATTAATTCTGTCCTAAAAAATAACTGCATCTCAACTGACGTGTGATTGTTTAAAATATTCCCTGTTGGGTAAGAGTACGGGATTAAAAGTACGCACGCTGTTATTACTTCATTACAATGAAAAGTAACATCAAGAGTTCCTAAAATTACAGTGATCATTAAATTACAAAAATAACTAAAGTTCATTATAAGTACAGTCTAATTAATTATGTTTCTAGTGCCTACAATAGGTGTACATTTAATGTTTATTTTTACAATATTTGTACCAAGAATAGAGGAAGTTTAAAAACATATTCCATGTGATTCCATGTATACTTGTACAATTTGTAATTATATGCCTGTAGTTTACATGCGTGCGTCGCTTACCCAGTATGCGAACTATTAACCGCATCTCTGCGTAGTTTTATCCACATGACGGGTCAAGAGTACGAATTTCTCCCGCTGCACTTAAACATGTATTGCAAAAAAACCGATGAAGCAATGTACAAAAACTCATAATGAAAGTAGAATAAATTTACTTTAAATAAAGTGTTAAAACGTTTATCGAGTCTCTGTCTAACTACCGTGCGACATTCATGTCTTTGAGGTTATGTTGTGAGATAATTAAATAAATTTAAAAATTTAAGTGCTATTAAGTGTTACTTCTACTGGATTAGTTTATTGAGTGTTGTATATGTGTATATAAGTTTAATATATTAAAAGACAAAACTATATATTCATCGTTTTTTGTTTTGTATGGTGGTAAGTTTTGTTTGTGTCTCGTCGAGTGTATTGTCGTGTGTTTGTCACCTTCTGTTAATTGTTTTGTGTTAATTGTGCTTAAAGGATGGAGTTTGATATAACTGATCGTAGACCAGAACCCGACCCTCCACCGGATAGTGATAGAAATTTTGTACTGGCTGCACATAATGTGACTATTGGGAACATAAGTAACCAGAATGTTTTCACACCTTCCCCGTCCCCTTCTCCCTCCACAGCATCATATGTAGCCTCATATATTACTTCAGCAGCCCCTAGTATACCTTATACTAGTTCAAAAAAATTAAACTCTATAAAAATAATTAAAAAAAACAGTCCAATTTCAAAGAAAAAAATAGTATCTAATAATTCATCATCTCAGTTACAAAAGGCTTTATCAAATTCCAATTTGAATATAGATACAGTAATTATAAATCCAGATAAATCTTCTACTGCTTCATCTTTAGGTTCTTCCAATATGGAAACTTCCCCATCTCAGACGGTTGGCCAGGGTCATCCGCTCACAAGGTCACTATACGCCAGTGGTGACTGTGGGCCATTTATCGTATATGTGGAGCTAGCTGAGGCCTCTCCAACCAATGGGTCCACCTTACACCCGATCAAATTTGGAGCTTTCCTTTATAAAAATAAACTGTCTTGTATTTTGCAGGATGGAATTAAAAAAATTGGTCGCAATAGACTTTCTATATCTTTTAAATCTGCAAAGGATGCCAACAATTTTATAGATAATCCTATCTTTCCCCAAAATAAATATAAAGTTTATATCCCCTCTCATAACATATCCCGCATTGGATTAGTAAGAGGAATACCGGTTGAGTGGACACATGACGAAATAGTTGAATTAGTTCAACTTCCACCAGAATCAGGTAAGATAATCAAAACTCGTAGGCTTAGTAGAAAAATTTCTTCTCCTGAGGGTCCTAGTTGGCTACCAACCCAGACTGTTGTGTTTACGTTTGACGGTCAAGTGCTGCCCAAAGAAATTTATTGCTGCTACACACTGTTACATGTCGAACAATATGTCTACCCAACAATTCAATGCTACAATTGCTGTAGGTTTGGGCATACTCGTGCACAGTGCAGGTCTAAACCCAGGTGTTACAAATGCACAGAAAATCATGCTGGGGAATCTTGCACGGTGGAAGAGTCTGATGCTGTTTGCGTTTTTTGTGTAGGACATCATTTTTCCACCAATAAAATTTGCTTGGAGCATAGTAGACAAGCAAATATTAAAAAATTTATGTCTTCTCACAACGTTTCTTATCAAGAAGCAATGTCCAAGTTTCCTGTGATTCATAAGTCTTACGCGAATGTATTGTCATCCTCACCAAATCCACCCCCTCCTAAAGTTACTTCCTATTCCATATCTGACAGTCAATCTTTTCCTACTAAGTCCTATCGTAAAACTGTTTTTCTTAAACCCTCTTCAAGACCTTCTTTTCCTAAATCATACGATCAAATGGCACACCGAGAATTGTTAAAATCTTATGAAATCCCCACACCTAGTAATGGCTGTGCTCTTGTTAATAATCAAGATAATCCTAACCCATCAAATGAACATGTATCGAAGGAAGTTTTATCGTCTGATTCAATTCAAAATTTAATATCCTCTTTAATTAAAGTAATTACTGACTCTAATATACCGAACCACGTAGCGTGTAATATTATTCAGACCATAACTCTATCAATCTTTAATCTTTTAAAAAATGGATCAAATTCTTCAGTGGAATTGTAGAAGTTTAAATAAAAATAAAACCGACCTCTATTTTCTTTTAAATAAACACAAACCTTTTATTTGCGCTATTTCCGAAACGTGGTTAAAACCACATTCTACTTATAGGATTCCTGGGTATACACTTCTCCGGGATGATAGAAGTGATGGGTGGGGCGGTGCAGCCCTTTTTATTAAAAATAACCTTAGTTTTAATCAACATTCTGTTGTAAATAATAGCAACCTTATTCAATTTGTATCTCTACGCTTTAATAACATTTCTTTTATCTCAGTCTATATTTCACGACGGGATAATTCGGTTGTCCCCATATTACGTAGCTTTTTGTCCTCTATTCCCCCTCCTATTATTTTAATGGGAGATTTTAATTGCCACAACCAGATCTGGGGAGCTCCCAATAATGACTCTTTTGGTATAAAACTTTTAGATATTTTGGACGAATTTGATTTATGTGTACTAAATGATGGATCCCCTACTCGCCGCACTCCTCCCAACATTCAACCTAGTTTTGTTGACATCTCTTTTTGTTCTCCCTGTTTAGCCAGCTTATTATCGTGGTCTTGTCTTCCTTTCTCTCATGGTTCAGACCATTTTCCTATCCTAATTTCATTTCCTTCTCAAAATATTAATGTTCCTATCCTTCCTCCACTTTTACCTTTTATTATTGATCCCACTAAATGGGGTCTTTATGCTGCTCTACTTGAAGAGAAAATTGATCTACTTCCTGTACCTAACCTAATTAACATTAAAGAGTGTTGTGAGGGAATAAAAGACTCCATACTTACGTCTGCAGAGACTATATTCAATAAAAAGAATATTGTCTTAGGCAGAATTCCTTCCCCCCCCTGGTGGGACTTAGATTGTACTAAAGCTATTAAAAGGCGATACGAGGCAGAGTCAATCTGTACGACTGACATCAACCTTGATTCTTTTCTAAACTATCGTAATGTGTGTGCCGCTACAAAGAGAACTTTAAACAACAAAAAACGACAAGGCTGGCGTTCATTTTGCTCATCTCTATCGCCTGACACCCCCTCGTCTCTGGTTTGGAAAAGAATTAAGCATTACAGATTGTCTCGTAAAGTTCATACTCCGTCTTACTACTCAACAAACTGGGTAGATGATTTTTTAGACCGGTTAGCTCCCCCTTCAGTTCCTAATTTGTCCCAAATCCCCTATTTATATTCATACCAGGCTAATTCTTCTACTTTAGATTCGCCTTTTACGTTTCTCGAGTTAAAATCAGTACTGAGTCATATCAAGGACTCCTCCCCTGGACCTGATGGTATACCCTATTCCTTTCTCTCAAAGTCCAAGGATAGTTTTCTAAATTATTTCTTAAAATTAATAAATTTGATTATTGATAGTGGTGTTATTCCTGAGAACTGGAAACACCAATTAATTATTCCTATTCCAAAACCAGGGAAGGACCCTAGTTTTTCTGAATCTTATCGCCCTATTGCTCTTTCATCTACCATTCCAAAAATAGTGGAACACCTAATAAAAAATAGATTGGAATGGTTCCTGGAGCACCATTCTCTACTAGCTAATACTCAATATGGGTTCAGGAGGGGCCGTAGTATTTCTGATAATCATGCTATTTTCACCACTGATATCCATCTGTCATTCAGTCAAAACAAGTCAGTGGTGGCTGGCTTCCTGGATGTCTCAGCGGCATACGATAATGTTAATCTTTGGGTCCTTAGGAACAAATTAGTTCAGCTAAGGTTTCCTAACAAGATAACAGATTTTATTTTTAACCTTTTATCAGGTAGGACTATATCACTGAGGTATCCGGGAGTTCAGCTTGCCACTAGAACAGTATGGAAGGGTTTACCCCAAGGTTCTGTACTCAGCCCTCTGCTGTATGATGTTTACACTGCCGATATGGATCATAACATACCGGATGTGTGTAATGTCTTACAGTATGCTGATGACCTACTTATTTACTCTGCTAGTTATTCTATCAGCTTAGCAAGGGATAATATTGAAAGTGGTATGACTGTTCTATCCTCTTGGCTTAGTGACAACTATTTGGACCTATCAGCCTCTAAGAGTGTAGTGGTTGTCTTCTCTCGAAAACGCCAGATCCCCCATATAAATATTCAGTGCAATGGGACTCCAATTCCTGTAAGGAAAGAGGTAAAATTTTTAGGTAAAATATTTGACAGTAGAATGAATGGTGTAGCCCACATAGACCATATTGTTAAAAAGTGTGAGAGCAGTATAAATATTATGAGATGTTTAAGAGGTGTCTGGTGGGGAGCTCATCCATACTCTCTTAGATTAATATACAATGCAATTGTAAGGAGTCACTTGGATTTTGCCTCCCATTTACTGTCTCCTTGCAATAAAACAGCATTAAGGAAGTTAGAGTTGACTCAAAATAAAGCTCTAAGGATAGTTGTTGGCGCTATGAAAAGCTCACCAACTAATGCCTTACAGGTTGAGTGTTCTGATCCCCCTCTTAATCTTAGGCGACAATATCTCTCTGACAGATATATTTATAAAATTTGTCATTATTCCTCTCATCCTCTTTTTTCCAAACTTAGAATATTAAATTCATATATTGCTTCTAAACCATACTGGTCCCACAAAATTTTACCTTGTTTAATTGTAAGTCTCAGGAGGCTAGAGAGTATACACTGTCCTATTAAAAAATACCAAATTCATCCAGCTTTTGCAGTTCAGTATAGCTCAAAAATTACACTACCTTTAGTGGAGTTATCACTTAAAATTACTAAACAATCCTCTGATGCTGAAACTAAATTGAATGAAATTATAAAAAGACGCTGGCCTTTGGCTGATATTTTCTTTACGGATGCATCTAAATTAAGCAAACAAGGTTCTGTTGGTGTTGCTTTTTTACATATGAATTCTAATTTATCTTTCTCATATAAACTACCACATTATTCTTCAGTTTTTTCAGGTGAATGTTTAGCTATTCGGGAATGTATCAAATACATTAAACAGAACAATATTGCTTGTTCTGTTATCTTTTCAGACTCAAAAAGTTGTGTCCAGGCTCTCATCAGTAATCCATTTGCCAAAAACTGTGTTCACCCTATTTCTTTGGAAATAATAGATTTAATTAAATTGTGTAATGAGCAACATCTTCAAGTTACAGTGGCTTGGATCCCAAGCCATATAGGTATAATTGGTAATGAGCAGGTTGATCAATTAGCTAAACACGCTATTGATCACGGTAAAGAAGACTACTTTTCAGTTTATGCTTGTGATCTGATTGCCCTGGCCAAACATGATCTGGAAATGGCTTGGAATACATCTTGGAGGAACTCTAGTTCCCAAAAAGGGGGATGGTTATACAATATACAATCGCATATTACTTTTAGACCATGGTTCTCCAAATTGCGCCTCAGTAAACATATTTCGGCCACAATTTCTCGGTTGAGGATTGGTCATTGCTCTTCACCCGTTCACTTATGTAAATTACATGTTAGAGACTCTTCTTTATGTGAGTGTGGCCTTGACGAAGGATCCGTGACCCATATACTATTTAAGTGCCCTCGTTTCTCATCTCCTTCTCTCTTTGACATTTTGGTAGATCGGGGGGCCCCTCTCCCTGTTAATGTTTCATCTCTCCTAAGCCTAGGTAACAAACCATCTTTGAAAGCACTTGTTTCATTCTTAACAATATATACTATAAAATTATAACTGAAATTAACCTTATGTGTTTGCATGCATTATATAATGTCCTTCGTATTAGTAACACCTTTATTTGTTATCTACCGTAATGTCTATAAATTATTTTGATCATTGGTTATCTGTCTTAAATTTTCTCAACTAAAAAAAAAAAAAAATTTTTTCTTTACTAAAAGAGTAAAATTGGTAGGTACACATGAATGCGTCACAATCACTTGACAGCTGACAGTTGACTTGACACTGGCAGTAATATTCCTCAATTTAGAGGAACCAGTTGCCATTTATAAAAAAAAAAAAAAAAAAAAAAAAAACGTTTATCAGGGCCCTATATTTTTGAGTGTGTAGACGATAGAAAAAAAAGTGCGTACTTTTGAGGTGAATGACCCTACGTCAAAGATTTTGATATTGATAGCAGTTAAAGTTAGGGTAAATAGTAAATTCATAGTTATAATAAATTCATAGGTCACTTCAGACCGAAACTTATATAGGTAATTAAGTTATGCTTTTTGTGAACGTCAGCTTAATCTACACCATATTTCCGCCATACATTATTCCACTCTTTGACAGTTGATCAAGTCTATATTAGATTACAGCATTGGCAAACTCATGCTTTTATGGTGGAGCCATAATTTTAAAGAAGTACAGTTGCTAAGCATGGTGATGGTTCCCGCCAACACGCGCGCGGCTGGGTTGAACACGCTAAACTGTGTACATCGCTGCCTTCCGCGAGAGAACTCACTCGCAAAAGGATGCCATTGCTCGGCATAATCTACAGCCACCGACCATGGCAAATATGACGACCGGCAGCAACTGTTCGAAGAGCATTGCGTTGTAGATCCCGGGCTAGGCACTTCTCGAAAGTGTGTTAGACCTAGAGGCCATTACCACAATGATAGCAAAGGCGGACGGTTTTCCCTTCCGATCCACTACAGGAACGAGCTGAAACACCAGTGGCCCGCCAGCATCATGTGTCAAACGGAATATCGGTGTACCAGCTTAAGAAGACAGGTCGCACTGCCGCGATGGTCCTATAGCCCGCACTCTGGGTGTCCAGTCTGGTATACCTCTCCTCCACGGCGACACTGTTGATGAAGGCTATATAGGCAGTCACCTCCCTCGAAGCCAGTCTTCGGCCGAGACGGGATGCCTTTTCACCCCAGAATACTAACGAGACATGTTTGGCATCCAATTCTCATGGCGATAACCTTTGATGAGTCGCTGCTCCACCAATCGCTGTGGTTTACGCATAAGAGCTTTGTATCGAGCATTCTGGAACTCAAACCTAACGTAACAACCGTATAAGGCCATGGACCGCCCAATTCCAGTGTATAAACCTCGGCAAGGGTTATCGGCAATGTCTTACCATGCATCCTCTTCTGAATAAGCTTGTCACTATTTAATTACTTAATCAAATGTATAGTAGTACTTACAATTTCATCGAATCCCAGAAATACCGGTATTCATATCAGGTTAGTACGGAAATACCGGTATTGACTGCCTCGATGGCGTAGTTGTATTGCGTACGCGTTACGAGTACGATTTGCGCGCTGAGGTCCTGGGTTCGAATCCCGGGTCGGGCCAAAAACAATGTGACTGGGTTTTTCCATCTTAAAAAAATTACTCAGTCGCAGCTCGGAGTCAGGAAGTTGGCGGTGTGATACCCCCGTGCCTCGGAAAGCACGTAAAGCCGTTGGTCCTGCGCCTGATCTCTCTCCGGTCATGTCGGATTGCCGTCTCACCGGACTATGAGAGTGAAGGAATAGCGAGTGCACCTGTGAATTGCGCACACACTTGTGCACTATATCTCCTGCGTACCTGGCTGATCTCCGTTGAGATTGGTCGCCGTGGCCGAAACTGGCTAGGAGGATTTCATTTTTCATTGAAAAAGAGATCCGGTATTGCTACCCCTAGCGTAATTAAGCTCATTAAGCTGGACGCGATCGCAGCGCTTCACGGCGTGCCGGCGCCCTCGCAGCTCTGCGAGCGCGTCCAGCTAATTAAGACCCGGAGTATTCCGGAGAAAATGAACGACCAACAATTACTATTATAATAAAAAAAAAACCTCCTAATTGTAATATGAAGATTTAATCTAACTCTATTTACATCCTACTAATATTATAAAGGCGAAAGTTTGTAAGAATGTATGGATGTTTGTTCCTCTTTCACGCAAAACGCAAAAAAACTGCTGAACGGATTTCGATGAAATTTGGCACACGGGTAGATCACGTCCTGGATTAACACATAGGCTACTTTTTATCCCGGGAAAATATAAACCGGTAGTTGTATCCCGGTAAAACTATTCACGCGGGCGGAGCCGCGGGCAAAAGCTAGTACGATAATAAAATCCTTGAATAAAAAATCTATTGCATTACAAAATCGGTTATTTGGTGCAACTGGTTTGTTCTCTTCCTACATATAGTATTCAGTGAAGTGTCAATAACTTGTCATACCGGCGAGCTAACTTTGTCCCGCCTATAGGTGTTGCTCGCGGGTTCGCCCGCATTAAAAGCCTTTCCCGCTACTAAAGTACCTACCTAAAACACAGTACCACGCCCGTGCCATCAATTATAAAAATCGCACTAAAACATCCATTATTTCCCATGGGAGAAAATTACCAGGTTAAAAAGTGGCATACTTATACACATAGTATTATATATTCTAAGCTTATACATATTATGTTAATCCAGGACATAGTATACTTGTATGACAAATTTCACCCAAAACCGTCCATTGTTTACTTCTAACAAAGGTCCAAACATTTTCCCAAGTTTTCGCATTTATAATATTAGTAAATAAGATGATAATTCAACTTGTTGCTTTTTTAATGGACATATTAGTCTAAGTGGACATAGTGGCAGAGTTCCAAACCAAATTGTGTCTCATTACAGAAAAATTACGTTTTATTGTTTCAGTATCCATAGAACCTGCACCTATAGCAATTCCTTCACGTTGAATTATTTTGGATTTGTGTGCACCCTATCCAATGAAGCCAGTACAGACTACTCTTGAAATTCTATCACACATCGTTTGCGATCCAGAATTTCCATGCACCTTTAGTGCAGTGGCTTTGCCTGTTTTTTTTCTCTACCCCGTTATCGCCCGAATCATTCGCGCCATAGAAGCCTTCCAGAAATGATTCAGCCTGTTCTAAAAGTGAAGAAATAGACGAATGTTCGTAAAACGCGCTATAACAATTCGCCTTCAGAAGAGAGGTTCAAGGTTTAATGTCATTGCAATAACACACCAGTGTAACCAGTATCTCATTATCACACGGAACCATCGGTAGTCACAATGGCACTAAGTAGAAAAAGTACAAGGGTGGTATTATTTTTCTCTTTAACGGATTAATAAGTTATCTTGTTTAACATTTTGTTTTATTTGTGTATTAAAGTTAATTACAAACCAATTGTTTCACAAATTATACATACAGACAATCAATTTTAGTATCAGTGATCAACAAAAGGATGCACCATAAATGAGTATTAGGAATATAGTATGGGTTAAGACACCTACTCTATATTAAGGCAACTACTTATTAACATGTGAATAATGGATGCTGTTTTTTCAAATAACTGTATAAGAACACTACCTTTTAAGCCATAGGAATGAAAACTTATGTGACATTACAGCAG
Source organism: Lapara coniferarum (assembly GCA_949316025.1). NCBI lineage: Eukaryota > Metazoa > Arthropoda > Insecta > Lepidoptera > Sphingidae > Lapara > Lapara coniferarum. The sequence goes on from OX438924.1 coordinate 9,396,805, forward strand.
CAGCATTCATCTGTATTCTAAACCAAGTATAGTTGGTATCAAATGTTGTAGTGTACAATATAATAGGTGCACTGACACACTGTATCTTTTATACTGGTAAATGTATAATGTTCAGTTGGTAAGAATTGGCACTAAATATCTAAAAATAATTAGTGCGTCCAGTACCATATGTATGGTATGGACAGAGATGATTATTTATATTCCCTATGACGAGTACCACATAATATTGAATAGTGTTGGATTGGATTTATTCACTTTTTGAAAGTGAACTTTCACCATAATGCAAATGTAACAACATAGATGCAGCTGCAAAATCACTGATCTTTGAAGTTAAAAGAATCTTGGGTACACCTTTAGTAAAGAGTGTATGAAGAAAACATTTATGTTAGTATCCATGCCCCTCTCAATGCAAAAATTTAATCCTCTTCATTCTCTAAATTAATGTGGCTACCGAATTTGCCATATAAGTGTGCTTTGAGTTCACCCATCTGTGCTCTTAGCTCCTCACATTTTGCTTCAAGATCACTTATTTCTGTTTCTTTTTTTGACTTTGCCTCTTCTAACGATAGCTGTAATTTAAAATAATAAAATTATTTAAGTTTATTTTAAATGCTATGTAATCATTACAAAAATTTAATATAAGGAATGTTCATGTCATAAGCACTGCCATCTGGTGGTGCAATCTGACTTTTTTTAGCCCATTGATACTTGAAATTGATGTAAAATATTTATTTAAAGGATGAAAAATGACATTAAATTTGAAGATAATGTATTGTGTATCTGGATGCGCCGAAACATAAAAATAAACATATCAAATGGTATGAAATTATATTATGTTTCCAGAATGGTACCAAGTTATATACATATACATGTACATTTCATGGTTATTTGACAATCAACAAAAATAATAAAAGATGTATAAAATATACATAGTTATGAGTTCCAAAAGCATTCAGAAAAGTCTGTTTGAAATGAATAAAGATGTTTGAAAGATACTATTCTATACAAAAAAATTGTAATTAAGGGAATGTAACTCACTAATTTTGATTAAATAACTAGCTCCCGTCTAAAAGAACATATTCTGGATATCAATATTATTCAGATGGAATATGTGCTTTATCATTTTTGTCATATTAACCTGTCAAGCCTCGCTTATATACAGGGTCATTTTGACAATTGCCTTAATAAATGAAACCACATACTTATCTTGTTGAAAATAACACTTTCCATTAAGTTATTTTAACCATAGGTGTAAAATAAAAAGTGTAAGTTTCAAACAAAATAAATATCAATAAAATGTAACTAAGTTTACACGCCCTAACTATGACTGCTCTATGAGAATTCGCGCAGCACCAACATTACACTTTCAGTCAGAAAATCACTCACGCACACGCTATATTCGCACTAAACTACAAAATTATAAAAAAATTGGAATACTACAACCGGGATTTTCGGCGAAAATATTTGTTATTCATTGATAATTTTTAGCACAATGTTAGCAGAAGTATAGACGAATATATGGTTTCATTTATTAACACAATGTAAAAATGACCGTGTATATGGATGTATGGGGAAACCCTATATACTCACGACGCTGGTGTCCGTCTGGCAGGTCAAAAAAACATACAAAATTATTGTTCTAAAAAGTTTCTTTTTTTATCCACATGTGATCGATTTTGTGCTGCCCCTTATAGTTCGTCCACACTCCCTATATAAGCTATATTTAGAAAATAATACTAAGCTCCAATTGAAATTACTGCGATACTGTCTTTCAACAAAACTAGAAATTTTGATATTTGTTAGTTTTATTGTAACATAGTACATACCATTGTTTCTTCTAAACTTTGACAAATGAAGACTTCTCCAATGAGGTAAGGAATCTTCTCACTGTCATCAGCAAGACCAAGTTCCTCCACTGCATCCTCCAAATTTTTCATGTCATTTTGTTTCACTTTAAGTTCATCTTTATAGTCCTCAACTCGAGCATTCAAACGAGCAAATTTGTTTATTTTTAGCTGATCTTCGTATGAAATATGAACATCTGAGTCCTAAAGAATTCATAAAGGACATGAGAATAACCTCAAAATATTAAAGATCTAAAATCGATTGAATAATATATATTATATTGTATGTGAAAAGTATTTTAAATAGGAAATAATATTCACACGTAATAGCTCATACATAAAAAATCTAAATGGAAACCTAATAGGTTATCAAATAAATAACTTGCCGGTTGGAATGTTCCCTTTCCAGGAGTGGCCATAACTTTAATTTTATGTTTACTTTCAAAATTAAGCGCACGTTAGAGTTAAAGTAAAATTTGCAGCACAGCAACCAATTCAAGTAGGTATATATTTTCAGCACAATACAGTGGTCTCGGACAACAAAATGTGAAATCGGTAGAGTTGCCAAGAAATTCGGTATATTTGAATCAAAAATCGGTATATGCTAAAAAAAACAAGCAATATTCAATTAAATCTCTTTTTTTTTACTCTAGGGACTATTATTCCAACAAAAGAAGGTAATTTCAAGTAACGAGAGTCACGCGTACACCCCCCCTTTGTCGTCAAAGTAAAAATATTAAACTTTGTCGTCTCTTTAAAAGTACTGACCCCCGCCGCCCCAAATAGTAACATATTAACCATGGAATCGTAAAATATAGAAGAAAAAGGGGATATTTTTTTGGATATTCACCTCAAATTGCTGAAAATCGGTAGCAAAATCGGTAGAATCTTCTGGATCCCTAAAAATTGTAAAAAAATCATGTCATTTCGGTATTTCGGTAGGATAGACCCAATATCGGTAGAAATACCGAAAAATCGGTAGGTTCGAGACCACTGGCACAATACGTCTCCTCTATGACAATACGTTTTGACTTTTTAATTTTAGTGACGGTTTTTTTTTGGCGGGAACGTGGAATTGTCATGAGGTGCTCTTGTTTTAATTCATTATTTTGGTGAAACTTAGTATTATATTGCATAATTATGGCGGTATATTGTCCAATACAGTTCTATTAAAGGGCTCAAATGAAGTGAATTGAAATGACAATGCTATTCAAGTGCTTTTTTTGTTGCCGCCAAAACTTCTCGACAAAGTCTTGGTAAGGTAGCCACTGCTTTACTTCGACATAGTAGTTAGTACTGAGTATAATAAAGAGACAATACAACTATATTTGAAAAAAATGTCTAACCTAAAACTTTGAGACTGGCAGATGCGCAAACCGCGGCTTGCCAAAGAGAGAAAAATAAAATTTTAGTTACAGTCAAGAAGATTATAATATATTTACGTGGGTATAAAATTCTTGGTTACAGTCGACCAAGAAGATAGTTGACGCCCGAACAGGGCTGCCAATACTTATTTCCTCAACTCCCCAAAAATCGAAGTAAAATTTTCCCAAATGCAGGGAAATTTATTAAAAACATCACGGTGACTGCATACGCAACCTATGGATCCGCTCGTGTCTCGTGATATACATACTTACAATACCCGAACTAGGGATGTCCTGTAGTGCATAAGTAGTCGCTAACATGCCCGAATAGTCGACTTTGTAGTTTCATTCTGGCTAGAGAATATCTGAAAACTAATTATACTTTTGGTATAAATATAAATTGCCCACATTTTCCCCACATACAACCAGTCGACTTGGGATTCCTCGCAATTTGGGGAATTCCCCACAAATCGGCAACGCTGCATCCGAACCAGTGTTTTTTTTTAATATTACGGCTCTGGTCCCTTAGTCTATTGAGCCCGTTTTTCATAATTTTTATCCTGGGGGTCTACACAAAATGCTTTTTTTGTTAGTGTTAACCTTAGATGATGGAGGATATCAGGTAAAACCACGTGACCTGAAGTGAAATATTACTCTAAAATGGCGTCGAGTCCGCCCAAATTTTAGTGTTGTAGTTACCTACTGTTATTTATCACAATAGTACGCATATCGGTATCGATCTAATATTTGTATTATTTTATTAAATTTTACTGTGAAATCATTATAATAGCGAGTTTGTAAATATGTTTTGATGTTTGGTAATAATAAACACATCTGCCGCTGAATGTATTTTCCATGCGGGTGAAAGATTTTTAATCTAATATGAAGAGGTAAGGGACTCACACCTTTTCACACCTTTAGGAAATACCAGCGTATTACCTGCCAATTTCAGTTTTATTTTGATACATGTGTAAGTATAGGTTGTAATTTTATAGCAAGCACAGAGCGACGCTTAATTAATATTTAATATAAATATTAAGGATAAATTAAACAATTTTTATTAATCAAATTGATTTATTCGTGCCGTAACAATATTAAACTTTGTCAAAAAAAATCTTCTTCACACTTGTTCAGTGTTGTTTTTTTTTACCGTAGTACTCATGTTACCGTAAGTATGACTGATTTAATTATCAAAAGCATTAGTCAAAATTGATGCGATTTCCTAAATTTACACAAAGGTTTGGTATTGAAATATAACTACATTGTTGAAATTTTTGCGATTATTTATTGTAGTTTCCGAATACTTGAATCTGTTCCACGACAATGAAGTGCGGCAAAGCCTTCAAAATTATAACGAAAACATACGCAAAATAGTTTTATTTCAATAATCAAAATTAATATTTTCTATCGATAACTTCCAAACGCGACTACACGTTGGAACAACACTATGTTTTTATGTAAACATTACAAATACCTATTTATTTTATTTTACTTGGTATTAGTCATTTTACATTGCGTCTAATGTCTAATGTTTAACATTCAAATAAATGTAATGTTAACTAAATGTAACTTTGTTTAGGTGAAAAATTTAAACTAACCTGAAAAATGACAAGTTTTCGTCAATTTTACAATGACTTGAATTGCACCCTATGATACAACACCTCGGCATAATAGAATTTGCTTAACTATACTTAGAATTTCTATCAAAACACTTCAGTACAGCCACAGTTCCCAGTATAACTTAAAACAAACTCCGCATGATACAAGAATGACAGGTCAACTACTAACAAATATGGATGAAATTTTTACCTTAAAATGGCGTCATGTCAAAAATAAGGCTTCAAGGCGGGGCTAATTGACATTGCAATAATGACAACAGAAAATAGTAGTCTATGAACCGTTATTGATCTTTTTTTACTTACGTAGATTAACCCGTACTCTGTAGGTATAAAAATGAGATAGATATATTTTTGACATTAAAGTTTATGTTTGCATCATATTTGTATAAGAAAAAATTATATATGCAATTTACGTTCCTTCCTTACTTTCTTTCTTCTTTGGTGTTAACGCTTACGGAAAGGTCAAAAAGTATGGAAATGACCTATGCAAGTCATATGATTTGTCCGGAGCATATTATGTCATTTCCATACATTTTGACCTTTCCGTAACCGTAAACGCTAACAGAAAAGGGATTTTGTCTAGTTCCCAAGATGGTGGATGTATTATGAACTCAGAATAATAACTAAATATTATTCTGAGATTATGAAGAAAATTCCTGTCATTTCAGAAAACAGGGTTACCAGGGTTTCAATGTATTTCCTTGAATGAAATACCATAGCCATATTACTAATTTATAAACAATACCTAATTGTATAATATTGATTAAAATAACAATAAATATATAGCCAATGTAATTATACAATGTATTATATGCTAATTAATATGTTTGTGTTTTTTGTACTGACTTGTCATTATTGCTTTTTAATAATTTCTTACCTCCATGACTCATAAAAAATTTCATATCATTCCATTATGATAAAGAAATATTCGTCTTGTTTTATTTATTAATGTATTCATAGAATATATTATCCTAAATCTTTAAATGTAGTTAATGTTGATTTAGCTGCTAAATATCTACCCACTCATCAATTATGTTTATATAAGTTTGATTTACTTCCGTAAGTTGCAGATTAATTCCATAGTGTAATTCCGTGACATAACTATTTGTTGTCTTGCACCATTTTTTTTTTCATGGCCATCTTCGGCGCATTAGGGACGGCTGCGGGCTTCCTCCGACTCACGTCTAAGTACCGTGCCCACCTTTTGGCGTCCGAGGCAGCGTGAGACACGCTGCCGTCCATCACGGGGGTCACAGAAGTTGGCTAGACTAATAGGTGGGCGGCACCTCCCGCCCACCCGTGACCCCCGGAGGCCCCTATTAGTCGCCTTTTACGACAGGCAGGGGATACCGTGGTGGAATTCTCCAAACGCCCCCAATCCACAGGGCGGGAGACGTCGGTCAGTCGTCCACCCGACGCCTCCTACGTCTCGTCTGGCGGCGGGAGCGATCACCACTGCGCTGGCGATCCCTCTCGGCACTCTCCTTCCGCGAGAGGACCGCCTCGCAGAAGTGGGCCACCGCCTGCCAGGCCTCCCGACCGCCGACCATGGAAGCGACCACGGCCGGCAGCGAGAGGTCTTCTCCGACGACTGCTCTGAGAGCGCTGCGTTCTTCATCCCAGGCTGGACAACACTCCAACGTATGTTGGGCCGTGTCCATTGGGCAGTTGTCACAATATTGACACACGGCCGACTCCTCTATCCCCACCACCCGAAACAGGAACTCACCGAAGCAGCCATGCCCGGTGAGCACCTGCGTCAGGCGGTATGTTGCCGCTCCGTGGCGCCTGTCCAGCCATTCGGCAAAGACAGGACGCACTGCCTCTACGACCCTGTGCCCCCACGACGGGGCCTCCAGCCTGAGACGCCACTCCTCCACGGCGGCTCGCCGTAAGGAGGCCCTGTTGGCCTCCACCTCCTTCAGGGCCGGACGCTCCCCGCGACTGAACGCCTCCTCCCGCCAATGGAATGCATCGGCAAGGGATTTGGCGTCCAGGTCCTAGGGCAGAAACCCGGCCAATAAGCAAGCCGCCTCGAAAGAGACCGTGCGGTACGCCCTGACCGCCCGCTGCGCTAAAGCTCTCTGCGGGGCGCGCAGAAGGGCGACGCAGGGGCGGCCCGGGGAGTCAGCCCAAACGGGGCTGCCATAAAGGGCTATGGACCGCACGACTCCGTGATACAGCCTCCGGCAGTCCTGCACCATACATCTTATAAAAATAGAAGTATTGAATGGAATCTACCAAGCCAATTATTACGTTCTTACCGCAGAATTCAATGATTTTCATAATAAATCATTCGAAAGTGAGGCATACCTATGTATTTATTTAATATGCTTACCTATATATTTTAAAATTTGATTTGAAAATATCAGTGCACAGATTATTACGATTAAAATCTATCTCGAGGTGGATGTGCAATGTGCATTGTTGTGACTACGGGCGGTATTAATAGATCAATCTCAAGCTTGAGTTACACCTTAAGTAGTCATAACCGGCGAACAAATAGGGTAGTTTCCTATGTTTGATTTGTTACATTATTTTATATGTAAAAGAAAATAATACGAAAAACAAATTCTTCTGTAAAATCAGAATCAAAATTGGTTGACAACTAAAGCAGTTATTCATATTAGAAATATTGTTGTGAGCAAAAGTGGGGACGTAGTGGGGATATCGCGTCATTTGTTTCGCACGCACGCAGCGTTATGGCTGGCGACACTCAGTGACGTCACATTCTGCTGTGTCCGTTATCTGACAGATGCCCCTTCCAACAAACTTCAAAACTACATAACTCATTTATTATTGCTTGTATTTTAAAAATTCTTTTTCCTCTAGATTTGAGAAGACATAAATGTTTGACAAATGTATTTAAAAAAAGTAGTCAACTACCCTATTATAGTGTAACGTCACTCGGCCTGTAGCACCGTTTGAGCGCGAAAAATTAAAACTATCAGCTTGAAAGCGCAATTTTTAGCAATTAATTATAGTATTTTATTTTGTGGTCAAATTCTACATGAAATTCATTAAAATGAAAGTAAAATTTGTTTATACTTGAATGATGTAGATGTACAGTCAGCAGAATAAGTAGATGAACAAATTCAAAGGACATGTCCAAAAATGGGCCTGAAAATCTAAACAAGACAGTTTATATATATTTGGATAGAACTCGTGAAAACTAGCCTTTTGCAATAAATCGTTTAATTTAAAGACCTCCGATTTTGAGATACCTGTAATTTTATTTGGCTTGAAAAGCACACTTATTATGAATGTTATCCAAAAAGTTGGTTATGAACGGAGGGGTCTAAAAATATTTTTTAATGGATCTAAGTTTCATATGTGTTCCCTTTAATATCCCTAAAGTTTGAGCCTGTTTAGATTTTGAGGCCCAGCACCCATACAAAAAGCGGACATCTCCTTTCAAATTGCCTCCTACTTTTGTGTTCTTACTAATCTTTTTTTTCTCTTCACAAAAATAAAATGAAAGCGGTTTACTTTACTTCAAACGAAGAAAAAATGTGTCAGTTTAACTAAACGCGTATATAGGCGAATTGAAATTTTGATTTTGTTCAGATACTTATGCTGCTGACTGTACAACCGATCTCTGTGTGTCGCCCGCGCGCAGTGCATCGAACGTGTCATCGAAAGTACAACAATTTTACGAATTTGCCAATTTATGTGTCTATTCTTTGTGAATTATCCCTCGCTTTAACGGTGAAGGAAAACATCACGAGGAACCCTGCATACCTGAGAAGTTCTCTGAATTTCGAAGGTATGTGAAGTCTGCCAACCCGCACTAGGCCAGCGTGGTGGACTAAGGCCATGAAGTAAGTACTTATGTTAATATGTACCTATTTTTAACCGTCTGTTAAAACAGGAGGAGGTTCTCAATTTGTGTATGTTTTTATAAATATATTTACACTGATATCTCTGAAAATATCATATTTCTGTGATTCCTTGTTAATATGATTACGGATAAACGGCAGCTATTATGAATAATATTTAGGTGGCGTAGGTATTGAATACTAAATTTATCTATTTTTTATTACTTACATAGACGTTAGGTATAATATGTACCCATGCTATATAAAATTATGTAGAATCTAGATGTGTGACGTACATACGTTGTTAAACACCGAATAAGTTTTTAATAGCCGACTATGAGCTTAAGATGACGAAGCCAGTTCAGCGTAGATGGTGAGCATTAGTCTCGCTATCTTAAACTCTGAAATTGTTGCTCCGATCCAGAAAATCCAATGTAACTATTAAATACTGGCTTTCACCCGTGGCTTCGCCCGCTTTAGGAAGTTTTCCCGGAATAAAAAGTAGCCTATGTGTTAATCCAGGACATGATCTATCCCTGTGCCAAATTTCATCAAAATCCGTTCAGTTGTTTTTGCGTGAAAGAGTAACAAACATCCATACATACTTGCAAACTTTCGCGTTTATAATATTAGTAGGATGATTTTTTTATGTGGTATAGGTGATTCTCGCTGCTTCGCCCGCGTGATTAAGTTTTTCAGGGATAAAAGTACTCAAGAGTAATGTAGCCTCCTATACCGAACGTGCACGTCGTAAGCTCTGCCATCTGGTGGCCCAATCTTATACTTTCAGCCTATAGATACTTGGTATTGACGTAAAATATTTATGTTAAAAGGTTGAAAAATAATATTTAATTGGTTGATAATGTATTGCTGTGTATCTAGATACTTCAAAACATAAAAATAAATCAAATGGTGTAAAATTCTATTACGTCCACAAGAATAGTATCTGAGTACTTATATTCCATGGTTATGTTAAAATAGACAAAAATAGTAACAGCTGTACAAAATATAATAAGTATGAGGTCCAAAAGCATTAAGAAATGTATCATTACGTAATCTATTCATATAATAAAGCAGTAGAACCGGTGTGTCTGTACATTTAAATAAATGTGATAAAAAAGAAAAGGGGTGACTGAAGAAAATCAATGGAAAACAAATCAGCGATTTCTATAATTCTTTTCTGTCTGTCTGTATTTCTATTTGTTTGTTACTGCACATCTTCGAAACTACTGAACGGATTTCGATGAAATTTAGTGTGGATGTTGTTTGAGACCCTAGAAAGGACATAGGCTACTTTAATCCCGGAAAAACTTTCTCACGTGGGCGGAGCCGCGTGTAATGTTAAATAAATATTAGTATAGGTTCAAGGAGTACGATAGCCTAGTTGGGAATGGAACGGTCTACCGAGACAATGTCCGGAGGTTCGAAACCCAAGGCACAAACCTCTGACTTTCAAAGTTACGTGTGTATTGTTTATCAATTATCGTTCACTTTAACGGTGAAGGAAACATTGTGAGGAAACCTACATATCTGAGAATTCTCCGTAAGAATTTCGAGGGTGTGTGAAGTCTGCCAACCCGCACTAGGAAAGCGTGGTGGACTAAGGCCTTAAACCCTCTCAGTAGTAGAGGAGGCCCGTGCTCAGCAGTGAGCAGTATATAATTCAGGGCTGGTATTATTGTATAGGTTAATCGGACCTTTACGCTGACGAAGTACGAAGCAAAATTAAAGGTTCTATAAAAACCCGCCTTTGACAGGTCCGTCTGTAAATCTTTAGAGCAGGTCTTAGATGTAAAGTGGACACCATGTGGTTGATGATGAGAAACACAGAAAAAATAGATATGTTTGAGCACAACAATATATGGATGAAAATGTATGAAACGTAATTCTTCATAGATTATTTATTTATATATTTATTTGCATACTTAGTGTACAATAGTTGCTGTTGTTACATTTTTGATACCTTAGTAGCCCTTTTATTTAGCATGAAGTAGTCCATTTGAGCATGAAGTCAGCGTTACATGCTTTTTTACAAGTTCCATTAATATTCTATTAAAATCTCAAAAAATATTTTTAATACAGCTAAATGGTGATATAAGCAGAGGAATCATACAGTGTAGGTACGCACGATATGTCAAAGAACTTGCAAAATGATCACTATAACATGGCCCATAACCACACAATATAACGGTACCTTGGTTTTCAAGATATTGGCACTAGTTTTGCCCTGTTCAAATAGTTCATCGTGGTTCATCAATCATCATACAAACAGATCGGCTATGGTACAATAGTCAGGTACATTTTTATGGTCTCCTATTGCGTATGCAAATATGTACACCATTGTGCAGTCGATCGCGTTTATTATATTCGTAAGCAGTGGTTTGGAGTTCGCAGCGACAGCGCGGATGCCGCGGCGGCGACCACAGCCCCACCACGGCTAGCGGCAATCGGCCCCTGCGATCCGCGATACCACTCACTTGCGCGCACTCTTCCTTTAAACGTCGGACATTACGCGCGTGACACTATCGGAGCTTATATATTTTTGTCAACAATTTTCACCCGTGATGGAGAAGGAGCATCAACCAGACTCCATGGCGACGATCACTATGAAGCCTGAATACCCGCCATCAGAAGTGTACAGCGCCTCAGAGCCACCACCGGTATGATATGTCTATTTGGATTTAAATAATATAATAAAACATGTAGAATATCAAAATGGTTCCGTGAAATGTTTGTCATTTAATTGAGGAATTATTGTTATATATATAAAGAAACAAAGTTTTAAAAGCGAGTTAAAAGAAAATTAAAAGAATATAGTATGTCTAGAAGTTATACACAAAAGCTTAAAAAATATACTCGTAAAGTTATTCTACGTAACATTATGAGTGTTGCTTTGTGCACCTTAAAATGAGGTAAAACAAAATTGTATACCTCAATAAGTGGGATATAACTGCGGGAAAGCGCCTTTCTCTCGTATGTTGGTGATAGTGATTTCAAGTCCAGCGACTACAAACTTCGTGTTTGTAAACACTGGCTTAATTAAAACAAAATCTCTATTTTATTTAAGAAATCTATAACACAATTGTGTACAAACTCGTAAAGTGATTCGAATCAAGACCATATTTTATAAATTGAACGAGTCAAGTCTGTTATGTTCTAAAATTCCCCAATAGGTACTTGGTCAAAGTATAACCATTGTGGGTGGGTGCCTAAAGTATATAAATAAGTCTCAAGCATGACACCGTGTTTATTTTATAAATTCAACATGTCACGTTTTATATACGTGTTGATGTCGTAACTTGATTTTGTTTTGGTCCAAGTCTCCTCGACGAAAAACACCATACCATATCTATGCAGATAATAAATTTGCATATTCACCGTGTTGGTATATATACTATCTTGGAAAAAAAATCTGGAAGAGCGCGAGGAATAGATAATAAATAATATTGCTTTTTGAAAATCTTTAATAAACAATTTACTGTAAAAATATGCAGAAATATGAAAAATTATAAATGCCCTTTTTCATAGAATTGCGTATATCCATGGGAAAACTTATTGTTCTATTGTATCTCGGCACTTATTATCACAACCACTTATTATAGTTATAACGAAAACATCTGATCAGTCTAGAACGTGTAGTTGTGAACGCTAAAATAACTATGGATGAACTTTAAATGATTTCATCACGGATGTAGCATTAAAAGGGAATGACGGCTTGAATGATTTGGTAAAGCAATAATTTTAACTCTTGTTGGTCTTTACCAAATCGTGGTTAGTGAAGTTGACTCTATGTAGTACCTATAACTATAAAATGCTTTCATGACTTTAAGTACTTTACAAACTAATGGTGTGAAACTGAGACGAATCAATCAGGCTTTTCTCGGTTATAAACATGCCTTACACTGTGTTATGACTTAGAATATTTTGAATTGTAGGGCACAATCTTGATGATAGTCATAGGTGATGCGTGTGAGGTTTAGGTATGTAGGTTATAATTCACTATGAGTGAAATCCTTAAATGATTTCTAAAAAAGAAAGGAATGAAGGACATAATCCAGAGTGAAATCGTTATTGGCTATTTAACCAAGTCCAAGTGGACACAATGGGCTTGCGTCACTTCCGAATCGGCTAATAATCGCCAACTGCCCGTTTGCTTCAAATATTTATGTGTTGACGTCTGAGGCATAATAGTTGACAGAAAAATTTAACACATGTAGGGTCATTCAGCTCAAAAGTACGCACTTTTTTTTCTATCGTCTACACACTCAAAAATATAGGGTCCTGATAAACGTTTTAACACTTTATTTAAAGGAAATTTATTCTACTTTCATTATTTAATGAGTTTTTGTACATTGCTTCATCGTTTTTTTTGCAATACATGTTTAAGTGCAGCGGGAGAAATTCGTACTCTTGACCCGTCATGTGGGTAAAACTACGCAGAGATGCGGTTAATAGTTCGCATACTGGGTAAGCTTCGCACGCAGGTAAACTACAGGCATATAATTACAAATTGTATAAGTACACATGGAATCATATGGAATATGTTTTTAAACTTCCTTTATTCTTGGTACAAATATTGTAAAAATAAACATTAAATGTACACCTATTGTAGGCACCAGGAACATAATTAATTAGACTGTATTTATAACAAACATTAGTTATTTTTGTAATGACCACTGTAGTTTTAGGAACGCTTGATGTTACTTTTCATTGTAATGAAGTTATAACAGCGTGCGTACTTTTAATCCCGTACTCTTACCCAACAGGGAATATTTTAAACAATCACACGTCAGTTGAGATGCAGTTATTTTTTAGGAAAGAATTAATAGCTAAAATAAATACTATAATAATCGAGTAAACTTAACATAATCAACGGTCTTTTGTAAACTGATGCACCGTCTATCCATAAACTTTTCCCAGCACAAAATAGTTGATAACAAATCAACAAAATCACGTTGTTCGCCGTTTTTCGCTAAACAAGTGAGGCTTGGTAAAATAGATCCCATCAAAAACATAAATGTGAAATGTGGAAGCCAAGTCTAATATTAATTTAAGCTCAAGATTTGACTTGGCTAGTCTTCACATACAATTTTTCTTATATTTGATTAATAAAATTATCTTTATGTTCCTCTTTTTATATTGTAAAGTCAACATATCCTACTCTTCGAAAAAAAAATGTTTTCTGATAAAACTAGCCAAGACAAATCTTGAGCTTAAATTAATATTAGACTTGGCTTCCACATTTCACATTTATGTTTTTGATGGGATATTATTACTTTTTGTAAAGATATTATTTATTAAAATATTGAGTTAAGTAATTAAAACAATTACGTAAGAAGTTACTTTTTATCAATATTTATGAAGTTATTTATTTTAGAAAGAAAATAAACAATGTATTAAAAGCCGTAAACCGCTTCATCGTTCTGCTATGTGCACGCGATGAAGTCGTTTTGGTAGAAAAACCTCTATTTAATAATTACTTAAACTCTATGATTCGCAAGTATTATGATAGAACGTCCAATGTCATCTCATGTCAAAATAATAAACGTCTACGATGTAAATAAACATTGTAGATATTAGATTTTTTTTATTTGAGCTCGAAACAGAAATAAATATATAATATAAAAGACTGAAGAGTGGACACGAGTTGCTGATGCCTATAACGTATCTATATGAAACTACCGCCGTATCCCACAACAGCTCTGTCTAAAGTAGGAAAATTTAAAGAAAAATTCAAGCAAAAGTGGTGCCTTAATCCGGAGGGAACGTAATTAATGGATCAAGGTAAATAGTATTTAAAGTAAAATAAAGCATCAATGAACGTGTACGCCTAAACGTCCATTATTCTAAAGATAATTTATAGATAGTATGCAGATTTTCCGATTGCTTGGAAAATGTTTCAAATCTTAAAAATGTATTGTTTTCAGATTTTTTCCTTTGTATACATACAATTACCTATCTGGACACCAAATTTCAACTTTCTAGGTCATCTGGAAGTGGGTTAGGTTTTTGATCTATATGTCAGTCAGTGATAAAAATGCCGATTTTTAGATGTTAGTATCTCAATGACCGTTTGAGCTATATTTATGAAATTTGGGATTCTAGTTAACTTGAGGGGGTTTAATATATAAACCAAATCTCAGGTATTTACGTTAAGTAGATTTTGAGTTATAGAGGCGTCAAAAGTCGCTCCAAATGGTTCGGGTGAAACTACACTAGGCAGCTTCGACTGTTTTTTTTTTTTTTTGCTTGGCTTGACACGCTGCCGCGTGTCTCGATTGTGGGCTCTGACATCATCCCTGACGCACCCCTAATTTTGCCGAAAAAGTGTCTGAGCCCCCTCAATAGGTTCCGAGATATTGACCATGCGAAATTTTACCCACTGCGTGCTGTTACCCCGAATGACCCTATACAAGTATTAGGTATTTTACTAAACTAAAAATAAACGTATAAGATATTTAATTATTTTAAAGTATGTCATTATAACAAAACAGATCCAAAGTTAGATAGCCTCAGAGGCTGCGATACTTATGATTGAATACTGATGGATGCAGTTTCGCGATATTGTAACAGAACAAATAATTACGGTTCAGTTTGAGACAAATTTTATGAGTAGGTATGCACGCATGTATAATTATTCCGATGCATTGTAGAGAGTAAGTAAATCTGTAGATTATAAGTTGTAACGTAGGTACCAACGTGTGTCTGGCACTTGCGCTTAGGTATAATTTACAATGTTAATTACTTATGTAAATATTGTGTACTTATATTGTTGTGTTTTTGTTATTAAAAAGTAACGGCATTAATTGTTATGCTGCTGCCTGGCGATACATTTTATAGTCATAAAAAATATTTTAATCAATGGACATAAGAGAGGAAACGTTCTTTGGGGAATATTCTAAACGAAATCAATAATGTTGTAATTGCATCCAGCAATACAATGTTAGAGACATCAAATTCAGAAATGCAAAGAATGACCATAATTTTTAATAATAGGTTAAGGATAATAATTTGCCGTTGTTTTATCCGTGATAAACGGATAGTCTTATAGTTTATTATTCTGGGCAATGGCGCAACGACTCACTATGAATTCGCTTCCAATTGGTCAGTGTGATAAGAGCCTTAATTGATTGGCAATCGAAGGCAGGGTCGGAATAGCTCAATTGGAAGAGCACCGGCACGGTACGCCGGAGGTCGTGGGTTCAAATCCCGCTTTCGACTGTTTCTTTTTCAGGATTCTATAAAAATATAAAATCATTAACCAGGCACTACATGGCCATGACATGTATAAAAAATCATAATATAAAAATAAGAGCCTTAACTTTATATTATGACCACGGTGAAACAACGGCCCTTTAGTAAAAGTATTCGATAAAAATGAGCTCTTTTGCCATGTTATTACTTCCAAGAAATTGATCCTTATTAGCGATAATATTGAATGGTGTAACATAGCGTGATATTTTTTGTCACAATCATCGGGTTCGATTTTTGGGTAGGAAAAAGGATTTTTTTAAAAATCTCATGTGTCAGTTATAGTTTTATCAAAACCGGCATGAAATTCTTTTGAGTATTTTTCACTATTTCTCATAGTGTAAAGAATGTAGAAACTGCTACTTAATTAATATATTTCTCGCATGTCCGTTTTAGGAATTATCTGAAAGTGACCAATAAAAAAAACTTAAGTTTATGACGTAAATTATCGTTTATTGAAATGCTTTGGTTTCTATATTTTCGTAACTGTTACAAATGCGGTCACGTAAATCGCAATATAGTGTCGTGGCTATTTAATTATACTAAGCAAGTACCTATAATTCGTAGAAAAAAGCGATGAAAGTGAATCTAAATGGGCAATCAGAGCGGTTATGACAAATTTATCTTTTGTTACGCATTAAAGATCCACCAAACAAGTTGAAATTGACGTAATTTTACTAGAGATGATGAATTTCTTAAATGCAATGGATTGTGCGCGCACTTTCACCGCACTACCCCACCTCAGGCACTAACCATTACGTAACTACGTGCAAAAGGTACTTGTGTCAGAAAAGCTACGCTTCATTAACTACGTCTTACTAAGGACGAAACGCTCTCAGTTTAGGTTGTTGCCGTTGTGTGTTGTAATTGGCTGTTTTCTTGTAGAGTTGTTTCATACAAGATATATGTATGTACATACGTGAGAACGTCCCTACAGATAATGAAGTATACTAGTGTTGCTTATTTTCCACCTGCAATATTGTATGTTCTTCCGTCATGTTAATTCATTCTTGACTGCGCGTGTAATGTATAAAATATATTGCTTGGAGCGTAGGCGTTACGTCCGTGGTTAGTATAAGTTGAGTACCATTTAGTTTTTATTTGCATAATACCTGCTAAATCGCTGCCTATCACACAATATAGAATACACAGATTTTTTTATATTCCTAGAATACGTATAAGCAATACGTCCGCAGACACTGTATAAAATTAATTATAATACAATGTTCGATTTTGTATTTTCAAATATAGCATACTTGTACTGAATTGTCCATTACACCTATACAAATAAAGTTTGTTCAATTGTTTTATTAAGGTTCCGTATCATCAAGGTTAATCTCATTATCTTAAAAACCCGTTCTTCCAAGGGAACTGCTTACTTTGGTCGTTAATTCTTAATTAGATGGAACATGGTTGAAAACGGGAAAGAGATTCCTTCAGTCTATGGCAGTGTGACTGGATACAGAATCTAAAGCACGGCGCCTATTACACGCAAGATTTCTATGATAGTAATGTCATTTAGGCCGAGTGGGGCTCTTAAAAGATATTTATAGCTTAGCTCTACACTCCACATGCAAAATAGTCATTACTGTAAAATATAAATTCTTCAATATTAGGATATAAAATATAGCTTATAAAAAATAAATAAATTAAGTAATAGAGGTTCATATTAGTTTCTACCTATTTTATCGCATGCACTAACAGCTAAGGCCTCTACCCTAGACAAGGCTTGTCATGCTTTACGGTCTTTCTATAGTAATTAGACATACTGCATTGGGTACTATATTCATGATAGTTATAAACTACTAGAATAACAATCATGGGAAAATATTTGTATGGGCACATTTAACAAAAATGCGAATAACGTTTTAATTAGTTAATCTCGCGCATGACACTGTATATAGAGTTGGTTATTAGGCATGTCTCTATGCGCGTCACAATATTTTCTTGAGAACCGATCTGTGCCAAATTAAAGATTATGTATGTTGGGAGTAAAAGAAAGTTTGAATTAATGAAAGAAATTATTTAAGTAGGTACTGTATTGTTAGATGTTTCTGACGGAACCCTATGCATAACTTGATATTCTAATGACCGGAATTTAAAATTAATATGCATTTGTATGAATCATATTTAATGACGCGATAGAGGTTTAAATTTACGTAGTTTCTTTGAAAGAGAAATTACTCGTTTCACATTTCATTATACTATAAAAAAATACTTCTTAGATATATAGAATACCTACCGTCAAAGGTCAAGACGAAAGTATATTCTGCCAACATATTCTTACACTGTGCAATTTTCGTAGACTATCTAGATGCAGTGATTTAAATTTTTCGATACACAATACAGTTGCTAGTCTTGTACTTTCAGTCAATATTTTAATTTAAAGGTTTCAAGCATTCGTAGTTTTTTTTTAACATATTGTGAGAGTTAGGTTAGCAGTCCTAAAGTTATTTGTGGTTGGCCATACAGTACTATACCAAGTGAGCAGTTGTGAGTGGCAAATTATCATTCAAAAAACGGGCTTTCTTGTCGCTTGCGTTGTTGCTTTGGCGTACATCTTACTAATATTATAAATACGAAAGTTTGTAAAAATGTTTGGATGGTTGTTAGAAGTAGACACAGAAACAACTAAACCGATTTGGATGAAATTTAGCACACGGGTAAATTATGTCCTGGATTAACACATAGGCGACTTTTATATCTCGGTAATTTGCTCCCATGGGAAATAATGGATCTTTTTATACTGGTTCTTTAAGTGGCGGTGCAGGCATCGTATAGTGTTTTAGGGACTTTTGCAGCGGGAAAGGCTTTTCAGCGCATGACGCTGCGAGCAACACCTTGAAAAATTTATATATTTAAAAAAAATTATAAAAGACCTACGCTGAGTTTCTTGGTGCTTCTTATCAGGTCAGTGGGCTTTTCCGAAGCACTGGTAGAATCTTTTAGTAAAACAACATTGTGAAAAACGACGTGTAAAAGTGTCCTTAGGGGCCTAATTACTGAATAAATGATTTGAATTTGAATTTGTTTTTTTTTCTAGGCATACCGACAAAGGACATCATCTTCAGTGCAGATTGCGAAAATAGCTGCACTCACAGTGGTGGCATCCTCATTCATTTTGGGTACATTTATTTTGGCTTCGAGTTGGGTAGCCGCGCGCGCGTCATGCCACCAGCTCGAGCAACTAGACGCCATGCTCGACAAAGAACTAGCATTGGAAGGTCGAGCTTACGGCAACGATGCACTGATAGCGGTAAGTATTTATATTTGTTATCGTGTATTGAATTTCCTTATTTTATTTGAACTTATGTGAAATTTAAAATTAATGGAACGGTCTGTCGAGGCAATGTCCGGAGGTTCAAAACCGAAGGCACACACTTCTGACTTTTCGAAGTTACGTGTGTATTGTTTATGAATTATCGTCTACTTAAAATATCGTGAGGAAAGCTACATACCTGAGAATTCTCTACAAGAATTTCGAGGGTTCGTGAAGTTTGCCAACCCGCATTAGGCCAGAATGGTGGACTAAGGCCTAACCCCTCTCAGTAGAGGAAGAGGCACGGGCCTCGTCGAGCACGGGCTCAGCAGTGGGCAGTATTAATACAGGGCTGATTTCATTGCATTGCATATGTGAAATTATAGAACTTTTGTATTTGAGTTATATGAGTATTAATATTAAATTAGGTGCTTCTTAAAGTACAAAAACGCAATGTAGTAGTACTTACATGAAACAATGAAGGGAGATGTCGCTACTATTTATTGTAGTGGTGGCGCGTTCCATGGCAAGCCCGTTGTTGCTCATATCGTTATACAATTTAATTACAAAAATGGTGGTCTTTATCTTATTTCTTAGGTATTCATATAATTTTTATGTGAAAGTTTGTGAAAATGGTTGGATGATATTTTGGTACACAGATGAAACAATCTCTCGATTAACTGTGCCTCTTATCGAGGCTGTATTTTATACAGGAATTATGGTCCACATTACAACTTTAATTTAAGGAAAAACTTTCAGGCATTGAGACGTAAGATTTTTTTTTATCTAATAATAAGAAAAGGAAGAGACGTCCAATACTTTGTAAGAATAGATTTAACCACCATTGAAACATTGTTGGTTTGGTATATATTGCAGTTCCGCGTATAAACATCTAACACTATAGGTACCTATAATTGCGTTTGTATCTAAGGCATTTTTATGATGAGTTCGGACACGATAACCGGCAGCCATACTTGGTAAGCTTGTACTTTAGATGTATTATCAGTGAAACAGTATTCGGTGTCGCAATAAGTAGTCTTTGAGTAGTCGCAGTTTTACGAGCTTAGAATTTTAATTCGCCATTATAAAGTGAAATACATTAGGCCGCAGGATGATTTGTAAACAGTCAGTGACGAAACGTTTGCCTAGATGCCAACGGTCTTCTTTATCGATAGATGTTGATCTATTTATTACAAAGTTTAATTTTTAAAATCTGCAAAAGATGATCGAATATATAATTTGTATTGAGCTATGATTCCGCAGAACACGGCAGACGACAGACGGCAACGGCAGAGGGCAACAGCATGTGCCGCGACGGCAGACAGCACTACTATGCAGTATTAAATTGTACGAGACCGATTCCGCATACGATGGCAAATGACGCCCGGCAGGACGTCACTTGCCGCGCATCAGTTGCCGTCGTGTGCGGAATCGGTCTCATACAATTTAATAGTGCACAGTAGTGCCGTCTGCTGTCACGGCACGTGTCGTCTGCTGTCTGCCGTCTGCCCTTGCCGTCCGCCGTCTGCGGCGTCCTGCGAAATCATAGCTTTAATGATATTTCAAGTTCTTACAAGTATCTTTATACTGTTTATGGGTGGTCGTATCGCTTACCATTAGGCGAACTGCATGCTCGTCTGATCATTCAATGCAATAAAACAAGATAGAATAAAGCCTTGTTTTTTATTATGAAATATAAAATTTGTTAATTCTTAACCAATAGCATTTTCATGCTGTTAGCTCGGTAATTATCTCAGCAAATACCACATCAAAATAATTTGCAAGTTTGATTATTGCAAGGCTGATTTTATATGGCCATCATATTACATTGGGCTGTGAGTCGGCTGCAAAACTATACGATATGGGTTCGATCCCCGTACCAAGATAAATAACGTCGGCAAGTATCTGTTACTTATCTAAGTGTTATTGGACTAAAATCATAAAAAAACGTATGAGCTCAGGTTTATTTGTTATAGCTGTATAATAATTAATTACAAAATTCAACATTATTAATTTGTTTAAATATACAGAAACAGAAACATCTTTTACCTATTCCAAGATGTTTGTGTCGTCTTAGCCATGTGCACAGTGGTGGAGCATTGAGGACGCGACACGTCACTCTAAGACCGGCTCACCTTGAATCTCCGTATAAAAATTACTTACTTACCTACGTGTATCTGTAATTTTAATCTACTTAATGTTATCTATCATTCTCTTTGTTATTATTTCAACAATAGCGAAATCATAGTTTTTCTGCTGTACGGATGAAACGTTTCTCAGTAGGTCGATTGTCATTTTCCTTGTTAACTTATATACGATGTTATATAAAGAGGTAATAAGTGACAGCGTCTTGTGAATGGAACGCCCTGTCGACATAGAGGTATGGGGTTCGACTAAGGGCATTCATTACACACTTTTTGACGATAAATCTGTATTCACTATAAATAATTATCGTTCACGTCAACCGTGAAGGGAAACAACGTGGGAAAAACCCGTATACATGAAATTTCGCAGTGATATGAAGTCTACCAACCCGCATGATTTGAGCATGGGTTATCTATAAACGCAGTGGGCAGATTGTCATCAATAGTTCTGTTTGTTATACAGAGTGAATCCTATACAGCGAGGCGTCACGTAACCATTTTAACTGGTTGGGCCACATATTGATATGTATTATGAAACCCCAGAAGTGAATATAGAATTACAAGAGACTGGTATATCTTGCTTACTAGATTATGTCTGACCGTTCACAAGATTCGAGTAACCAAGGATGATTCATTGAGACTGGCATGGCCAACAAATACGGAGAGGCCTTAACGTCCTTCTGGATTTATTTTTAAATTTACTTTTGTTAATCTTGGTTAACTCAATTATTTTACATCAACGTAACCAAGTTGCCGAAGCGTTCTGGTCCACCGGTCCACGTTACCTTAGAGAGTGGTGTCCACCACGATTACGTCCATACATAATATTATGTATAGTCTGTAGGCTGTGATGTCAATAATCTTTGAGGTTAGACGCCTTATGGTAATGTAGTTGGCTGGCAGCAAGCCTCAACTTTTAGTTCACATCCATTTCATTACCAGCAGTCTTGGGTTAAGCATACATTGTACGGACAGTACAGTCTCAACCCTTTTATTCAGGGCCTTCAGGTCGGTCTTAGTCCAGCTTATATGAATATTATGTTATTCATGTTAACACGGATATAATGGAACCGTTAAACCGAAGGACAGAGAACAAAAAATCTATAAGTGGTTTTATGAGGATAATTAATAAATTAAATTAATTTTGTTAATATGATAGCTTGTTTGTTAAACAAATGACGATAGCCTGTGGAATTTTATTCAATTCCGTTCAAATTGTGCGTATCGAATTCGACAAGTTTCTAAAATTTTACAACAAAATTTCTGCGTGGATGAATTTGAAAACACCTAACAGTAACAACGCACGGACATTTGTACCTATTGGTTAACTTTGTGAATATTAATGGTTACCTACGGATTTTAAATAAACAGTGCGTTACATAAATTAGAAAGAAGGAAAACGAAGTGACAGCTAAGGTAGATCGTAATTAAACATTTGTAAGCGTTTACAATATTCAAGAAATATACTCGATGTGTAAAACAAATTGTCGGGGCATAAGTCACTTGTCGAAATCACAGGTTCATCAAGACGAGTCACGAATATTATATGTAGAGAACAATATACCTGGCTATGGTTGGTGATTGTGTGCTTGTAGCGAAAGTTGCGGCCGGCGGCCGTCAACCGAGGTCGTTGGACTGGCTTTGTCGCGGATGCATCTCTTCGTGACACAAGGAAATTTCAAATGCGTTTCGAATGTGGCGTTTATATGTTATTTGACATATTACCTGCATTTTGAGACGTCCATGCAGATGTGAAGGGTTACGGAAACCTGATATTTGGAATTACGGTTTATCTTCTACTGTTTTTCCTTTCTATAATCCTAAAAGGACAATCTACGCTTATAAAAATACATCTCTCTCGTGGACATTATTTCAAATTCAGTGCTTAGCTCTGCTGGGTGCCCACAAATCCTTTTATTAGCATTTCCCACGCTAAGATATCATAACAGCTCGTTACAAGAGAACGGCCCATGGCCAAATAAACGTAATTTCTACAAATATAGATGAGTAAATTGCGCTCCTATCGAATAGCCATTTTTGTTTTGTTTTGCTTTCTCTTATTCTTGTTTAAAAAGGTAACATTTCAGTCTTCCACTTTCACTGAGATGACACACGAGATATTAAATACTTATGGATTTAAAAAATAGACCTGTCTCAAATATTATTTAGCTTATAATAGGTATGAAACTAATACAATAATGTTACATTAATGGCTATTACTTATCATTGAGAATTGTTTATTTAATCGACGCACTTAATTCTTGCCTATTTCTGTACTAAATTTAGCTACACATTTGTTTCACCTAAGTTCATTTAAGATCGTTGATTTCATTTAACGCAGGTTAACTGGTTATCTTTTCTATAGAAAGTAGAAATTGTAGTGCAAATACCGTCACGAATTTCTTAGCTGTATAGTTAATAATAAGTTGAGCAAAATATATATTGAATTATTTGCATACGTTTTAATTGCATCGCGTGTTTGAGTTTTGGTCATGTGTCTTGTTTAATTATTATGTTTTCTATTGTCTATGTAAAGTGCACCTTCAAGAATAGTACAAAACGGTTGCCATAAAACATAACAATGTCATTCGTTATGCGTACCCTTGTTATTTGATGTCACGAAGTCTGTATTTGTCGATGCAGTTACAATGAATTCTTCTCTATCTGTAATTACTGTTATCCATTTGCGCATGGTACCAATATTATGCTAGTATTTGAAATGCGGTACAGCGATTCTCTTTCATATATTATGTAGTATTTTATTTGAGTTTGTTAGAATCAAGTAGTTCTAACATTATACAGAGAGGATGTTGTGAAAATTTTCAAAAAAAAAAAATTGAGCCTGTTCGTCACTAACTTAAGATATCGTGACCCCCTGTCCCCCGCCCTTATATACGCCCATGCGTCTTGTCCCACGGACGTGTCAGATAAAACAGTGACTTATTACCAATTATATTATTATGGTAATAACTTAGGATGAATAATTTAATCCCGATGTCCGGTCTATAACTATACTGTTTAATGTGTTTGATTAGAGTATTATAAAAGGTAGCATAATAAGTTGGACCATGCTCAATTCCGAATCTGTATATCAAAATTTAAAATAATTTAATCGGGGTAATCAAACACCATCACAAAATGATGATATAAGCATTTAGTTCACTTTTTTTTTGTTTACGCGGAGAAAGTGAATTATTACTACCGCCCAGTGTTCAAGGGGGACGACTGAGCGGTTATGTTGGGTTCCTCGTGCCTTACGACCCGACGTTGAGCCACCCAGAGAGATGGAAAACGTCGGGCGACCGCCAGGCCTAGTCCCTAACCTATGTACACCGCACGACATACCAACCAAAATTTCGCGGTGGCCATCTTCGGCGCATTAGGGACGGCTGCGGGCTTCCTCCGACTCACGTCTAAGTTGTCGTCCGAAACCGCCCCTGCGCGTACCGCTGTTGCGGTCCGTCTCCTGTTGTTGGGGGGGGGGCTCAGAAGCTCCCGTACACCGAAGGACGCCTTCGGCGTCAAAGGCAGCGTGAGGCCTAACCGCCACGCTGCTGTCAGCATTTAGTTCACTACACAAAATAAATACCGTATGTATATTTTAACAAAACTAATCTGTAGTAGGTATAATATGTATAATTATGTATTATTTTGTCATGGTAGAGCAAGATCAAATCGTACCAATTACAGTGCAACCTCGATATAACAAATCGGAGGGGAACAAGAAAATATTCGTAATATCAAGTAATTCGTTGAACTGAGGTTTGTTATGTTGAGGTTAGATTGGTCTAAAATTCGTTATAAAGAGGTAAAAGAATAGTTTTATTCACTTCAATATTACGTACTTATCTTGTTATAGCGAAGAACTTCTACTAATAAATAATAACACATTTTTATCAAATTACTATATGTATTTGCTATGTATTTAAAAACAATTAGGTAGATAATAATTTTTTTTTCTTACATTAATAATCAAAAACAATTAACAATGTGGTTATATAGTAGCTTAATCTCAATTTTGTTCATTGATTAGAAAAAAAGTCAATGATAGTTGTCTGTTTACCACCGGTATGAGTTATGACATCCAAAGCGCAATCTAATTTCGTGATGGATTTCACTACATCCTCACTCAAACCTCCCTTTTTGAGAAACACAGATTTTATTGTATTCAAAGCATTATAAGCATTAACATAATGATTACTGTACAAACAAAAGCGTGTCGAAACATGTCGAGACATGAATCACATGATAAGATTAAGAGTTATATTATTGGTGGAAACTTTATATAAAGGTTTTGGGTTGGCAAAATTCGTTAATTAGAGGTATGAATACTTTTTCTTCATAATTGAAAATTCGTTATAAAGAGGTTGTACGCAAAGAATGTTCGCAATGTAAAGGTATATTTTATATTAACTCTTATGGACAATTCAAGGGGATTACGAAGAATTTGTTAAATCGAGGAAGTCGTTATATTGAGGTACGTTATATTAAGGTTGCACTGTAATATACATAAAGCAATGACATTCACCACGATTAAACATAATTTATTGTGCAATTTGTAATTTTTAAATTATTTAAAATATTTTAACCATATCATGAGCTCTGAAAACAAATTTGTAATATTACCGCAATTTGCCATAACAATGAAACATTTTTCTTCGTCGTAACGCAGTGTTATTATAAAACTTAACACTTGTTTTGACAAACTTGAGTTGAAATGTAAACATTAAAATGGCGCGAAATCCTTGAACCACCAACCGTAGCCGATTGTATTGGAAATTAACACGTACTTGGCCTGGTCACTGTACAATACAAAGAGAATTATTCATTGATACCACTCCCAGCTACATTTAGCGACGATTATTGATTTTGAGAACTATTAACTATTTGGTTTATTTTTCATTGTTTAATTACCTACTAACGATATCTATCTATTATAATCTGTATTAGGCAGGTGTTAAGAAAACCTTAAATAAAGTTATTATAGTGTTACTAAATGGTAGAGTAATAAGTTTTTACTATTAGGTAATTTGATGACGTAGTTAAAACTTAAAAGTCTATTCTTTGGTAAGTTTTTGGCGTAAATGGTTTTTTTTATATAAAAACGAAAAAAAAGGATTTATTGGTACATTGCAGTCCATCAGTAGTAGAGAGGGCCTATGCTCAGCAGGAGATCAGTACATAATACAGGGCTGTTACTGTTAAAATTAAATATAATCAAGAAAAAATTTTTATTACCATAAACCAACGAATGACCTTTTTACTTAATAAATAATTGACCATAAACAATTGAAACTATTCGATTTCCAGAGAAAGGTCGTGGTAGAGCATTACGTAGTCCTAGCTTAGAGGCCATTTGTGACTGGAGGATGCCATTCAGTTCAGTGCAACGCATCTAGAACGTGGATCTGTTTGTTCATAAAATGAGTCCTTTTTTTTTATTACCATTGCATTTGTAAAAGTATTAATCAAAGTATTTGCAACGCTTAGTTCCAATCAGATACTTAGAAATGTAACAATTGGTAAAGGTATCATGAATCACCTCGGTATTTTAGATTTATTGTAATGGATATAAGGTACATATCCCCCGACGTATCATATTACTACAACTATAACTTACTGTTCAATATTACATTCAATATTCTTATTGTTCAACTGTAACTGTATCAATCACCTATTTTGCCATGGCCTTACGCTCATTTTGAAACTTCAATTGTTGAGTCTCAAATTGATGATCTGTTTACTTAGCAAACAAATTAAATTACATCGACTGAGAAAAATCTCATGTGGTAGACGCTTACGAAGTTACATTTTGCAATACAAAATTTAAACGTAATTTCCATAAGTACTTAAAATTATGACTGTTTCTTCTCTTGTTCACATAACATACATAAATAATTTGTGAGCTAGTGATACAAAACATGAGGCAACTATCAATATTAAGTTAAAACGTTTATTGTGAAGGGTCAATATATACATCTATACTAATATTATAAAGCTGAAGAGTTTGTTTGTTTGTTCGTTTGTTTGAACACGCTAATCTCAGGAACTACTGGTTCGAATTGAAAAATTCTTTTTGTGTTGAATAGACCATTTATCGAGGAAGGCTTTAGGCTATATAACATCACGATGCAACTATTAGGAGCGAAGAAATAATGGAAAATGTGAAAAAAACGGGGAAAATTATTCATCCTTGAGGGCTTCCATTGCGTGCGCTGCGAAAACAGTTCAAGATACCAAAAATATATCTATGAAAGAATTATTCCTCTTGAAATGATCTAAAAAAATGTCCGCGACAGTATATGTCTATCTTTTAAGATTAACTCACTAGAACCGTTTTTATGGTAATCAAATTTGGTCGAAATTAATGCATTATTTGTTAAGTGTTGTATCAACGTCATAATATTAATCTTTATCCAAATAAATGTGTTGGATAGAGTGATTGAAGGTTTTTGTGTACTTTTAGCCCGGAAAAACTCATTAACGCGGGCGAAGCCGTGGGCAAAAGCTAGTGTTATTGTAAAGTGAAAATACCACCAGTAAGTAGCATGTGACAGTAAAATTTCCTGTAGTGTTCATAACTCAGCCAAGGCTTATTGTCTATTTCATACCGTTATTTTGTAAAGCTCGTGTAGATACATATCTATCTATC
The DNA here is from genome assembly GCA_949316025.1 of Lapara coniferarum. NCBI lineage: Eukaryota > Metazoa > Arthropoda > Insecta > Lepidoptera > Sphingidae > Lapara > Lapara coniferarum. The sequence continues at coordinate 9,424,756 of OX438924.1, forward strand.
CTGCATAACTCATCATGACAGTTCGTTATTGTGTTACAGTTTAATGTACAGTAAAGTTAAACCATGAGTACTTTAGAGGAATATTTTAGTTGGAGTCTGACGCAAACTCAAGTCGTATTGTGCGCATATGTTTGTATAGGTACTTGTATAAATATTGAATCACGGACACTTTCATTTGTATTCATTTGGTGGCATCTTTGTTGTTATTTCTTCGCTGGGTAGTTACCGATGTGACAGGAATGCGCTGGATTTATTATAATCGGTGTTTCGTTTAGTTATAATCATTGACCCGTGACTTCGCCTGCGTAAAAGTACCAGTAACTTCATATTTACTTAAGGTTTTTTAGACAAGAATGCAAGATAGGTAGAATGACCAAGTGAGTTTCTTGGTAGTATCACGCATGATCATCAATGTTGGTTGTTAAAGAGAAGAAATAGGGATTTGAAAGGGCGCGGCAGATACGTATTGGACCCCCAGTAAGGCCCGGGACCCTTGGAAACGCAAACTGCCATTATACACTGCTTTTCTACGACAAAGTGACCGCCTTCGTTGATCGATTTGTATTATGCAGTAGCTAATAATAACTGCATTTCCCTAAAGGCCTTGTAAAAGTCTTGTTTTTTATGTTGCTTACCAACTAACCTCAAATGTGTTCTTGTATAGTTACTAGTAACATTTATATTTAATTTTTAGATTATGCCAGCTCTAATATTCTAAAATGGACGCATAAACACTAAGTTTATATTGAGATATAAATCGTACGCCTGACTCAGGCGCAATTCTATGCGTAGCGCGTACAATATATAAAAAAAAACCGCCATTACAGTATGGTTTATAAATGTTCTACAATAAAGCTTCAAATGTTTTCTTGGCTCTTGATATGACACGTGAATTCATCTAATTCGGTGATTTTATCATAATTATTGGGCAATTTTTGTAAATATGTTTCGTGAAAATAATGTAGTCGACTGTGATTAGGTATTTTGTACGTGTTTTTGTTGAACGGAAGCGGGCGATTTTCCAAGCGTAAACACCGCAATGATCTTCGTCGACATCCGTCCACCCGCGCCTCCCACCTCTGCACTGTCATTCGCTAATTATCTTCATATTGTACTTTAATTAACTATCTGTTCCTGCAGATATGCTTTACGTTTTATGGCTCATAAATGCATACGTACCGGCATAATAAGGATATCTAAATAGGTCCTTTAACTCGTGGTAGGTCTGTCATAATATGTAAGAGGCCGTCTGGGTGGGTACCACCGCAATGTCTATTTCTACCGCCAAGCAGTAGTGTGCATGCACTGTTGTGTTTCAGTTTGAAGGACATTGTAGGCAGTGTAACTACTAAAAATAATGAGACTTTTTTTTTTTTTTTTTATTTATTTATAAATTACAGTTAATTTAAGTTCTTATATACTAGTACAATGCCCCACAAAACTACTTACGCAGTTTGTCTGCAGGAACATAACGAGCCTCTAACTTAACATTATTATAATTAATATTAATTATTATAATAATTATTATAATTAATACCTTATGTCTCAGGATGACGAGCGCAGTGGAATGCTACAAAGTACTTTGTAAGCCAAGGTGCTGAATGGTGTTGCTACTGTTTATGGGTGGTCGTATCGCTTATCATCGGGCGAACGGCATACTCGTCTCGTCATTCGATGCAATAAAATTAAATAAGCCCATGACTTGAAGACGTATGTAAAGCTGCAACTAATACTTTTTAGTATTCGAAGTGTATTTAAGTTGCTTGATACAATAAAGCGATCCTGTTGCCATAGGAGATGCAGATGCCAATCTCAACCAATTGTTACTAGTATGTGTTTTTCGAAATAAAGGGCTCAAACAATTATTTATTACCCGGTATGTGAAAAAAAATTATGTTCTCTACGGTTTTAAGAACTATTACTGAATCTACAAAGCCCTACAAGGGTATTTTATTGTGTCCTTCCTGTCTCTGGAGTACCTAATATAGATTGGAGAGAAAGTTTATAACTTAGGGTTGTGTAATTCTTGTACCTTCTTGATATTACGAAAGAGTCTATTGATGTCACTTTTATAATAATTGAGCTGTGTTTGCAAGTTTGTGGACATTTTCTGTATATAAGGTACATACGAATTACGAAGAACATTTTGGTACCTTAGTTTTAATTTCTAAACTGCATTATAAACTGGTTTTTCGATTAACTAAGATTAAATAAACACATTCATAATAATTTGAGTAATATGAAGAGGAACATAGACAACTTTTATTTAATTTTATACTTTTCGTTTTGTACTTAATAGATGCAGACGTGCAGGATACTCATCGGTGGAAAGTGTCAAGCTTTCTCGTAAATTGTAGAATTTTCACCCAGACCTTTAAATAACATATTACATGCATTATACCTACTGCACCGTGCTCTTTATTCTGAATCGTTGGATGTAAAATCTTACAATAGCCATTAATAACACCGGTTGTAGTCTCAAACTTTCAAATATTTTTAGCGGTTTTTAATATTCTTCCCAAAATTTCCTCGATCGTTTAGCAAACTGGGTCAAACTCGGCAGTTGCTAGGAGGGATTAATACTTTAAATCCATCGCTTTTTAGAATATTATCTGTATAACTGGTAGCACCCAAATGGTTCGCCATCACTAATGCGGTACATAAACTCTGCGTTACTCACAGATTGGTTTCTATCAGATATTAGAGGTGCAATTTTTTAGTTAATACGCAATGTTTGACGCAGAAGCAATAGCGACTGTTAAAATGTTTTGTAAATCTAGTAATGGCACTACTGGCGCACTCGCGGTGCACAATGTGACAGTCGTTTACGACGTAATCGTCGTTTTCTATCAGTTGCGGTCGCGAACACTTCGCGCTCGGCTGCATTTTGATAGTTGACATCATTCTAGAAATCATTAACAGTCTGCAAAGATACTTATCAGCACGAAATCAGCATTTTCCTACTGCTTGCAACGTTTTATTCGTATAATTATAAGCAATGATTCCTTGGAGGAAAGAGATACAAACTGGTTTAAACGCCCTGTTTTTTTTGCTCATTTTCTATTTATTTTCATGTACAATTATGTCACTGCCTTGAAGTAGCTGTATCGATCTATACCAATGTTGCAAAGCTGAAGGTTTCGTTCGTTTGAAAGCACTTAGCTACATATTGCTGCTTCGATAATAATTTTTTTCACCTGTATAAAATTCTACGAAGTTACATTGTCCCCAAGGGCTAAGCTGAAGTACAAATTATAAGAGCAGTATTGGTCCGCGTTTCCACCTGCATATACCTATGTGTTTTTATAAAACGATTGTAGGTGCAAGTACTATTTTAGATCTATTATTAGGGACCACGTTTCCAGATATTATGCCCATATCACTGATAAAATTTACTGAAGTATATTCTATGTTTAACCTTTGTAAACCTAAAAGGTTTAGGGACTTCATTGGGATTCCCACAGAATGTTGGTGTAACAAAAGTTAATTCACTCCATAACTCAGTCGATTAAAAAAATTGCAATTAAAGAGCATATTATTTTAATATGAATACAGGCAATTTTATTGGCCTTGTACTTTTCCTGAGAATATTTTTTGCACGTTTTATACGAATGTACTATCATTCAACACCGCTGATTATCCAATGAGAATACTGCAATTGACACGGACAATGACGGTTCTCGTGGCTGTAGGTAGGAACGTAAATGTAACCAACAGTAAGTACATAGGTTACGTAATGGACTAGCTACAAGCAAAAGGCATCCGCCATTTTGTGATGAGTACTTTGTTGGCTTTTGCTCAAAAAGTGAATGGCGAATTTGAAATTACATTACGGTGTATTCGGATTATTGTAGTTAAAATAACTTGAAAGCTTTTACACTAAATTAATTTGTGTAAAAGTTTAAATAGGTTACACAAAAAGAGTTAAGCATTATTAATGATATGTACTTTGCGGCTGTAAATATATGCGCTAATAATTATAATCAAATGAATAATTTCTATTATTTAGTTCAATGCCAAGTGCGTTGCTACAACTGTTATTATCTTAATTTATAATTATATAGTTTCCTATGGAGAGGTTTGGCAAATATGTAAATTTTGTTTTCAGGACGAGCCTTTGCCCATAGGAAACGCACACGCCCTGCATGGAGTACCGCCGCCGTCGCTCGCATCTTCAGCGGCACCTGACCAGCCAAGTCAACCTTCACCCTTGCCGGCCAGCCAGTTCAAAGACGATGCACTCAACCATGCAGAATCTAAGATAGACGAAGATAAACTACAGGTAAATAACAAATGTCTTTTCAATTTCCACTGCTGTAAAGTTGTATCGTAAGCGTAGTCATGATTCGTTTTTGTTGAAAACTTGCGGTAAGAATTGCTAGTCATTTTGTTACGACACCTAAGTTCCATTCCGTTTCAAAACAGCTTATAATTAGATTCAAATCTAGATGCGATCAGTCGCATGGTGGCTACTTAATTTATTGTTAGGCAACTGATGTAAGCCTGAAATAGGTAACGTTAGTATGTCTTTTGTTTTATGTAGAAGTACCGAAGGTGTTGTTCTCGCAAACGTGACTATAATGATCAATATTTTACTTCAGGATACAGGTCTCACTTTACAGCACTAGTTCACACAATGATAAATAGCACTGGCGGTGTATTTTGAAGTTTTCTCATGACTTGAAGGAACCTCGGTTTAATTTTAGAAACGGTCGTTTTCCTTTTTAGATTTGGAATTATGTCGTTCAAGTGCAGAGATCACGTGGTTTTCCTGTCATGAATAAAGTTGCAAACTTCTTCATTCAACATTGTTAAGCATATCCATAAAACATTGCTGTTTTATCAATATCGTATCGTATATGATAAACAATAAATTTTTGTGCAGATGATAGGTGCCTAAGGTTATTTTGACAATGGTTTCTACGTCGATTGGTTTACATGAATGCTATATGCATTAGTGTCGGTGCAGACAGCAGTGCTGACTGCTGACGTCACGTAGCTTTCACTCGTGAATACAGTGGCGGCGTTCGGAGCGCTGGCGGTGCCGGCGCTGTTGCTGTTTGCTGTTTTGAAAGCGGCCACCATGTTATTTGCAATCAATTTGCATAGCAACAATTCTTTCTATAAAATATTATTTAAATAATGCGAATCGTATCACACTATTTAAACTATTATTTTAGGCACGTTCGAGCAATATTATATAGATATATAATACATAGTTCGCCAGATTTAAACAAGGCAAAATTGAATACTACCTCTAGTATGGACAGAACAACTGGAACGGGTTAGCCAGTTATCTAACGGATTCACATCACTTGACATGCTTTACTTGTGGACAATAATATTTCCATCGACGTAGGTCGGATTAATGATTATTTATCTATCCAAATGCAAGTAATATTTACAAACGGAGGGCGGTGGAACAATAGTGCGCGGGCGCATTGTCTTGAGCAGGATGTCCGAACCCATTGTACCGAACAAACAGCACAGAACGAGATAAATTACGTTCTTGTTTAACACCTAGGTAGTCTACTAAACGTTCAAAACACTTTGCTGCATGATTTTTAAATACATAATCAAACGGACTCGGATTCGAACTTGATATACTTAAATAACCTAACCCGTTTATTCACATTTAGAACATCTATAGGTTATTGACCAGGTAAAATCTGACAATACCTAATAAGTTAAACCATAACAGTAATATGTCTAAGAATAAACAACAAATTTTTAACATTTAAGTGGACGATAGCCTAGTTGGGAATGGATCGGTCTGCCGAGATAATGTTCGTAGGTTTAAAAGCCAAGGCACACACTTCTGACTTTTAGAAGTTATGTGTGTATTGTTTACGAAGTATCGTTCACTTTAACGGTGGAGGAAAACACCATGAGGAAACCTACATACCTGAGAATTCTCCATAAGAATTTCAAGGGTATGGGGAGTCTGCCAACCCGCAACAGGCTAGCGTGGTAGATTACGGCTTATATCCTTTCAGTAGAGGAGGCCTGTGCTCAGGAGTGAGCAGTGTATAATACAGGGCTGGTATTATTTGTACATATTTTTTAACATTCAGGGGTAGGTAGCATTCACAATTTTGATTTATTTTGTCTTTTTAATCTAAAACGCTATAGTATCACAAACAAAAGTTTTCTTAGCTACATCAACTTAAAAGCCCAGAACTTTAAGTCTCTCCTTAGCGATTTATTATAATATTTTTTTTCAACCTTTCGGAAACTTACTAATTCTTCAGAGAAAGCGTATTGCATAATATCCTAAATTATTCGATCGTTACTCGTTTCACCGCTAATGTGTCTTTTATTATATTAGTATTAGTATGATTGGACTGCCTCGGTCGCGTAGTTGTATTACAGTACGACTGCAATCCTGAGGTCTTGCGTTCGATTCCCGGGTCCAGCAAAGTGATATTGAGTTTTTCTATTCAGTATCAGCTCGGTGTCTAAAATTTGTGCTAGTTGTGCCTCTGCCTACCCATTCGGGGATAAAAGGCGTGAGTGTGTGTGTGTGTGTGTGTGTGTGGTACGATTAATATAAAATGTAACCTGTATCACTTTCTTTTGTCGCGAAGTGATATAACAAGAAACAATATTTCGCAACACAAGTGCTTGAATCGAAAGTAAATAATATACCAAAACATATCAAAACGATACCCATTGGTGTGTACAGTGTAGGTAATGGCATGTTCTAGGTTGCGGTTACCAAATCTTCGAGGCCTTTTCCCCATGTATGTTGCTGTTGCAACACTCTAAACCATCATTGGTTTGTTGCCCATTTTGTTGTAGCTTTCATTAGAAGCTTGGCGAGTGTTGTCGTTGTTGTACAGAATATTATTTTATGAAGAGTTATAATGCATTCGCTAGCAAATAGTAGAATTGGAAAGTAAATTCAAAATCTGGTGTTGGATAGAGGCATACCAACGTATGGATTATCTAGTTGTACAACCGCCGCGCGGCGCCGTTACATGTCCGTAATACCCAAGGTAGCGTGGGTGCGCTAACGACCTTTGAAAATGAGAATTCTTCTCTCTTGAGCCTTTGTAATATAATTTACTACAGGGAAAGGTTAAGCAGAGTTACTTGATGCTGAATGTGTGCACGTTATTGCTATAAGTTTTCTCAAAGTTGAACTTGCCTAGTTGGAGTACCTACTTGAACGAAATAGACGTATTCGTCCACAACTTCGAGAGTTGAACTCCCAACGGTAATCGGGTTGGGCATAACATGAACATTCGACAGGATTTTGGTCTTGTTAATGTTCATATTAAGGCCTACCTATTGAGTAACTCGGTTGAGATCACTGAGCATTGGGCTAAGATCTTTCAGCGATTTTGCCAATACAACGATGTCATCGGCAAAACGATGGTGAGTGATGTATTCGCACTGGATGTTGATGCCAATTCCTTTCCATCCATTTTGTAGGTATCTTCCAACGTGGCAGTTTCGGCAGAGATAATATCTCCCTGTCTCGCGCCTCTGTGTAGTGGAATAACCTTTGAGCTCTGTTCTTGTACTCAGATTGACATGGTGGCGTTGTTAAACAAGCACCTCAACACTTCGATGTACCGATAAATTATAATCAATGTGGCACCGCTGGTGAGACTGCAGCACATACCAGGTCTTGATCGAATCGAAGGCTTTCCCATAGTCCACGAACACTAAGCAAAGTGGCAAGTTATACTCCTCGGTTTTTTTTATAACTTGCCGCAGCATAATATGAATGTGGTCTATGGCACTATAACCTTTTTGGAATTCGGCTAGTTCGGGAGGCTGGAAGTCATCTGCGAGACGATTCGTGATGACTCTTGAGAACAGCTTGTATAAATGGCTCAAGAGTAAGATGGGCTTGTGATTCTTCAGTAAAGCGTTATCACCTCTGCCTCCTTAGGATCTATGATCCTGTTGTAGATTACTTACCTAGTGTAGTTTTCAACATAATATGTATATTTTTATGTATTAGCGCAGTAGCAGCGCCATTCCTTATTATTGTTTTATTCTTTCTTTCTTCATTACTTGTAACTATCTAAAATATAGTTTAATTTTTCCAGAAAATCGACGATGACAAGAGTGAGGTACCGAACTCTGTCAGCGAAGAGAGTGCCGAGTCGGATAGCTCGGCGGAGGACGACGATGAGCTCGACGCCATCAGACCCATGTTCAAACTGCCCATACAGTTTGATCTGGATGAGCTAGCAGGCGCTTTTCTCGCCAACAACCAAAAGTAAGGCCTACTACTACTTATATCACAGTACAAGAAGACAATCAAAAAGTACGCATTGTATTACTTAATGGAATGCTTGTTTTTGACAAATTATTGGCTTGTAGAGAAGTAAGGAATTTTAAAACTGTCTGATTAAATTTGCTAGACGAATTATTGATTATAAAGATTTACTTTAAACGTAGAGTGTTAGACATATGCTAAAGCATCTTGGTTTTCTATTAATTAGGTACACGAAAAGTGGTGTTGCCAAAATTATTACTTATAATAGTAGCCATCAGATTATGATTTAATATATGATTCGCTAAAGTCATAGCCGCTAAAGTCGTATAATAGGTACAAAAAATCTATAATATTCGCGTAGATTAAGTCATTATTAATAGATTTAGCGCTACATACATTTTAAGTACAACGTGTTCCAAAATTTGAAATCTTCATTGAAAACCTGGTACCTAGTTGTATTTATTCTGTAGAGTAACAGTAAATTGCCAAACACGGCCAAGATTGCTGTTACTGATATAAATAGATGTCGTGCTTGTATTGTTTAACGTTTCTCATAAAATATTCAACTCAGCTTTGTGCCATATTATTTAGATAATTTAGACGTTATTGGACGAAATAATGAGCGTTCTATTATGTCTTTCTATGTGTTATTAACCCGAGTTTAGGCATCGCGAAAATGCTTTGTGAATGGTAATTAGGAAGTAGTCAACGAGAATTATTTTCATTGTTCTCTTTTTGGGATGGTAATGCCCCTGATGATTAGGCGGTAATAATATATTCCCATGAGTGACTTTCGCCGTCTTTTCTGACTTAATACACTTGGGAGCATCGATATATTATATGTACCTACCTACTACGCACTAGATTACGTGATTCGAACATCTACTGTGTCCAACTGTACTGCAATCCGAAAATCTGACTTTATTCGATATTGATTAAAGCGATCTAGCGCTGTATGTTTTAAGTTTGGTTAGACCATTGATGTATTTTTAATACATCAATGGGCTAGACGAAATAAATAATGTTTAAGCGCTGCAGCAAACTTCAGTTCTAACTCCAGTATTTTGAAAAGATTATTTTCATGGAGGATCATATCTATCGGTAGAATATACGTTAATGTCTGGGAGTCATGTCAACAAAGCTGTTCTCTCGAGCTTCGCGCAGTACTCTACTGAGGCAACTTCGGTGCAATCGTATAAATACCTCACGAACAATTTTCATCAGCATTTAATACGTTGGATGGGAATTGAATAAGTTTTGGAGACCTTAAAGGGATTACACGTAGAGTTTGAATTGCAAAGTTTTGTTCATTTGAAATATATTTGATTTATGTTGATAAACTATTTACCTACCTAGGTTTCAATCGTTTTTTATACCGGCAAGGCAATTTCTGAGCAACTTCGCCTGATGGTACCTACTTGAAATGGAGTCTAGATAGATTATTGAGTGACGTAAGATGATGATTCTTAGACATAGTTACACTGGCCTGTTCCAAACGTATATTCGATACTAGAATGATTTATCCCGAAACACGACACACTTATGTGGACAACTATCGGCGGGTTTTACCTGTGTGCAGTAGTCGATTTTTGGCCCAATAAAAATATCCTAAAATTTTAACGTTTGTTTAGGGGCCGGATGAACTGTGTGGTCGAGAAGCGACGAGAGGACCCCATGGAGAGACGGTTCCCCTTCAACATCCTCGGAGCCTTCGCCCCACGCAGCACTCACGCTGAACGCATCGCTATCATCTGCCACGGTGGTGACGAGCCCAGGTAAACATTTTTTTATCTTGAAATATAACTATTATTACGGCATTTATCGCGGTTTTTTAATTCATATTTTTTCCCTACTTTTCGAAGATTTTACACCCTTCATGGTCACGTGGAGGATTTTTTTTATCTTTTAAAACTTTATGACATCTGAAATTACCTAGTGAATTGTAACATGTCAAGGTGGGCTATTACATGTATGGCTCTTGTATATTGATAAAAAAAACTAATATTACTAATCCAAAGACGCTTTTTCTTTGATATAGGATGCAAAACATAACCATGAGAAGTTAATTCAAATTGGAAACTTTAGTATGATATACGAGTATTTAGGTCTAGCCTTTTAATAATATCGTTTTATTGAAAATGTTAGTGTTGTAAACAAATAAATCCTCGACTCTCGAGATGTAAGGAAGCGGTATATTCGGCTCTGCATCAAAGCGGTTCACAAAGTCAATTAAGTCTTGTAAGCAAAGACATAATTTTGAAGAAGAAACTGAATATTTATTTAAAGTCATGTTAAAAACTACGGTTTTATAAAATGCAGACTAGATGCATGCCTCTGGTACCTAAGTAATTCGGTAAATCTTGAAATTACCTATATTATTTTGGTGGTATTCAACATAATATATTATCCTATTGGCATTTTGGAAATCATTTATTAACTCTATAAAAACTAATATTGTCCGTGTTATGTTATAGGTATTGAACATACATAGACTAACCTAGCCCAAAAACTGTTTTTTTTTTAAATCGAAAAAACGTTTAGCAGCTATTAATAAATTGGTACTTACAAAATGGCATATAACTAGATAAAAAAAAATAATAACTAAATGTTGTAACGTACGAATAGTTTGTGAACTGAATATTAGTACGAAAATTAAACTGAATATTAGTATTTGATGTTTTTATTTTCTACTTTTAAATAGGGTTGAAAATAATACTCATGAGTTATGCATGTTCAGTAACAGAGGGTAATGTAATATTGCTTTTAATACTGGTAACATATTTTGTAAGTCTTTAAATCTATTAAAAGTCTATCATCAAATTTTTATGTTTCAACTCTACAAAACCATCAAATATTATATTAAAATACCTATACCATCAAATATTAAATTAAAATACCTAAAAAAAAAAAAATTACTCTAAATATTCTCATTTGTTACAGACCGATGAACTTCCCGGAGCCTCAATCGCAGGTGTTCGCGTTCCCGCTGACTGGTCCCGTGCGCCTGCCCCTCCGCCCCCAGCCCGAGCCCCGCGCACCGCCAGCCCCCGCCGCGGAGCCGAGGATGCCGCCGTTCCCCCCCACCCAAGAAGGAAGGATGCCTCCCTTTGCGCCTCTTGCGCCGTTAGCGCCAATGGCACCCCGTCAAGGCTCCTTCCCATTACCGGTAAGTCGCTTTATTTTAAAAGATGAATTCTAGGAGCGTGGTTTTAGGACTACAGATTAAGATGAATTCTGGGTAAATTGCCTTGTTACAAGGAACAGAATGAATGCTGGTTAAGGGGGAATTATTGTACTTTCTGTAACTCTACTTTGGCAATGCTAAAGCAAAGTCACCCATTCACATCACTTTTTGTTTCAAACATTCTATTCCCATGTTTTAAATTGCACGTTTCTTGGTATTATAGTTCTCAGAATGACTCTACATTGGTTACTCTACGAACTGTATTGTTTCCACATTATTTTAGTATTAGGTTTCATCTACCTTCTCAAAGCTGTATGAAATGGTGAAATATATATTTGCACTTATTATGGTACTAAACATGTAGTTATTTAGTGTTTAAATCTTGGTGGAATCGTGTGAAAGGAAGGAGACATGCTTTAACAACTGGGTAGTGTACTTTAAACCACCGTTATAATTGATTCAATCGTTTCGAAGAACGACCTTACCAAACACATAAAAATGCATTAAAACGAGTATAATATGAAAATCGAACGTGTTAGATAAACCGGTTACGAACATTTGGTGAAGTTCGGTAGCACGGTCCGTCTGTATTAGAGCTGATGTTCGTTAATTGTATAAAATTGCTAAAATAAAAAGAAAGTCTCTGTCATATTTTAAGAGAATAAGGGTTTGACTTCTGAGTAAACGCTGCTCATTGAAATAAAACTACTTTACGGATTTTTTTCGCTATAAATTTGTTTAATTTTTTCCCCCGACCGCGACGTTTCAAATTAGAACGCAAAAACATCCTCAAAGTTGTCGAACATTCGCGTAAATATTAGAAATCATTAAGCGCTCGTTACATATATGTATGAACTGATTTATTTGGGAATACAGATTAAAGTCACACTTAAATATATGCTCCTAAATAAACGGTAATAAAATTAGTAATATCTACATGAAACTTGTGGAATAGGTCCTAAAGCATACTTGTTCTACATAGGCTTTTTTTACATCTAATTCTAATTTTATTCCATAAGTCTAATAAGTATGAACGTTCGCAAATATGAAATATTGTTACATTGCTCACTTTAATTACGTATTCCATCTTTCATTACCGCTACGGTCAATATATAGCTTTGAGATCCGGCTATATAATAGGTAGGTAATACAAAGAGTTCTAAGATTATATAGAGTGGACATTGGAAAAATTGACACGAAAAATGTTTGAGCCTCTTTGTCAGTAATTCAATTTTCCGTGAAAAACTGGGTACATAAGAATTTTTTTCTTTTACTTATCAAAATGTACGTTAAAAATACCCAACGAAAAAAATTTCTAAATCCTTTTAACAATAATTTAGAAGGTAACCTTCCCTACCGCATTACTACTTCTGCATACAATAATATTTCAAATCTGAAAAAGTGCCTCATTTTTCAATCAATTTTGATCCTGAATTCACAAAAAAATCAAGGCTTGACTGATTTAAATGATAAATTAAGTCAAATGATTTAAATCAGCAACCTAACCCAGGTTGCTGATTTAAATCATTTGACTTATAGTCCCTACGTATCTGAAGTTCATTTCGATTTTCTTCATAGTAATCCGGCTAGCGCCTGGTTACAAAAGATAAAACCACGATCTGTCACTATTGCTTTGACATTATAAAAACAGACTTCTGCAGTTACTACAAAAAGTTCAAAAAGTACAACATCTCTAAAGATTTTGTATGATTTGATCTAATTTCAATACTTACTGAATGAATTTCGATGGCTATCCAAGTAAGTGAAAGAGATTTAAAAGAAAGTTTAGATGAAAGACATCATGTTAAATGGATACAATGAGACTTAGACCAGGTTTTTTCAAGTGTAGTTATCTTTTTGTCTGGGTCTTATTAAGCTGGACGCGCTCGCAGTGCTCCAGGTGCTGTGAGCGCGTCCAGCTTAAAAAGACTGACAAAAAGATAACTAAGCACAGTTGAAAAAACGGGGCTTTAACATCTTAAATACACTTTGTAGGTTCAATAAGAGCGTGCCGGCCTAATTACCTAAATAAACTTATGAAGTAATATAACTGGAACTGATAAAATAGTTCATTATTCCTACTTTGATGCTTTAATATCAATGTGGTGACCAGCCTTTTCTATTGTTTGTAATTGATTGGCATTTTTGGGGAATAATATTTACAAATTTTCAGCGTAGTCCGGGATAAGACCCATTATTTCTGCTCTATATTGCAGCTAAGCTCAACAACGATCTGGGCGTTGCATCCATGCAAATTAAACTTTCTTAAACCCCAAACTTTTTTTTAGATTTGAGTCTGGTGACTGTGAGAGCCAGTCCAAGCTGTCCAAGGCCTAAATGTTGTTCTCAGTCTTTGACGAGGTGCACACGTGACTTCGGTGTTTGGAGTCCTTGTCTTCTTGCAAGACCTAAATATATATTTTTTATTGGGTACAGCCTTTTAGAAGAATGTATCTGAGGTTTTGCATTGATTTCGATTGATCTTCGTAACATCCAATATCCTTGTAAATAAGTTAAAATTACAATATGTGAAGTACCCCGAAATATGCACCATTACTGGATGTTTGATGGTTCGCACCAACAGTTTGTAGTGTTAGTTGCAGGTAATATCCGTGTATCTTCGACTGACGACGTCTTTCTGAATTTATCCCATTTTGGTAACTGATCAACAATATTATTATGTGAATACCACTTTATCCATTTTGTTACGAATACCGTTAGCCTTTTTATCAACTTTGCTGCTTGGATTAGGGACATTTTAGGTACTTTCGGGTGCAAACTCAAAAATACCGCTTCGTAGCGCAGCGTGCATGTTGCACTCATGGCGGGACATTTGATCTCGCTCCTATGTAAGCGCTTAAAGCGTCTCAGAGCTTACGATGCATTCATGATAAGGAATCATTTAATTTGATGACAGAAAAAATATGTAAAAAATATTGAATCCAAAAATAAAATGCCGGTTACGTTATTATCGAACAGATTGTGTCTTAGAATGACGAGCGCAGTGGAATGCCACACAGCACTTTGTAAATCAAGGTGCTGGTTGGTGTTGCTACTGTTTACGGGTGGTCGTATCGCTTACCATCAGGCGAACGGCATGTTCGTGTCGTCATTCAATGCAATAAAAAAAAATTATTACTTATGTCGTCATCTACTTACCTGTACCTAAGAAAAATCCTTTGAAAAGTAAAAAATAAAACTATCTTTGTTTGTCGTTTAAGTATGTATCTAGTAGGGCTTTCATTTCGAGACTCTCGGTCTCGAAAATTTCGAGAGTCTCGACGATTTTTTTGTATTTTCGAGACTCGAGACAGCTGCCTCCAGTCTCGGGAAAAACGAGACTTTCGAAACTAACATCAAATAATAATTATTATTGAAAAAATTACTAAACTATCAGGATTTTTTTAATGCGGATCAGTGGCGACATAGAAAAATTAAATTTTTGATAATCTCTCGGAAGTCGCAACCTAACTTTGTTGAAACATATACGGGTCTTTATAATTAAGTACATTATTGTTATGATAAATTGGGAAAAGATCTCTTTTTGACAATGGTAGCGATAGGGGGAAATACTCAAACCATTGCTAAATCCCTGTTAATTATGGTTTGAAAAGTTACGGAAATCCCAGGACATGAGACAACCCAAAGCATTCATAAAAATAAATAAATAAAATAGCCTTTATTTCCCAATTCACAATAAAATTTATAGAAGTAATTTTTAACGTAGATTGATGTATTATTAATATTATATATTATGTAAAATTTATATTATTTTGTACACACATTTTTTTTTCATATAAAGCATTCATATAACATTATAATTAAGCATGTCGAAGGTCACGGAGTGCACATGTGCATGCTATCGCAACTTTCGTAGGAGTCTGCTCTTGAGCAGAGTCTCTCGCTGTTTGAAGATGAGACTCGAATAAAATGTCAAATAAGTATGGAACACTACGCGGCACCCTCATACACTTTATTTATACGGTAGCGGGTCACCGATCGCCAAACCGCCGTCTGTAGGCAGGTTTTAAAAGAGGCTGGAGACGTCTCGTCTACGTCTATTACGAGAAGGGAGTCTTCACTTACTATAGCGTGACATGTTTCGACCCTAAAAACCTGCGACGCGAGACTATTAAAAATACAAAAAGTCCCGATACTTTGAGACACGAGATGACCTGGGACCTAAACACTAATGCTAATCTGTGCGTACTTCTAGCGTAGAATTAGAGATTTTTTCTTATGCGATTTATTTAATTAAAAATTATAAAACAAGACCCCCCGCTGAGTCTGTATGTATGTCTTAACGCCAAATTACTCAAATACTACCGAACACATTTCGTTGAATTTTGGTATGGAGATAGTTTGAAACTCTGGAAAGGCTATAGGCTACTTTTTGCCCCTGTAAAACTATTTCACGTGGTCGAAGCGGTGAGCAAAAGCTAGTTTGTAATAAAATCAAATACTCTCTTTGAAAGTAATTATCCAACGTTCTTTATCTTTTACGGGACAGATATAAAAATTGAAAAGTCGTATAAGTAATTGGTTATTTAACTTCCATATGGCTTTATAATAGTGTGATTTATAAAGTACTTTATTGATATATCTTGTATTGACTGCCTTAAAAGTCTTTAATCGTGGCCTACGAGTATAATAACTGTTTTTGAAATACATAGTTTCGAAAGTCTCGTTTTTTTTCGAGACCGGACGAAGTCTCGTTTTTTTTCCCGAGACTCGTAAATGTACCGAGACTGAAAGCCCTAGTATCTAGTAATATTTTGACCCATTTACTCTTTAAATTTATTAGGAGTTATTTAAATTTTAATGCAATTTTTATTTCAAATATCCTACTAATATTATAAAGGCGAAAGTTTGTAAGAATGTATGGATGTTTGGATGTTTGGATGTTTGGATGTATGGATGTAAGGATGTTTGTTCCTCTTTCACGCAAAAACTACAGAACGGATTTCGATGAAATTTGGCACACGGATAGATCATGTCCTGGTTTAACACATAGGCTACTTTTTATCCCGGAAAAATATAAACCGAGACTTTTATCCCGGAAAAACTTTTTAATGCGGGCGGAGCCGCGGGCAAAAGCTAGTAATATTATAAAGGCGAAAGTTTGTAAGAATGTATGGATGTTTGGATGTATGGATGTTTGGATGTTTGGATGTATGGATGTTTGTTACTCTTTCACGCAAAAACTACTGAATGGATTTCGATGAAATTTGGCACACGGGTAAATCATGTCCTGGATTAACACATAGGCTACTTTTTATGCCGGGAAAATATAAAGCGGGACTTTTATCCCGGAAAAACTTTTCAAAGCGGGCGGAGCCGCGGGCAAGAGCTAGTTTCAAATATTTTGAATTACTATATTCTCCATCATGGGGTCTTGATGATCAACTAGCTAACATCTACTTATTGAAACCATTCTTTTGAATCCACACACGCTATATCTGCTATAAGTTGCTAGAGAGTTGGGTATCTCGCGGCTTACTTGATGCTGCAGCATCAGTGCAAGATTAACATCTCTTAAAAATATAGCCAAAGTCACAATACACCCATTGTGAAAGTGAAAGTAAAAGTTGGAGTGAGCTGAAAATCTTCAAACGCCCGAAAAGATCTTTATAAATTATAGCTAAGAACTATCTCGATCACATTAGCTTTCACACAAAAAAAAACCGCGTCAATCGGTCCATTCGATTGAGACCTACGAATCCTACGATGCCACCGACAGACATACAGGTACACAGATACACAAACACACAGATACACTAAACTTGTAACACCCCTCTTTTTTTGTCCTTGGTTAATAAAATAACGTTGATTGTCAACGTGTGGCGCTGCACTGCAATTATCATACTGAACTACATTTGCTTTATAATGCTTTACAGTTTTACTGGAATTCGTGAAAGTACTCAAAATTTGAATAAAACAATTCTTGCATACGGCATTTCACGACGAAAAATTACATAATGTAGTTATCTATCCAGATAGCTACCTTCGGAGTAAACACCAATTACTTTTCTGATTTAAGTCAATCGATGTATTTCAGATAAAAACATTTCTTATTAGAGTACTCATTAAAATGTAGTTTAGGCAGTGAGGAATTTAGCGTTCATGTTAAATAGAAATCTTGTGTAACCTCAATCGCAGATGGCACGGAGTTAACCATGTAGCAGTCCTTTCGGATGTTCTAAATTGCCTTCTGTCAGGTAAAACCATTCCATAATGTCCTTGGACATGTTTATATTTAATTCTCAAACTGTGCAAAGAGTATAAGGGTAACTGTCCTCTAAAGGAGACCAAGTAAATTGTATATCCATAGGATTTTACAATGTTGTTTTGATATATTTTATATTTTCAATATTCTTTTCGGTCCGATTTTATGGACAAGCATCCTAAATGTAAAACGCATTTAGTGCTATCCGAGGCTCAATCCACCCAAGGCAGAGAGGAGATGTAGCTACATTTTGAAAAGTAATTTTCTTAGCTTTGTTATATAGGTGTCCTAAGGAGATTAACTATTTTTTTTAAAACTAGCTTTTTACATCTTTTGTTAATTAACATGTGACAAATTGTCTCAGTTCCTCACACACACTAAGAATCCGGTATATTGAACAGCAAATTGAGTATTTGTAGTAAAATTCTTTATCGTACTTACACGAATAAAAGTAAAGGACTCGAATGTAAAAATGGACCTTAATCGTTATTGATTCGCGCGTGCCTCAGACTACTTATGCCAGAAACACTCCATGAATATTTAATAAAAATAAAGTATAAATATTATGTTTCTATGACTGCCTCGGTGGCGTAGTTGTATTACGGTACGATTGCATTGCTTAGGTCTCGGATTCGATCCCCGGGTCGGGCAAAGTGATTTTGTTTTTTTCTATTCAATATCAGCCCGGAGTCTGCAATTTGTGCCCGATATGGCTCCCGATAGGCTCGCCCCCTATCACATAATGGGTCAGAACATGCACGGCGAAACGTGGGTGCACTAGTTGCGCCTTTGCGTACCATTTCGGGGATAAAAGGCGTGAGTATGTGTGTGTGTGTATTATGTTTCTAATTTTTCACATTATTTGCGTAATTTTATTTTAGGAACTAGCTTAACCCGTCAAGCCCCGCTTATATATATAGATGTATGGAAAAACCCTATATATATGGACATCGGTGTCCGTCGCGGGCCTTGACAGACTACAGTTATACTATACATATACATTGTACTATTTTAATGAATAATAATATAAATTATAATCAATAACTTCGTCTTCGTAACTACTTTCAGAAGACTAACCAAAAGTTTTATGTGCAACGATATGTTTCTTAGGTGTAGACTAAATAGTAAAATGATCATGTATTTTATTACTATTTATCTTCGTCCTAAAGTTTTTTTGTACGTTTGTTAGCGATAGACGCATAATTTGATAAATAAAGAAATTTGTTTAAAATTTTACTCGTAGGTAGATAATATCAATCTATACTTTAGTACCTATTTACGTAAAGGTATTTTTTTTTCTTTTGATACGATTTTATGTGGCCTACAAGGTATTTTAATTTAAAATATGAATGAAACAAGAGTTTTAAAATCACAAATATGTATTAAGAATGCAGGCAAATGGTCATGCGAATGTATAATCATAAGCCATTTGAATACGTAAGCAATATTATTAAATCAATAGTAATTACGATTTCTTACCATATAAATGAAATCACGGTGTTCACTGTTCGTAATTGTTCTCTTATGAACATTATAATGTATGTAAATGGTTAAACTCGCTATTTTCTATCTGCGTCTCGAAACAGTTTGTCGCTCCCCAGTGCTCACATGACGAGATTGTTATACCTAAGTTTAGTGATACAAAAACTTTGTGTCTGTTCATTCCTTCTTGTTCCATACATTTTTGATTCGTCTCCATTCAACTTCTGCGAACTTTTGTACTAATATATTAGTTATTGCATCGGAAAAAAAAAGATGACAAACGACCTACGCTGAGTTTCTTGGTGCTTCTTCTCAGGTCAGTGGGCTTTTCCGAAGCACCGGTAGAATCTTCTAGTTGATAAAAAAGTATTGTAAAAAATGACGTGTAAAAGCGCCCTTAGGGGCCTAATTACTCAATAAATGATTTGATTTGGAGTTCATAAGTGCATAATCATGCATTGTACATTTTTTTAGACTGATCTGCATGTGGCTATTACTTCGATAGGTATGGTGACGTATTGAATAAACTCTAGTAGATCATTAACACGCTTTTATTTATTATTGTTAATCGCTTTCCCATCTAGTTCACGAAAAATTTGACGTTAGAAAGCAAAGCAGACTGGGGAGGAGCAAACTATTACCTAAGGTTTATGAAAGTCACTGGGCTAAATTCTCATTACTTTTAATAAAAGTCTGCAATGTAACCACATTTTCTCTTTTATTGTCGATGATTATAGACTTTGGTAATCACTTAATGTGAAGTATTGTCGGGTAAACCACTTTAAAGTTTCGTGCTCATTATAATTTGGAACAAAAGATACGTTTCCATTATTTAAATTGTCGAACTCCAATACACTTTAATAGGTAATCACAATATAGATGGACCGCGATGTTGCGTTTCCCTTATTGCTTTCTACTAAGGCTGGCCGTGCATTCACGAGTCCCTTTGCATCGCGGGTATTTTTGTCGCGTTTGAGTTCACTAGACATTAGGACACATGCTAGTGTGCCGACCTACGCAATAAAAAATATCAAAGTGATTTTTCGTGTCATGTTATCTGATATGACTGGTTAAGAGAATATGAATTGTCGTATCACCTTAATGTTCTCATCGCTCAAACAACGTAACACATGAATACTTAAGGAACTATCTGTAGGATTCAATAATAGACTGAAATTCCATAGTTCCTCACGGTAATCAAATATGTTAATTAATTTATGACTACGCGTTACCTACACGTGTTCATGAAATATTGTAAGGAAGATTACGTGTCCATTGTGTATTTCTCATTAACCTGTTATTGTTTGGGACGCTTAAATTTATGCGGCTGATGAATCATCAATTTTGGAGTCAAAAACCCGAAAAAATCATGGTCCATCGGCCATTGCACCCGACACTGGTTCCTGCAATCGTATATTATTATGAACTTATGCAATCTTGAACGTTCCGGTTTTGGTTAACATATATTTATTATACCCTTTCATTTATCTTTCTCGAGCACAACGGCCGCAAAAAACCTAAACCATATGTATGAACCTTTTATGCGTCATAATAAAATTTTCTTAGTAGTAAGGTTACGGATTTATTTAACAAACCAAAACCAGGACACAGATATCGCGGAGTATAGAGACGTGCCTACGTCTAGGGATAGAACCGCTACATTAGTAGTTAGTTTAGAAGGTTACCCTGTACATCCAGTACTTTTTTCGTTACTAATTGTAAAAGTCACTGTTTTCCTAGTAATAATGATAATACCAGCGCTGTATTATAAATGGTCCCACTGCTGGACACGAGCCTCATTTACTACTGAGTTTCGTATAATTATAGTATAAAATCCGATATAGATGACGTTCTTGGCTGTAGCGACATTAATAATTGAGATAATATATACGAATAAAACCTGAGTTCCCTACCTACTTGATTTATACGATACAAAAACATTTACAAAGTCGGTTCCCGCTGTCTGTCCCTATATATGCTTAGATCTTGAAAAACTATTCAACGGATTTTGATGCCGATAACTTGAGAACGGTGCTTCGTAAGAAAAAAGTATTAATACGTTTTTGTAGAGAATTTTACGATCTACAAACGTTCCATAATTCATTTTCCGATAGCTGCCACCATTTCAGAGATATACGCAAAAAAGGAAAATTAGTCACCTTTACCCTCGAGTAAAAAACAACGCACAAGCGGGATCGATGGGGACTTTTCACATAGCATTTGTAATGCCGTATTTAAGGTCTGAACAAAAATCCAGCTTGTTAGGAAATAATGCCAACTCGGATGTTTATTTTGACCGGACTATAAAATGTTCATATTACTGCTTGGTTCTAATATAAACTGTGAAACCTTAAAAATAATATTTTCATGTGTCGTAGTAAAGAAAAACTTGTTAAGCAAGTATGTCACTTCAGCTAAGTGAGAGCCACCTAATGCCGCTAGATGTGTGACGCATCACGCAAGCAGCGCTGATGTCGGCGAGGGACACCATGTCACGAGATAAACTCATTGGTGGGGATTCTTGTAAATAGAGCAAATACTCGTCAAAGTAATCGTTTCCGATAACAACAAACAAGGGACTGCCAAGAGCCAAGACAAGCCCGATGCAACGACCTCGTACACACGCAATTTTATAACATACCTATACCAACTTGAACAAGAGGTTTCCGTTTATTGTACATATTTGCAGTTTGTTTGTAAAGATACGACCCATCAGACGCGCGTAGAATTTTAAAACTCGTTTTCTTTGTATTTGTTTTAGGCACTTGCAAATAAAACACAATAAACGTAACTCATTTTACAAGTTTATAGGTGCCGCTGTAGTACTAACGTACGTGAAAGTATCGAATACCGCCAATCTTCCACTTTCAAATTTATTGTATGTAAATTACGCGATTTATCTTCGGTCTGGTGTGAACGGAATTTGCTGTTTGTTATTTGTAGGACGACTTCGACTGTGCATTTTTTTGCATTAATCCATATCCCCATTAAAATTGTTAAAGGACATGTCCAAAACGGGCCTGAAATTCTAACTAAGACAGTTTATAATATATATTTGGATAGAAGTGAAAACTAGCCATTGGTAATAAATGGTTTAATTTTAAAGACCTCCGATTTTGAGATCTATGTAACTACACTCAATGCGAACGTTATTAAAAAAATTAGTGAACAAATTAATAGATACTACTGTTATTATATATCTAATTTACAACGTAATAGTGCCGGAAAATTATAATTGTAGATATAGGCCGCTAATGATTTATTTAAATAGACAATTTTGTTTTGGCGACGTACGTTTTTTTTTTAATATGGCGAGACTTTACCGAATGTTACAACTTATGCCACAACTAAAGGCGAGGAGCAAGATTTTTATACCTTTTAAAACTTACGTAATAAGTTTTCGTTCTACGATAAAACCTAAAGTACTTATACCTTGAAACTATTTCATGGTCCGATCACGTGTTTACGTACAATGCGATAGTGCATGTCTTTTTGTTCTTATTTTTCCTGTACAAGGTTAACACAATATTAAATATTCATATTATCAGCTGGAAAATGTTTACATAGTGAAATAAAATAATTCCAATAAGTAATGTTTAAAGTGCGGCTGCAAAAACTCGCATTTCAACACACTAGCACGCGAAGTTATAGTTTCGTAGTTGACCTTATCGTAGGAGTTCGCTGTTTTGTCCTTGGTTACTTTGCCCTCTTCTGATTTAGTTAGATTCCTACCGATATCGAAGTACTCTTTAATTTATCACTCATTTCGTTGACCGTATTGACCACGTTAGATGACCTTATTAGTAGGAGGTATTGCAAGTGAGAGTACCACCATGATAGATCGCAAATCTTTACGTTTTAAATGATATCTAAACCAACTATTATTGTTGAGCAGCTACACTTATAAGTTTGCATTTTATATTCAACTAAAGGACTAGATAAGCGAATACCTTGATGCATAACACTACGACTCTACAGTCGTAGATACTTGTACTACTACCAGTATCACATCGAAGGTGGACATTCAAAATGACTACACTACACTGTTTGTTGTCCTAATGAACTGATCCACAGTGCCACAGTACCTGGATCTGAAAAATGTGTATCTAGTATTTAGTACGAGAGTGAGTCTACACTGTTTTTACCCCGAGTAAAGTCTAGCCTCGTCCTGATAATATCAACAAGGAAGAGTAACTAAGTTATGAGTACTGTAATCTGTACTGTAAGTAACGCAATCTGAATCTTTTAGCCTATCGATACTTGGCATTGACGTAAAATATTCATAGGGTGAAAAATAAAACATTTAATTTGTTGATAATGTATTGTGTATCTAGATGCTCCAAAACATAAAAATAAACCAATCAAATGCTGTGAAATTTTATTATTTTCCCAAAAATAGTACCTAAGTACTTACATTCCATGGCTATGTGACAAAATAATAAACATATATACACATATACACTCACGCCCTTTATCCCCAAAGGGGTAGGCAGAGGCGCAACTAGTGCACCCCCTTTTGCCATTATTCCGTCCCATGATGTGATAGGGGGCGAGCTTATCGCCATATCGGGCACAAATTCCAGACTCCGAGCTGATACTGAATAGAAAAACTCAATAGCACTTTGCCCAACCTGGGGATCGAACCCGAGACCTCAGCATTGCAGTCGTACCATAATACAACTACGCCACCGAGGCAGTCAACAAAATAAGAAAAGCTGTATAAAAATTATACATGATAGGGTTAGTTGACTACTTTTGTTTTAAACATTTAAAAAAAATATGCCATTAAAAAAACTAAAAAAATTGGGGTAACAATTAGTAAATTATAAAGATTTAAAATTTGGTGGAAGGGGCAGTTGTCAAATAACAGTAACATTACACTGTGACGTCGACGAGAGTCGCCGGCCATAACGCTGCATGGGTGCGAAAGAGATAGCATACATTCCCTCCACGTTCCCACTTTTGTTCACAACTATAAATCAAATATGAATAACTGTTTTATTTTTCAACCAATTTTTATGCTGATTTCACGGAAGAATTTCTCTTTCATATTGTTTACTGTTACATATAAAATAATTTACAAAACCAAACATAGGAAACTAACTAACCTATTATGAGTTCAAAAAGCATTTAGAAAAGTCTCATTAGATTTGAAAAATAAATAAATAAATAAAAAAAAAATTACAGGTTTGAAAAGTTAATTTTTTATCTACATGGTTCCTTGTAACATGGAAAACGATCGACGCGACATGTACTTAAATCAGTTACACGCTTCGAGACGATTTTAAGTAAATTGATTCTTATTTATTATTTATTGCGTTTTTTTATTTGGACCTCAACGTATTAAAGTGTTTAAAGTTGATCTTGAAGGTCACAAACATCATAAAGTGCAGAGAATTGATCCAAGGTATGTAAGTATGTGTTATACTAGCGCGCCAATTTGGTTACGAAGTGGGCACAAAAACGTTGGCGTCAATGACCACCGATAACAAGCTCACGTCCATCGCCTGCCACTGCTATTTTTTTTACCAAGGACTTCAATTTTGCCAATAAAATCCACACCAAAAGCAAATCGTATAATCGTTTTCCTTGAATACATTTTTTTACTCAAATGAAGATATGTGTGTTTGAACAGGCAGAATCTGTTGTTCAGTTTTCTTTATGTTTGAAGAGAAATTACCGATATAATGATCTCAAACGACGCTGACTAGTACAGCTTCGAATAACGGTAAAGGTGGAGAGGAGGATACATAAAACAATTGGGTGTCAGTAGGCCAGACAACAAAATGGTTTCTCATCTCATCCAAAGTTCACAGCTAACTGTACCTACAATACATTAGCTTTCTTACATCTTCGACACTTGAATAAGCGACTACATACAAATAGTTTTTTGTACTGTAAAATACCGTAATGTAATTAAGGCTGTTCCGTTCCAATATAAGACACTAGACAACGCTATTAAAGGTATCAGACAATGGTATTAAATGACGTGAATAGGGCTTTTGAATTGAATCTGTTAATTTTATATAAGGTACATTTACCGCCGGATACTACTAGGGTATCTTACACCATAACCCAGTTATGGTATTTTTTATAAGTACATAACAAATCGACACAAATTCTGTTTAAAATGATAAGTATGCATTATACAATAGTTTGCAGATCGTGATCATACCAGAATACCAAACATACAAAATATAAATAAATATATATTGCACACAAAATTGTATCTGCCTTTGCTCATCACGCTACATTTGCAAAAGATTTTAACTTTTTTAAATGAAGTAAGTAAGTAAATGAAACGTTAATATTCTCACAATTGAACGTGGGTCTGGCCTGTCGCCGTGAGATAATCCTCCAAGAATAACAGCGCTCTTTCTCTTACATTGCAACTTTCATTTCCATAAATATATGAAAGTTTGGACAAGGTTTTCATATCAATATAGTTATTTATATTCGAAAACTTTCACCAATAATGTTGTTTTAAAATAAGGATGATATATTATCCTTACGAATATTATATTTTTGGAATATCACGATTAAGTAAAATCATTTAATCATTTCTATGGAAATAGAATAATAAAACATACAATGACATACTTATATTAATTATTTATTTTGTAAAGAATAAGTAGTTTTATTGTTGGCTTTTTAAGTTCCACGCACGGTTCCACGAAATAGAAATGATTTTTGTGGTTCTATATACAAAAGGTAAAATACCTAAACATATAAATTTAATGGAACAGAATAATAATTTTATAGGGACCCTATAATATGGCAAACACCTAAAATAGCAATTTAATTGTTATTTATTTATATTACGTCATGTTATGGTAGATACAATATAGCAGTGTTTTTCAACCTTTTGCATGACACTGGTCTCTCCTCCTGGTCCCAAGACGAATGGTCATTAAATGCAGATGTGTTGTTTTTTATTTATTAAATTCCACGTGTGATTGAGGAAGTATATCTCAGACGTTAATTAATCTGCTCTGGTATATGAAGTCAGCACCAAGGTTATTCTCCCAACAAGTTTGCCATACGGCATAATGAACCCGTGTTCATTTGAATTTCGTAACAATCTTGTTTCTATAATATGATCTAATGACATCAGCCTTGATGCATGTAAACTGCGTTCATTCAATATTTTGATTTATTAACTTTGAGGTGGTGTATAATTGCATTTCCTAATTCACATAATAAATTCTGTATGTCAGAGAATCACCGGTTCTCTTCGCGCTCTATACCGCCTAAAGAATTGCTATTGTGATCTGAATACAGATCGACTCAATAAACTAGACCGTCTTCTGAATAACTGCATTCGTGTAGAATCTTCGTAAATATGATCATATTTCTATTTATCGACAACAATTAAAATGGCTACATATACGACAGCGCCGATCTTTGCGTGCACTCACCACTCTATTCTCTTTGCTTACTTCCCCTAACTCACCTACTTATCTTCAAAAATCCCATACCTTTGCAATAGCCATGATAGAAACCTTCGCTCATCTACCAATCTTCTCCTTAAGTTTCCTCCTCACAGCGCTGACTTTATTCACTCTTTGTTCACTATTCAATCTATACTTCTATGGGATTCACTCTCCCTCGCAATCAGAGCGTCTTCGACTCGGTTTGCCTTCAAAACAAGGGTACGACAACTATTGCTGAAAGGAATGGAAGAGTCACCTCTTTAACTCATTATATCTATACTAATATTATAAAGCTGAAGAGTTTGTTCGTTTGTTTGAACGCGCTAATCTCAGGAACTACTGGTTCGAATTGAAAAATTATTTTTGTGTTGAATAGACCATTTATCGAGGAAGGCTATAGGCTATATAACATTACGATGCAACTATTAGGAGCGAAGAAATAATGGAAAATGTGAAAAAAGCGGGGAAAATTATTCATCCTTGAGGGCTTCCATTGCGTGCGCTGCGAAAACGGTTCAAGATATCAAAAATATATGTATGAAAGAATTATTCCTCTTGAAATGATCTAAAAAAATGTCCGCAACAGTATATGTCTGTCTTTTACGATTAAGTCTCTAGAACCGTTTTTATGGTAATCAAATTTGGTCGAAATTAATGCATTATTTGTTAAGAGTTGTATCAACGTCATAGTCATAGAGTGATTCAACGGGAAGGTTTTTATGTACTTTTAGCCCGGAAAAACGTATTATCGCGGGCGAAGCCGTGGGCAAAAGCTAGTATTTTTATATAACGTATGTGTTCTATATATTTATAATTTTTTTTTAGTTATGTCTTCATTTAATATATTTATAAGTAATTAATACGTATACCTATCATATAATGTTTATGTCCATTATTGAATATGTTTACCGCTTCAGATAACTTTGATGCACCTACCTTGTTTATCTCTGCACCACCCTAAGTTTGACAGGTAGAGAATGCCTACGGCATTAAGTCCGCCTATGTATATTGATTGTATATCAAGTGCATAAATAATAATAAATAATGTAAAAAAATGCTATGTAAGAAAAATATGTTTCAGGTGTTTATATATAACTAGCTTTTGCCCGCGGCTTCGCCTACACGAAAGAGTTTTCCTGGATAAAAGTAGCCTAAAACCTTCTCAGGGTATCGAACTATCTCCATACCAAATTCATTGATATCCGTTCGGTAGCTTTTAAGTTTATTGCGTACAAACTTTGCCACCCATTTTTACCCCCTTAGGAGTTGAATTTCGCACTATCCCGTCTTAGTAAGCACCCACGTCAAAGGAACCCCCATGCAAAATTTGAGACTTCTAGCACTTATAGTTTCTGAGATTTCGTTATGAATGAGTGAGTGACTTTTCGCTTTTGTATATAGAGTTTTCAAACATGAGTTTGAATCAGTTGAAGAAATTAATTGAATGTATTTGGGTATCCAATGCACTAAGCAGTATTGATATCAACTTCGAAGCAAATCAATGCCAAAATAATTTACTACCCCATTTTAACCGGGGATAAAAAAAGCAGTGAGTGTGTGTTAGGCACCAAAATAAAAAGTAATATTTAAAATAAAATAGCTTCGTTTGCGCTGTACGGTGGCGCAGGCGCAACTTCATAAGGTAAGTATAACCTATAGGTAAGTACCTTAACAGTTGATGGTTTGTCGGCACTCTTGTATGGCCCCAGCTGAGATACCCTTTTATGAAGCTAACTATTTGCATTAATTTGCTATTATTTATCGCAAGATACAATCTAAGAGAAAAATATTACAAATATTTAAGAACGAAAGACCACGAGTCTTGTATATGCATAAAATATATCTTTTACTTAATATTACTGGACCGTCTGCTTCCATTACTGACAGTTAACCGCGCCGTCCCTATGTGCGAACTTAGACTAACATGTGCGAAGTGTGCGGCGCTCACAGGCGCCTAGGTAATAGGGGCGCGGGAATCAGGATGACATACCAACGTTAACTATTGAAATTTTATTTGTTACACTACAACACAATTTATATTGATTAGGAAATTTATAGTTGAGTAGGTAAGAAAGTAGGTACAAGTCACCCAAGACAATACTCACGCCTGTGGTTTAAATATTAAATTATTTTAATTTTGACTTCTGCTTTATGAGCTATGTGTAAAAATCAAAAGAACCGCCGCAGTCGCTACAATAGCCAACTACATATCTTATTGCAAACGATTTAGAAAAGGTATTTTTCTTAATTAAAACCAATAAAAAAAAATATCTGCGCTCCACAATGAGCCAAGTAATATTAACGTTGAATAATAAAAAATATTCATGTCCAAACAGGACGACAAAAATCAGAGGCGCTTCATAGATTTCGCACACAGGCGCTGTCTTAGATCGGCGCGGCCCTGAATATCAGTAATAAAAAGTGGATACATATATTACACATCCAGAATGACAAGTAAAACTACGACGAACTTGCAAACCTACTAGTGGTACTAATAAATGCGATCGAGTAGTTGATTGGGCGGTCACCTTGGATGTGGAAATCTGAAGTAGCACGGAAGCAGCGCTAGTTCGGATATACCTACAAATTAACTGGTTAACCAACCTTCATACCGTGACCATGCAACAAGTTGACCAAAGTTTTACTATTGCATTTGTACCTGACACCTTCCCGGTTACATTGTCACAAAAATATTGCTAGACTGATGAATAGCTATTGTTTTGTTGCTAACGTTTGGTAAGAATGGATTTTTTATGCTCGAGGACAGGCAAGAGTATGTAGGACATTTGGTGGTAACTGACCACTAATGTAAACAATGTCACAGGATGTTGGATACGATACCAACCGTTATACATCATTTCCTAAATGGTAAGCGATACCACTCTGGTAGGATATGAACCAATGAAAAACTATGATATGCTACAACAGTCTATAGCAGGCATCTTATGATAACAACACATTTTTATTTACATACATAATTTGTTATTCATTATGTATTTAATGTAAATCATTCAATAAAGTTGCAATTACGATGCCACGTGTTTTAATTTAATGCCTATAATAGACATTGCGATCCCCGCATCTAGAGTATGAAAGCAATCTGCAGTCAACGAACTTTGAGTCCAAAACATTTTGTGTCATAATAATTGGAATAGATTCGTGGTGCTTTAATTATTTTTTTGCGGAGTGATTGGCCGGTGAACATGCCTTATACGGGCGGCAGTGGCTAATTTAAGTTTCGGTTTAAATGCTTGCGAGTGGCGACTGGGCCACGCGAAACCGATCAAGCCTACTGCATTTTCAACTTGCATAAATTATGTTTCATTGTTCCCATTACAACATGACAGGGTCTAATTACTGTAATATTGTCTAAGTGTGAGCCCGTTTGTGCATACATGCAACTATTTGTACCTATATGAGGTGCAGTAATTTCAATGAAACAGTCTTGTTTTAAATTTTATGAACCATCATGATAACATGAGCTATTCTTATTAATATTATAAATGCGAAAGTAATTTTGTCCGTCTGTCGCGATTTCACGGCAAAACTACTGAACCGATTTAAATGATATTTGGTACACAGATAGTCTAGAGCCTGAGAAAAGACATAGGCTACTTTTTAATGCGAAAAAACAGGTAAAGGGTTGACGATGAAAACTTGTATGGAAGTATAGTCATTTTTATTCTGTTGATTCGACATACATATGTCATTCAAAGTTTGTAAAATTTTTACCCTCAAGGGTGTAAAATAGCAATGGGGCATAGGGGACGAAAGTTTGTATGGAAGTATGTAAGGTTTATGAGAATGTTTTATACGTTTGCGGCAAGACACAAATTTCGGCACACGGGTAGATCATGACCTGGATTAACACATCGGCTACTTTTTATCTCGGGAAAATATAAAGCGGGACTTTTATCTCGGAAAAACTTTTTAACGCGTGCGGAGCCGCGGCCTAAAGCTAGTTTCCTATACATGCTTTTGATAGCCTCAATTAAATATGTAAAAATGTAGTACGATAAATATTTGTAATAGTTACACTATGTGTAGATATTTTATTAAAATAGTTACTATAATATCCAACACGTGCCTTTGTTTATAGTTTAGGTGTAATGTTTCTTTGAGGTATCATTATTTTGTCCATGGCCATATAATGACCTGATGTTGAATCTGAAGATTAATTTAATATAAATTATGTAAGAACATACTGTTGAAAACGTATAACCTTATCCATGTGGTAAGTATTAGTATAATTAGAATTGTGCAGTTAAAATAATTATAATCTACACGTATACAAATACATCATCAACATTCGAGGTTTCCATTATAGGTTTACTTTATAATTGTGCAATTATTATAAGAGACTTTTTATCATAATTATGGTATGTGATTGGTCGCTTTTCTTACAGATTGAACACTAACAGTTATTTTAAAACACGTAATGTTTTTGAAAATATATAATTCTATGTTTTCCTATATCTAAGTACAATTATATCACTTGTATATTTTCATATTATTCGGTACTCTGTCAATCGTTGCATTCAAACCGTTTAGGTAACGGCATAAGTAGAGCGTTCGATCACAGCCACTTCATATAAATAACATTACACTTAAAAACAGTCTGTTGATGGCGCGCGCATATCCACGGGAGATGCGCTCGGAGCGGCTTCACGCACCGCGCGGGTAGAGTAGCGCCTGCGCAGCCTTGACATTTGGTACGGCTTGCGGCGGTTGCCCATCCCGCTGCGGCCACTAGCCCCAGCGACGGAAACGATTATAACTGGGCACGGGGAGGTACGGATATCTCGCCGGCACCCTCACGTTTTCCAAGTTGTAGCCGCGCCTCTGTCGCACCAGTTCTTTGCTCATTTCACTGTCCACTTTTCTCTTGGCTGGTCTCACTATTGTCACCATGTTTGATTCCACTATCACATTGTCGGCGGCGACGGCTTCGTCTGGGCTAAGCTTTGTGACCAGTTTCGCTTTATTCTTCAATGACGCCAAGTATTCGTCGGTGAGCACAAAGTCATGCAGTTTGGGCACCTGGTTGTAGCTGGTGGAGTCTATTTCTCTTTGGTAGCCGACGCGGTCGCGCGGGCCGGCGAGCCCGGTTGCCGTTAGCGCAAACGCGAGCGCGAGGTATAAGTACGCGTGCATGATGCGATGTGTTCCGAGTGTTTGAGCCGCGCGCGTCCAACACACATTTTTATATATGCGAGAGATCGATACCATTCGTGCCCAATAATGATTCGAGTACGCACTTTGTGATTGTCAACATGGAGATGCTCTTGAACTTAGTGTCGTATCACGGTGATAAAATGGCTCGAGTTACACAGCCTGACATAGCTTAGGGATCTCACGCCGTACTGCAATTATTTTAATTATTTCATGAATCTACGAGTATGTCTACGAATACTCATGAACCTTGTACTACTTACATTAGCCGACATTCTTCAACATAACTCTCGACTTTACAAGGTGGGCCTGAACTAATTGCTTATCTTGTGTCCACTCATATATGTATTTTTATTAAAGCAGAAGGCCAGTAAAGAATAAAACTTGATGGTAAATCTTTTACACCATAAATGTCCACTATTTTCAAAGAAATACTTGCGACCATAAAGAAGAAATGGCTGATTTGCAGTGATATGTTAAGGCTTCCGGAAGTTTAATAGTTAAAAGAAATAGAACACTCAAGTTGTAAGTCAGTTTTATGAGATTTCATGCCACCTCTCCGGATTGCTAACACGCGTTGACGTCTGCCAACGAGTCTGGTTAGCTTCTCTCTATCATATAATTATGAATGTATAATTAATCGTAATCTAAAGAGGACCAATATATTATTTTACTTTATGAGATCTTTTCTTCAATTATCGTAGTTTATAATTGACCTATCTTGTTGTAGAGCTTTTATTGAGTACTTAGGTTTCATCTTCATAAATTTAAGTTTGTATTGTTATTGTTTTAATATAGGGAACGTGCACGAGCTATAGGAGGCAGCACAAAAGCGAAACAAGAGCCACATGTAGATAGAAAAGAACCTTTAAACCTACAACTTATATATTATTTATTACGACAAAATTGATAATATATGGGGATGGCTGAATATTATTGGTACCCACCGTGGCCAGAATAAACTTTATTTTAGATGAAAGCTAGTTATTTTGATATTGTTGAAGCAAGATTTTCTAATCTTGTTTCAGTAACATCAAAATAATTAACAAATTTGTAATTAAGAGAACATAACCTGGTTATGTAATAAACATATTTATTTTTACGAATTACGTAATGAGATATTTTTAAATGTTTTTGGAAATCATAATTATGTATGTTTTATACATAATATGCTTTTATTGTTTTTGTCGATTTTCACATAACTATGGAATGTAAGTACTTGGGTACTATTCATGGTGCCATAATAGAATTTCACATCATTAGATTTGTTTAATTTTTATGTTTTGGAGCATTCAGATACACACGCAATACATTATCAATAAATTAAGTGTAATTTTTCACCCTTTTAATATTAATATTTTACGCCATTGTCAAGTATCGATGGGCTGAAAGATTTAGATTGCGCCACTAGATGGCAGTGCTTACGACGTGCACGTTCCCTATAGTATTACGTAGTTATATTAATTTACTCTGGTTGGACAAGAAGTTTTAATATTTAACATTCATACGCGCATCAGTAGCACACAATTTGTGCAAGAATAGTATTTGAGTGTAACTACAGATTAACCTAATCTTAGACAGGGATAATGTTTTTGTATCTAAGAAAATCATTAGTTTAAAAGCATTATAACTCGCGTGTTGTATCGACTAGATGAATTTAATTATTTTTAACGAGTAAGATATGTATATTCCAAGTTGTGAACCAGATAAAAGAAATCGTTTACAAAGACGTTATTTATAGCTCGGATCGTTTATTCAAATTTAATCATTATTCAGAGTGATAGAAAGCTCGTTCCGGAACTAATGAATATTAAAGTCTAAGAAGTTTTGTAAACACAGGAAGCCGGTTAATCCTCCAATGTCAGACGTTAAATATACACTATATAATAAATTATATTATAAAAAAATATCTAAATTAGGTGTGACTTTTTTACTACGGTATGAAAAATAATAAAGGCTCCTAAACTTATTTTAGTAAATATTTTTTTTTGGTATAATTTAATCAAAAAGCGAATAGTCTGTAATTCAATGTTTATGTTTGAATGAAAGTGGAGAGACAGCTTCTTGCGCTTCATCTGCATAATATGAAATTGTTGCTGGATAAGTATGTTAATTTAACGTTACATTCACGATGTGTTTATAAAAAAAATACTTATATACAATATGTATGGTTTATAAAAATTCAGCTTTTACTACGGAATGTTGCGGATTGTGATTATCAGAATAAAGGAAACAACGTTCATTGTAGGTACATATTTTTTAATTGTGTGGTAATGAACCACCGCAATAATGTATTTAGGATGAGGACATCGCGTCGTAATAAGCGCAAATGTTTTTAGCCGACCGGAATTACATCAATGTTATGTACGAATATGTGAATTTATGTATATATAGGTATATATAAATGAGTATTAGAACGAACCAAGGAAAAGTTTTGTCGAGGACTTTTTGACGAACCGGTTTGAATTGTTTTTATCACGCCTCCTGGTACGGCGGGTGATCGTACTGAACTTGATAGCAACTCAGTACAGCACTACAATAGCGACGAACGATACTTTGTTTCGCTCAAGGGTTGCGAGAATTATGTCGGACAATGTTACTGTCTGTATATTGATTGGTCTAAGAACACTGCGTTTCGGAACGAGCCATCATGGTAGATACTTATTTTAATGTGTCCACGGAGGACGGTAGCGGCTGGTCGATAGGGTAGAAAATATTATAACAGGTTTCTGAGCATCCTACTAATATTATAAACGCAAAAGTTTGTAAGAATGTATGGATGTCTGGATGTATGGATGTTTGTTCCTCTTACACGCAAAAACTACTGAACGGATTTCGATTAAATTTGGCACACAGGTAGATCATGTCCTGGATTAACACATAGGCTACTTTTATCCCGGGAAAATATAAAGCGGGAATTTTATACCGGAAAATCTTTTTAACGCGGGCGGAGCCGCTTAGAATTACTTCAACAAAAATTATTTCAGTTATACATTTTCTAAACCAAAAACGTGAAGTATAAAGTTATTTTAATTTGTGTAATATGCTGAAAATTACTTCATATACTGGAATACTAATGAGAGTGTAGGCTAGAAATGGACTTAATCAGGGATTAAGAAGTATTATGTCTTTCCTTTGGTGGGTCTATTTGAGACGAGACTTTACATCAAAGAGTATAATAATATATTAAATGTGGTTGCCTGTAACTGGGTAGAATAATATAAGTGTATGCGAATTATATATTCAGTTTTTAAGATCCACTGGCGATCCAATAAAAATAAATATACTAGCGGCCCCGACAGACGTTGTCCTGCCCTAAAAAGGAAATAAAATTCGAGAACCGGAGTACAGCGCCACCTACCGGATCTAATTGTTAATCTAAACCATTCTCGAATTAACCTGAAGACACTGAAAATTTTCATGAAAATCGGTTCAGTCGTTTAGGAGTTCAGTGACATACACATGCACAGAAGAATTATATATATAAAGATACTACGAAAACTCTACATTCTGCAAGAAATTAGAAGATTTCAATTTAGCTTTTGTCATAACGTATTTTTGGTGATGTGACGTGGCGCATAGTTTTATTCAAGGACGCATGGACAAAGAGAAGAGCGTTACTTCAGTCACTTCTTCCGTGTTATTGTTTCATTGCGCTCTAACATCGCCAGAATATTAATATTCGAATAGCTAACACTCAATAGTCAATACCATTCTTTGTTTACTTATTAATAAGCGAGACGGGTTTTTGTTATATATTTTTTTGTTAATCCTAACGTCTCTTCAATGGCGCTGTGCGATACCGGTTCAGAGGTCATAATAGTGTTTTGTTGGTAGAGCCCAAAGACATTAAAAAGTATAGTTAGTTATAGACTGGACATTAGGACCAAATTTTTCATCCAAACGTTACTACTACCTCGGTGGAGTAGTTGTATCATGGTACGACTGCTAATGCTGAGGTCTCGGGTTTGATCCCCGGGTCGGGAAAAGTGTTATTGAGTGTTTCTATTCAGTATCAGCTCGGAGTCTGGAATTTGTGCCCGATATGGCGATAGGCTCGCCCCCTATCACATCATGGGACGTAATAATGGCGAAAAGTGGGTGCACTAGTTGCACCTCTGCCTACCCCTTCGGGGATAACAAGCATGATTGTGTGTATATATATGTTTATATAGGTGTTTTGCTATTTTACAGTAGATTGAATAACTGACAAACATACTTAACATTTTTGTATGTAAATTTTCTCAATGTCTGCTCTATATAATCTTGGAACTCTTTGGTGGAGCCCGATGTCTTTTCTAATGTTTACGCGCTGCAAGGTCAGCGTGACTAAGTAACCACATTTCAGAATGTATCGAAACGTACAGTTAGAGTTGAAATCGGCGTACTTGTATCGTTTGAGTTCAGACACATTGAGTAGTTACTGAGTAGTGACGACGGGCCGACATGCGGAGATCGCGTTGCGGCGTGACACGAGAGTTCGTCGGCTTTGTTTGGCGGTCGGCGCAGGTCGCTGAGCCTCCGGATGGTGTCGCAGCTGCGGGAGCGTCCTGTTGTATCGGCGGTCATTGCTTCCTGATCTCCGGTGATTAATATTTATCTCGCCAGCGCGGCGCGGCACCGGCAACGGTGAGACGCTCTCGGTGCGCTTGCGCAACATGCGCGCCTGCATTATTCATGGCGGGCGCGATGGAGTTTGGATTATCCTTTGTTCTGTGGCGATTTGATATTGCATATTACAATGCTTATTTAGTTAATTAAAATTGAAAGCTTTTTTGTTTCTATTTTCAAGCACCATTACGTTGAGTATTAATATGAATTGTATTAGTATTTGTGGTATCATTAAATAAACAATAGAGTCATTTTATTAGCCCTATATTACACAACAATAAGAAAGTTATTTGTATCGTTAATTATTGTTTTTTTAAACCTAATGTTAGGGTTGATTGGACTGTCTGTAAACATTCAGAAGTTCGTAAAAGGCATAGGTTACACTGACTATTGTAATTTCTTGTAGTGTGTTGTATGGTGTCACTTATATTCACATCATAAGCGAACTAATAATCTTTCTTACATAAAGTTAACATTTATAGTATGCAATGATCGGTTGTAGGTAACGATTTGTAAGCATGACTATTTATTTTTCACGTCTTGGATCATAATTCGTTATATAATTAGAGTTATTGTTGTAGATGCCATGGGACTCATCAGAGGAACAGGTGGGGGGTCCTCGCGAGATGCGCATCCACGTACAGCGCGTGATCGCGATACCCGCGCCGCACAACATGCCGCCGCCGGACTCGAACATGGGACCATTCGCCCCGCCACCGCCGCCGCCGCAGAACCATGACCAAAACGAGGTAAACCCTAGAACTTATGTACAATTGGACTTTGGAGTCAGATTCAATTTTATTTAAGATATTAATAATTCGGACTGTCTCGGTGGCGTAGTTGTATTTCGGTACGACTGCAATGCTGAAGTCTCGGGTTCGAGCCCCGGGTCGGGCAAAGTGATGTTGGGTTTTTCTATTCAATATTCGCCTGGAGTCTGAAATTTGTGCTAGAAATGGCGATAGGCTCGCCCCCTATCACATCATGGGAGTTGGGACGGAATATGCACGGCAAAAAATGGGTGCACTAGCTGCGCCTCTGCCTACCCCTTCGGAGATAAAAGGCGTGAGTGTCTCTGTATTAAAAATTAGGTTGAAAAACTAATTATAATGTTCAAACTTGAGACTATTATGGGATAAAATTTTGATATTTTCTTGAAATATCTAAACAATTGGCTTCCGCCAACTAATTTTGTTCGTAGAACTTGCTTCAGGAAAAATAACTTTACACAAAAATTCATAATTTTGCATATTAAATTTAAGTTCATTAAAGTGCACATGAAATAAACGATGATTGTAAATAATGTTATCACGTCGAAAAATTCGATACGGTAGGTAATATAAAAACAACAAAGCGCTTGGCAAGGAATTGAAAAATGAAGAATACACAAAAACATTATGACTGTGAGCAATTTACAAGTGTGTAACGAACGCGAATTGTAGAACGTCGAATACGGAAAACCAATGCATTATTTTATAATGGCGCTCATAAACTGTGTTGATCATTTGTTTGATTTCAAAATAGCATTATATTTAGACAGGGGAAAAAAGTATATGGAACTGCATAATTATTGTTATTTAATTAGTATGTACAGAATATTTTTTTCTTATTTTTATTACGAGAATTAAATGTAAACAAATAGCTATCCACTCTTTAACTGTCGCTATTTTATTTTCTATCATGGACAAGTCTTGACAATAACATAATTTCAA
Organism: Lapara coniferarum; assembly: GCA_949316025.1. Taxonomy (NCBI): domain Eukaryota; kingdom Metazoa; phylum Arthropoda; class Insecta; order Lepidoptera; family Sphingidae; genus Lapara; species Lapara coniferarum. The sequence continues at coordinate 9,462,812 of OX438924.1, forward strand.
ATGAAGGTAAAGTTTAAAGGTCAATAGGATTGTTTAGATTTAGCTTTTTCCTTCCCTGAAAATGGTTTACAAGAGGCCATCGTTATAAATACAAAAATTGTGCACAACGGAGCTATTTTGTTTCGTTCGTATTCAAATATTTAAAGACTGCATATAACCGTTTATTGCAAAATTAGTTTCAATAACAAAGGCACATAATATTTACATATTGTTTGTCTTCTCCCCTATGTAGATATTCAATCATAAAAATTATATGGCACGTATTCACAATTGATTTTATAGCACGTAATAACACAAATGGTTTGTCCGTTTATGCTTTACCTACTTGTCTTAGACGTGTTTCAGTTGATTGTATTAATTGAATAACACTATAATGTAGGTTTGTGACCGAATAGCTTAACACTCACGAGAGCAATGTTTTGTTTTGTGTTTATGTTCTAATAGACAAATATTCTTAACAGGAGGACTTATATAGTTCCATATAAATCCACTGTTTAATTTATGTATTGATTCCATGTAGTTTTTTCTTGGTATATTTCTTATATTAAGATAGTATCATAGCAATTTTCTTCTGTCTGGAAATTTTTAATAGGCACTAAAATTTGGATTGGAAATTAATTTTATTTACAGAACGTACAGGTGAGTTAAGAATGATATAGGGCTAGGTGTTACAAGCTTTTGTTTTTATATAAATGTTTGCACGGTATTGATGCGGCGATATACGCTACGATCTACCTTCTAGTGTGCGTGTAACATAATCACTGTCAAAGCAATATATTTACATCAAAATGTCCGTAGTATATACATATGTATAGTGTAGGCGTTGCCCGGGCTTTATATTATAAACTTTATAGTATGTATTATATAACTGCCGCGAATAAAGCGAACTTATCTTATCTAATAAAAAAAAATTATATTTAAAAAATAAAGGTAGATATTGTAATATTAACTTTTCGGACAAACAATACTTCAGTCTATCCCTGACTGTGAAAGTTGTAAAGTCTTCGAATCATCGGGTGAAAATATAAATTCACAAACCGCGAGAAAATTCGTAAAATAGCGTTGATAGGACAAAAAAATATTTATGATCTTATCTGGGTATACTTTATAATATAATTTATTTAATGTTTTTGTGGATTATGAACTAGCACCCTTATTCGCCTAAATTGAAATGCACTGTGGTAACTCAATTATCCCTAGTTAGATTTGAACTCCATTACACCACACACACACTTACGCCTTTTATTCCCGAAGGGGTAGGCAGAGGCGCAACTAGTGGACCCACTTTTCGCCGTGCATATTCCATCCCATGATGTGATAGGGGGCGAGCCTATCGCCATGTCGGTATATCTAATTAGTTTCATTGTAAATAATTAATAATATTTATTTTCGTAATATGTAAATTGTAAAATAGCTAAAAAGATCCAAAAGTAACCTTCAGTAGAGGAGGCTTGTGTTTAGCAGTGGGCAGTATATCTATATTAATATTATAAAGCTGAAGAGTTTGTTTGTTTGTTTGTTTGTTTGTTTGTTTGAACGCGCTAATCTCAGGAACTACTGGTTCGAATTGAAAAATTCTTTTTGTGTTGAATAGACCATTTATCGAGGAAGGCTATAGGCTATATAACATCACGATGCAACTATTAGAAGCGAAGAAATAATGGAAAATGTGAAAAAAGCGGGGAAAATTAATCATCCTTGAGGGCTTCCATTGCGTGCGCTGCGAAAACGGTTCAAGATATCAAAAATATATGTATGAAAGAATTATTCCTCTTGAAATTATCTAAAAAAATGTCCGCAACAGTATATGTCTATCTTTTAAGATTAACTTACTAGAACCGTTTTTATGGTAATTAAATTTGGTCGAAATTAATGCATTATTTGTTAAGAGTTGTATCAACGTCTTAGTCATAGAGTGATTCAACGGGAAGGTTTTTATGTACTTTTAGCCCGGAAAAACTTATTAACGCGGGTGAAGCCGTGGGCAAAAGCTAGTGTATAATACAGGGCTGGTAATATAGTCACGAAAGCAAATTAGCTCTACTGTTACTATTATGGATATTATGACATTTCGAACAAGGAGGCGATTTTGCACAAATGGTGAAAGATACGTAAATCAGAGCTAAATAATATCGCTCGACTAGCTAATTTGATTAACTTATTTCTTTCAGCAACCCACTATTCTGCATCAGTTCGTGCCCCAGACTGCTCCCACCCAGGAATTGGACCAACAGGAAGTAAGCATGACCTTTTCAATATACACTTCTTTTCCTTCGAATTAAAAAATAGCAATTTGGCTAAGTAACTCTGTACTGTACTCAGTACACAGAAAAAATATAGTGAATTGAATCTAAAGACCATTGTCATGCTGTTTTTCCGAAATAGGTTGACGTGTGGATGTTCTGACATTAAATTTGTACATTAGTTGCTATTGACGTATATTATTTGGGAAGCCTTTTACTACATTTTGAAAAAAGGAAACAGAAGTCTTCGATATTGTTACGTTGCGTCGTGGTTTCACGGTAAGCCATAACGTGAACGAGTAGTGACATTATAAACCTAATGGATAAGTCGAAATGCGACGTCGAGGCTTCACATCAAACCGTGCATTTATGACTAGTTACCTGCAGGCTCTGAATTACTCCGGGAGAGGTAAACTTTGAAAATACATCGTAAATGTCTCTAGTCCGGGAATTGTTTATGTTGATTTGCACTTTCCTATTTATTACTAGACGAATTAGTGAAACCAGTGAAAGAGACGTTATCGATTAACATAGTCTCTCGATTTGATTTAAATAAAAGTCGAAGTTAGAAATTCATGTATACGATATTAGGTATAAATAACTAGAAGTTTAGAATTTATTACTTAGAATTAGTCTCCATTATGAATACAAACCTATACCTCTATATGTTCGTGTTTTTGTACATATTATGATACGGCAAAATAAGATTTAATCTTTGAAAAGATTTTATAAGTAATGTGTGCGTTTTGAAACGGTTTTAAAAATTGTTTCAAAAGATCATTATGACTTTTTTTCCGGTTTTAATTTATATTTATAGCAGGTGCAGAAGATGCCAATGGACGGTGGAGCTGTCCAGATGAATCTGCCGTGGGGTCTCACTCCTGATGACTTGCAAGCGATCCACCGAACAGCACAGGACGCTATGCAAAGACGCGACCAACAACAACAGATCGATAATGACATGCAGGAGGTATGTATGCTATGTCATTTTAACTATTCCCTTGATGCTCAGGTTACAAATAAGTATCGCTTTACGTGAATTATTATCAGTTTTGATTGGCTTATTTATTGGAATTCATGAAAAAGTTTTGTATTAATTATGTATGATGACTATCACTAATACTTAAAATAAACACAAAATAAGGAATATAGAGCTCACAAACCTCGTGGTTGATCCCATTTACTGTATAAAGTTATGGAGTCAACTGAAAATTCTGGTTTCGATCTACATATTAACTCCGTGATCAGATCATTACTTTTATGGTAAGGAAGTAAAATACAGACGAGTTATGTATATATGTATGATCATATAAGTAAACATTGTAGAGCGTTAATGTGTTTAACATGCAAGAACATTATTGCGTATCTTTACTTTATGTATATCGTAGGAGGGTGAATAACAAAATAGTCCTTCAATGAAAGGCGGGTTTACACGTGTTAAATTATATGATTTAATTTTTAAAATCACTTACGGAGATCAATGTCTATTTCTACTGCCAAGCAGCAGTGTACATGCACTGTTGTGATTCGGTTTGGAGGACATTGTAGCCAGTGTAACTGCTGGACATAATGAGACTTATCATCTTATGTCTCAGGATCACGAGCGCAATGGAATGCCACACAGTACCTACTTTGTAACTCAATGTGCTGGATGGTGTTTCTACAGTTTATGGGTGGTCGTATCGCTTACTGTCAGGCGAACGACATACTCGTCTCGTCATTCAAAGCAATAAAAAAAATATGATTTACTTTGGCTAAGGCATAATATAATTCTAATATTCAATGTATTTCGTTTTATCAATTAGCTAGTAGTGCTCGCGGCTCCGCTCGCGTGAAAAAGTTTTTCCGGGACAAAAATATTTTCCCGGGATAAAAATAGACTACTAGTAAAATTGCTAATACGTTAAGAATATAATTTAAATGAAATTATAAAACTCTAAGTTGGTATCAAAATAACATCATCATAAAATATTCAAAGAAAATCGTTACAATATAAAAATCGCTCAATACAGGTACCTATTCTCATAGATTTAATTTGCAAGTCAAAATAATATTGTTTTTCGAACATGGTTTCATTGGATGCTGTGAGAGTTCCATTACTCCCATGTTCAAAATATATTATTATGGTATAGATTAATAGGGATTTATATTGAAATGAGTTTCAGATGAAGACCATAGTAAACACTCTAGCAGCGGCGGCAGAAGCCGAAGCCGAGGCCGAAGCTCGTGCGCAGGCTGAGGAACAACAGCGCCAGGAAGAAGATCAGAGAAGGCAGGGAGAGGTCCGTGCCATTCCCATGATGGACCCGCCTGCGCAGTCGCCTCGTGCACCGCGCACACTTCTGCTGCCCCAGGACCCTCAAGATGTGGACGAGAGGCCACACTGTAAGTCATTATATTAGCCTTACATTCCTTTATTATGTGTCGTTTCATAATTTGATGGTTACATCTTGTTCAGTCTACTACTTTAACTAAGATAAGCTGCCCTTGCGGTGTCATCCCAAATACATTTACAAAAACCTACGTATACATTTTTATTTGATTATTATATCATTTCAAAAACTCAGGGTGTATACATCTTGATGCAGGCGCCCAGAGGACTATTCACGCATGATTCACTCGTTGAACTCCGTAATGTTTCTGCACCATGGCGCGTGTTATAAGAGCTGGAAATTCTGCATGCGATTTATGTGTTGTATTAACATACGTATTTCCGATGCGACTGCGTAATTCAAAAGCCGTGGGTTCCAATGGCCACAACACAAAGGCGAAATAAAACTGTAGATGGCGTATTTCTATTGTTGTTGTAAAGTTTTTAACGATACATTTATCGAATATGACTTTCTAGACTGAGTTAGTTTAGCACTTATTTCGAAAATTCGGCAACTTTTGCTAATCTTTAACGTGCAAAATCTAAACACATTAATATCCAAAGACCAATATAATTTATAGCATGACATTCTTCTTATTAATAGACTGCCTCGGTGGCGTAGTTGTATTACAGTACGACTGCAAAGCTTGAGGTCTCAGGTTCGATCCCCGGGTCGGGCAAAGTGATATTGAGTTTTTCTATTCAGAATCAGCCCGGAGTTTGGAATTTGTGCCCGATATGGCGATAGGCTCGCCCCCTATCACATCATGGGATGGAATAACGGCGAAAAGTGAGTGCACTAGTTGCGCTTCTGCCTACCCCTTCGGGGATAACAGGCCTGAGTGTGCGTGTGTGTGACATTCTTATTAAAGAAGTGTAGGTATATATGGTTTTTTTATACAGGTTAATTTTGACATTGCGTTAATAAATGGAATCACATACTTATCTTGTTGAAAATAATGTTTTCCATTAAGTTATTTTAACTATAGATGTACCATAAAAAGTGTAAGTTTCGAACAAAATAAATATCAATAAAAAGTTACTTTAAGTTTATACGCTCTAATGCCACTGTGACTGCTCTAAGAGAATTCGTCGCAGCAGCATATTACACTTTCAGTCAAAAATACACTTACGCACACGCCATATTCGCACTAAACTACAAAATGAAAAAAAAAATTTTGAAACTATAACCGAGATTTTTGGTTAAAGGATTCGTTATCCATTGATGATTTTTAGCACCATGTTCACAGATGCATAGACGAATATGTGGTTTCATTTAGTAACGCAATGTAAAAATGACCTTGTATAATATAGTGTTCGTCTATGTGATGAGTAAAGTATTTTATTCCTCAGACATGCAGCCGCGTTCTGTGCGGAGCGTAGACGCCATGCTGCACCCCGAGAAGCGCGTGAAGCGCTGCGCCTGCAGCTGCGACTAGACGCGGCGCGCACTGACCCGCAGCGACACGCGCGCGTCTCACTACCAAACCTTCCCTCGCACTTCCGTCCAACCGCTATCCGATGTGTAATAACACCCATTAGACCATATAACGACTTACCTTCTAAACTTCTGTAAATAAAGTTGTTACTCCTTCAGCTTTGACTGGTCGTTTTTAATTACTCATCGCAGTGAGGTACCTGTGGGGTATTAATACTATAAAATATTTATATATCTTATTTTATAATATATCGTGATTTCTTGAGCAGTTCGTTATATCTACAAAATAAACTATAATCATAAGTACTAAATCTACGTTAAAATAGGTACAATGTAGTGGTGGTGTTAACAGAAGGTAATAAATACGATTTGGACATAGTTTTGCAAAAAGAAATTTATTTTATAAATGCGATTCTGAATATTATCATTTGAGTTAGTACCTACTTAAATTTCTTATAAAAAAGAACGCATAGGTACTGTTAATTCATAGAGCTACATCCTAGGTTTTAATTGATAAAGATTTAAACTATAAGAAATAATTTTCAAAATTATTGTTGTGATCATTAATTAAAATTTTATTAGTTTTAAATTTTGTTTTATTTTACCCCTTAATGTGAACATAATATAATTACTTGCATGTGCGGTGTAGAATTTATATTAAATAGATTAATTACAGGAAATGTAAGGCGATTTCCGAAGTGGCTTTGTTGTATTATGGTACGATTGCAGTTCTGCAATCTCATTCGATTTCAGGGCGGGGTAAAGCTGTTATGGTTTTCTGTTTAGTACCAGCTCGAGATCTAGAATTTGAGCCCGATATTTGAGACAGGCTTGTCCCCTTGACATCATGGGATAGAATAAGCATGGCGCAAAATGGGTGCATTAGTCTCCTTCTGTCTTACGATTCGGGTATAAAAGGCGTGAGTGAGTGAGTGTATAGGAGATTTAAATACTTATTGGGAAAGTTAGTCAAGATTTCTTATGATTTTTTATACATGTCAATGGCCATGTAGTGCCTGGTTAATGATTTTATATTTTTATATAGAATCCTGAAAAAGAAACAGTCGAAGGCGGGACTCGAACCCACGACCTCCATAAAAAAACCTTCTATATAAAAATATAAAATCATTAACGAGGCACTACATGGCCATTGACATGTATAAAAAATCATAATATAAAATTAGAAAAAAGTTTAGCGACTCGTTTCGGTTACTTACTCCTGTAAAGGAGTAATGCTGAGTTAGTAGTTGTAATAACTGCTAACAGATGTCACTGGTCATTTCCTTTAAGAGAATTAAATACGGATCCTAAAATTGGCAATCGATGGCGGGGGTCGGAGTAGCTCAATTGGAAGAACATCGGCACGGTACGCCGGAGGTCGTGGGTTCGAGTCCCGCCTTCGACTGTTTCTTTTTCAGGATTCTATATAAAATCAAGATATAAACATTTTAAATTTTAATACGATAATAAAATAGCAAAATTTGAATATGAATGCAATTTGCAAACTTAACTAGCTAACATAAAGCTCTAAAGTCTAAACTATTAATTGTCTGAAGCTGCAAAGTTCGCCTCTAAACTTCAAATGCATGCCTAAAATATCAATTACACACATCTTACTAATTTTATAAACGCGAAAGTTTGTAAGTATGGATGTATGGATGTTAGTTACTCTTTTACGCAAAAACTACTGAACGGATTTCGATGAAATTTGGCATACGAGTAGATCATGTCCTGTAAATTTTTCATCTATTATGGTGGAATAACAGACACAAAGTATATACTTTATATGGATAACGTGCAGCACGAACTATAGGGGGCAGCATAAAATCGACACATGTGCCACAGGTGGATAAAAAAAATACGCGTGGCACTCGGAGACTGCCGCGGTAAGCTATTGCATAGCATTTTTTATCAACTTATGTAATTATAATTATTATTTTTTTTTTCTATTGTCCAAATTTCACTCGTGCCCTAACGCCGAAACTCTAAGCAGGCAATTCTAATATTTATAACCTCTTTGAACAGATATAAAATAAAAACTTTTTAAAATTAAACTTAGAATCACGTTTGACATTTCGATACGTTTCACTGACTGGAACAAATTTTAAAAATACACGGTAATTTCGACCTTTTATCGTTTAAAATTCAACTCATATCCTCTTACATATTGTATTCTTACAAGACTGCGATATTAAAGTTTACTTATGGAATTTTACACTCTACATGGTTGTGATAGAGTTGAAAATAAATTACAAGACTGCGATATTAAATCTGCTTATGGAATTTTACATTCTACATGGTTGTGATAGAGTTGAAACGGAGTGAGGGGTGTCAAGTTATTTTTTCGTTACGGATTATCTGGATTCTGTCTCCACGCTCAAGGCCCGCGATAGAAGCTATGCTATAGCTTAAAAGAAACGATAACTAGAACAATAATTTGTTTATATATTCTTTTAATGTGACAAAAATGATAAAATGTGTGTTCCGTCCGAATCTTACTGATACCCAGCGTGTCCAGAATATGCTTTTTTAGATGAGAGCTAGTTATTTAAGCTAAATTAGGAGGTTATGTTCCCTTAGTTACAGATTTTTGTATTGAATATTATTTTTAAAAATTATCTATTTTTATAAATTACGTAATGTGATATTTATAAATGCTTTTTGAACTATGTATATTTTATACAACTTTTATTATTTTTGTCGATTTTCACATAACCATGGAATGTAAGTATCTACCTACTTAAGTATTATTCTTGGGTACATAATACAATTTCACACCATTTGATTTGTTTATTTTTATGTTTTGGAGCGTGTAGATACAATACAATACATTATCAACAAATTAAATGTTATTATTCATACTTATCCTACTAATATTATAAAGGCGAAAGTTTGTAAGAATGTATGGATGTATGGATGTCTGGATGTTTGTTACTCTTTCACGCCAAAACTACTGAACGGATTTCGATGAAATTTGGCACACGGGTAGATCATGTCTTTGATTAACACATAGGCTAATTTTTATCCCGGGAAAATATAAAGCGGGACTTTTAATATTTTATATCAATTAATATTTTATATCAATGCTAAATATCGATGTGCTGAAAAATAGATGGCTCTACCAGATGGCAGCGCTTACGACGTGCACGTTCCCTATAGGGCATCCATCCAAATTTACCGGTCTTTTTAATAAGTACTACATCAAAGGTAAACAAATACATACTTCTAAGTAAGTTACGACTATTAGGCATGAACATTAGAAACTCTCATTTATTTCTTAAAACTTTAGTCATAAACTGGCTTACGACGTGCACGATGCAAACCGCATGATTGTTGTTACATGTTCAAATTACAACGGTAGGTCGGTGAGTAATGTTCACGCAGTGTGACTAGTGCTATAGCTCATTAAATTATGCGGAACATAAGGAAATCATTAGGAAAACACATGTTTACGTCAGTTACTTTAGGAATTGATAAGACTTACAAATTAAAAACCCGTCAAGCCCCAGTTATATATAATAATAATAATAAGCCTTTTATTTCTTGCTAAGTACCTAATACAGTTAATACATACTAGTTTTTAAGTAATGGAAAAGTAATGTTTAAATACTATTTCTTTTTTCTAGTTTTTTTTTTTTTTTTTTTTTTTTTAATAATATATATATATTTTAATTTTAAGTATTTGCAAGAACCCCTCTACAGGTGAAGGCCTCCTCCAAAGAATTCCAGTCTGCTCTCGGTTGTGCTTTTTGGAGCCAATTGGGACCCACCAATTTTTGATCTCGTCCTCCCATCTAGTACAAGGTCTCCCTTTTCTTCTCTGTAGGTGCATATATTTGTATGAGAGATAGGTAGGTGTCATCAAATGCTAGATTTAATATAGCCACTCTATCTGACAGGCCTATGTAACTTCAATGTTATCTTTGTGGCGTTTATTTACCAAAAATCCTACTCCGAACAGTCCTGGTTTAAGGCCTGTATGGCATAATATGAAAGTATCATATTCCTCAATTTTTGTCTCCATTGCGTCTTGTTTCGGCTAGTCCAATTATGTCGTATTTTATTCCTTTTAAAGCTTCACTTACTTTAAGTAAACGCTCGTATGATAACAGTGTTTTCACATTATATGTTATTATATAGTATTTACTAGGGTAGTTGTGAGTGTAGGGGTTTTTCTTTGGAGGGTTTTGGTCGTACTCTTCCACGGTGACCGGCCGGCTTGGAAGATGGGTTAAACTGTGTGTTTGAATATTAAGTGATTTTTTCGGTGTGAGAGGGGGTTGTTAATTGCTATTTATTTGTGGTTTTGTTTTCTTGAATAGTTGCTGCATTGTTAGGGTTCTTGTTGGTTAAAAAGTTGAGCATGCCTGGTTTCAAAACACCCTCAGATATGCTTGATGTTCTATGTCTTGGTGTCTGTGTTTTGTTTTCTTACTGGCTTGTGTCTTTTTCTCGGCTCCAGCGTAGTTGACGATTTCAGGGGAACTAGAAAGATTCCTTTTTTTGTTTTCAGTACATTTTTTGGGTAGTATTATTAATTTATCATATTTAACTATTGCTAAGTTCCCCTTTTATCTCTCTATCCAGTTATATATAGGTGTGTGGAAAAACCCTATATATATGGACACCGGTGTCCGTCGCGGGGCTTGACAGACTAGTGGCTTGTTTGAGTTGTTACATACATGTAACAACCTGGATAGTGAAAACATTTTATGTAAACGAATGGAGAGCTAAAAGTATAAGTCTCAATAAGGTACTGTGATATAAGTTACAATACACGACTATAGTCCGTCCAACCATTTATTTAACTTTTGACGTATGCACACCTAAGTATGAAATTTTATAATTTTTGACAAGGAATCGAAACAAAATAATTGAATTCTTTATGGACGCCAGTTTTTGCTTTCCAAAGTGAAGGGACTTGCTGTTCAGCTCCGATATTAATTATCAATCGATACTCGTTAAGCCCACTGATTATGTAACAAAAATAATTCAAAACTTTTGCATCGAAAAATAAACTGTCGCAGTGTAAATTAAAAAAAATATTTTTATACCGGGTGGAAGGGAAACGCTCTCTATACCGGAAGGGTAAGAGAGAAGAACCATAATATTAACGAAAAACTATATTCATTTGCAAAGCTAAGCGATAATACTTACGATTTTAGTATTTCCGTAATTCATGCGCGCGCAATGTAAAGCGTACAACGAACTGCGCGGCCGTCGCGCTGCGCCGGGACGGGCCCGCGGTCGTTAACCCGTCAGCTGATGTACGTGTTTCATTACGATTTTTTTGAAATATTGACCTTTTTTACTATGTTTTTCAGAATAATAGTTTGATTTATCTATCCATACGTGAAGCTGTACAGAAATTTGGGAAAATCCTACTAAAATTGTAACAATGCGATCGCGATTTTTTTAGAGCCATCACGTCAGGAATCACCAATACTATCACCTGTATTCGTTTCTGAGAGCGTTTCCCTTCCACCCGGTATATGCTTAAGTATATACATACATATACATATACACTCACGCCTGTTATCCCCGAAGGGGTAGGCAGAGGCGCAACTAGTGCACCCACTTTTCGCCGTTATTCCGTCCCATGATGTGATAGGGGGCGAGCCTATCACCATATCGGGCACAAATTCCAGACTCCGAGGTGATACTGAATAGAAAAACTCAATATCACTTTGCCCGACCCGAGGATCGAACCCGAGACCTCAGCTTTGCAGTCGTACTGTAATACAACTACGCCACCGAGGCAGTCAGTTGCTTAAGTATATAATAACCAATAAAATAAACTATTCAGGTTAAGTTTTGACAAATTGATATTGGATATAGAATATATACCTACAGAATAAAATAAACAGAAAATATACACATTTAAATGCCTAGGCATATTTATAAAACAAACAAAACAACAAAACGGTCCTGTTTTTGGAAACGGCTAGCCGTAAAGTAATACGGCGATTTATACAATCCGACTGTGACAAGTACATAAGTTTAAGTACTTTCTATTTGGGAAAGATTCAATATGCAATAAATTAGCGATTATTGAGTAAAAAGAAATTCTCTCAGCAATGGCACAAATGTGTATACCATCTACATTGGCAATTTTATTGGTAAATTAAAACCATGCGAGTATATTTAGAACAAAAAAACAATGTTCTTGTCTTTTGAATAATATACTATTGTCAGGATCTTGGAGAAAGCATTTTTGGTTAGGTTTGAGGAGCTGCCTGACGTCAAACCTCGTGCAAAAATGTACCTAACAGAAACCCACACAACGTTTTATCCGACGTTGGATTCGGATTCAGGACCTCCCGGTTCACAGCTATATGCTGCCACTGGACTAAAGAGTCGAGACAATCAAAATTATTTTTTTTATCGGAAAAGTTATAAATAATATAAGGTATATTGATACAATCGCTTTCTCATTTCTAGGCGCGGACGGTGGATTTTAATATGATATCTGAGTCGGTCACTACCTAGTAGACATGGGCGCCGCGCCGGCGTTACGCCGCCGGGCAGGACCCGCGCGCCGCCGCCGCCGCCGCCTAACTTGAACGGCGTGGATTTTGTGAATACTTTTAATTTTTATTGTCAAATTTTATGAATGATTGGGTCTCAAATGTCATATTTAGTCCGATGTAGACATAGGCGCCGCGCCGGCGTGGATTTGGAATAAAAAAATCATTTTTCTTCAAAAATTTTATTCATAGTTATTGGACGACTTGGGTTTTTTAAAGTTAATAACAGAAAAACGACTATTAGCGTTAACAATTGTAAAAGGCATCTTGGCTACGGCCTCTGTGCTCACGCGCCCATACGCGGCTGCGCTCTTTCAAACTGTCTAACCTAAAAGGTCCTGGCATCGCTAACTAAACTTTATGCCACGGAGTTATGTGGTCCACGATCTTTTACAGCAGTACCTTATCGGCCGAAACCTTGGACCTCCGAATCTCTCTGCAATGCTCTCCAGTGGAATCCGCAGCAGATAATAAGGGCGTACCACACGATCTTGTACGTGACTTACTTGTTGGTTAGATACCGGCCTAGGATCTGGACCCCAAAGCCCTACGGCCACCTTCCACTGGCTCGAGGGAGCTTCCACACACGAGCAGCGTCCGGCTCCTAAATAGAGGCCAAGCGGGCACCTTTCGGCGGAGGTGCCATGGAGGATGTGGTCTCAGGCTGGAGACCCCATCCTCGGTGCCCAAATGTTTTAGTAGTCCACCCTGATTTCACCAAGGCGTGAAGCAACTATGGTCCAACTATCAACTGATAAATGTACTCATCGGAGAACATTGTTCCGGAGAGTATCTGTGGCAGATCGTAGGTCATGTCTTTTCATTGTGATAACTGCCCAACGATGGTGTCTTACGGTCAGGTGCATGTGATCGTTTTTACTGGTCCATGGTCAACAGGAGGAGATTCTAAATTGCAGTGGCTAACTTTTTCGGAGTAGTCTTCCATCAGAAAGAGAGTGCTACGAGAGATCGATAGCGGGCCAATGCCTCTGCCATCAGAGACGTTAGAGACTCCTGGTCCTGACCTGTGAATTGGGGGCGTTTAGGGAAGTCTTCGATCAACAATACCACAGTGGTATTGTTGATCGAAGAGGGAAGTCCACTTTAGCATCCCCGGTCTGTTATAAAAGCCGACTAATAGGGGCTATCGGGCGACCTTGGGGTCTCCCGAATAACCGTCCACTCTGCCTTTGAGGTTGCAATATACGGTCCAATATATAACCTAACATTTATCGGAGTTTTAGCTAACCTTAATTGAGAGCATAGCGATTTCGTGCCATTTAATGGAGGAGGCCTCTCGCTGTCGCTGTGTTACTAACCAAGACCACAGCAAGAGATCTTAATTTTTGATGGCCTACGAGTACGAAGGTAGACCTCTTATGAAAAGTGATGGTGCGGGAACACGAAAGGTCGGACTCCTCCCACCAGAAGTAGAGAAATTTGAGGCATGAGGTGGAGAACTGAATATTACCCGTCCTTTCGATGGAGATTTGCGGATAAAATGATTAGGCGCACATGACCATGAGATCATGAAGCCGTCCCTGACGCAACAAAGTGCTTTGGTATACATTTAGTATGCCGTAGTAGTTTACAATGGCGGCGCTAGACAAAACGTGGACGTCGGTGACATCAGCTTTGTGAGGCCCCTTTAATTTTCCACTTTTCTCTCGCCCGGGCCTAGCGGCGGCTGAACCTTCGGTTGACAAAGGGCATAAAGAAAAAGGCCACGTGCAAACATCTGCCCCCGGAGCCCTACGTTGGCTAAGGCTGCCGCTATCAAAAGTAATATTAAATATTTTTTTTGTAAGGCCCCTTAAGCGCGACGCCGTCGGCGGTCGCCGACGCCTAACGCCGTCACTACTAGTTTTCATAGACCAAAAGACTTGGTCCAGCCTGGTGTGTCGCCCGATGCTTCCATCTCTATAAGTGGCGTAACGCTAGGTCGTATAAGCGATGATAATGATATAACCGCGCAGTCATTTTTGATAACGGGACGGTGGCACCAAATGGCATTAATGGTCATTTCACCTTCTCCGCGAAACAAGATAAAGACTCGCGAGTGCCATGGAGCATTTGTCTTTTTTTGTTATTATTTTTCGCGGAGAAAGTGACTTCTTACTACCCCCCATCCTTCAAGGGGGGCGACTGAGCTGTTATGCTGGGTTCACCGTGCCTTACGACCCGACGTTGAGCCGCCCGGAGAGATGAAACTATTAGGTGACCGCCCAACGTATGTACAGCGGAGTTTTGGTTTGTACGCACGGCATACAAACCAAAACTCCGCTGTGGCCATCTTCGGCGCATTAGGGACAGCCGCGGGCTTCCTCTGACGGAAGTGTCTAAGTTGTCGTCCGCAACCGCCCCTGCGCGGTGCCGCCTAGTGCGGCCCGTCTGCTGTTGTGTTGGGCTCAGACGCTCCCGCGCACCGAAGGGCACCCTCTGCGTCAACGGCAACGTGAGGCCTACCTGCCACGCTGCCGTCCATCACAGGGATTGCAACAATGTGCTAAAAAAACACAAAACTAAATACGGACAACCCCCTGCCGTCCGCCTGGGACCCCCGGTGGCCTCTATTGACTAATAGTCTTTTACGACAGGTAGGGGATACCGTGGTGGAATTTTTCCAAACGCCCCCAATCCACAGGGTGGATGGAGCATGGGTCCTGAAGGGATTTTTATACCGATAATTTAATTGGCTAGTGCTTTCAACTACCTACGAACATGTAAATGAGGATTTTATATGTGGCCTATACATATATTCAATATTCATTAAAAAAATCCACGCCGCCGGCGTTACGCCGCCGCCGACCAAAAAATACCAGCACGCCGCCGCCGGCTTTTTCCTAGGCGGCGCCCATGTCTACTACCTAGTGAGGGTTTTTCTTTAATGAGTTGTTTTTTCAGACAGGTGGCGGTAAAAATAAGTCTCAACGTCTCTGCAACACGCGCAATAAGTGTGTGACACCAGCCTTTCATTGTACTAGAATAAGTAGTAGAAAGAGTAGAGTATAACGAACGCAGTCGGAGGCATCTGCTCACTCCGAGATTTTGTTGCTCTACCTGTATCACCAACCAAGTGAGCGTGTTATGCCTCCGACAGCGTTTGTGAACACGCTCAACTAAGGTTATTCCAAACCAAAATAAAATATTCAAATTAAAATCTTGTTTCTATCTTTTCAGTTCCTGAATGAATTTAATAAAGATGGCAGATGTTGACACAGTCGGGGATTTTTTTAAGTAATTATTTTTTTATTTCTCTAATCGCTCTCAGTCCATGAGTGCAACTTTCGGCTTGTGTTTTATTTCTATTAATACACACTTACTATCTATGAATGCACCCACATAGTGCGATGAATATTCAAAGTCCCTTCAACCCGCGAAATACCCGTTAAAAACGGGTTATGCGTGTCATCGTGGATGGCATTATCTTTTGTTCCGGCACAGAACATCCCTAGTCTTTTTATACTCAGGCAATACTAGGCATAATGATTAAGTTAGTGTAATTTCAATTTGAATATAATTTTATAAGTACCTAAATCATTTTTTATACCATTATATTCACAACAAAACACCTACATTACTTATTAACACACACTCACGCCTATTATCCTCGAAGGGGTAGGCAGAAAGTGCAACTAGTGCACCCTGAAGTTTGTTGAAGTGGGTTTAGTCCTAGATAGTCGATGGCGATTTCGCACCCCTTTCAAGGAGTTGAGGACGAAATTGTCCCGGGCAGTGGGCACTCTTTCCAGCCTGCTGCCCAACCTGGAAGGTCCTGGCTTACTTGCCGGAGGCTGTATCACGGAGTCGTGCGGTCCATGGCCCTTTATGGCAGCCCCGTTTGGGCTGACTCCCTGAACCGCCCCTGCGTCGCCCTCCTGCGCGCTCCGCAGAGAGCTTTAGCGCAGTGGGCGGTCAGGACGTACCGCACGGTCTCTTTCGAGGCGGATTGTTTATTGGCCGGATTTCTGCCCTGGGACCTGGACGCCAAATCCCTTGGCAATGCATTTCAATGGCGGGAGGAGGCGTTTAGTCGCGGGCAACGTCCGGCTCTGAAGGAGGTGGAGGCCAAGAGGGCCTCCCTACGGCGAGCCGCCGTGGAGGAGTGGCGTCTCAGGCTAGAGGTCCCGTCGTGGGGGCACAGGGTCGTAGAGGCAGTGCGTCCTGTCTTTGCCGATTGGCTGGACAGGCGCCACGGAGCGGCAACGTACCGCCTGATGCAGGTGCTCACCGGACATGGCTGCTTCGGTGAGGTCCTGTTTCGGGTGGTGGGGATAGAGGAGTCGGCCGTGTGTAACTATTATAAAATAAAATATAAAGTAAAATAAAATCATTTATTGGTCAAATAGGCTTATAAAAAAGCACTTATGACAGGTCATGACATGAAGTAGACACAATAACAAAGGTACATAATAAACCAATGAAGTAATTTAAAGTTTAATGTTGTGGCAACTGCCCGCTGGACACGGCCCAACACACGTTGGAGTTTTGCCCAGCCTGGGACGAAGAACGCAGCGCTCTTAGAGCAATCGTCGGAGAAGACCTTTCGCTGCCGGCCGTGGTCGCTTCCATGGTCGGCGGTCGGGAGGCCTGGCAGGCGGTGGCCCACTTCTGCGAGGTAGTCCTCTCGCGGAAGGAGAGTGCCGAGAGGGTTCGCCAGCGCAGTGGTGATCCCTCTCGCCGCCAGACGAGACGTAGGAGGCGTCGGGTACACGACTGACCGACGTCTCCCGCCCTGTGGATTGGGGGCGTTTGGAGAATTCCACCACGGTATCCCCTGCCTGTTGTAAAAGGTGACTAATAGGGGCCACCGGGGGTAGCGGGTGGGCGGAAGGGGCCGTCCACCTATTAGTCTAGCCAACTTGCGTGACCCCCGTGATGGACGGCAGCGTGGCGGTCAGCCCTCACGCTGCCGTTGACGCCGAGGGCGTCCTTCGTTGCGCGGGGGCTTCTGAGCCCCCCCCCCCCCCCCCTAACAACAGGAGACGGACGGTAATAGCGGTACGCGCAGGGGCGGTTGCGGACGGCAACTTAGACGTGAGTCGGAGGAAGCCCGCAGCCGTCCCTAATGAACCGAAGATGGCCACCGCGGAGTTTTGGTTGGTTGGTGGTTGGTTGGCCTTGCGGTGTACATAGGCTAGGCTAGGGACTCGGCCCGGCGGTCGCCCGACGTTTTCCATCTCTCCGGGCGGCTCAACGTCGGCTCGTAAGGAACGGTGAACCCAACATAACCGCTCAGTTGTTCCCCTTGAACACTGGGCGGTAGTAATAATTCACTTTATCCACGTAAAAAAAAAAAAATAGTGCACCCACTTTTCGCCGTTATTCTGTCCCATGATGTGAAAGGGGGCGAGGCTATCGCCATATCGGGTACAAATTCCAGACGCCGAGCTGATACTGAATAGAAACAATAAAATATATAACAATCAAAATTAAATGAAATACCTGGGTACTCCGTTAGTGGATAATTTTCCAGGCTGCCGTATTTGCCGCTGCCCAACTTTAGACTAAGCTCCAGAGTAGTGATGCGTCGTACTCGTTTTTACAGGCGACGCTACGAGATAGTTTAACGTTAAAGTTAACCTAGTTTATAAAAAAGATTAATTTTTGACTAGTCTGCATAGTTCACAGAACATAGTTTATTATGTACAGTTCATAGCTGTTGTGGAAACGTTAGCGTTACTCATAATGACGCTCTTGGTAAAACCAAGTTTATCAGTGAATTATAAACTAGTTTATTCGTCATTATTAAAAAGTTTTTCATTCATCATTACGTAAAGGTATCGGAATAAGGCTCTGACACTATTTAGTGTGATATTATATTTATTCTAATGAACAATTGTACATGAACACACAGTTAGGTTGTAAATAGGAACTCTCAAATAAACAATAAATAATATTTATTTTTCACTATATGTTATTATACAAATATACTTATATTACAAATGGATAGGTATCTATTTCACATTGGCAAGACTATATTGTGGAAACGATTTAGAAGACTGAGCGTTGTGGTTGAAATGTAATGCTATAAGGATTACGTACAAACATAGTATAAGAAAATTGAGAAGAAATCCACTCAAATAACTTACTATCACAGTTACAAAAGATTTTAAACACCAAAGTTTGATTATATCTTTGGAAAATAGATAGAAGTTCGTCACTAGGCACAATAAAAACGTAACGATGGTTAAACTCCTAGCAAATTGTCTTATTTTATCTGATAGTACCTGATACACTATTGTTATATACAATGAGGTCCCTAAAAATATTATAGGCCATCTGAACAGACAACATATTATTAAATAAACATACCATTCTTCAAGAATATTGTTCACGGTAATAGTCGTCCAAAAAGCAGTTAAGGGTACCGGTAACAACCAAATGCACATTAATATTTTATACAAATTTTCCGAACTTATTTTTACCAAAACTATTATGACACTATCATACATATGTTTGATAAAACATATCACCAAAATTACTATGACAAAATCGATGTACATTTGTAAAGTATTTATAACCACTAGAACTTCAGCCGCCGGCGATATTTCTTGGTCCTCGAAAAACTTGAACAAAAATATGACTCTTTTTATGAACCTTGCAAGACTTAATTGCATTAACATTTGATTCCTGTAATTTCTACGCCACTTCGTCATCTTTATAGCTGCCACAATCGATATAACTAATTCAACAGCTGTCATTAAAATTTCTATTATAATAAAACATTGCAATATTGTTGTTGCTTGCGGATGTTCACTGTATAACTGTTGCATATTAAAATCACTGGAAGCATTATTTCTTCTGGATACGTTGATAAAATCTTGCGATGAATATGCTTGTCCGGTTTCATTCTCCCACGAGGAGAATGTTGTTGATTCCATTGCAGTTTCGGTGCCGCTGGTGATATCAATTTCCACAGCGGGTATATCGGTCGTCATCTTGAAATACTTATCACATTTGAATATTTTTTAAAAATTAAGTGAACACCCCACCCACGCACATACCGTGTGGGATCAGCAGACACACTGGAGCTCAAGTAATAAACTGTAAAACGAGTGACGGAAAATACAAGTTAAGTATTATTGTTCAGAGGTAAATGATACAAAGGTTTATTGGAATGTGCGGTTTGTGGACGTCAGAGCGGTACGTGTAAAATACCAGCGTGTGGCTCACATTCATAATAGGTATCGTTTATTGTATGCCTCATATTTTATATTTTTTCATGTAAGTTTTAGTATTATTCAAATAATATTACAAATGTTTACATTTATTGTAATATTGTTTGTTGTTTACATGTATCATTTAATGACTCACTTCTTCTTTCACCTGTCTTTATCGTACCCGATCGTCGTAGGATCAACATAATACGATTTTTCCAGCATGATGTAGAAAGAAGGTATCTATGGATGATCCCGTTGCGGTCACAAGATCTTCCAGTCACAGCCGATATTCGCCACTGTATAGACCAAGGACTTAGTACCTAATTACAATAGTTTAGGAACTTTGAGTATGTTTGTAGATATTAAAATGTCTACAAACTTCCATGTTAATAAGCACCAAATAATTGGAAAGGATTTAACGAAATCATATCGAAATCACAATCATAAATAACAAGTTATGGAATGGTAAGTGAAATAGTACATAATATGTACTATGTGATGCACTGCAAATGTACCTGTGTGCAATAGCAATGCACATAGTTTATAGTAATAATATTGCGTATCTATACAAATCTGCTTATCTTAAAATATTATACTAAGACAAGAATTTTGTTATTTCTATATAATTTTGTGTATAATTTGCGGAACTTCTTCAAGGATCGGATCAGGAATATTTGAAAATGAAACTGCCACGACCACAGTAGAGTAGGTAAAGATCTGCTCCATTTTCAATATCTAAAATTTAGCGAAATTAGATACCTATATTTACATTGAACTGCCGTCTGTAGGAAAGTATATGGAATACTCGGATTTATAATATCCTGAAATAGAATGGATCGTTCGATCGATCGTCAAACATCGTGAAGGATCCCTGCCACAAATGCATTGGGAATTTCATTATTACGAACTTATTACCTCATGAATAGGTATTGAAGAATTGATAAAACTCATTTTACATTGAAATATAAATTCTAATTAACGGCGTCAGTGGTTAACACTTATTATGCATGATGTAAAGTTATGAAAGGTTTGTACTTATCAAAGCATTTTCCCAGAATGTGAACAGTATCATCTTGTATGACACTTTAAAATTTCAGTGTACATACCTAGATAAGTCTAACTAGAAATGTTCGGTATGTGGGGGACCTTGCGAAAGCTCCACGATCAATAGGTTTAAAATATGGGTCAAGCTCGCTTTACTGCGAGTCGTACTTACCTTCAAAACAGGTGAGACGCCCTCTATGAGTTTCCAATTAGATAAATCATGAGGGCCCCTGTAACGAAAGTAAATTATATAAAAAAGATGATTATTTAAAATAAGGTATGAGTCTAGTTTTACTGCAAGAAGTTAATTCTTAAGCCCGTACAATCCAATTAACTTTTATAGTTAGAGATACATGCTCATAGAAGGAAAGGCAGAGGTAAACAATGACTTTGCAATGTGACGATAGATTTATTACGAGTACCTCCGTCCTTGCAAACAGTTGTCTTTTTGTTGTTAATAACTAGGTAATTCATAAATTTGTTAAAATTGTTTAAACCGAATCCAAAATTCAGTTTGACTTCACTATTAAAAGGACCCTTCTTTGAATTATATGATGACTCTGATATATGATGAGACTTACGAGTCATAGAGGGTTTGGGTTTACAAATTATTATAGTCCGTCCAACCATTTATTTTACTTTTGACATATGCACGAATATGAAATTTTATAATTCTTGACAGGGAATCGAAACAAAATAATTGAATACTTTATGGACGCCAGTTTTTGTTTTCCATAGTGAAGACTTGCTGTTCAGCTCCGATATTAATTATCAATCGATATTCGTTAAGCCCACTGATTGTGTAACAAAAATAATTTAAAACTGTTACACTGAAAAATAAAATATCGCAGTGTAAATATAAAAAAATCTTTTTATATTTGCGTAAGTATATAATAACCGATAAAATAAACTATTCAAGTAAAATTTTGACAAAATGATATTGGATATAGAATATACACCTACAGAATAAATTTATAAACAGAAAATATACACATTTAAACGCTTAGGCATGTTTATAAAACAATACAAAATATTGAGCAAAAATAACATTTCAATGTGTTTAATCGATCAAAACTTCTGCATAAATTAAATTGATTGCTAGAAGAAATCGAATCGGTAACGCATTAGTACATCCCCAATTGATAAGGAACCGAACTGTCAAAAGTTAAATAAATGGTTGGATGGACTATATTACGAACATACATAATTAAATGTGAGGATCATTAAATACATTGAAGCAATATAAACTAATAAAGTGAGTTTAGCGTTCATTCATTATAGTTTGTATGCGCTACTAGCTTTTGCTCAATCTTCAGTTATGGGAAACTGTTTTCCTGAAATTGAAGTATCATTGTACCAGCGACTGATTAAGAGTTCTGACCGCCCTAGGCTAATTATGAGGACGCGCCCCCGCCAGGTGTAAGTGATACGGTAGGCCTAAAAAGTAGTATAGAAAGAAGAAAGAAAGAAAAGAAAGAAAAATAATTTATTTGCCACGGATAGACATGCATAGGCAACTACAAACATATCAAAAAAAAAAAAAAATAACATTATAAAAAAAATACAGTTAAACAAAGACAAAAAATATAATAAAGTATAATAGTTTGACTTTGTTTACTAGTGTGAAAATTTTAACATGATTCATTCTACCTATAAATGTTTTCAGATCGATCAGTGCAACTAATGTGGTCCATTAATCTACAAGATATTCAGCCTTAGCGTGGCAAACCATTTTTTTAGCTGACCGTATATAAAGGCGCTTTATACGACCTCGCGAATTATACGACCAAAATCATGACAAGTGACTCCAGGCTACCAAGTAGAAAACCAAATCCATGTCGTGTTTGGCCGCATGACTTGTATTGGCTTAATTTCTATAGAGAAGTTAGTTGTTGCGGCCATTAACCATGTGCGTGGTCATCTAGTGTGTGAAGTTGCATTTATCCTTTAGGCGACTTTTATACCAATAAATAGTAATTTTTATTAATTAGTTTCAAGCACGATTTTGATTGAAAACGACAAGTTTGAGTCTCCGTACGTCAAAATTTCTGAAACAGACGTTGGAACTTGGTGGCTAGATTGAAATTAAAGAAAGATATGAAAAATCTCGCTCGTTTATTCTATTAGTGTTGAAATAGTCTTTCCGATAATGTATTATAAATTAATCAGATCAGCTTATTTTAAAAAAAAAATAACTATGAAGAGTAAGCTGAAACAGTCAAAATTTTAGATACGGCCTCTTAATTCTTGACTGAAGACCAGACATATTGCTAGCATTATCATAGCTTTGGCCACGACAGTCTTTAATATCAAGTCCCAAAGTTTTATCAATTGTCGCCAGAACAGCCTTCCCCATGTCTTCACCTTTATGACCGCAATTGGGTAAAAAGGTGACAAAACGTTCGACAGGTTCTCCGTCAGGCAAAACATAACGAATTATAAATGTCAACTGATCGGTGTGTGGAATATCTGCAGTAGAATCAATGCTAATCGAATAATATTTTGCTTTTTTTATTTCTCCAATAATCGAAAGTCGAACTTCATCAGTACGCCGCTGCTGCGGCTAAACATGATGTCTCTACTGTAATTATGAAACATCTTGCATACTCATGTGCGTATGAATACTCATGTTTATACAAATAAAAATTATCTTATCTTATCTTATCAGCGAGAAGTAAAATAAATTCATCGATTATAGAGGATGACAAGTACGATGGAGCACCTCTGCCTTTTTGTCCAAATCTCACCAAACTCTCAGCCATGAAAGGATCAAATTTGGATATAAGCTCAATACAGCCAAGAAAATTTCTGATTAGTGCAGATCCAATAATTTCATTTTGACCGTGAAATGGAAGGCCACGAGAAGCTAAAAACTTAATTGTTTCTATTACACGTATTTCTTCATTATATTGTTTGATTATTTTGGGTATCCAATCGTTGTAAAAGTTTCCTCTACATACATATTATTGTCCCAAACATTTACGATGATCCGGAGAATTGTCATGATCAGTTAGAATTTTTCCAGTCATTAAATCCACTTTTGGCAAATATGGATGTTCCTCCATATAATTTACAAGGACCACAAAACACGTGACCTGTGGATTCTGAGTATACTAACCAGCTTCTCTTCATAATTTCGCCATTAACAAGCTTTATCACAAACATATGTTTAGATAGAAATCTTTTTTAATTTTTATACTACCTTTCTAGACTGCCTCGGTGGCGTAGTTGTATTACGGTACGACTGCAATGCTGAGGTCTCGGGTTCGATTCCCGGGTCGGGCAAAGTCATATTGAGTTTTTCTATTCAGTATCAGCTCGGAGTCTGGAATTTGTGCCCGATATGGCGATAAGCTCGCCCCCTATCACATCATGGGACGGAATAACGGCGAAAAGTGGGTGCACTAGTTGCGCCTCTGCCTACCCCTTCGGGGATAACAGGCGTGAGTGTATATGTATGTATAGTACCTTTCTGATCTGGAAAAGTCTAATTTTTCGTATTGTTGCAGTCCTTTTTTAACAATATAATCTCGAAATTCATCGTTTACATGCCACAGTCCAGGGTCACTTGACGTCTCAGGCTGGAGGCCCCGTCGTCGGGGCTCAGGGTCGTAGAGGCAGTGCGTCCTGTCTTTGCCGATTGGCTGGACAGGCGCCACGGAGCGGCAACGTTCCGCCTGACGCAGGTGCTCACCGGACATGGTTGCTTCGGTGAGTTCCTGTTTCGGGT
This sequence comes from Lapara coniferarum, assembly GCA_949316025.1. NCBI lineage: Eukaryota > Metazoa > Arthropoda > Insecta > Lepidoptera > Sphingidae > Lapara > Lapara coniferarum. The sequence continues at coordinate 9,487,328 of OX438924.1, forward strand.
GGTACGGAAGGAGGTGTCGGCCGTGTGTCACCATTGTGACAACTGCCCGCTGGATACGGCCCAACATACATTGGAGTTTAGCCCAACCTGGTATGAGGAACGCAGCGCTCTCAGAGCAGTCATCGGAGAAGATCTCTCGCTCCCAGCCGTGGTCGTTTCCATGGTCGGCGGCCGGGAGGCCTGGCAGGTGGTGGCCCACTTCTGCGAGGTGGTCCTCTCGTGGAAGGAGAGTGCCGAGAGGGATCGCCAGCGCAGTGGTGATCCCTCTCGCCGCCAGACGAGACGTGTAGGAGGCGTCGGGTGGACGACTGACCGACGTCTCCCGCCCTGTGGATTGGGGGCGTTTGGAGAATTCCACCACGGTATCCCCTGCCTGTCGTAAAAGGCGACTAATAGGGGCCTCCGGGGGTAGCAGGTGGGCGGAAGGGGCCGTCCACCTATTAGTCTAGCCAACTTTTGTGACCCCCGTGATGGACGGCAGCGTGGCGGTTAGGCCTCACGCTGCCTTTGACGCCGAGGGCGTCCTTCGGTGTACGGGGGCTTCTGAGCCCCCCTAACAACAGGAGACGGACCGCAATAGCGGTACGCGCAGGGGCGTTTGCGGACGACAACTTAGACGTGAGTCGGAGGAAGCCCGCAGCCGTCCCTAATGCGCCGAAGATGGCCACCGCGGAGTTTTGGTTGGTATGCCGTGCGGTGTACATAGGTTAGGGACTCGGCCCGGCGGTCGCCCGACGTTTTCCATCTCTCCGGGCGGCTTAACGTCGGGTCGTAAGGCACGGTGAACCCAACATAACCGCTCAGTCTTCCCCTTGAAGGCTGGGCGGTAGTAATTAGTCACATTCTCCGCGTTAAAAAAAAAAGGGTCACTTGACGGAATAGACGGCTTTTCTTCTATTAGAATTTCGTCTTCATTGTAGGTCGTCGGCGTCGTCGCTACTATAGGACTAGTGTTGGACGGAGAAACGTAAGAACAGTCCGCGATAGAAGGACCAGGGCAAGAAATCGCTGGCGATAGTTCAGCATTCTTCACCGTTTTGTTCCTTTCTGCAGAGCTCGTAAAAAATGTTTCCAGTTTACGAGTATGTTTTAAAATGTTTTCTTTCTTCTTTTCCTTTTCTTTTGCTTTTTTTCTGTATTCTGTTCCACTTGGCTTTTTTACTAGCGAAATACTCTCATTACTACTCATAGTCTTAATAAAATACCGAAATATGAAGGAAAGGACAATAAATATCAATCACCAAAAAACGAATATATTCGAGTGCGTGATAATATGACGGACGAACGACGATTAACGAAAGAGAATGAAGCGCGGCAAAGTATACTGACTATTAACCACTGGGGAGTCCTCGCGCGTCGTTGACGTCGCTCCAAGCGAGTGAGTGAGACGAGTGAGTTGGCAACATCGCAGTCGAGCGAGTCGCTCGACCACCGACCGATTCGAGTGATAAATCAGTTTGTTTTTCGCGCGCTTTTTAAAGTAACAAATCAGGGAGTCCCAGGCTTTTTCAGTTCACAGTGCATTTAGTTTTAGTATTTTGGCTCGGTCTAGTTGTAATATGTAGGGTAGATGCAATGATGCTAGATTAATAGTGCATGCGATGACACGATTTCAGCGCGCCCCCCCAATCCTCGCGCCCTAGGCTGCAGCCTAATTAGCCTAATGGTTAATCAGGCCCTGCATTGTACTGTTTAATGGCATAAAAGATAATATATATTGACCAATTTCTTGATGAAACTGTGTGCTAAATTTCATTCACATCTTTTCAGAAGTTTATACCTGATGACCTACCAAATAAGCATTTTTAACTTTCACTTTATGGTACAATAATATTTCTTTTAAATCTGATGAAGTAATCTACTTCATCATAAATTACGTCTTGAATCTAATTATAATTTTGCTTTGGAATCCCAAATCAGTAAAATTAGATTCTAGACGTAATTTATATTAAGAAAATGAAATTCTGTTATTACTTGGAGGTGACGTAGACGAGTTTTTTTTTATAAAGATATGACAAAGTGACCTCATTACACCTAATAGTGGGGATAAAGAAACGCATTACCGCAGGTAAGTAGTTCAAAAAATTCAGCAACTGTTAGCTTTATAGTAGTGTAGTGTTTCTCAACAACATGAGGACAGCGTATGTGCGACGCCTTAGCGTTTTGATCGCGTACAATCTATATATATAAAATTCTCGTGTCACAGTTTTCGTTGCCATACTCCTCCGAAACGGCTTGACCGATTTTGATGAAATTTTTTGTGCTTATCCGGTATCTATGAGAATCGGCCAACATCTATTTTTCATCCCCCCAAATGTTAAGGGTGGACCACCCCTAAATTTTTTTTTTTATTTTTCAGACAAAATTTTTTGTTTTAATTTTTTTATGATACAGCATACAAAAATACCTACAACCCTAAATTTTCACCCCTCTACGATCAACCCTTATTTTTTAATAGCTAGAAATTGCTAGGAAATTATTTATATGGCAAAACAACGTTTGCCGGGTCAGCTATATTGTATAGATTTAAAGTGAAAGCTAGTTAGTGGGCCGGAAGCGGCAGTCCATCACTGGCGGTGCAGTTGCCTGGCCGTTTCTAGTCACGCTCATTTCCTCTCGCCAATCGATAATCAGCTTCATTGATGTGCTCTCCACTTTGATTGAATTTTGGATTGCCTACATTACCCTGTTGTTCCTTGGATATAACGTAATAATCCCCAAAGCCTATTATTGCCGTTACGTTTACTAATAATTTGTTCTTGTCATATTTGTTTTTCAAGATTTGTGATACGAGAAAATCTTAGTGTCACAGCGGAATTTTTCACCGCGGTTAAGTGAAGGGAAAAATCTATGGCTTCTACTAGGAACAATCTCTTCCTAAGACTGAAAAAAGGCTTCAACTTATTGAAAGCGGTACAACAGCGTATATGGTTAAATATCAGGACGGATGTAGGAATTAGTCTCGCAAAGAATCACGAATGCATTGCTAGCTTTTAATTAAGGAAAAGAATTGGCATACCTACATACAGAAATGCAGAATATATACAGAAATGCCACTGACAGCACGAAATGCAAACACAGTGTTTTGGGCAATGATGTTTAAAGTAAAAAGATTGCTTTAGGTTTTTCCTTAAAAAGAACGGAATACTCATAACCAACGCAACTTTTATCAGTATGCACTTAGGTACCTACAGTCATTTTATTAAGAGACTATTTGAACGCGTCCCGCATATAAATATGAATGTAAAAATAAAAGGTTAAGTAAAGTACTAAAAAAGAATTAAGGAAAATAATAAATAAATATTTAAGTGCAATGCGATTGAAATAAAAGGAACATCGATGAACTTTAAATGTTAAATGTCACTTGAAAAGTAAAAAAATTGCATAGAAAACTTATGGCATGTTTTCAAAGGTTTATTTATTTTGTCTAATTGACTCTTACATCCCATTTTAATAAAAACGTTATTGTAATATCTTTTTTTTATGATATAGGGGGCAATCGAGCATTTAATTATATAGACGTCACAATATGGCGCAAACACGATCCTATTTGAATTTGAATAGCATGTTAATATTGAAAAGAGAATTTAGAATCAATTAATAAGGGTTCCTAGAATAAATTTTCAATATTTGGGTCTTGTTTTTAAATTCAATTTCAAAGTCGGTCATGTCCGCCCTGTGGATTGGGGGCGTTTGGAGAATTCCACCACGGTATCCCCTGCCTGTCGTAAAAGGCGACTAATAGGGGCCTCCGGGGGTCACGGGTGGGCGGGACGTGCCGCCCACCCATTAGTCTAGCCAACTTCTGTGACCCCCGTGATGGACATGTTCGAGGCAGCGTGTCTCACGCTGCCTCGGACACCAAAAGGCGGACACGGTACGGTGTTTCGGGGGCTTCTGAGCCCCCGCAACAGGAGACGGACCGCAACAGCGGTACGCGCAGGGGCGGTTGCGGACGACAACTTAGACGTGAGTCGGAGGAAGCCCGCAGCCGTCCCTAATGAGCCGAAGATGGCCATTCTAAAAAAAAAAAAAAAAAGTCGGTCATGTTCTGCCATGTTATTCATCCTGAAAGCAATTCTTTGAAATGCTGATGAAATATAATCAGTACGAATTATTTTTCATCAAATAAATAACTTTAGTATTTTGATTAGTTTATTACACGGCTGATACTATTAAATCAGAAATGCATAATGTAAAAACACAAAAGAATACAATGGCACACCAGCCATTATGCTGTTTATTGAACGTCAGAAGCCGTCATTCAAACAACGTGAAGAACTCCTATTACTTCGTGATTAGAAAAACGTTTATTATTGATTTTAATTGCCTTTTGGTTAGCAGTTATTGGAATACAGAACATGTGGATTATTTGAAGGATATAACACTGGATTGAAACTTATCGAATTACCCAAAAAATGCTAATATATATTTTACTGCCCAAAATAAGAAGCAATAGTGCGTATAAAATAAATGTTCAAGAATTTTTATTACATAGAATAATCTTGTTTGCTTGTATATTATTCTTACACTAAACTGTCAATAGATTCCTAAGACGACTTTTTGTGCACAATATGAAGATAGTCGTTTGATTGTAAAAGTAAATAACCCACATGCTTTGTGTTTGAACTTAATATCGATTTACTGTATTAAATTTAAATTATAATCTGGATGACGCTATCCATTCTATCTATTTGCATCGTTTTGTTTCCAATGAATAGTAGCTGTGGTCCAGAACATGATGCGCACACTGCATAAGCTGAAGAGCTTAGAATAATAACACATAAGAGTGATTATTTTATAAGTCATATTTTATTTTTTTCCTTACGAAGTTTCTAGCACCGCTTTTTAAGAGGGGGTGATACATTCCAAATCGATAGTAGCTAGATACATAATGAATTGCAATGGAATAGCCATGTAGTGTTGGGAGGGAATTTTAGTGAATGTGCTATATTAACTTACTAAAATTTCTTGTATCACAGTTTGACACGTAGGTACTTTAAACTCCTATAGGTAAAGGGGTCTCAATTTAAAAAGTCAACAGCCTTTGTGAATACTGTCAACTAAGATGATTCAAAACCAAAATAAAATATTCAAAATATGATAATCTTGTTTATATCTTTTCAGTTCTTCAATAAATTTTATAAAGATGACAGATTTTGACGCAGTCGGGATTTTTGTTTTGTTGTAATAATTTTTTAGGGTTCCGTACTTTAAAAGGAAAACAGGAACCCGTATAGGATGGCTTTGTTGTCCGTCCATCTGTATGTCAAGACACTTTTCTCATTTATACAAAATTTTTGGGTCTATGATCTTTTTCAGATGTGAAAAAGTCAAACTTGTAAGTCAACGCGATCAATAGATATGACCGTTTATGTCGCATGTTTTCGCATATTTTAGATTTCGCAAGAAAATCAAAACTTATAGGGTTCTTTCCGTTGACCTAGAATCAAAAAAATTGCCAGGAAACAAGACCTTATAGCACATGTAATGGAAAACAAAAGAAACCCGTAATTATGTTCTTTAATAACAAAAAGCGAACTTACAAACTTTTTAAATTTGATTATTTTTATTAACCCCCAACAAAAAAGAGGGGAGTTATAAGTTTAGGGTGTGTATCTGTGTATCTGTATGTCTGTCTGTGGCATAGTAGCTCTCAAACAAATGGGCCGATTTGGACGCGGTATTTTTGTTTGAAAGCTGATGTGACTGCGATGGTTCTTAGCTATAATTTATGAAGATCTGTTCAGGCGTTTGAAGATTTGGTGTACTGTGACTTTAGAAATATATATATACATGAGTTGATGCTGCGGCATCAAGTAATCTCCGATATACCCAACTCCTTAGGCAACTTATAGCAGATATAGTGTGTTTGGGCTCATAAGTATGGATTCAATGATGAACATGATAACATGGAGAACAAAGTAATTTAAAACGTTTGAAATAAAAATTAAATTAAAATTTAAATAACCCCCGGCACAAAAAATCTCTAAAAAGTTAAATAATAATAGTGTCTTCCCCGGTACGGAGTTCGGTCCCCCGACGTGAGGACGCTTGGGTTAAAATATAACTAGGTACTTAAACGACAAAGACACTTTTATTATTTTACTTTTTAGAGACTTTTTGTGTCGGTGGTTATTTAAATTTTCTATTTATAAATTTTGGCGACCCGTTGAACGTATACCTATACTTAGATGCCTTACTTACAAGTTTGTATGGAAGCCTCGGTACGGGAGTTCAGCTCGTACTTGTCCGTTTTTTTTTATCTTTAACCCTTGTAGCTTTCCATAGACGTGAACGATCTGAGATGTACGTAATACCTAAAGTCAAACATGTGACGTAAAGGTCGTTAAGTTCAGTCATAAATACACATTAATAAAGCTGTTAATTTAGCGGCAGAAGTAACGATATAAACGATTATTATACAAATAAATGCTAATGAAGGAGTCGTTGAGAGAACAGCATGAAAACATAAACAATTAACACGTTTGGAATAATGTATTTATTGTTGTATGAATGTTTAATTCTATATTTTAAATTGTCATTTAAATATATTGTTACATTTTTATTTAAAAAAAAGGTATAGGTAAGTAGAAATATTGTAAAGTAATCAAAATATTTCATTTAACTTGAAGTTATTCTGATTATAAATGTCCAATCCCTTGGACTGCCTCGGTGGCGTAGTTGTATTACGGTACGACTGCAAAGTTGAGGTCTCGGTTCGGGATCCCCGGGTCCGACAAAGTGGTATTACCTATGATTTTCTATTCAGTATCAGCCCCGAGTATGGAATTTGTGCCCGATATTGCGATAGGCTCGCTCCCTTTCACACAATGGGACGGATTGCGCACGGCGAAAAGTGGGTGCACTAGTTACGCCTTTGCCTACCCATTTTTCTAATTTTTCTTATTTATTTAATTTGGAATAACAAACAGCTCATCTTACACGCAGCCATATAATAGAACTATAATTAAAGTTAAGCCTAAAAGTATTCATAAATGAATTGAAAGTTTGAGTAAGTAATATTTGACAGTTTAAGTACATGGTTTTTACATGCATGGCCTTAGATACATACGTAGATATTAACATTATAGATTGAGAAGACGATAGGAAACTGCGTGTCACGAGTTGCTGTATAATTGGTGAGACCAAGTCATAAATAAATCGATTTGATGCATGCGCGCGAAACCATGAGTTTAATTTTACTAAGTAGGTCTGAAGAATTCATTTTGCCGATAGTAATATCAGCTATGAGGGTTGCGTCTCATACCTATATTTCATATATTTAGTGATAAAAGGCTTTAGTACAACAAAACTAATATAAAACTAATTACGACTTTGATTATTAGGGTCAGCATTCAGTTGAAAATGCTTGCGAAGAAAACATATAGTGTCCAATGTGCTGTATCCAATATGCCAAATCACCCCGCAACACGCGGCACTGGAAAATGTCGCGGGATCCCGGAATAGGTACCTACCGGGATCGAGATCCAGGGATAATACTCAGTATTCATGGATTGGAAGCCCTAAAATGAACGTAACAAGGAATTAATTAAGCTATTGAATAAAAAAGTATCTAAATCTCTCAAACTGGAGAATAATAGAAATTAATTAATATCGCTACGTTCAAGGCAAACCCACATAGGGTGTGATAATTTTAACGAGCATTTCGAGAGATCTTTGAATTATATCTTTTAGGTGACTTCTTATAGTCAAACGTAAGAAATACTTGTTTTAAGATATAAGTTTAGTATCACATTAGTTAAGAAACTTAAACATTACACTTGAACACGGAGGCCTAAGGGTGCTCGGTGATTTTAATTCAGTTATTGATAAAATACAAAACTGATCTATGTCTCACAAAAGTCGGAACGAATATGTCTGATATGATCAATAATTTTACTTTAAATATTCTACTCCCATTTATATAATAAACAAAGTTTATAGAAATGTTACGTTGATTGTTAGAAATTGCCATAACCCTACATTACTGATTAGATTTGGATGAAATTAGACCATCATATACACCAAATCCTAGTTATATAAAAGTGCAGGATTGTACTATTATTCCAGGAAAGGAGATTGACGTGGCCGGAATTGCGAGAAACAACTAACAAACTGAATAAAGAGAACTTATAAATATGGGGTTAGATTGTAACTGCTTCAATGTGTGATAGGACTGTTTGTTCAAGTTTCAAAGGTTAGATGTGAAAGTCAAACTGTTACTCATACAAAGTAAATCGTTTAATAATTATTAGTCTTTATTGATACACTGTCCAGGGGTAAGTCCATTGCGCCAAACCTGTGATTTTTTAGAGAAGGACATCCTTTATTTTGCAATAACAAACAATTAATATTTTGTGTAACAGATAACATAATAATGTTATACATACATACATACATACACTCACGCCTGTTATCCCCGAAGGGGTAGGCAGAGGCGCAACTGGTGCACCCACTTTTCGCCGTCATTCCGTCCCATGATGTGATGGGGGCGAGCCTATCGCCATATCGGGCACAAATTCCAGACTCCGAGCTGATACTGAATAGAAAAACTCAATATCACTATGCCCAACCCGGGGATCGAACCCGAGATCTCAGCTTTGCAGTCGTACTGTAATACAACTACGCCACCGAGGCAGTTTGACATGGCATAATAATATTATCTGAAATAAATTATACTTATTCCATTCTATTTCTATTAGCGCTACTAATTTATATCCTAAATATATATAACAAAATAAAGATAATTAGCATACGCATGCAATCGGATAAAACTTGGCACACAATTTGACCAAGTACGCTACTTTCACTCAGAAAAAAGCTTGGTGGGAGTTCTTCATTATTTTTTTTTGTGGGTAGAGTCAAGAATAGAAACTAGACAAAAAATATCGCACTGATAGACATAAATCCGTCCACGTCATATTGTCCTACCGCCGTGTCGTGAGCAGCTTTTCTTCAATGTAGTTTTCGTTCGTTCATATAAGCAAAATCCGTTGTCTCATTTACATTATAACTATCCTTTGTGTGCTACAAAGTACATCACATTTTTTTCACGTTAAAATTGAGGCTTAATGACTGAATTATTGATTTTCCGTGCGCACAAGCGATGTTTCAAATAACAGCTCAGGATAACATGAAATACATACACATTGCGACTTCATTTACATGTACTTCAACAGAAATATTTTTACTTTTATAAACACAGGAGAGAGCCTTTCGCGATGTGCTTGTTGATGCGGGCCCAATGGATGGATTTAAAAGTATAAGCGAAAATAAAAATCGTCTTTAATCTTTACCTCGAATCATCATTCGTCACGCCCACCTGTGCTTGTACATATACTTACGAAAACAACAATTAGGTACTTCACCATCCGGTAATTACTTACAATAATTGTGTTAATATTATTATACTATATTTTAAAATAGGTTTTATTTTGTTAACATTTGTTTATAGCTCACAATTCGCTAATACAAACTTTACTCACATATAGCTATAGGTACCTACTGTTACTGGTGGTAGGTCCACCGTAATGTCTATGTCTACCGCCAAGCAGCAGTGTGCATTGAATATTGTGTTCCTGTTAAAAGGATATTGTAGCCAGCGTAATTACTGGGCATTATGAGATGTAACATCGAATGTGTCATGGTGACGAGCGCAGTGGAATGCCACACAGTACTTTGTAACTCAAGTTACTGAACGGTGTTGCTATTGTTTATGGGTCGCCATATAACTTACCATCGGGCGGACGGCATGCTCGTCTCGTCTTACGTTAAATAACTTAGTTACTTACTTTTTTAAAGCTCACAATTTATTGATAATTTTGTAGATTGACAAGACGATAGAAATGGCATAATACCAGTTAAATCCACTTTCTCGTTGTTACCGTAATTATGTTACTTACTGGTGATGTTGCACGTAGTTCTTTGTAATAAAAAGTTCTGTAGGGTGTTGCTTCTGTTTATGAGCGGTCGTAACGCTTACCAAGCGAGTGACGTTCTCGTCTCGTCATTCAGTAGCAATAAAAAAACATTAATTAATATATTATAGGTGCAGTCTTAGCTATTCATATACAGAGTCATTTTGACATTGCGTTACTAAATGAAACCACATACTTATCTCCTTGAAAACAACCCTTTCCATTTAGTTATTTTAACCATAAATGTAAAATAAAAAAGGATAAGTTTCGAATAAAATTAATATTAATAAAAAGTAACTTTAAGTTTACATGCCCTAATGGCACTACTACTACTACTTTCAGTCAGAAAAATACTCACGCACACGCCATATTTGCATTAAGTTAAAACTTGATAAAAAAATCAGGAAACTAAAATTGAGATTTTTGGTGAGAATATTCGCTTTTCATGGATGATTTTTGGCATAATATTAGCAGAGGCAAAGACGAGTATGCTTCATGACGTCAATTTGATTCCATCCTCCATCTGCCTATTGACTAGCTGTAGTCAGCTGCAGATTTATGTTAATTAATCAACCGGAAAAACCAACAGTATAATTAAAATTAATATAATTATGACCATAGCTAATGAAAATGATAGGAACACATTGTATGCATAACGACATAGTTAAATGCATTCGTTTTGATATTATAATTTAATGGAAGTGCCTGGAACAGTAGACCAAGGATGCAACACTTCTTTACACTTTACACTTCAGTATACACTTACTAAATTATCGTCTAAACTGGAGTACATAGAAATTGCAAGATAAGGTCTTTGTTCCAAAGCTCGATTTGCTTGTGGTCATTGAACAAGTACAGTAAGGTTTTACCTGTTAATGTTTACCCTGACTTTGTCACCAATGAAGGAATATATCGGCTAGTCCAGAGTCTGGTCCCGTTTGCCTTAGAGATTGATAATATGTATTAGTAATAAATATATAATCTTTAGATAATACAAAATTTATTCTTAAAACCTGCAGAAACATGTACGAGTCGGATTAGCGCGCGTATAGTAACATAAAGGTTTTGACCTTTACCATTATTTTATAAGATATTTGCCCCAACACCATAATTTTCACTTTTTTTACCTAGTACGCCGTAGTAGTAGACCCCGCTAGTTTGCATTTACATTATTAATTCGGTAATTAAAGCACAAAAATTCAATTAAGTTGAAATGATATCTACCTACTTGTACCTATCAATTAATTCAATTAATCAACCGCGGACAAATTAAGAACGCAAGTGGATCGATTTACGTAGTATTAAGTAATTTTATTGTAAGAACGTAAGCACGTTTTTTTAAATATTTAATGGCAGACTCGAAGGCAAACAAAACCAATTTACTAATAACTTTCCGAACAGGCACTAGAATAAATTATCGTAAGTAAATTTACAAAAAGTAATTAAGTTAGCAAAGCAAAGTTGACAATAATGAAGACATCGTGGTAGAACTCAACTCGCCAATACAACAATTAATTAAACTGTGTAGTGTGTAGAGCGCTTGTGCACAATCGAGATTAAACGATCGAATGAATGTACGGGATTGTGCCTGAAGTTAGAGATCCAGTCCCCGCCAAAATAGACCGAAATTATATTTTGCTATAACAATGCAATGTTCGCTAATTATGTTTCCGTACCACTAATTGGGTTGTTATTGTCGATTTAACTTGTATATACTTGTATAAACTCAGTGCTTCGCAGGCACTTTTTGTTTTAAATACGCAGCGATAGCGAGTTAATAAATTTCACTACGTTTCAATATATCGTACCTACACATGGAAGATGACTGACATTAACATTTTCTATGTCACTTAGGTAATATTTCAATCACCGCTCCGTATTATGGTTCTAAAGATAAGCTTTAAAATACTGCGAAATTTTGGCACCGACTTTTCTCGTCGCTATCATTTTTGTGGGAATTGGGCCCAAAATTATTTTTGTCCCGCGCTTTTCTACGAAGGAAAGTGGACGATTTATATAAATCATACTTTGTTTAGTAAGTATGTATGGATGTCTGGATGTATGGATGTTGTTACTCTTTCACGCAAAAACTACTGAATAGATTTCGATGGAATTTGGCACACGGGTAGATCATGTCCTGGATCAACACATAAGCTACATTTTATCCCGGCAAAATAAAAAGCGGGACTTTTACCCCGAAAAACTTTATAACGCGGGCGAAGACGCGGGAAAAATCTAGTATAATATAAAGGGCGCTACAAATATGTAATTTGACAAACAAAATAAGCACTCCTAGTCTTTGGGAATATATTGTGTAAGGTTTGTATTTTATTGCAATGCAATCAGTCTTGTATTAGGTATATACCTCTTTTTACATAACAATTGCAATGATCCTATATTACGATTTTTTTTACATGTTAATGGCCATATAGTGTCTGGATAATGTTCTTAAATTTATAGAAACATTTAAAAAGAAACAGTCGAAAGCAGGATTTGAACCCACAACCTCCAGCGTACCGTGCCGGTGCTCTGCCAATTCTGCACTATATGGCTAATAACATGTATAAAAAAAAATCATAATATATGATTAGAAAAAAGTTTAGTGACTTCGTTTCAGTGAATTTACTCCTGTAAAGGAGTATACTAACAGATGTCGCTAATCATCTCCTTAAGATATTAAATACGGAACTTGAAATTGAAATTCAATGATATTTGCATTAGAAATATAGGCAATATATTATACAATCAATAATTAGGTATACTCCGAATGATTTATGCGACACAAGTACCATACGTGCACGAGAATGACGCACATGCGGGGTATTAGTCTGCTTACCGTGTTAGAAAATTATTTTTTGGTTTGCAGTGGTTTTGAAGTCGGTTTATTTTTATTTAAATCAAAACTGTTGCATTCTCTAATACAGGCTTACCCCGGAACATGGCATACTTACATGACCTTCTATGGCGGGTTTTAACACCGTATGTATGGTGGTCGCTCTCCCAGCTGATACAAAATATATTGTACCACCAGCAATCTAATATTTTTAATACTTCATTTAGGATTATTAATTTTTTATCTCCATATTAACGACTTCTTTACGACAAAGCTCATAAATCTAACGAATTTCGACTCGATTCTAGCGTAAATTACGCTTATTCCATTTATAATTTAATAAAATACTTATTTGAACATACGAGATCACAAATTACACGAAAATAACTTTATTTTAAATCGTAAGTTTCGTCTGTAGGTGGCGATCACAGAACAGAGAAAGAGATTATAAGGATTCCTGGTCTGAATATACTTTAACATGCTCCCCTGAATAAAAATAATTATACCTGCTATGTTATGTATATGTTATAGTTATTCATAAAGGACATGTCTTAAAATGGGCCTGAAAATCTAAACAAGACAGTTTATATATATTTGGATAGAATTCCTGAAAACTAGCCTTTTGCAATAAATCGTTTAATTTTAAAGACCTCCGATTTTGAGATACATGTAATTTTGTTTGGTTTGAAAACTACATTTGATATGAATGTTTTCAAAAAAGTTGGTTATGAATGGAGGGGTCCAATAATATTTTTTTAATGGATCTAGGTTCCACATGCTGCCCCTTTAATATCCCTAAAGTTTGAGCCTGTTTAGATTTTGAGGCCCAGCACCCATACAAAAGCGGACATCTCCTTTAATCTTATCTTATTATACTAATATAATAGAGGTGAATTTATGGATGCTTGTTAGAAGTAAGGCAGTAACTGCTGAACGGATTTAAGTAAAATTTGACACAAGTATAGACTATAGATCATGTCTTGGCTTAGAATATTAGTCTTTTATACCGGTAATTAGCTCCTTCGGGAAATATGAGGATATTCAATCAGATTTTTTTAGTAGATGGCGCTGGTATCCAACCAATGGCGCCTACGGATTACTACAGTGATTTTTTAGGCGGGTGAAGCTGCGAGCAACAGCTAGTTTTATTTATAAATAATACGAAGAATGATGCTTACAAAAACCATTCCTGGAAACAAAATAAAGTTGAAAAGGCCATGTGCCATCTGCCATTTTAGATTGAGATTGATAAAATCGATATGGAAATATAAATAGATGTTGGTGATTAAAATGTTGCAGATCACCTGTCGCGTACACGATCAACAGGAAGGGGATCCGGGCGAGGCTCGGAGGACGGAGCAGGGAGCACGCAGCCTGCGAGGACGCTTCACGCCGGCCGCCAGTCACCGCCCAGCCGCCCTTCGCGATCGCCGCCGCCTACGAACGCGATTCGCAGCCCTGTGCCCGCCACACTGCACAATTTATGTCGGGTCACGATCTGATATAAATTTTTCGAGTATTTTACTGTGAAGACGTTTCGCACGCTTTCCAAGCACGTTGCTAAATAAATGAATGTTATCTTTGAACTGAGGACGTCGAAGTTTACTGAGTGCCAATAGAAAGAAAAGGGTTCTCTTGCACCCTTTTAACGTATTCCGCTGAAGGCGAGGTAAGTTTTTAGGTAGTATTAAGTGTTTTTCTAGACATGTTACGTCTGTGCTGATGTTTAATAGCCTTTTATTACTTCGTTACGTAGGTTATGTGCCATTTTTATTTTTTTAATTCAATACATTTAACGGACAGTTGCACGAAATCTTATCAGTCCATCAGTTTAATTTGATTTATAGTTAGCTCAATATATACTTGCAAAATGCATCAATTACAATTCCATAAATATAAAAGTAATATTGTTGTTTAAATTTTAATAAACCGTTAAATTTAAGTAAAAATCAATTATGAGTATTCAATAAAATAATGTGTCAATTAACGTATTATAATTAGATACATAAAAATACTGTTATGAGTTGCCATAAACCGTACTAAATGAAATAATCGTCTTAAATATGATAAAATCGTATGGAAACACATTCTTAACATGCTTATGAATTAAAATTTTATTGTTATCCAGTCAGAAAATTCAAGCCACTGTATTATTATTGTTTACGTATTTACTTCAAAAACAGCATTTGTTGTTAGATAGTGGCTTGCTGTACCAGTAGCACTGTAAGGTCACTTTGATTTGTTAGTATGGGCCGGGGTTCTTAGGCTCTAGAAACTCACTGGCCTCTATGTGACTCGCGACGTGACCCTTATCTTATTATACACATCTGCCACATTCATTGTTCTACGAGGCAGATGGATTTAAAAAAAAATAAATCTAATGTAATGTAGGTACGCTCGCAGCACCCTTGTTTTGCTCAGAATAGTGTAACTAATTGATTGCTCGTTCTATTTTAAGAACTCTTGTTTTCAAGAAACCTATCAACGAAATTGCTTTTGCATTTACGCAAGCTTTATAATATAAATCGTGTTAAATTAGAAATGAGTTTTCTTGTAAGATAACTAACTATTAATGTGATGTATGCACATATAAAACAGGGTCTATACTTGAATATACATTAAATAAACATTCTCCACATTTATTCGATAACACATATTTAATACAAAGTATTTTTTTGAATAGGTAATTAAAACGACATTAGCTGCACTTATACATAAATAATGATTGGTTGAGAGCTGGGTTTATGTGGCTTATGACAAAATTTCAAACGTTGGCCCGACGATTATTTTTTTTTTACTTTACTTATTACTTTTTCAGGAGCATAATCTAAAAAAAATGTCTACGAGCTGCTACCATTCACCTTTATAAAATCTATGTTTTGGATTTTTACATAGTGCTATCTTGTCGTTTTTCCACGGATAGGTGTAAGTTCTTTTGCATACAATTCATTGTAAAAACAATTTTACGCATATTTTTACTTACGCGACATGCATTTTAGCGGATTCATTTTTTTATGATAAAAATACATCAAGAACTGTATTTTCTGAGATGCAATGCAATAAACCCTGTATAATACTGCCCACTGCTGAGCACGGGCCCCCTATACTACTGAGAGGGCTTAAGCCTTAGTCCACCAAGCTGGCCTTGTGCGGGTTGGCAGACTACACATAACCACGAAATTCTTATGGAGAATTCTCAGGTATGTAGGTTTCCTCACGATGTTTTCCTTCACCGTTAAAGAGAACGATAATTGATAAACATTATCTGAGATACTAACTATTCAAAGCTTACTAAGTGATGGTCGCAGCGCTGCCAGCGTGAGAA
Source organism: Lapara coniferarum (assembly GCA_949316025.1). Taxonomy (NCBI): domain Eukaryota; kingdom Metazoa; phylum Arthropoda; class Insecta; order Lepidoptera; family Sphingidae; genus Lapara; species Lapara coniferarum. The sequence goes on from OX438924.1 coordinate 9,503,406, forward strand.
ACCTCTCCAAGAATAAACGTGCTCTATGTAACAGGGATTAAATCGTCGTCCGGCATTCAGTACCGCGAATGTAAAATTGGGGCACTTTACAGGAGAGACAAAAAACTGATTTTATTATAACGTACACTTTACCTTCTGCTAAACTATTGTTATTTAGCATTCTAAACTATTGTTATTTAGCATTCTAAAACAATAGTTTAGCAGAAGGTAAAGTGTACATTATAATAAAATCAGTTTTTTGTCTCTCCTGTAAAGTGCCCCAATTTTACATTCGCGGTACTGAATGCCGGACGACGAAATGTAACCTGTATAAATTGTACAGGTTAATTTCAAGATATGTTCTGCGTTTGAAATTTGCTTGGCAGCTGTCAAGCGGTGCCTTGCAAACCTGCAGATGGATATGATTTGATGTACAACACTTTACGCTTTAATAGCATTGATTTTGCATATAAATGTTTGGGTAATAGTAATAAAAACATTAACATTTTACGCACTCATCGTAAGACATGAACGTGTCAGTCGCGATGTTGATAGAGTGCTGAAAGCCTGAGCCGTCACAAGCAGCAAAAATGGGCGACATAAGTTACCCTTACTGAGTTTTATTTCATAGTGCTTCAGGCAAAAACATCTTTTGTTACTTGATATAACAGTCTAGCTATCTTGTCTGTATACGAACCTTAATTATCTGGGCGTTTATTTAATGAACTGACGTTTATTATGGATTATAATTTAACATGTCGAATGGCAACAAAGTGTTCTAAGAATATAGACTATACTGTTGAACACGAAGTAAAGACTGTTGAATGTCTTTGAATGGCAATAACTGTTTTTCGGTTACTATCACAACAATCTGGTCTAAGGCTTAAAATTGCTGTTGTAGAAATTATCATAGAACTCCTCGTGTCGTAGAAGAAAAAAATATGCGTGAAATCATAACATTACTTATTACCTATCGATCAGGTATTGTTGCTCGAAAATATCCCCAGGGACGCCAACTGTTGTATTGTGTGGGAGCGAGAGGACAAAGGATTCTCGTTTCATATAACTGGCTATGACCAACGGTATTTAGCATAGACCGAAATTCTTGATCTTTTTGGACTCAGAAGAAATTTGTTATGGCGTTATGACGTATCATATCCGAAATCATAATCGGAGAACCTAGTGCAATCCGAATATGAAGCATAGTGACGTGCTCCGTGGCCTGGTGAATTTGAATGGGTTGAGTATATCGACGTTATTACTTTCGTAATCCTACTTCCTTTCGTACTATCCTACTTATTTATTTATTTACAGAAAACTAACATCTAACAAAGATATAGTTTGTAAAATATTATGTAACAGAAGGCCAATTAAAAGTTTTCACATGTAATTATAAATTTATGTTAGAAGTAATTAGCAGACAGCTCAGAAGATAACCATTTTTTTTTGTATAAACGTAAAAAGAAATTACATATCACAAAAAGAAAGCATCAGACAAGATTTTCTTTAATTTTGAGACACTTGTGATAAATAAATCTAAATCAACATCTTTTGTCAATGAATTAAACGTTCTACTGACTGTTCCTACTAATATTATAAAGGCGAAAGTTTGTAAGTATGTATGGATGTCTGGATGTATGGATGTTTGTTACTCTTTCACGCAAAAACTACTGAACGGATTTTGATGAAATTTGGTATACGGGTAGATCATGTCCTAGATTAACACATAGGCTACATTTTATCCCGCGGGCAAAATCTAGTTTATTATAAGGGCATGTTTATGGGACGTGGTTAAGTCGTATACTAAAGTTTTATAGTATTGCCTATAAGGTGTTGATTTTTAATGTTTAACAACTTCAGGAAATTTCTGAAAACGGAAGGTAGGTTTCAAGAAAATATTTTATAAAATAATTTCACACCGCGGCGATGCTCGGTAGTCTTTATTGTAATCTGTTCTACTATGTTACCAAGAAGAAATTATTTATTTCTTTCAGTACACTACGGATACTCATAATTAAAATAGCCACGTTTGTGGGGTAGCTAAAGTAACTAGACAAACTTTGCCCGCAAGATCCACTTAAGAGCATCAAATTATGCATAACAGTCTTTTCCGGCAATAAAAGAGCGCAATCTTATCTTTCCGGGATCACGGCATCAAATCAAGTTTCAACTATTTCATCAAACTGGCGGTAGGTCTTTCCGCATGTGAGGGGCCGTCTGGGTAGGTTCTACCGCAAGGTCTATTTCTACTGCCAAGCAGCAGTGTGCATGCACTGTTGTGTTCCGTTTTGAAGGACTGTGTACTCAACGTGATTACTGGGCATGTTGAGACTTAACATCTAATGTTAAGACATTCACTCCACTGCACTCGTCATCCTAAGGGGTGAAGAGTGCAGTGGAGTGTCACGCAGTACTTTGTACTTAAAAGTTCTGAATGATGTTGCTACTGTTTATGGGCGGTCGTATCGCTTACCATAGGGCGAGCGACATGCTTGTATCGTTATTTAAAAGCAATAAAAAAAACTAGTTATAATGCTGAAGATTGTTGTAGGTATACTGCCAAATCTCTAAAACTGAGTGTTTTCAGCGATATTTCTAATCAAATTTAAACTATCTAGGAATGTAAATATGTTACTATTATTTTATGGTGCATTATAACAAAATATTAAGATTGGAAATCCCAAAACTTAACAAAAATAAGATATTATTTTGTACGCAACCTAGCTTCATGGACCAGGGCTGATTATAAATCGAAGCAAAATAGAGAAATACAGAAATGTTAGTCTACTTCTGTCGTACACTTTTACATCATGTTTACATCCAGAAACTTTTGCAATACGTCTCTACCGATTTTATTTGGTTGTGTTGCGTAAACATATCATGATGGAGTTGTGTAGTAACTTTGGTTTCATTCGTCCAGCGCGTTGGGAATGTTGGGATTCGGCCACGCATAACGCTTGCCTTCCATAGACTCGGATCTTCAAGGATAATAAACTTGATAGTCCTAGTTACGGTTAACATGGTTCGCAGAAGACTCTACTAGAGAGTCGCGGGGCGAGCAGTGGGGGACTGCTCAGTCCAATTTGAGAGACTCCGAGGTGGACGACAATGTGGGTGGTCGGTCTCCCGTTGTCGTAAACTCCAAAGGCGTCCTTTAGAGTTCGGGGCATCTTAGCCCCCTTGTAAAGAGAAGGGCCGTAACAACATCGCGCAGGGACGGACAAGATACCTCAGGGCCGCCCCGTATGCGCCGAAGTAGGCCACCGCGGGTTTTGGGTTTTTTAGTAGTGTCTACAAGAACCTTTTGAGTATCCAGTGTCCACACTCCTGTTCCATAAAAGAAGTGACAAGCATATTTTTTTAATTTAAACACTTGATAAACGAAGTTTAATGCCATCGGAGTGTGTGCCTTACGTTTTAGATGTGAACTTATACCTATCAACGTAATATACGCAAAATCATAGATACACAGTACTATACATTCCCCTATTCTAGTACCTAATTGCACAGCTGTGGCAACCATCTTAACTGTAATCTAAATAAGAGATTATCCCTTGTGCCTCAGAGAGCTTAAGTTATTATTATCTCATAGATGCCAACCGTCCTTCAGGCGTCTCAGTAGAGACGGTTCACGTAGCATTGCTCATAAAAACTTTGGTGGATATATGGAATTTATGTGTATATATGATGTTTTGAGAATTATATTTATTGTTTTGTATCTGCTATAATTATTACTATACATGGCATAATTACCGAAAGATAATCGGTGGAAGACGTCATTTAAAAGATGAAGTACTTATATGGTGTTTATGATAATTGATTTATTTATTTATAATAATATATAGTACGAATGCCTCTGCGACTATATAATACCTCTGGACTGCATCGACGGCGTAGTTGTATTACAGTACGACTGCAATGCTGAGGCCTCAGGTTCGATCCCCAGGCCAGGCAAAGTGATATTGGGTTTTTCTAATTAGTATCAACCCGGAGTCTAGAATTTGTGTCCGATATGGCGATAGGCTCGTCCCCTATCAAATCATAGGATGGAACACGCACGGCGAAACGTGGGTGTACTAGTTGCGCTTCTGCCTACCCCTTCGGGGTTAAAAGGCGTGAGTGTGTGTATGTTTATTTCTGGAACTAGTCGCGTCGGGCGCTGCCGCGGCACGCTTAATTCGCTTGCTCGGCTCGCTCATCAATGTTCTCAGGTCCAACCTAACGTAACCAGTATAAGGATTACTGTAATATAACTTTGAGCATGACAACATAGACATTGTGTGTTAATATTCGACATTTATTGAGTGGATAGTAGTAAAAGCTGATGTTAACCATTAAGAGTTGGTAAATCTTAGGTTTTACCAGAATATCTTAGGATTTGCCGTAGTTTTGTGTTTTACAAAAACATAGTATGTAACGATTTACATGAACGTTATTCACAAAGTCTGTTACAGACAACCACATTTTTTATTAAAGATCCTATAGGAATAAAACTCTGCTAAGATATTGTATATACTAAATACGTAATTGTCATCTATCTATTTATTCGATGCTTTTTTTGGAGGAAGAAACAAAGGGTTCAGTAGCCCGAAATACTTCAAATTTAGTTTTATTATTTCAACCTTGATTTCAACGAAGGGACTGATGTCATATTCTCTCAAGCATAAAAATGAATATTATGTAATGAAACTAAATACTTAATAAAAATACTTATACATATAAAAAATTAAACGCGCTATGTATTACAGATTGTATAGCCGATTATTTATATCGTTGCCTACTACTAATGTGAATACTTGTAATGCGCTTAATTCTAATTCTCGGCTATCATTTAATAGCTTTGTCTGAAACATAACAAGACACTCGGTTTTCCGGAACACCGTATCTTCATCATAGAACCGGTGATTGTATTTAATAATAATACTACAATTATTCCTAGCTTCCCAAGTAACAACACAATGACTTACAGGAATTGAATAAATCTATTACCCTTTTAATTTGAAATACGTTTACTTAATAGCTTCAGTTACTGAAGGTGACATTTGAAGAGTTTAACCTTTAGACTACTTTTACATAAGAGACTTTTAAGGACATTATAATTTATAAGTGATGTTCATGGAAAGTAAGTATCTGTGCCAGAAAATGTAATTGAAAATAGCCATTTTACAATTGACTAGTCCAAAAACGGTTAAGGTACCTTTATAATTCATTTGTTTTATCCATTACTCGAAAGGGTACTGTCCTGTCTTTTTACATAATTATGACCTGCAAATAAGCAAGTGATTGTAAACTAATTTATTACATTGTGGTCAAGTGCCAACAGGAAATAATCATTCTTAATTTTAAAAAAATATTTTTGTTTGTGTTGGTTTTGTAATATATTTATTTACCAATGTTTTTTAAAAACCAGTAATAGCCTAGTTTGAAGTGGAATGGATTGCGGAGATGAATGTCCCCAGGTTAAAAATCCAAGGACACACACCCCTGACTTTTCTAAAGTTTGTTTGTATTCTTTGTGAATCATTGCTGATTGATGATGATGAAGATAGCTTACTTTATAAGTGAAGAAAAATATCGTGAGGAAATCTGTATACCTAGGAAGTTCTCTGTAAGAATTGCAAAGGTATGTGAAGTCTGCCAACCCGTACTAGATCTGCGTGACAGACTAAGGCCTAACCCCTCTCAGTTATAGTGGAGGCCCGTGCCCAGCAGTGAGACAGTATGTAGTACAGAGCTGGTATTATTATTATTGTATCTTTCTTGTGGAAAATCACGGCACGAAGGCCGGTCCTTTTGGAAGGCTTGCCTGGGGATACAGATTCAACCCGTAGAGGCTCCTTAAAGATTCTTTAATAAAGTTGGGATATGTATACCATCACGCAGTAAACTATCTAACAGCCAAAGACAGCGCCTGCATGTTGTAAGGACTGTTGTAGAGTAGATGGGAATTGATTGGATCTATGGATGAGATCTAGCTGGACTGGTCGCAAGGCTATTGATTTAGATAATGGAACGCCTGCAAAAGTAAAATGTCCCAATCTTTTATATTCAAGACAGACGGTGACTTGCCCCCCATTAGATGGGCATCCCAAAAGTGGTGTATGCCAAAGACGCATCTGCGGTGCAGGGGGCTAAAGGGTGTCGAGAGGTAGTGCAAAAATTTCACCATCGCGGGTCGCTGACGCGTATCAGAGCGGGTTTCCTCGCTATTATACAGATAGAACATTTCCACCCTGGAGCTCAGGTTCTTAGCTCCTGTGACTTCCACCCTTAGCCGATCAGCTACGGTAAGACAAGTGTCAGGGGGTCTCATTTAGCCGGGGTACGCGGTGTTGCCACTCACGGACAACTGGCCACAAAGGCGGCCCTGTGGCCTTATTAAGCTAAACCAACTTAGATTAGGTTTTTTAGTCTGCAACCGTCTTTATGATATGAAGCAAAAATTGTTGACAGTCTGGGAACGCATTTTTGTCGTAATTCTGGTACAAAAAGATAAAAAACAGTCAATCACTTTTCTTTTAACCAAGACTTATACGTAAACGTAACCGAGAGCAAGGCTAATGTTAACTAACAGAATGAAACAAAAATGCTTCGTATATTCCATTCCATATACAAAATTCAGTGTAGGTACCAAATATAAAATAGAATTCAGAACTGTTCGGTTCTCATAATATTCGATGTTGAATTTTGCCCGAAATGTTTGCACCAGGCTGTCAAGTTACTACATCACGTAATTTTAGTTGGGCCAGTGCTCACTTCAATCCACGGGCAGATACACAAGAGTTTATACATCCATATGTCGAGATTGAAAGGCCACTGACGTGTACCGACTACCAAACGGATTTCATCTCAAAAGCTTTACAATAGAACTACGGTAATATGGTAATATGTACCGGAATTATGATTTTGTATACAATGTGTAGTGTGTACGTAATAAAATAAAATTTAAATAACCCCCGACACAAACTTTGTCGTTTAAGTACCTAATAATGCTTTGACCCAAGCGTCCTCGTGTCGGAGGACCGCTAAAGAAGTATTTCAGCTCCCTGGTCTGGAGTTCGGTCTAAAATATACATTTAAATTAGGATTTGCAAGAATCAGGTTTATTATAATTAACTAGCGGCCCCGACAGACGTTGTCCTGCCTTTCGATTTAAGCCGACGCGACGCTTTAAAGAGGGTCAAAATCATGTTCAACGTTTCCGTTAGGTACATATATACATGCATAATGTACATGTGTATGGAGTTAATAAAAGCGTGTTAATAATATACAGTTTCATAACCAAAATTAAGCATTTATAATTATACAATAAAGCCTCAAGCTTAGGCCAACTGCATTCTAGTTAAGTTTCATTCTAAAAACGTCAATCAACAAAAAAGTTCACTCTTGTCGATCTTAATCATACAGTACGCAGGTTGGTCGGTGCCGGAGATTGACGCACGGAAATTAGTTACTATTTGCAATAGTTACCTAGATAATAGGCTTTTAGACATATTATGTCGTTACAAACAGGTCTAGGCCTAGGTCTCTCCACGCCTCTATAAGAAGCTATATCGAAAGCTGTAAAGAGTTAAAAGCAGTTTAGAGGAAGTATTTAAATAAGTAAGGAAATAACGTCAAGTATGTAAGTAAATAAGTTTTACTGGTGGTCGGACCCATATGTAAGAGTCCATCTGGGTTGGTACCACCGCTATGTCTATTTCTACCGCCAAGCAGCAGTGTGCATGCACTGTTGTGTTTCGGTTTGAAGGACATTCTAGCCAGTGTAACAACTGGACATAATGAGACTTAACATCTTATGTCTCAGCATGACTAGCGGAGTGGAATGCCACGCAGTACTTTGTAACTCAAGGTGCTGAATGGTGTTGCTACTGTTTATGGGTGGTCGTATCGCTTACCATCAGGCGAACGGCATGCTCATCCCGTCTCAAGTTAAACTTAAGCAGTTATTTACTTTTTTAAGCTCACTCATTTATTGATAATTTTGTAGATTGACAGGACGATAGAAATGGCATAATACAAGTTAAGTCCACTTTTTTGTTGTTTACGTAATTATATTACTTACTGATGAATATGAATTTCATTTCATGCCAATAATATTGTAGGTAATATATACGTCATATTTACCCATACAGTATTTTGTCTTCTTGCTCTACTGATGTTAAAGTACCTACCTACAGCAAAAAAAACAGGCTATTTTAGGCATACATTAGGTTTATAATTAGTAAGATGGTAAGGGACGGCAAGACGGTAATACATTTTATTTAATTACGTATATAGGTTATGAAATCTACAAATATTTAAAAAAAGTAATTTATTCGGGACTTGATAAGAGTGTAGCGTCGGCACGAGTGTCGCCGTCTACGGAATCTTATTTAATTTGTTCATTAACCCTTTAAGAGCTGACCTATATAGATACAGCGTTGGTAGGTTTTCTGTGTAAATAATATATAAATAAGGGCTGTGATCATTATTCCGGTACCTGCATACTTATTAACATATGGCAGTGTTATATAACATCGGTATATTTTGTATTTTGTATGCCATTTGGACTTATCCAAAAGTGTTTAGGAAAGGATGTGATTTCGCTATTGCTGGTACTTATTGACCACGAGCTATACAATCCGAACAGCTCATAACATTTATTTTGGGAATACGGATCTTTGATAAGGTTCAGATTTATCTAAACGAGAATAACATAAATGTAAATATAACGTAAACGAGTATAAATTATTAGTGTTCTTACAAAGCTATGGCCCATACATACATACACACTTACGGTCTTTATCCCCGAAGCGGTAGGCATGCAACTTGTGCACCCACTTTTCGCCGTGCGTATTCCGTCCCATGATATGATATATCGTCGGGATAGTGCAAACCGCATAACTAACGCTGGTAAATAGCACGTAAGTGACGAAAAAAGTTTAATTGAAATTGATACTTATGACACTGAACTGGCCAGGTGGGATGACGATCTGCGAAAGACTGCAGGCAGATGCTGGATGCGGCAAGCTGAAGACAGGGCGCTATGGCGCTCATTAGGGGAGGCCTTTGTCCAGCAGTGGACTGATAAAGGCTGATGATGACACTGAACTTATGATTGATAATACTATACGTTTTTTTCTTTCACTTACTTGGTATTTACCAGCGTTATTGCACTATCCCCGACGATATATGTTATACCGGGCACAAATTTCCGACTTCGGGATGCTACTCAGTAGAAATGACCAATATCACTTTGCCCGACCCGGGGATCGAACCTGAGACCTCCGCACTGCAGTTGTACCGCACTTACAATTACGCCACCGAGGCAGTCTTCCGCCACATAGTTTCACTAAAATTATTTTGTGGTATTATTAAAACGTCCACTTCGTTTCAATTTTCTGTGGGAATGTGGCAATTCGAGCAGGCCTATTCATTCATAGAAATCAGTATGAATTAACAATAATATGCGAACTAGATTCGGGGCGTACATTGCACAGCGACCTCTAGCACATTAAAAACTTTCGTTTGTAACTAAAGTTGTATAATTTCTAGAGCTATTTCTGTTTCCCGCATTGCATGCTAATCTGTTATCGCAGTTTTCCGACCTGCGTATCTAGCATTTTGTCACTGCCGCTTTATCGTACACCAATGAAGACTGATTTATGTATTTGCCACGGTTAGCTTTTTATCATGACGATCATCGTTATGAAAACTGTTTTTATTTGCCTAAGACGATTTAACACAGTGCTTCATCTTATCATTATGCTATGAGAGTGTAGTTTTGTTTCTGTATAAGGGGATGATTTTCCCTTTTTTAGTCGCAAATGTTGAAGAGAAATATTTGTATTTGTATTCGCGAATGTTGGAAATCGAGCATTCGTCACATTACTAGTAGGTAAAAAATGCTATGCAATAGCTTTACGGCGGCAGTCTCCGAGTGACACACGTCTTTTTTATTAATTATTTTTTTTATTTGTAGTGGTTTTGAAGTCGGTTTATTTTTTATCAAAAAGTTTTTATTTATTGCTTTTTGTTAGTTAATTATGGAATGGTGTAAACAATAGGTACATCATAGATATACAATTGCAGCATTCGCGAGTCATCTGCTATTAGTCATTGAAGAGTTCCATTGTATATCTTCGAAGATCTTCATCAGATCTTCATAAATTATATACTTAAACCTTCCCCGCAAAATATACATTTGAATATCGAAAACCACATCCAAATCGGATCAGTAGTTTTTGAGAAACTCGCGGCCATACAAATATACATACAAACATACATACAAACATACATACAAACATACATACAAACATACATACATACATACGGATCGAATACAGAAACTCCTTTTTGAAGTCGGTTAAAAAACAGTAACATGTCATATATATTTTTTTAAACAGGGAGTGAGACCCTCTTTTTAACCGACGTCAAAATAACTTGCCACTTTGCTTAGTGTTTGTGGACTATAAGGAATTCGATTCGATCGAGCTATGTTGCAGTCCCTCTAACGGAGCGACATCGACTATCGATACAGTGAAGTAATGAGGTGCTTGTACAACAGCGCCACCATGTCAGTTCGAGTCCAGGAGCAGAGCATCAAGGTTATTCCACTACACAAAGGCGTGAGAAAGGAAGATGTTTTCCAGAAACGTTCACTGCGGCGTTGGACGATATCTTCAAGCTTTTTGATTAGAAAGCATTTAGACTTAGATTCAATTGCAAGTACATTACTCACCTGTAGGTTTTGCCAACGATATGTCCAATGTTTAGTTTTTGCATACGCCAATTACTGTTGAGAACGCAACTGTCGAAGTTATCGATGAATAACTCTATCTAGGACAAGTGATACAGTTAGGTAGGTCCAACTTTAAGAGAGAAGTCAATCGCCTAGAAAACTAGGTAAGATCTTCTCATCCTTAATACCTCAGTGCTTGAACAGGCCACTTAATCTGGACTTCACTAAGCCATCAGGTGCAAAAAAATCTCTTAGCCGTGCCCGTTTAAAAAAGTCGATGGAAATCTACATAATCGTAACTCGTAACGTAACGTTGGTTCGCGAGGAGCAGTGTTGTAAGGTAACTGTGCCACGCCCATTTGCTCTCGGACCATGAATCTTACTTGACGCATTCGAACATGGATCACAACTTGAAGTGGGCTCTTCCAAGAGATTACCTAGCACAATAAACAGAAAACAGTCTGTATTCATTCGTCCATTTAGATATAGAAAAGGTAGGATGGTACACATAAAAATAATAATTAATTAAGAAATATAATGCGTGCATTTAACTTAGAGAAAATTGGAAGTGTCAATGCCAAACCAATATTTAGAAAACAACAAAAGGTATATATTTAACCCCCGACAAAAAAGAGGGGTGTTATAACTTTAGGGTGTGTATCTGTATGTCTGTCTGTGTCCTCTTAGCTCTCAAACGAATGGGACTTTTTTGACGTGTTTCTTTGTTTGAAATCTGACGTGATCGAGATGGTTTTTAGCCATAATTTATGACGATCTGTTCAGGCGTTTGAAGATTATCACCTCATTTCCATCTTTCACAACTCCGATTGATTTAAAATTTGGGGTACTGAGACTTCGGCTATATTTTTAAGACATATTAACTTTGATCTAATGCTGCAGCATCAAGTAGTCTGGAGGATACCCAACTCATTAGTAACTTATAGCAGATATAGCGTGTGTGGGCCAAAAGAATGATCTCAACGAGTAGGTGTTAGATAGTTGATATCAAGGCCCCATAGTGGAAAATGAAGTAATTTAAAAAGTTTGATATAAAATTAAATTATTATTTAGATAACTCCCACAAAAAACCTCTAAAAGTACCGAAACGAGCTCCGGACTAGGGAGATGGAAATATTTAGTTCTTGAGCGGTCCCCCGACGCGACGACGCTTGGGTCAAAATATTACTAGGTACTTAAATGACAAAGACACTTTTATTATTTTACTTTTTAGAGGTATTTTCATGTCAGCTTTATTTAAATTTAATTTTTATCTCTCTCTACTTCAAACATAATTTATTGGGATTTTGATAACCGTTAAAAATAATGTTGTATTGTAAATATTTTATCAATATTTTCATTTCTTATGTTTACTTACATCACACGACTGAACACTTTTATACAGTAGGAAAATGATTGCTTAAAAATAAAGGCAACAAAACATTTGCTGTATGAAAACATGTTAAAAAAAAATGTGGACTGCTAACTGTAATTACGAGACGATCTTCCGTGCATTCCAGCTCCGTTCCTAATTTTTTAATGGCTTGCTGCCATTAACACGTTTTAACGTCCATCTACCTATGTGTGTATACATTTAATGCGATGGTTATAATGTCTCTACTATCTACATAGTACATTTAACATCTAAAATTATTTATGAAGAAAGACAGCATTCTTATCAAACAATGTAGGTTTTTTTAGAAGTTTAGCTTTCTTATGTCTAAACGTAATGAAGTCGAGGTATAAATGAAGCATATTTTCTTAAAATACACACACTCACGCCTGTTATCCCCGAAGGAGTAGGCAGAGGCGCAACTAGTGCACCCTCTTTTCGCCATTATTCCGTCCCATGATGTGATAGGTGACGAGCCTATCGCCACATCGGGCACAAATTCAAGACTCCGGGCTGATACTGAATGATAAAATCAATATCACTTTGCCCGACCCGGGGCACAGGACACCACACATTCATTCCGCTCTGAGCAGCCGTCTCGGACGGACCTATTGTTTGTTGTAGCGCTCGCTACAACTTTCATTGTTCCGCCCGAGTACCTGCTCGGTGCGTTCCGTAGCGACCTCGCTACAGCCAAGGCCAAACAGGTAGCAAAAGGGCAACCCTTTGCTATTTTGTTAGCCTATTTCGGGCCAAGCCGCGTCCTTTTCAGGACAGGGTTTAGCCCAATTTGTTTCTTATCGACGTTTGGCCCCTTCAGGGTATTGGCTCGGCGGAAACCTAACGGTGCTAACAAGCCGAGCCGCGGCACCGGCCACGCGCTGCGCCCCTTCAGGGCAAGGCAAAGCCGACGGGTACGGATCCGGAGGCTGCGGAGGCACACCGCAGTCTCCCCCGTATATCACCTTCCCAACCCTACCCTTTCCTTAAAATCCATCCCGTGTATCGGTTGAGCGTGCGGCCTCCGGCCAATACCGTTTACGATACACGGACTGTTAGGAACCCTTTTGCACAATAAGACTGGCAAAAGGGATACAAGCTTAGGGCACACCTATTTTTAAGTACACCCCCCCTCGCCTATACCCGGCGGGGAGGGACACGCACTCACTCACCCCCGGGCGTTCCTACCCGGGGACTTAGTTCAACGCGTCCCATACCGCGTCGCGATCCGCGCTCGTTTTGTGTGAACCCGCCTGGTTTCTTCTGTGTGTTCTTTACAGGCGGTGCACACCCGGGGTTAGTGAACACACACGCGGCCCCTAAATCTTTTTACCGTAGGCTCGGACTCAGCCGCCAATATGGCTGACTCTGGGCCTATGGATTTGGCTCCCGAGCGGCCTGTCGTCGCCGCTCAAACCGTTAGCGCTCCCCTCACCGTGCCCATTATCTCCAAGGAGGAGATAATGAACATGGTAAGGGTGATGTTCCGGTCGGACAACGCGGTCCGACAAGAAATTATTTCAATGGCTAGGGAAGCCAGGGAACCGTCTGCGTCCTCAGACACCTCGGAGTCGTCCGAGGCTACGACCTCAACGGAGACCACCGAAACCTCGGGCGGCTCCGCGGAGTCTGAAGAGGAAATGGACACGTCCCCCAGCACTCCCGCAGCCTCCAATAATTCGAAAAAACGACCAATATCTGCTTCTTCCTCCGCCTGCGAATCCGGGGAGGAGTCGTCTTCGTCGGAACGCGACGAGGAAGGCTTCACCACGGTGAAGAACAGCCGGAGGAAGAAGCAGAGAAGCGTCGCTACTCCCGCGCCAGCCTCCCCATCCGCGCCTTTTGCGCCATCCGCGCCTTCAGCGCCAACCGCGTCCGCGTCTGCGTCGACGCCGCCACCGCCGCCGACTCAACCAAAGGGGCCTAAAAAACCCCCGAGGTTAAATCTCCAACTCCCCTCAAATATGACCATGCGGGACATATTTGAGGAACTGCGCAAACAGCGCATCACCATTTCCTCTAATTCGTGGAACAAAGTCCACAAGCTTCTTGCCCTGCAGCCCGCCTCAATCGCGGACCACAGGGCGCTGACCAAATTCTTAGATGCCAAACACTGGCACTATTTTACCTATTCTCTCCCAGACGAGCGGCGCTTCCGCTACGTCATTCGCGGTATCCCCGTCCAAATGTCGACTCTCGAGGTCAAAGAAGGCCTTGAAGAGAAAGGCATAGTCACCTTAGAAGTGCACAGGATGCACAGACAGTCCCGCGCCTCCCGGCCGGGAATACAATACGAGATGGTTCTCGCCATCCTCCAGTCCCCTTCCGACGTCAAACGACTGTTTGAGATAAAAGATATCTCGGGGCTAGGCGGCTTCACCGTCGAAGCCCCACACAAATCGACCCAGATAGGGCAGTGTCACAACTGCCAGAAATACGGCCACAACTCTCGTGGCTGTCGCCTCCCCGCCAGGTGCGTCAAGTGCCTCGGCGAACACGGCACATCCGAGTGCCCCCGTCCAAAGGACCGCTCTCAGTGCACGGAGCCGCCTTCGTGCACCAACTGCCGGCAAACCGGCCATCCAGCGAATTATCGCGGATGCCCTCGCGCCCCCAAAAGAGTTGCCAAAGCTCCTAAAGCTGCGGCTCCCTCGGCCCCTCAGGCCACCACATTCAAACTGGCACCTGCGCCAGTGCGCAACCCGTGGTTTCCTCCCACGGCGCGCGCTGAACCCATTTCACAGGCCCCCAGCGGAGTCACTCCCGCTGCCCCGGCCTCTACTCGACCCTCTCCTCCCCCAGCTGTGGCTCCTTCTTCAAAGGCAGCCCAGCCCAAACCCAAACCCAAACCCACCACCCCTCCCACCCCTTCTCAGTCGGCGACGGTGGCGGCGAAGGCAAGCGACGCCTCTTCCTCAGTCGCCTCACTGTTAGGCTCCCCGGAGATAATGATTCTCCACGGGAAACTTTTCGAGCGTTCCCGTCTACTCACCCGTACGGGAGTAGAAGACCCCCTTTTAATCGCTGAGATCGCTCTGATCCAGCAACAAATCTTCGAGGCTACAGTTAACGCTGTGCGTCTCCCCTCCTTAATTTCATAAATGGCTACCAACGCCAGACAACTCCCCCAGCGGACAAAACCTCGCTCCCTCAGAGTGGGGTTTTTCAATTGTAACGGCATTCGGGACCAAAAAGCCGAAATTTCTTCTTTTGTCCGCGACAACCAAATTGACGTTTTCCTCATCCAGGAAACGTTCCTCAAGCCCTCTCACCGCGATCCCAACATCCCAAACTTCAAACTGGTGCGAAATGATCGTACCAGTGGCCGTTTAGGAGGCACTCTCATCTATTACAAAAGGTCCCTTCATTGCATACCTTTAGAATCACCGATAAGCTTGAGCAACATTGAGGCTTCGGTCTGCAGGCTAGCCATGACCGGACACCCGCCGATCACCATCATTTCGGCCTATCTCTCGCCCACTAAGGAGCTTCACTCCAACGAACTTGAAACCCTATTTGATCTGGGGGATTCCGTCATTTTGGCGGGAGACCTCAATGCCAAGAACACTCTCTGGAACTGCAACTCGACCAACGAGCGAGGTGCAGTCCTAGAGAGTTGTCTTGACACAATCAATCTAAGCCTATTGGTTCCTTCAGAACCTACCCACTATAGTTACAACGACGACCACCGACCGGACATACTCGACGTGGCACTTGTACGGAACGTAAGCCTTAGCGTGCGTTCCATGCAAGTGTTACAAGAGTTAGACTCTGACCACAGACCTGTGATCCTCGATCTAGTCCCCGAAAACAGTCCAACAGACACAGGTCCTAATATTCCGATGAAGGTGAAAACGAATTGGCGCCTTTTGGGCACCAAGCTCGCAGACACCTCATCCACTGATCTCTCCGCGATCCCGACCAACATCGTGACTCCTGAGGAAACGACCAGCGCGATACGCGTCTTCACCGACCACCTTCAGAACGTTTTGAGCGAAAGCTCCGAGAGGGTGCCAGAGACTGTTCACAGTCACTGGCAACTTCCCGAAGACGTTCGGTGGTGGGTGAGGTTGCGTAACGCTACGCTCAAAGCCTGCGCGACGAGACCCGTCCCGGAACGACGACATCTTGCGCGCTACCTCCAACGTGAGGTTAAGCGTCGCATAAAAGAGGTCGTCGATTCGAGGTGGGACACTCGCCTTGCCGACATCGATCCGACACATACGGCCTTTTGGCAACTGGTTCGTTCCTTCAAGAGAAACGATGTGGCCTCCATGCCTCCGCTCAATCGTCCGAATCAACGCCCGGCGTTTGATGACGACGAGAAAGCGGAACTACTGGCCAGCAGCCTGGAGTCTCAATGCTCGCTCACCTCTGTACCCGTAGATGACGACATTCTTGTTGCGGTTGACACCTTCGTCGAAGATAGGAACGCGGTCCGGCCACCGCCAGTCTCTATACCGCGACCGTTATACGATAACGTCGACCCGGACGTCGACCCGCCGCCCGATCCCCTTGCGCCGGTGACGATCGAAGAAGTCACCACTCTGATCAAGGCACTCAAACGTAGGAAAGCCCCCGGGGGCGATCTAATCCCTACTCGTATGATTAAGATGCTCCCGGAGCATCTAGTTCAAATCCTAACATCCATTTATGACGCCGCGTTTCGTAACTGCATCTTCCCAGAGGTCTGGAAAGAGGCAGTTGTGATAGGAATCCACAAGCCGGGGAAACCCGCTTTCGAACCCTCCTCTTATAGGCCCATCAGTCTGCTCAGTACTCTGGGCAAAATCTACGAGCGGATCGTCCTCGACCGCCTTAAAATAGTAGCTTTTAATCAAAATTTGATCCCTCCAGAACAGTTTGGCTTTCGCGCTAGACACAGTTGTGTCAATCAGGTGCTCCGCATCACGGAGTACGTCCACGAACAATTTCGTAAAGGAATGCCTACCGGTGCTATTTTCTTCGATATCGAAAAAGCATTCGACAGGGTGTGGCACAACGGCTTGCTTTTCAAGCTATACACTCTCAACGTGCCCACACAACTCGTGCACATCATACGAGATTTCCTGTCGAATCGCGGTTTCAGATATCGCGTGGAGGGAACTCTCTCTTCCCGACACACCATCACGGCCGGAGTCCCGCAAGGCTCCGCCCTGTCCCCCTTTCTATTCTCGCTGTACACAAGCGACATCCCTAGACCACAAAACGCCCATCTGGCACTATTCGCGGATGATACCGCAATCTACGCTTCACGTATAGACCCCGACAAAGTGGTGCGCACTTTGCAAACCGCCGCCGACGAACTCGGTGAGTGGTTCCGCAAATGGCGAATCACCGTCAATCCCACCAAAAGTCAGGCCATCCTTTTCACTCGGAAAAGGAAAGTCCATGTCCCTCACTTTTCAGTCCGCATGTCCGACCAGGTTATTCCCTGGAAGGGCCAAGCCAAATATTTAGGAGTAACCCTTGATCAGAGGTTGACCTTCATCCCACACGTAAATGCGGTACGCGCGCGAGCCGCATTCGCGATGAGCCAGCTTCACTGGCTCCTAAACAAAAATAGTAAGATGTCAATCCGCAACAAGATTAGGATCTTTAAAACATGCATCCGTCCGATAATGACATACGCGTCGCCCGTATTCGCTCATTTACCGCCCGGTCGCCTTCAGCGAATGCAGGTGCTTCAAAATCGATTCTTACGACATGCACTTGGTGCCCCGTGGTACGTTCGCAATCGCAACCTCCACGTGGACACCAATATGCCGACCATCAGGCACTTTATGCAGTGCGCCAGCAGACGCTATTTCGACAGGGCGGTAAACCACCCGAACACGCTTATCCGTAAAGCGTCTATATATACTCCATTTGATCGCGCCAAATGGAGACGACCGCGTTCAGTCTTGTCAGATCCAGAGGACGAAATCACTCTGGCCTTACGCGAAAAGAACGAGCACCTAAAGCTCATACACTCAACAAGACCGCTGTACCGTCCTCGCCGTCGAGGACCTCGTCGCGTTCCCCAACCCCCTGCCCTCTCTTAGCAGTTCCGGCCCGCGTGCCGAAGACTACGATCAACACATCAAATAGGATTAGGTTAAAAACCATATTCCCCAAACGCTGATGTCTTATCCTCTCAGTGGCCGCCCTGAGCCGAGGTCGTGACCCATTAGTGGGTCGCCCTCAGCGTGGTCGCTTAAATTTAAGGGTTGCGAGCGCCTTCTGCGCTCACCCACAAGACCGGTGTTCTTGTATAAGCCGACCCTCGTCAGGCTAACAAGAGTTTAGTCAAGGACAAAAAAAAAAAAAAAAAAAAAAAAGCCCGACCCGGGGATCGAACCCGAGACCTCAGCTTTGCAGTCTAGTCGTACTGTAATACAACTACGCCACCGAGGCAGTAAAATACACAAAATAATAATATTATGAATCAGTTTTTTTTTGTATTTAACTCTGTTTTTTCTTTACAGGTATATCAAGAATATGATGTACGGTAAATAATATGTCTCATACAATGGTTATCCATTAAGAAAAGCTCGTTCATACTGAGTGATAGTGACAAATGTGCGGCGAGTGGCTGTAAGTGCAGTAAGCCATGAGTTTCCTGACGTCGCTGGGTCAATACGTGGCGGGCGTGGCGGACAGCGTGGCCGGGCTGGCGCTGTCGCCGCGCCGCGTGCCGCCTTCGCGCCACCGCTCCGCAGAGGAGACGCAGGCGAAGCAGCCGCAACCATCCACCGCTACTATGAGAGGTAACACCAGCCATGCGCTATCTCACGGCCAAGCACCGGTCTCCTGTAGTATTGAGATAGTTTAGGCCCTTGTCCACAACGCTGACCTTTTTTTTTTTTGTCCCTGACATTACTCTTTCTAGCCTGACGAGGGTCGGCTTATGAAAGAACACCGGTCTTTTGGGTGAGTGCAGAAGGCGCTCGCAACCCTTAATTACGCTGACCGAGCATAAGTCATATTATACGTTCGAAATTCTTATGGAAGTATTATGATTCATTCATACTACAACAGGTATTATAAATAACGTTTACGAAATCATCAAGAGATAATCGTGCCCTCCCATTCCAATTTGAGGTCACAAAATTTTACGCATGTTGTAGAATGGGCTTGGCTTGGTTTTTACGACCGACCGTCTGTATGACGTCAATTTTCTTTGAGGAATTTAATTTTGGTCAAATGTAGCCGAAATTCTAATGCAAGAAACGGGTGGGAATATAATAAACTTCCCTCATATTCTGGGAAAAACTGCTCGTAGCTTGTATACACTTTTTATAAGAACTGAAAAAAAAAATACACTTATTAAAAGAATGAAATATTAAATTACATTGAAAATATTGACTAATTCAAGAGGAAAAAATATGACAAAACAATAATTCTTTACGTATAAAAAATAAAAAATAATACAAGATCATTTTAAGTATTAAATTGATCGTGCCAACCGTGAACCGACGTATTAACGCTCAGGAGGTATTTCCATTATTTTACTTTGAAACTACAGATTTATTTAAAAATTAAAACATTATTTTTAGAATATTACAAAATACGTGGGAAACTTGTATTAAGTATTTAAATATTTCCAACTATTTATGAATACTTATTATACATTTTGTAAAATTCTGGTACTTTTCTCTGTAGAATTTTTTTTTTTAACGTATTGCATGTAATAAGTCAATAGAAACGTAAAATAAATTGAGCCATCACTAAAGTCCTTATAGCGACTTACAACCAGTGTCCTCGTGATCTGCTAAAACTAAAGTAAAAGTCATAAGATTGTTATAACACAAAACAGAAATGTATGTTGACTTTGTCGAACTAACAAAATAGGTGCCAAGAAACAACTGCCATAAACATACGAAATGTTCCTAAAACACTAAATTGTTATAGGTTTCCCACGAGTATTGCCGACTGAAGGAGCATCGGCGTTAAGTGCCCGCCGTCGTACTTTGGACTGTTTGGCCCCCGCGCCACCACCGCGCCGTGGAGGCTCACTACGAGTACCGAGGAACCAAACGCCGCCGGAGAAACCCACCATGGCGTTCTGCAAACGGCGTCTGTCCTGGCCTGAAGTGGACAACTCAGTCAATTCTGGGTAGGTCATATCGATCAACAAGTGGCTGCTATCCAGTTATCGTTTAGTTGTACGATAGCCGACCGCTCTAATCTGGCCGGTGAGGATTACTGGCGAGTGTTGACGTATATTAAATCTCTGGGATATGAAATTGCTTGTTCAATTATTGTGTTTTATCTTGTAATTTTAGCTTTATCACCCATATAATTATTACAAGGTGCTATCGCTTATTGAGTCCTTAATGTGTTTTTTATATATACTTACCTACACCAAATATATAAAATTGATCTGATAAAAGTAAAAGCGTCTCGTTTCTTCTTTTTATTTTTATTGCATCAAATGACGAGACGAGCAAGCCGTTTGCCTGATGGTAAGCATTACGACCTCCCATACACAACCCAGCAACACCATCTAGCACCTTGAGTTACAAAGTACTGTGTGGCATTCTACTATGCTCGTCATCCTGAGACATAAGATGATAAATCTCATTATGTGCAATACCTAGATACACTGGCTACAATGTCCTTCAAAACGAAACACAACAGTGCATGCATACTGCTGCTTAACGGTAGAAATAGACATTACGGTAGTACCCACCCAGACGGACTCTTACATATGAGAGACCTACCGCCAGTAGAATGATATTTCACTTTACGTTCTGTCAGCTCTACAGTTTTTGCAATGTTTTAATAAAGCAATACAACATATTGACGGGCTTGAAACATATCTCACTACATAATCCTTAAAGTCTGGCATATAATCTATCAGGCAGCTCTTCTCATTTCATGAATGCAACACACATTGCTTCAAATAGATAATTCAAATTCAAATCATTTATTAAGTAATTAGGCCCCTAAGGCCACTTTTACACGTCATTTTTAACAGTGTTTTTTTACTAAAAGATTCTACCAGTGCTTCAGAAAAGCCCACTGACCTGAGAAGAAGCACCAAGAAACTCAGCGTAGGGCTTTTATTATCATTATTTCTTTTATATTATATTTTCCAATTTGTAAATAACAGTATAAATTCAATTTCAAAGATGGATATTAAATGCGAAAATTAACGGAGAGTACCTAAGTCGAACAACCACCTACAAGACCTAATAGAGTCGGTAAATATTAAACACTTCAAAAGGGTAAAACACAAACCATCTGTGAGGTTAACTAAACAAACTATAAGTTTCTGTACTCCGTAGGAAAACTGATAGTTCAATGATTTCCAAAACAGTGATATAGGTATTTGATATTTATTATTATTATTTTGGTAGAGCACAAACATCATCAATACCGTTATTGGCGAAATCTCAGGCCCGCAAAGGATATTAACCTGTTTCCACGAAGGAGAATTGTAAATCTAAGCGGCAACTCCTTAGGGCCCTGTGGACAAGCTGGGAATAGTGATGAGATGTCGACGTTTCTCAATAATGCTCCACGCTGATATTAAATGTCCCTTATTTCTGTTTTCTCGAAGCTCGATATAGTGAATAGGTATTTATTCGATTATATTATGCAAAATAAATTACGGCTTTTCTTTAAATTTTTACACATTTATTGCAAGCGTAAGAATGCCTGATGAATCTATTGTAGCGCACGTAAGGTTTTCCAACCTTAAAATGGAAGGTATTTTTTAATTCTATCATTGGATGTAGAAAGTGAGATAGAGTGTTTTGCTATGCTAATTCAACAGTGTCGATACATAAAATAGGTGGGCGTCGAGTGACGACGAGACATTCGTTAGGTGAATCAATTTATCAGCGGGAGCCACATTTGGTCGAATAGAAAATTTGATTGCTTATTCCGTTTTATTTATTTTTTCACTTCAAATATAATCAATTTTTTCCTGAACTCTAAGAGTGTTCCCACATGACGTCACCTGCTGAACATAAGCCTCCCCTAAAGATTTCCAGATGGACCTGTCAAAATAGATACCTATTATTTGTAACGTACTCCTAAGACAGGTAGGCGCACAAAGAGTACCCTATAAAAATATGTGGGCATTTTAAAATTCCCATAATCTGGCGATAGTGGCGTCATTCTAAATATGTAACGCACGTTAATGTTGGGATATTTGTACGAACCAGAATATTACACGGTGAAAATACAAGGGAAATCGCTTCGTATTTACTTAGTACTTTTTGTCGTAGTGTTTTTTAGTACCTACACACAACGGAAATTTCGTTATTGTTCCGCACTGGATAAAATTTCCCTGACTCTGTACCTATGTTAGTGCAACAAAACAAAAACATTTAATCATAATAGCTAACTGTGGGTCTACGGCAACAAAAGGTGTTTTATCACAAACCCCATTGTTTACGCGTTTCATAATTGAAAATGAAAGAGCGCCGCGCCCGACTGGAGTGCGTAGGCAGGGCCCGGGGTGTTCAACGCACTTGTGAAAGTGAAAGGCACAACGAAAATAGAAAAGAAATGGTGGATTCAGTGCTGTCTTAAGCAGGCTGTGCAACAGGTAAACTATATTTATAATCACAAATAGGTATATTGATTTCTCGCACAAAGGGCACCGGCAGGAAAAATGCCGTTAGCACCAGTCTATCGGGAGCTTTGTACTTTACGTAACAAAGAGATGTTTTCATAATAGGTTTCCTACTGGTCTAAGCTATAATTATCTGTTATATTTACTACTAGCTTTTGCCTGCGGCTCCGCCCGCTTTAAAGAGTTTTTCCGGGATAAAATTCCCGCTTTACATTTTCCCGGAATAAAAAGTAATCTATGTGTGACATGATCTACCCGTATGTCAAATTTCATCGAAATCCGTTCAGTAGTTTTTGCGTGAAAGAGTAACAAACATCCATACATCCAGACATCCATACATATTTACAAACTTTCGCGTTTATAATATTAGTAGGATTTTGATATTAAAGTACTTAACAGCCAGCTGTACATCGAATGCCTACATGATATCTTTTAATTCGAAAGAATCTAAGTATATAAAAAATTTATTATAATGTGGAGAAATTTCCCGGCTCCGCACAATATTCAGAAACTAAGATAGCTTTTTTTATATATAAATATGGACACTAAAATCATATCCATGTACAAGCATGTCCTATTTACCGTTTTTAACCGACTTCATTAACCTACTTCAAAAAGGAGGTTCTGTATTCGATCCGTATGTATGTATGTATGTTGAACAATGTTTTCGTATATGTTTAGGTGTATTTCCTTAGCTAAGCTGGCAATTTAAATTAGGCATTGACTCCAAATATACGTGTATATACTAAGCGAATATAAATTTTAATTATTTTTTTATTTGTAGTGGTTTTGAAGTAGGTTTTTTTTTGTTAATTCTATTGAATTAGCATGTTAGTTCAATAGCATCTGTTCATGGAGGAATTTTTGGAGTTCCTACAGCTTATTCAATACAAATTAAGACAATTTGTAGTTTATTAAATTGCATATCAATTAAAACTATCGTATCGCGAAAGTTTGATAGATTTGTATGAAAGTACATTAACTTATTGTATTTTTATTAGAAACAAGCTGGCCCCGCAAACTTTGTGTCGCTTCAAAATCAATGGATATTATGTTAACTCATTAGTTTTTTATTAAGATTAAATGAATTATCAGAATGAATTGAGCACAACATGCCACGATAATGACATATCTCTTTCACCTCTTCCACAATCATAATTCTCATCATACATTTAGCCGATTATGGGCATCCCGTCCATCCGTACCATCCACTTTTGCTCGATAAATACCTTTCGTGACTCGGCTTTCAACAATCCTCTCCACGTGCCCAAATTATCTCAGCAAACTTCTTTTAATTTTATTCCCCAGGCGGCCCTAAGACCCATACATTAATGGTAACTTTGACCACAACTTATTCCTCGGTACACAATCATAGGCCTTTTCCAAGTTTACGAAGGCACAAAAGACTTTTTTGATTTGGCAAAATATTTTTCCGCCATGTACCGTATGGAAAAGACTTAATAATATATTTCTTTCATTTAAAGCGTGGCATTGTAAACAACGGAAATTTGAGAAAAAACAAGATGTAGAGAATTCATTAAAATGAATTCTAAATACGGGCGAAAACTGAATAAAAATTGGTAAAAGTTAAAAAAAAGATGCTAATTAACCACGTAACGACTAAGCGCACCAGTATGCACTGAAAGGAGGTTATTTGACATTATAATATGGGTACCCTGTGGGACCGCCACAGGAACTGCGCGCAACTGAAGCAACTGTCATGGGAAAAAACACAACGTCATGTTAATTTTTTAAAATTACCATAAAAATGTAGAGGAAAATTGTATTCCTTCATAATTTCCTTGATAGTGAACTTTTTCCATATTTTTATAGTTATTCTGCTATTCGGAACTGATATAAATCTAAAAAATCAAAGAACATTATAGATTATAGAGTTATAAATTGGGTAACTAACACAACTCTTTTAAGATTGTATTGCAATAGTCAACCGAGTTCTGAATTGTTGCGTAGAGATTGTTTAAATTGGCTCTCATAAGTAAATAATTTCTTTATCCTTTTTAAGCCGCGGCAATTTACTATTGTGATCATCAAATCTAAATAAATTAAATCAAGAATATCGAAGTGTGACTAAAGTAAATGTTTTAAGCTCTTCATAAAAGTTTGATAAGCTATTTGAGAGATACGTTTGTATAATGAATAACATATTAAATTGTGGTTGAATAAATTTTCCAAGTAAAATTAAATTTACCCAACATTTATTCATAGAACATAATGCTAATGTGCTTCAATGATAATACAGATGTTTATTTTACTTTAACCGCGAACACAGACAGCTCTCAAAGCTCATCGCTACGTTTGGTCCCCTCAAGTAACAGGCTGCTTAAATTATAAATTATCTAGAACCATTTGTCTGACTATATGTTGTATTGTGAATAGGGAGCGTGCACGAACTATAGAGGGCAGCACAAAATCGACACAAGAGCCACAGGTTGGTAAAAATAGAAACGATATCTAGCACAATAATTTGTGTATATTATGTTCTTTTAATATGACAAAAATGATAAAATGTGTATTCCGGCCGAATGTTATTGATACCCAGCCAGACCCAGTGTCCAGAATATGTTTTTTTAAAAACGGGAGCACGTTATTAAAGCTAAATTAGGAGGTTATGTTCCCTTAATTACAGATTTTTTGTATTGAATATTATCTTCAAAACATTTTTATTTTTATAAATTACATATTGAGTCATGTGTAAATGCTTTTGGAACTCATAACTATATATGTTTTATGCAGCTTTTATTATTTTTATCGATTTTCACATTACCATGGTATGTAAGTAGTATTGTTGGGTTCAAAATACAATTTCACACCTTTTGGTTTGTTTATTTTTATGTTTTGGAGCATCTAGGTACACAACAATACATTTTCAACAAGCGAAGTATCGATGTGGTGAAAAGTAATAGTAGTAAATTAGCCAGATTGCTCTACCAGATGACAGTGCTTACGACGTGCACGTTCCCTATATTCTGAGTATATTTTTCATAAAATTCCACGAATATTAAATTTTTTTTTTTAAACCTCGTTAGTAATATTAGGCTACAACGTAGGCGTTAAATCGATACATGTTGAGGTTTTCTTACAGCCCGCTTGCGTTGTTGGTTCACCTATTACATATATGCATGTTTTACAGAGCTGGGTTACTGGGTAGACACTGTCAACGGTTGCATAATTTTTGTTCCTCTAATCATCGTCTAATTATGTCAATTGTTTTACCAATTTAGTTAAATTACCTGTTAGTTGCATAGTGATAGTTTTAAAAGGAAATTTTACCTGCTCGTCGCCGTCATTTTGGGTAGTTTGCTTAGATCAAAAGTAGATAGATATCTTTCTGCTCTGCGCCTTAAAAATGCGTTGAAAACTCATAATAATATGGCGTATGACCGTGAACTTTGTTGGTTAACTAATCTAAGGTCGCGAATGACAAATCAATCATATTTGTTTTGTTTGCCATTCATAGAATAATACCAAATTTGAACAGTTGTCTTCCCTGTAAATTAAAATGTTTTTTCGACAGCTTACATAAATAACATGTCCAAAAACTGGTTTAAAATTCAGACCATGATACTTTATGTATATTTGAATACTACTGTCAAAAACTAGGCCCTTGCAATAAATCGTATAATTTTAAAGTCCTCCGATTTTGAGATTTATGTAATTTTATTTTGCTTGAAAACTAAATTTAATATGAACTTAAAAAAGTTCGTTATAAATGGAAAGTCTAAAAATATTTCTTCAATGGATCCAAGATCCATATTTTTGTATCTTTCATATCCATAAAGTTTGAGCCCGGTTGAATTTTGAGGCCCCGTATCCACACAAAAAGCAAACATCTCCTTTATTTCAAAGCACAAGGTAAAAAAATAACAAACTCTTGAGGAAAATGATATGTACTTATTAGTAAAAAATAATAGGAAATAACAAGTCATCAGATAGGTACCTAATATTTTAACTGACCATTCCTTCATACAGTACTTTCAATTATTGTAGAGGACAATGAGCAGTAAGGATGGCAATACATATAAGCTCACCTCTTATTACCGCAGCATCTAAAAGTCAGCCTAGTTATATGAAGTCTTATCAGAAGAACAAACGAACCGTCACACGCATGCCAGGGTTTTCAAAGGGGACCCGACGACTCTATAATATTATGCTTTTATGTGCCCACCCCTCGTCATAACCAGGATAATATAATTCAGTGCAAGTGACAGGAAGGTCTCGATCTTTGTTCTGTCAACAGCATTAGCTTTCGCTTCATAAAAGTGTTGTTTAAATTCATGTAACATTGTTTCGCGAAACACAGACGACGTACTACAAGTTTGATTTCGCGTTTTAACTTAAATATACTTGCATTCAAAGACATTCAACAGTATAGTTAGTCTTGCAATAGTTGTTGGCCAGAGTTGTTTAAAATTTCAGTGCTAAGTAGTTTATAAATAAAATGACTGTAATATTCCAACGGATGCACGTAGATGGTTAAATTAAATGAAATGATTACTTGCTTTGTTACGAATCCTTTATTCACGAGAACTTGCATTACCAGGGTGCAAGATACGGACGGTTCGTACTTCGAGAGTTTTACGGCATTGTCGTGGCGACAAGAGAACAGACGATTAGCTGCATTGAGGCTTGCCGAGGCGAGAGCGGAGCGACCGCCGCCAGCGCCGCACGATCTCGGCCTGCCCAGCGTCTCAGCTCAACTCTCGCACAAAGAACACGAACATTTGTACACTGAGGTAAGCATTGTCACTTTCATACAATAACAATAGTGCAAAACTATTGTCCAACAACGCACCACCATGAATAGCTTTAAAGTCGGTTTGTAAATTCAAATAATAACATCCATTATTTATATTGTTACAATACATTATTGAAAAAAATACTAGTTACGTATATACTAATACATAGTGCTTAATTATAAGTTGAGACTATACTTGTGAATTAAAAATAATAAAACAGCATACAATTAATAAATAATAGGTCACAATATGAAATGAAATCATTTATTCGAATCCTTAAAATATTAAATACTAGCTTTTGCCCGCGGCTCCGCCCGCGTTAAACAGTTATTCCGGGATTAAAGTCCCGCTTTATGTTTTCCCGGGATAAAAAATACAAACATCCATATATCCAAACATCCATACATTCTTAAAAACTTTCGCCTTTATGATATTAGTAGGATTACTTAGATTCAGTAAATTTTTACTCTACCACCAGTTCGGAAAGCAGTTTCCACCAGAAAAGAACGGGCAATAAATTCTAGGGTTGCTTTTTCAAAATCAGTTCAATGGTATAAATTAGGTACAGTGCATAATACAAATATACAGATTTTTATTTGTTTAGAGCAGTTCATAATAATATATTTACTTGCAAGACAATAAATTCACAATTCCCATTCGAGTGTATAACCCTCTCAGGAATCACGCAATAATTTGATGATCTATACTTGTCCAATAAACGTATTATTAACTATAGTTATTTACTTTGGTTTATGAACTAATAACTATTAGTTCTAAGACATAGTAAGCGAAATGGGTAGACCAGTCCACACAAGCAGCATACGTTCACGAGTATGACGCATGTGCCAATATTATAATTTTACTTATCTTACTAATATTGTAAATGAAAAAATTGTAAAAATGTTTGTATGTTTGTTAGAAGTCAACGCAGAAAAAACCAAACGGATTTGGATTAAATTTTGCACACGCGTAGATCATGTCTTGGATTAAAATATTATTGGGTACTTTTCATCCCAGATTTGCTTCCATGGGACTTTTTTTTATCCGATTCTTTAAGTAGGTGGTACTGGCGTCGTACTACTGTCTTTTAGCCTTTAAGGAGTGTTGTAACGGTAAAGGCTCTTCACGCGAGCGAAGCCGCGAGCAAGAACTAGTAAATTATAATTTAGTAAAATGTATTTTGTGATTACCCATATCTAGTTACTGTAAAGGTTTTAATTAAATTTTGCACATCATTGTAGAGATTAAGGTTTTATGTTTCGGTTGGGTTGGTTTGACGGAAGCGGTTCTTGTGAAGTAAAATGTGATATTTGTTTGGGCGTCGGAGTCTAGAGAATATTAAATCCAGTACACATTTATTACACCTAATCTTATCCAACGTGCTGGTGGAGGTTAAGTTTAGGTAGTTCATACTAAAACTAATTGTAAAACGTGACTAAATACGCTCACTATTTTACCTGCCTTACGTTATTTTCTTGCAAAACAAAATTAGGCAAATTTCGGCATAAAATATTAATAGGACGTATGGGCTATTTTGTAAGCTTATGATTTTTTATTGAACCCTAAGAATAATGATCATAGAACATGCGATATTGTCTTTATAGTAACCGCTATAAAATAATAAATAACAAAGTAGGAAAGTTGCGTGCAGTAAGTATTTCTTATATTTCCAGTGTCCAATTCAATTTAGCTCAAGCTTAACAGCTGTCAACAGCGTTCATTCGTTTTCATTAAGAGCATTTTGATCTTATCTCGTAAATGTCATCTTGAAAGGTTACAACATTGGTGCAAAGTGCTTTTAATTATCGTTTCATCCCATTGCCTCAAAGGTTTAGTGGCAGTAGTAAATTATAGTATAAGTCTCAATATAAGGTTCTTCTTTACCAGGTATAAATACTACATGGCATGACAATTACCCGAATCTGCTTTTAAACATAACGTGTTTCAAGACAGCCTCGGTGGCGTAGTTGTATTATGGTACGACTGCAATGCTGAGGTCTCGGGTTTGATCCCCGGGTCGGGCAAAGTGATGAGTTTTCTATTCAGTATCAGCTCGGAGTCTGGAATTTGTGCCCGATATGGCGATAGGCTAGCCCCCTATCACATTACGGGACTGAATAACGGTGAAAAGTGGGGTGCACTAGTTACGCCTCTGCCTACCCCTTCGGGGATAAAAGGCGTGAGTGTGTATGTGTGTGTGTGTGTGTTTCAAGCTATTTTCGTAAACTGTTAGACTAAAACAAATTAAGTTATTTTAATAATTGAATAGCCCATCCAGACTGTCTCGGTTGCATGGTTGTACGGTACGAGTGCAGAGCCGAAGTCTCGGGTTCGATTCCCGGGCAGTGATATTGGGTTTTTATATCTGTTTTAGCTCGGTGTCTAAAAATGTGCCCAGAGCATGGCAGTAGGCCCGCCCCTTATCACATGAGACCTAACATAGCTGGCGAAATGTGGGTGCGATACACCTCTGCCTACCCCTGGAGGGAAAAGCGTGATGCTATACCTACATACATTATATGTAGCCCATCCCAATTACGAAAAGCAACGTTTTCTGCTAAGTCATGTCGGAGAAGCGATATGCCGAAGCTCGGAGCACCGTTAATCTTGTTCCATTAATGAAAAAGGTACTGAAATACAATAGAAATTAGACCTTTTTGCATTAAAAGAATAGTCATAAAATATTGTTTTCCGATGGTCGTTTGCATAATTCCATCAAGACTTTACGTGTGCACTTGTGATTGAGAAATAAAGTAGCTGAGAAAATACAATTTAAATCCAGACGCTTTAATGCATAGAAAGTTGGGCAAGATAAAAAACACTTCGTTATTGACAATATTATAGTTCATTTGCTGTGCAATGCCATACTTGATGAAAAATATTATAAGTATCAAAACACGGAATAAATATTTGTGTTTTGATTCTCTGTCTCATTTTATTTCAGAAGTTCTGTATCGATCACTAAGAAATTAAGTGCGTTTCGGTTTCATGACCTCTTCTGAGGAACATAAACTCTCTTAGAGTTTTCTATCCTGGTTATCGTACTAAATGCTCTAAAAAAAATTATTATCCTGATCGCATGAACTAACAATTCGCAATGCGCGAAGAATTATGGGTGCATTGCAAACGAAATGGGGATGGGAAAAGAGAGATCTCCTTTAATTGGGTTATCGATCTCATTCAACATATAAAGCGCAATAAATGATAGTCGTTATTCCACTTTGGTTTTTTGTGAAATGGTGGTACTTTCCAGGTGAAACTGGCTTATATTATTGTTAGGAACTGAAGCGATTTTGATGTAAATAAAAACGATTTATCAATGATTTTTACATAAACACATTTATCACTGATTTTACATAAACACATTTAACAAAAATAGTTTACAAAGATATCAGCAACTAACCGACCAGCATGAAAGTCAATGATAAACTTACCCAACTGCCAGTAAGACTAAGACTGAGATCGACTGTGAGACCGTGCGCGAATTATAGTGCACATCCATACGGCACCCTTTTTATACACCCAACTGCCACAAGTCCACTATTAGTTTGACATTTCGATTGGTTTTCATAGCTGGTCAGTACTCAGCACGCTACAAATACCCTTACAAAACTTTTATCCTTACATTATTATAGTTATATCTATACTTGTAATATTATAAAGCTGAAGAGTTTGTTTGTTTGTTTGAACGCGCTAATCTCAGGAACTACTGGTTCGAATTGAAAAATTCTTTTTGTGTTGAATAGACCTTTTATCGAGGAAGGCTTTAGGCTATATAACATCACGATGCAACTATTAGGAGCGAAGAATTAATGGAAAATGTGAAAAAAGCGGGGAAAATTATTCATCCTTGAGGGCTTCCATTGCGTGCGCTGCGAAAACGGTTCAATCTATACTAATATTATAAAGCTGAAGTTTGTTTGTTTGTTTGTTTGAACGCGCTAATCTCAGGAACTACTGGTTCGAATTGAAAAATTATTTTTGTGTTGAATAGACCATTTATCGAGGAAGGCTTTAGGCTATATACCATCACGATGCAACTATTAGGAGCGAAGAAATAATGGGAAATGTGCAAAAAACCGGGGAAATTTATTCATCCTTGAGGGCTTCCATTGCGTGCGCTGCGAAAACGGTTCAAGATACCAAAAATATATGTATGAAAGAATTATTCCTCTTGAAATGATCTAAAAAAATGTCTGCGACAGTATATGTCTATCTTTTAAGATTAACTCACTAGAACCGTTTTTACGGTAATCAAATTTGGTCGAAATTAATGCATTATTTGTTAAGAGTTGTATCAACGTCATAATATTAATCTTTATCCAAATAAATGTGTTGGATAGAGTGATTCAACGGGAAAGTTTTTATGTACTTTTAGCCCGGAAAAAATTATTAACGCGGGCGAAGCCGTGGGCAAAAGCTAGTGATATAATATAGATAAAAATATTTACAATGCAGCTCTACAACTTATAAGGTTGGTTACAAATGTAAAAATAAACTTAGATAACTATTTTAATTATAACGGCACAGCAGTGATTAAAATAACATAGTTCTCATGAAGCAGCTCAATCCAAACCAAATTTCTATTCAACTGCGCTAAAAGAATAAGTTTTAATAATAAATATATAATACTAACAGGAATGCCTATAACTATAGTGGGCTTGCTACATAAACTTACAATGGATCTTAAACCGTCGACACAAAAGCTATAATATAAAAATATGCGCCATCTTGGTTTCCGATTTGCAGCGCTATCAATACATTTTCTTTACCTTTTTTATACCTTTCTTCGTCTGTCCGCTGGCTGTAATAAAAATTTACCAGTATTATATGAAGGCAATTGTGCTTTGCTTGGCTCAACCGATGGATTTTATCGTATTTTAAGTTTATCCCAGGATCATTGCTCGTAGAAATTGTACTTGCAACTTTCGGAGTAGTGTGTCACTTTTCTGCAACTACTACAACGGAGGTTATCAGTAGAATACCATATTATATTAATACTTTAAAGCTTACTACTTTAGCTACGACTTTAAAGCTATTGCTCGCGGCTTCGTCCGAGTCAAAGTGTTTATTAGAGATAAAAGTTTCATATTATTTCTCCGGAATAAAAAATAGCTTATGTCCTTCCTAGGGTTTGAAATTAAATTACAACCATACTAAATGTCGTCGAAATTCATTGGCGTTCAGACATACAGATAAACAGAAAGAAAGACTCGGCAGGGGACTTTGTTTTATCATACCATACCAGCCCTGTATTATATACTGCTCACTGCTGAGCACGGGCCTCGTCTTTTTTTTTTGTGCAAGTACTTACGTGTATTTTCTAAGTTTTTTTTATCCATTTTTTTTTTGTATTCCCGGGTGTACCTAACACTTACTGCCATCTGATCCAGAGACAATGGCCAAATAAAGATTATTTTTTCTTTCTTTCTCTACTACTGAGAGCGTTAAGGCCTTAGTCCACTACGCTGGCCTAGTGCAAGTTGGCAGATTTCACATACCTTCGAAATGCACAGAACTTCTCAGGTATGCAGGTTTCCTCACGATTTTTTCCTTCACCGTTAAAGCGAGCGATAATTCTCAAAGAATACACACACATTTTTTTAGAAAACTCAGAGGTATGTGCCCTTGGCTTTAGAACCTCTGGAAATTCGTCTCGGTAGTCCGTTCCGCTCACGTTATAGGCTACTTTTTATCCCCGGAAAATATAAAGCGGAAGTTTTATCCGGGAAAACCTTTTTCACGAGGGCAATGCTGTGGACAAATGTCAGTTATATAATAAAACGTCTATAGGTACCATACATTGTAAAATAAGTATTGAGCCGTTGTTAAGTATAAAAAAATGTTTGCATTGGCCCTTAGTAAACAACATACGATGATTAACGCGAAAGCCCAAAAAAACGAAAGAACACATATTTTACATGTAACGTTCGCAATTCAATTTTGTCACGGTTGGGCATTCCGGCTGAAATCGCCCTTTTTAAATTATGTAAAACGGCTAGTGCATTTATGTCAGCGTTTTCAATGACTACATTTGCTTTTTTATGTGAATACGAGAAGCAATCTAGCTGATGCGACATTTCGTCAAACGTAGGCACTTCTCACGTTGAGAGTCATGTCACTCCTAACATTGATCTTATCGCCTCTGCCTCTATCTTGATAGAATTTCAAATATGAACCTCTTGGTTATCGCCTCGGCCCCCAACATAAAATCAATCTAAACCTAGGGTCTAAATCGTAATAAAAAAACGTTTTATTTTTAGCTGAATTATGTTATTTTTATCGGGTTGGCCTACGTCTCAAAGGAACCTACTATCGCAAACGGGAACCAACCCACACCAAAATATTTTCTACTCGTTAATTCAAATTCAAATTCAAATCATTTATTCAGTAAATAGGCCCCTAAGGGCACTTTTACACGTCATTTTTCACAATATTGTTTTACTAAAAGATTCTACCAGTGCTTCGGAAAAGCCCACTGACCTGAGAAGAAGCACCAAGAAACTCAGCGTAGGTCTTTTATAATTTTTTTTATATATATATATATATTTTACAATTTGTAAATCACAATATTACTTCAAATTTTAAAGATGGATATTAATGTTAAAACTAACATATTTTTGTATTACAACTAATTGATTGGTGTTAACATATTTGGCAGTTCAGTTTATAAAGTAACAACTAAAGTATTTGGACAATTAATACTATGTGAAAATAATAAATCTGCTATTAATTGTGTCATTTTTTTGCGAAAGTAGGTACAGAGTGATCTTGGGAAAAGACGATTTAGTTTAAGTGCTTTTTTTTTAAGTCAGATGAGACACATGCAAATGTCAGGGACGCGTATGCTAAAGCTCAATCAAGTCCCCTTTTCTTTCATGATTATCACCTATGATTC
This sequence comes from Lapara coniferarum, assembly GCA_949316025.1. Classification (NCBI taxonomy): domain Eukaryota; kingdom Metazoa; phylum Arthropoda; class Insecta; order Lepidoptera; family Sphingidae; genus Lapara; species Lapara coniferarum. The sequence goes on from OX438924.1 coordinate 9,537,723, forward strand.
ATCTGGCAATGGAGCACCAGTGGCAGAAGAATCATGGTTGCATTACTAGGAACACCTAAGTTCCTAATCATGTTTTACCTTATAAAAGTTAATTCATAATGTTGTTGATTCAATTTTACTTAATATAATATGTAACTACTGGACACAATGAGACTTAAAATCTTATGTCTCAGGTTTACGAGCGCAGTGGCAACCCTCACAGTACTTTGTAACTTGAGGTGCTGGATGGTATTGCTGTTTATGGGTGGTCGTATCGCTTACCATCAGGCGAACGGCATGCTCGTCTCGTCATTTAATGCAATAGAAATACTACCTAATGCAAAACAATATTATGTTGAGCATGAAGGTGATGCAATAGTAATAAGAAACAATATTGACCTGTATAGGCAGTGACGGATAGTAATTGAACTTCTGTTGTTTTACGATCATTTCACAGGAATTTACTCGGTACTCAAAACGATGGCACCCCGCGGGTAATCCAATTAGAGTCAAATAGTCATTTATTCTATTGACAGAAAATTGATTATGATTGATGATGTTTTACATGTGTATTGTATACTTGAGTAGACACAGCATACTTTTAGAATATCTCACACAGATTTTCATAATTTCATATACTTTGAGTTGTGAGTATTAAATATTACTCCAAAACCCACTAACAGCTTAACATTAAAAATAATTCGTTGTGAAATAATAAAAATATTACTTACTTTCCTTCAATTTTACTATTATTTCCTTGGGTGCACAAATGCAATCTAGCTTAAAAATTGTATAGCCGCACTATATACTGAAATTTATTTAGGTGCTGTACTGTATCGAGAATGCCGTGGGAGCACCAGCGCCGGACGGTCAGTTCGCATCCTTCAAAGATGAGGTGATAGAATACGCGCGCCGAGCGTTCAGGATACCGCCTGAGGTGCACGCGCGAGCGGTGCGCGCGGCCGGCAGCGAGCGGCCACCCACCGTAGTCCTCGGGTGTTCTGTCATCGAAGCTGATGGACTCGAAGCTAAGGATGCTAATGGTGAGTCTTACTTAGATTAGTCTTAGATTTTTAAGTTAAAATCACTAATTGTAAAGATATTAAGTTTTAATTTGCATACAATTTGCGATCGACTGCAATGCTGAGGTCTCGGGTACGATCCCCGGGTCGGGCAAAGTGATATTGAATTTTTCTATTTAGTATCAGCTCGGAGTCTGGAATTTGTGCCCGATATGGCGATAGGCTCGCCCCCTTTCACATCATGGGACGGAATAACGGCGAAAAGTGGGTGCACTAGTTGCGCCTCTGCCTACCCCTTCGGGGATAACAGGCGTGAGTGTATATGTATGTAATTTGCATAGAAATTAGTTTTAAGAAAGCTAGATTAAGTTCTAATTATTTCACTAGCTTTTGATTTACATGAATACCAATGCAATTGTGTATCATATCCATAGGCAGCAAATACGTTATGTCCTGAAAATAACGTAGGTATTCCATATTTAATTTCTCGTGAGACGTGTGACAATTATTGCATGCAAGCCGATAATTAATTATTTAAAAACTGACACACAAAAGCCAACCATATATTAAGGTGGAAGGAATTTGAAAACAGATTTCCCTCCTATAATAAAGGTCACATTCCCGAACCTCGGGACGAACCCTCAGAAGTATAACTGAAGGTCGATTGGTAAATATTTAAAGGTCATCGCCACAGAGCCCAAGTTTTTGATATACATACATTAACCTTAACCGCTTGTTTCAAAAATTTCGCAATATTAGTTTGTAAACAACAGCTGTGTTAGTCGGGGCTGTGTTAGTTAGAGTCGGGAATATTATGAATCTTTCGTGCAAATTCATAAATATTAAACTTGAAAGTTATAGATAGAATTTGTTTGCTTGTGGTTTCACTTATTAAGTTGAAAGTAGAGTTTTCTCGTCGGTGTAAATATTTGCGAATAAGAAACGTAGCATAAAGCGATCGCGAAGTAAGTGACAGCGTTTTCACGAACCGTGAGGTCATAAAAGATTATTAGGTCGAACTACAATAAAAATTGGCATGTTTTACATTCTTAAAACATCTTTTACTTGTATAATATTTGAATATAAGTATTCTTGAAATATATTTTATCGCATACCTACACGTCCCATGATGTGGATTATTTTTCACATCTAGGACGAGCATACGAACTGCTAATAAAGGTGCTGCTATAAAAGTTTTATTTTTATTTTATTTTATTTAATTTTTATTTTATTTTCATTTTATTTTTATTTTATTAACGAAAAACAAACAGTTGTACATTCGATAGACTAAATAAGGACATACATAAAATTTTATAACTATACAACCTACTACGTTCTTCACGGAATATAAACTAAGTATAATTTTCAGGTACGAGCGCATAATTTACAATACAAAGAAAACTAAGAAAAAAAATATTTTTTTGTTGTGGTGAATGCAAATCAGATAAGCTGTGACCATCTAGCGTGATCTAGTTTAATATTCGCATGAGCGGTCAACCTTCGTACCATCTCAAAATTAATAACTGATGTCAGACCATACTTATGAATGTTCTCGTGCAAACAAAAATCTTCTGAAATATTTAGGTTGTGGCGGTGAAAATAAACTGAACTTACATAGAACTTTGCCGTAGCTCACAAATACGTGCTTTAACATTTTCCAAATCGTAGGCGCCGCTTTGAACACTTTTATATTATAACTAGCTTTTGCCCACGGCTTCGCCCGCGTTAATAAGTTTTTCCGGGCTAAAAGTACATAAAACCTTCCCGTTGAATCACTCTATCCAACACATTTATTTGGATAAAGATTAATATTATGACGTTGATACAACTCTTAACAAATAATGCATTAATTTCGACCAAATTTGATTACCATAAAAACGGTTCTAGTAAGTTAATCTTAAAAGATAGACATATACTGCAGACATTTTTATAGATCATTTCAAGAGGAATAATCCTTTCATACATATATTTTTGGTATCTTGAACCGTTTTCGCAGCGCACGCAATGGAAGCCCTCAAGGATGAATAATTTTCCCCGTTTTTTTCACATTTTCCATTATTTCTTCGCTCCTAATAGTTGCATCGTGATGTTATATAGCCTAAAGCCTTCCTCGATAAATGGCCTCTTCAACACAAAAAGAATTTTTCAATTCGAACCAGTAGTTCCTGAGATTAGCGCGTTCAAACAAACAAACAAACAAACTCTTCAGCTTTATAATATTAGTAAGTATAGATTTATAAGCCATCGACGTTATAATATTCTTTTCCTGTTTTATACTAGACTACAGACAGCTAACCGCATAGGTACAATGAATATATCTTAATTGAATTTAAAAAAATGCTAAAAATAAAGCCAAGCAATTTCTTGGAAAAAGTACCTAAAATATATCTAATGTGTTCTTAAATTGAATACCAATTTTACTAAGCGCTTTTCTGTCAGCATAATGAAAATTGTTTCGGAGAAAAGCAGCTCATGTAACGAGTACGCAAAAATAAAATGTTACAGGGAAATGTGCAGTGAACATACCTATGACACGAGCACTATAAAGTATACACTCAACACCCGGTATTAATGAATTACGTGACACTGTTGAGTGGCAGGATAATGTTATCGCGTCGGGCAACATCATAGTACATTGATGTCAACATCAATATTATACACAAACTTATCCCTTAAAATTATTGTACAATTCAGTTTAATACTACATTAACATGTGATAATGTGCTACAGAAGATTTAATTAATTATATGTAGATTGAGCGTCCCAGGCTGACGAGCAAAGCGCAACAAACAAAATTGGCTAAATACATCTCGGCCTCTTACTGTAATATGCAACCGCACAGTTTATAAGTATTGGGAAATCTTGTTGACTAGTTCTAAGAAGCCATATTAATAAATGTGCCTAACACTCAGAAGTAGGCGTGGGACTTCTATCATATATAATTCAATCTCCTTTCATATTAACCACTACATTAACCGTACTGCGCTATTCAACCACAACCCGATCGGTTTCGAAAACGTGCGTACAAATCTTTCATTCTAATTTCTTCTACACACACAGACACACACGCACAAAACTAAACACGGAGAGCCCCCTGCCGCCCGCCCGCGACCCCTGGTGGCCCCTATTAGTCGCCTTTTACGACAGGCAGGGGGTACCGTGGTGGAATTCTCCAAACGCCCCCACTCCACAGGGCAGATGATTTGATACTTTCTAAGAAACTATATATTATTATATTTTATATAGGTGTTGCTACGACAGCTATTACTCGTATACTTTACTATACATACGTAAGCATATTTTTGCAACGCAAGTAAGGCTAATAGTGAGCGAAATTTTGTATGCTTCAAAGTTCAAACGGATTCATCGCCCAACGCATTCCAAAGAGAAATGCAACTTGTCGAAAGTTGAAATCACATTTCTATTCGTACGAAACTTTATTTCCACATCCCTAGCAACTGTTTATGAAAGTTGAACAGGTGTTTAATTACGTTTCTAGAAGTTGTAGGAGCCACGTATAAAGCTTTGAAACCAGTATTAGAATAGAATTAGAATGGCTTGTTTAGAGTTTCTAAACTAGCAATTTGTTAGCCATGACGAAACCAGTATAACATAAAACAATTTAATTATTTATCACGCAAAGAGCAGAAGTGTGAGTTACGATGTGTAGGTATACCATACTACCTTTATTATGCTGTATGTGTATTATGCAAGGTGAACAGACGACTTGATTAAGGTCACAGAAACGCGCTGGTTGTAGGCCACTCTTGACAGGTCCGTCTGGAAGTCTTCAAGGGAGACTCTTATTTGGCAGTAAAGGTCATGTGGCTCATGATGATAATCTTTATATTAATGAGATTATCTTCTGTCTTATATTCTCTTTCTCCAGACTGACGTACCTACATAATATTATGAGATTCTAAAACGACTAATTAGAATATGTTATCTTAAAATGTAGCTGCTACCTCATAGTATTGTAAATTACCATACCATACCATACCAGTCCTGTATTATATACTGCCCACTGCTGAGCACGGGCCTCCTCTACAACTGAGAAGGTTAAGGCCTTAGTCTACCACGCTGGCCTATTGCGGGTTACCAGACTTTTCATACCTTCGAAATTCAGAAAACTTCTCAGGTATGCAGGAAGGTATGCGTGAGGAAACCCTCACGATGTTTTCCTTCACAGTTAAAACGAGTGATTATTCACAGAAAAAAACACACATAAATGTTTAGAAAAGTTAGAGGTGTGTGCTCTTGGGTTCTTGAACCTGGGGACATTCATGTTGGCAGTCCGTTCCACTGCCAACTAGGCTATCGAACACTTTATTATAATTAATTGTATTTTAAATAAACTGTAATTGCTATAGGCTTTAGCGACCCATATTGCATGCTGGGCATACAGCCGGCATCTCTACCAGCCTCTCCGCGGGCTTCTGAGGACGAAGGTCGCAAGCACGGCTTTCGCCTGAGTTTCAAGCGTCGCGACGGTCGGCAGCAGCGAGACAGCCTCGGAAGACTACCGGCCCGGTACATACGGGCCACCAGCGTTCGCCAACACACCCTCTCACCCAAGTGGAACGAAACATTTAAGTTGTAAGTGTACTTAGAAAATAATTGAGCTTCGATGGGCGATTGTGGACGGTAAATCTTTTTCGAAATCGATGTGGATTCAGTTTTCCTTATAGATTTCTTATAGGCGAGATTTCAGCAGATTTCTCTAACGAGGTTTTAATATTGGATGTACGAATAACTGGTATTCTCAGAGATGGTTTTTTTACTTTTTTATTGCTTAAGTTAGCAAACCATTAAACGGATCACATGGTTGTAATTGACTTCTACCGCTTGTAAACAAATAGTATCAATGGCAGGTATTTGGTAAATTGGGCCTCCCATAAAATCACTACCCGTACGAAACGCAACAGCTAAGCTTGATTACCATTGGCTTTCTGAGAGATGGTGGTACTATCCCGGACCAGCCAGCGGAATTAGGACGCGTATCCAGTATGTGAGATATACCGATTTAAAGATAGATAACGGTATTAATGTAACTTATATTACGTGCCTGTATGCCGTTATAATCGTATGTTATTGTTACCGCGCTTATTAATAACATTACAATATAGATAATATTGTCCAAGAATTGTTTTAGCCTTGTTGGCTAGGTTCTATGGTTGCTACATGACTTAATTAAATTTAAATTACTTATGCTGGGTCGGAAATACTAATTGTTGTTTCTACATAATATTATATTAGTTTAATATTATATTGTTATATAGATCAATTCATCAGATGTGAATATTTTTCTGACGTGTTAACCAAATTGATGAATGCGAAATGTTTTTTTTGTAGCATAGTACTGTGTTCTCCAAAAGCATTTTCGTGTTCAAATTCATCAATCTCTGTCATTCTTTATTTGATATACGTAGTTACAAAGCTCAAGCTCGTATTATGTATTTTAGAGACTGTCAGTGTTACACTGGGAGCATTTCACCTACCTATTATTATTGTATCAGTACGTCAAGCTATGTTGACTTCAGTCGCATCTAAAGCTTGAATAGACTGGCTTGACCGGAGTGGAAATACTGTCGAATAGGCATGCGACGCTACATAACTGCTGTTACGTTTGGTATAATGAATAAGATTTGCGGAGAACAAACTCCCCTTCCTTTCCTAATGCCTATTCTTTTGCATTGTGACTTTGGCATTCCAGCTTTTTTTAGGCGGTAAAATTCACTTATAATGGGATTCAATTGCTCTTTTGCTGGTCTCTGATAGAAAAATAAACGCTTTATTTGATGTGTAGTGATATCGACGACATATCATCGGATGTTCTGCATTTGGACATCTGGGACCACGATGATGAAAGCTCGGTGCTAGACGCGGTATCGCGCCTTAACGAGGTGCGTGGAGTTCGCGGCCTTGGCAGATTCTTTAAGCAAGTCTGCCAGAGCGCAAGGCAAGGCAGCCAGGACGACTTCCTCGGTAAGTTTTGTTATTTTATATAATACTCATATTTTTTACTAGCATTTGATCGCGGTTCCGCCCGCGTGAAAGGTTTTTTCCGGGATAAAAGTCCCGCTTTTTATTTTCTCTGGATAGCCTATGTGCCAAATTTAATCGAAATTCGTTCAGTAATTTTTGGATATGTTCAGTAACAAACAAAACGAAAAACAGACAGTTAGAAAATAATTACAAAAATCGCTCACTTGTTTTTCACGACTCTTCTTTAATCACTCCTTTTTTATCACATTGCATTGAATGTACAGAGACACCGGTTCTACTGCGGTTTGTTATAAGTATAAATTATGAAATTATATGATACATTTTATGTTATTTGTGCAATCTGGAAAGTTTGTCTTCTACAAATTTTAAATTTACTTTAGCTTAACCATTGATTGACAATAAAGAACCAGCATTTATTTAGAAATGAAAAATAACAAAGAATCAATCAATAAAACATCAGCTATGTATTTGTATAAAACGTAGTAGAATATACTTACCTAATATCGAAATAAAATAGCTTCACAATATACTGAAAGGGGAGATGATATGACCTATATGCATATCTCTAACATTTTATGCCTTTTATTGGAAAATAAATGAGTACACAAATAAAAGCAACAGTGCCGTTGTTTTGTTGTCGACGGCAAACGGCTGGGGAAGTGCTCTCCGGGGAACTGATCGCGCATGTGCATGCCGGCGACGCGGTATTGTACTGCCATACAATATGTATTACGTTATGCTTGGTTTGAACTATAATGAATTCAATCATGAACTTTGTGTCTGGGATATTTTCCGTATTTGGTTGTTATCATGGAATTAGGTAATATACCTATTTGTGTAATTTTAATTTACGACATTCTGTAATATATAATAATGTTTGAATTAATACTTTGATCTCGTACTTTTGCAGATTAAAGTTCATTTACTATTGTCAAATATTTACTTAAAAGTTTTATTTAAAAACAAAGTAATACTTAATAATCATTTAACGCAGTAATATCTTAATGAAACGATGTCGTTGTATTGCTTTTACTTCCCAAAAAACAATACTTATTTCCGACATCTTAGATTTAATACGTAAGATTCAAGTGTTTGAGATTGGTTCACATTTCAAAAAAATTCTCGGGAACATCTGCAAGAAGATTGATTCGCTCACTGGTCCCTGGCTACCTGTTTTTGTAATAAATTAGCCTTCAGCTTTCGATTATATAAGTTCCTATTAAACCGAGACTTTCTTTGTAATCATAATAAGAATTTCTCGATAATTTAGTTAGATATTATGCGGTCATATTTTCAACCTCAATTGTGTTTCCATTAATTGCTTCAGTTCATTGAATAGACAATTCCGATACAAAGCTGATTACAAAAGGGAAAATATGCCTGTTGTATACTAATAATAGAACAATACATGTTATGTAATAGATATTATTTTAAGAAAATGAACAAAAGTGGTAACAGGCTATGATTTATATAGTTACATAAAAACTGAAAAAGTGTGAGTTGGACTCGCGTGCCGAGGGTTTGAAACAAAATTATAGGTAAGGTATCTAAGTATTATTGAAGTACATATTTGCGGTTTTCAGATTTTTCCCTTTACATGTGCTTTGAGACCTTACTTTTTGCAAAATTTCGTTATTATAGATTATCGGAAGTACCCTATAGACTTTGGTTCTCTTGCGAAATCGCAAAATATGCCGCACAAACGGTCATACCTTTTGATTGCGTTAACTAACAAGTTTGATTTTTACACAGCAAAAAAAAAATTCCGTAGACGATGGGTATTTCATATAAATTTCAACTTGATATCTCTACGCGTTCCGGAGAAAAAGGTTCGTGACAGACGGACAACAAAGTGATGGTATAAGGGTTACTTTTTTCCTTTTGACGTGCGGAACCCTAAAAATAAGTTTGAAGCAAATTAGTTATATTTAATTTTTTTAATACAAATACTTTGAGGTTTTGAAAATACATAGTGCATTTTTCATTTATAACTCTCGATGTGCTGTAAATACTACATTATTACAAATTCTAGAAAAAACATTATCATTCTGACGTAATTTAAAAATCTATTTTCAACTGTAGGTACCTACTGTGTAATCTTATCAGTTACTGCTAAAGTAAATAAAGCTGCAGATGTAATAAAGAGACATTGGAATGTCTCCCTCGTTTTTAGGTTCGTTGATAAATTGGCAATAAACGTGAAAACGGTGTGTTTGTCGGTTTAATTAAAACAGTCATTCTGTTCTAGGCACGGCTAATGCAAATAAACAGCCGGATTACGTAATAAATTTCTTATGCAAAGAAGCCGAGTACTTGCATTTTACACAGTAAAGGAACAAAATGGAATTATCAACGGACAAACAAATTTGCCTGCTTTGTGCGAAATACCTGTTCAGTGTCATGTCAGATTTTATGCAGCGCACTTGTGTCGCACAAAAACACAATCTGTTTATGATATCACAATATCATCGTATTGGACGACTACAACCTCGTAATTACTCACATTGACGTCACGTTGCCGTTGTACACAATGAGTATGTTTCATTCTTCATACTAGGGCAGACAAATTACTTCCCCACCCTCATATCACGTCATGGCGCGCGTACTTACTTGTTCCAGTTATTGCTAACTAGCTTTTACGTTACAGGCTACATGATTAATTTATGAATGCACAAAATGCGGGATTCAATTGAGGAAAAACGTTTATCTCTCAGACCGTAATTATTTACGTCATTCAGTATTAGTGCCTGCCTGTCTCGGTGGCGTAGTGTATGGTACGACTGCAATGCTGAGGTCTCGGGTTCGATCTCCGGGTCGGGCAAAGTGATGTTGAGTTTTTCTATTCAGTATCAGCTCGGAGTCTGGAATTTGTGCCCGATATGGCGATAGGCTCGCCCCCTATCACATCATGGGACGGAATAATGTGGAAAAGTGGTGCACTAGTTGCGCCTCTGCCTACACATTCGGGGATAAAAGGCATGAGTGTATATGTATATGTATATTATTATGTATTCAGTATTAGTATGGGTCTGGATTTTAAACAATGTCTACTGAGTTTTTTTTATGGCATTGAATGACGTGACGAGCAAGCCGTTCGCCTGATGGTAAGCAGACCACCCATAAACAGTAGCAACACCATCCAGCACATTGAGTTACAAAGTACCGTGTGGCATTCCACTGCTCTCATCATGCTGAGACATTGGTAAGATGTTAAATCTTATTATGTCCAATAGTTACACTGGCTGCAATGTCCTTCACATCGAAATACATTGTTCATCGAAATGCAGTGTGCATGCATACTGCTGCTTGGCGGTAGAGAAAGAAATTGTGGTGGTCCCCACCCAGACGGATAAAACGGATCTATTTGTGTGCCAAATTTCATCGAAATCCGTTCTGTAATTTTGGAGATGTGCAGTAAAAAACAAACAGAAAAAGAGACAGAAAAGAATTATAAAAATCGCTGATTTGTTTTCCATTACTTTTCTTCAGTCACCCCTTTTCCTTATCACATTTCTTTAAATATACAGACACACCGGTTCTACTGCTTTATTATGTATACGTATAGAATATGAAATTATATGACCCACCCAGACGGACTCTTACATATAAGAGTCTTACCACCAGCATGTTAGAAAGAAATTAACGTAGTGTTTACAATCGACACAGACCTTTTAGAGGATTTAATCAATTTTCAATCCCGGGCAAATCATATTACAAAAACATGTTTTGTCTGACATAAGAGCTTTACATAAATCTCAGAATTGGCTTAGTCCTTATTCAGAGACATAAATCATATGGATGACCTAGGTAAGTGAATAGTCGGATTGCAAGCCTATACCGGGTGGAAGGGAAACGCTCTCGGAAACGAATACAGGTGATAGTATTGGTGATTCCTGACGTGATAGCACTAAAAAAATCGCGATCGCATTGTTACAATTTTAGTAGGATTTTCTCAAATTTCTGTACAGCTTCACGTGTGGATAGATAAATCAAACTATTATTCCGAAAACATAGTAAAAAAGGTCAATATTTCAAAAAAATCGTAATGAAACACGTACATCAGCTGACGGGTTAACGACCGCGGGCCGGTCCCGGCGCAGCGGGACGGCCGCCCAGTTCTTTGTACGCTTTACATTGCGCGCGTATGAATTAAGGAAATACTAAAATCGTAAGTATTATCGCTTAGCTTTGCAAATGAATATAGTTTTTCGTTAATGTTATGGTTCTTCTCTCTGACCGTTCCGGTATAGAGAGCGTTTCCCTTCCACCCGGTATTTTCTTTCAGTAACCCGAAAAGATTTTTTAAACTTTTTGTAACTATGTTTTACTACTGAGTATACATAAGATTATGTCTTTTTACGGATAAAAGCGCCGCAAGAATTCGTTTTATGACATGAAAGAAATAGCTGAAATCACTCGCCAACCACGTGTGGTTTATATTTGAACAAGTGAATAAAATAAAAATAGGCGACAACCCTATTAGTGCCGATTCCATGAACATAATTTAATTTTGTTAACATGTTTAAACCTCAAGAAATAAAAAAGGTTAAGCGGAAATCGTGCACTCGATACTGTGGATACACAGTATAGCTATATATTATATATAGCTCGTCGCCTATACACGAAAGTTATGTAGTCATCGTTCATAGCCCTCATATGCCCCTGAGTTAATTGATTTCCCTTTCTGGGTAAAGCGCCCCATGCCTTCGCTCCATTAAAGAACAAAGTAAATCAACGGAAGCGTAAAAACTGTTAATTGAAAAGGATATACTCTTTCAGATGGCTTGTTGTAAAGATTCGTAGATATGTATGTATGGTTGTCGCATTGCAATACGTGTTAAATTCATGTTAAATAGTTGTCGAATTGTAATTAATTTTTCACATGCTATGTTTGGTCTAGGCTGCGTAAACATCCCCCTACGTGAGATTCCTTCTACTGGCGTGGAAGCCTGGTACAAGCTGGAAGCTCGCTCCCAGCGATCCTCGGTGCAGGGCCGCATTCGACTGCGCCTGTGGTTGTCTGCCAGGGAGGCGGGCCGGCATGACGACGACAACTGGCAACAGGTAATAAATTATGTATAATCCATTTTTTTCCCTGAAGCGATTACAGGTAAGATACAATCATAAAACTAATATATCATGAAATCTTGTCAAAACATAAAAATATGAGTAATTACGTTGACGGTTTTATCCAGAGCAAATTTTAAACGAATAGAAGGTTAGTTTTATTAAATTAAATTATTATACAACATAGGTACTTAATTATACATCAAATTTTCCATGTTGTCGTCTGCGTCAGTCATATTAGCTTCATAACTGCGCTGTTTTCCAACTAAATTTGTCACTTTTACACAACCACAAATCTGTACCTTTACATAAAGCTACCAATTGCCCATTGACGCTGCTGGCTGCTGCATAGAGCTGGTTGTTTTGTTTGCCCCATCAGTTTATCGGTGCCGAGGCCTAAAGTCGAATGTAAATAAAAGCAAGGCATATCTCCATAAGGTTATAATTTTTTTTTGTATGTAGCATTGAATGACGAGACGAGCATGCCGTTCGCCTGATGGTAGGCGATACGATCACCCATAAACAGTAGAAGTTCTACCCAGAACCTTGATTTTCAAAGTACTGTGTGGCATTCCACTGCGCTCGTCATCCTGAGACATAAGATGTTAAGTCTCATTATGTCCTGTAATTACACTGGCTACAATGCCCTTCAAACCGAAACACAACAGTGCATGCACACTGCTGCTTGGCGGTAGAAATAAACATTGCGGTGGTACCCACCCAGACGTACTCTATAAGCTGTAAAATACATAGTTTTGCAATGAAATCATCATTGATTCATACAAGTGTACGGTTTATGTACTAAGTAAAGAGTTTACTGTACAATAAGGCACAAAATGGGTTTTACTAAACATAATATAGCAAGAACAGAGCATGAGTAACCTTCAAAGCCAGTGTAGTGCGTAGAATAGTATTGGCTTTTTGCAGCGAATGGGAACCATTAGCCGGTACGTTAATACGTGTGCCTTTGTGCCCACCGCGGCTTGTCAGCGTCGCGGCGAGGCGCGGAGTATCCACTGTAGGTATCGCGAGGACGAGCCGCTCGTCGCGCACGCTCCATCGGGCGTGTTGTTATTTTGGATCATATTGCCCCTTACACTAGATTAACAGCCCATAACCGAGACACGCGTCAGCGTTTCAAGCCAAGCAAAAAAACAGTCGCAGCTGCCTAGTGTAGTTTCACACGAACCATTTGGAGCGACTTTTGACGCCTCTATAACTTAAATACATGAAATTTGATTTGTTTATTAAAGTCTCTTAAGTTAACTAAAATCCCAAATTTCATAAATACAGCTCAAACGGAAAGAACTCGTTCCCGGCACGCGAGGGATTACCGAATACCAAAAACCTTTAGTATGGAAGGCATCGCATGTAAGTTAGACGAGGTTCAAATCACAGGGTAATTTCTTTATATTTGAATATTTTGTTATATAAATATACATAACGATATTTAAAAAAGAGAACAACAAATCTTTTGAAAAAAGAGTAATTAATAAGTAGTATTACAGTAAAAAAAAACAAATAACACAGAGATCGTAATGTGAGTGATATAAAATACAGTATGCTTTTGAAGGATGTGCACACTGTAGGCATGAAGGCTGATATTAATACAAGGTCTCCCGCTCCCGCTCCCGCTCCCGCTCCAGCTCCCGCTCCCGCTCCCGCTCCCGCTCCCGCTTCCTCTCTCACTCCCGCTCTCGCTCCCACCCTCAATCTCGCTCTCACTCTTGCTCCCACACCCGCTCCCGCTCCCGCTCCCGCTCCCACTCCCGCTCCCTCTCCCGCTCCCGCTCCTGCTCCCGCTCCTGCTCCCGCTCCCGCTCCTCCTTCTGCTTCTCCTTCTCTTTCTCCTTCTGCTTTTCTTCTCGTACTTCTCCTTCTCCTCCTTCTCCTCCTTCTCCTCCTTCTCCTTCTCCTTCTTCTCCTTCTCCTTCTCCTTCTCCTTCTCCTCCTTCTCCTTCTCCTTCTCCTTCTCCTTCTCCTTCTCCTTCTCCATCTCCTTCTTCTCCTTCTCCTTCTCCTCCTTCTCTTTCTCCTCCTACTCTTTCTCCTCCTTCTCCTTCTCCTACTCCTCTTTTTCCTTCTCCTCCTTCTCCTCCTTCCCCTTCTTCTGGAGGAGAAGGAGATGGATCTCCTCCTTCTCCTTCTCCTTCTCCTTCTCCTTCTCTTGGCTAGTTTTGTCAGAAAACAAAGTTTTTCGAAAACACTTGTGTCAACACATTTTAGACTATTTATATTTTTATTTTCATTTTACACTGTCTATATTGTTGTTCTTGAATATTAACAATATAACAATATAAACAGTAACATAAAGGAGATCAGTTTATTAGCCAAATATAAGAATAATGGTATGTGAAGACTAGCCAAGTCAAATCTTGAGCTTAAATTTATACAATCTGTACAATTCAATCTGCTTCGTGTAAATAATTCGACTGTTCAAAAAATAATTGAGAAGCTATTATATTTTTAAATCATTATTGCCGTCGCTGAAAAAAAAGAAATATTAGTTTAAATTTATTTTAAAATTGAGTGTGTTCTTATAAATAATTTTCAGGATTATCTACAGGGCTTGGCAACCATTTAAATTTCAATTTTTTTGTCGGTGCAGTCGACAAACATGCATATTCTTAATATTGGACTTGGCTTCCATATTTCACATTTATGTTTTTGATGGGATAGATTTATACACCAGTGTCAATTTATAATTAAATTTGAATAGCATAACGTCAAATCATTATATAGGATACCGGTACCGGATACCGAGATACCTAATTCCATCTGGCGTACCCCAAGACCCCAAATCCATCTGGCGTACCAAAGACTCTATACTAGGGCCATTGTTAGGTATTTAACATATTCATTGCTGATATTAAACACTGCTTTCAACATTCGAAAATATTATTGTTCGCTGATGATATGAAAATATTCAAAGTGATAATAAATGCTTCAGATATTGATGATCTCCAATCCGATCTGGACAGATTTGAGTCCTACTGCTCATGTAACAAACTAGACCTGAATGTGTCGAAATGCATATGTCATTTACACGACGCAAGGAAACTTTGAGCAAGGGGTACGTCCTAAAAAATCAGAAATTATTAGGGGTGCATGAGGTCAAAGATCTTGGAGTGGTCCGTGATTCTAAGCTCCTATTTGATAAACACATAAGTGTCATAGTTAATAAAGCATCAAAGATGTTGGCTTTTATTTTTCAAAGATCGTCAAATTTTCACAGCATCAAAACACTAAAAATGTTATATTGTGCCTACGTTCGCAGTCACCTTGAGTATGCGTCTCAAATATGGAACCCCCAATACGAAGTCTATAAACACTAATCGACAACACGAATCGAACGCATACAAATGAAATTCTTAAAATTTCTTGATGTCAGATGAAACCAACACACAACAGACTATCACCACGGATGCAGAAGGTACCACTTCTTACCACTAGAAACAAGGCGTAGTATTGGCGACATCTGTTATCTTATGAACATCGCGAACGGAATAGTAGACTGTCCTGAACTGGTATCTATGATTTACCTTAAAGCTTAGACAAAAATAAATATTCCTTTATCCAACACTAAATATAGGGCAAACACGTTTGTACTAAGAGCATCCAATTCATTCAATAAAATATTATAGGATATTGACTTGTTTTGCACCACCACAGTTTTGGCAAATAATTTCTTTCACAAACATAATAGCAAGTAAGTATTATAATATCACAAAATAACTTCTTTTTCTCACATAGTTAACAAACAATTTAAATGTTCATTATAAGCAAATTAGTAAAAAATACTCATTCAATGTAACGTAAATGTTCACATTACAAGCCCTTATATTTAAGGGCACCAATAAAATACCAGATAATAATATTTTATTATCTGGTATTTTATTGGTGCAGATTTGTAATTAGCATAGGACTATATTTTTGGGTATACCTACTGCTGATGTTATTTGTCTGTAAATCTTCCTAAAATAAATAAATGAATACCGGTGCAAATTTTTTGCAATTTGGTCACACTAAGAAACATAATTAAAGAACGAAACTTGATGCTTAATGAATTGCGTGGTATACTAGATGAGTGACAATATAAATAAAACTTTTCGAGACTACGTGATTGTTGAATTAATGTCACGAGAACTAATTGTATTAGCTGCCGCTAGAAGGTTCAGACTTCAGAGCATCCTTTGAGTGAAACCGGGAGTCCATATGGTTGACGAGTTACCAACCAGAATTCAAACTTGTTATAACGACAATAAAAACGTAACTTTAAGTTTACACACACTCATGCCTTTTTATCTCCGAAAGAGTAGGCAGAGTCGCACCTAATAATAATACCAGCCCTGTATTATATACTGTCCCACTGCTGGGCACGGGCCTCCTCTACAACTGAGAGGGTTTAGGCCTTAGTCCACCACGCTGGCCTAGTGCGGGTTGGTAGACTTCACATACCTTCGAAATTCTTATAAAGAACCTCAGTCAGAAGTCGCATCTAATTTTCCCCGTGTATATTCCGTTCCATGATGTGATAGGCGACGAGTCTATAGCCATATCGGGCACAAATTCCAGACTCCGGGCGGATACTGAATAGAAAAATCCAATATCACTATGCCCGACTCGGGTATCGAACTCGAGGCCTTGGGATTGCAGTCGTACCGTAATACAACTATGCCACCGAGGCAGTCCGTGTTAAGTTTATGCATGCATAATAAAAGAGATAGCATGTATAATTCACGGAAATAACTCAAACATCCTAAGTATAACATTGATAAAGATCAATGTAAGAAGAACTAAATGAACTAAACTATCCCTATAAACTGCTAGATTATCTGCACTTCAGCGCTAGTAACTTAAAGTATGCAGACCGAGGGCACAGTTCGAGCAGCTGCGGAACAAACATTGAATGCATTTACATCGAATATCAGGATAAAGAATTTCCTAGTATCTCCGTAACGTATTCAGTGTATTCATCGAGTGAATCTCTTTTGACCCAGCGTAATCAAGAGAGCGAGCGACTGAAGCGAAATTGCGATTACATGATAAATCCAATTCATTCGGCATAGGTGCTTTTTCTGTGTGATTCAGTGGAACTGGCTTTTTCGCTTCACAAGTTTTGACATCCCGATTTTATTATTCAACGTTTTAGGCTGTTCTTTGGTATCACTTTTTCCGAATGGTTAGAGATTAATAAATAATGATCGGCGTACATTTTCTCAGGCAGTTTAAGACCCACATCCGGCTCTAATCTAGACCATCAACATACGTAGGTATTGTACGCCGTGATTTCCGAAAAGAATATTTTTTTTTATTTCATTCGTAATCTGATATATCTAATCTAATAAAATTTTACCATTCAAATCGCAATCCTAAAAAAGGAGGTTCTGTATTTATATGCTCCATTTTGAAACAATTTCGTGCAAATCTGATGCCGCATCAATCAGATGCCAGCCATAATTAACTGATATTTGAGAGACGAGAACAATTACCAAGAAATTAAGTTCTATTACGTAATGTGCAACAAAGCGGAATACCGTCGAAAAGTAATAAAATGAAAATGAAACCGGATTGAATAATACTGCCGTGGCTGGGACAGATATGTAGGTACCACTGAAAGCTACTGGTTCGGGATAAATTAAACTTAACCTGTACACAGAAAAAAATTAAACTATATTCCAAAAATACATGAGGCACATAGTACATACACATACCGGCACATTTGCATCACTTCCCTAATACGACAAAACGCTCTTGATTCGTTTCCGTGTCCAGTATTTCCATGTAGCCGTAGCTACACACAAAGAGCGTGCTCGTCAACTTAGTCATGTTTCCAAACGGTATGGAATATTTTGTATGGCATTGAATGACCAGACAAGTATGCTGTTCGCCTGATGGTAAACGATACGACCACCCATAAACTAGCAACATTGTCCAGGACTCTGACTTACAAAGTACTGTGTGGCATTCCACTGCGCTCCTCATCTTGAGACATAAGATGTTAAGTCTCATTATGTCAAGTAATTACATTGGCTACAATGTTCTTCAAACCGAAACACAACAGTGCAGGCACACTGCTGCTTGGCGTTAGAAATAGACATTGCGGCGCTACCCACCTAGATGGACTCTTACATATGAGACACCTACCACCAGTATACAAGGTTGATTAAACGGTGAGGCTTTATTTCTAGCTACATATGTAATGTACCATATACAAGCTCTACACCAAATATCAGTTCAATAGGAGGAATAGTTTAGCCACAGTATAGATTTTTCGTGTTTGCAAAACTACATCGGGATGTATATCTGCCCTAACAGCTGACCGAGAGTCTAAACATAGTTATCTAAGGTCATGTAAGGTGCGTGACCTTAAATATCAACAAAATTAGGAGACGTTACCCCTCTATCAGCCAATAATCACGTCAAAGTGAGTCTTAATCTTAGTACAATAAGAACGAAAACACAATAACATTACATCATAACTTTGTAACATAAACAAAGAAGCGATTAATACATAGACCTGGGTCATTCCAATCTTCAAAAATTCAAAGAACTGTTTTAGTTTTTTTTAGTGTGTCGCCGTAATTGCTCCGGGACATGAGACGCCTTGCGAAAGCGCGTGAGCCGCTTCCTAGGTACAATCTTATTATTGCTTACGCGCCATTTTGAGAATATCCAAATATTACTTTTTGTTTATGTGATAGGACACTAATGTAAATGTATTAAAAAGTGATCGTGTTTATTTATTTCTTTGTGTGATACGAGCACCGATCTTTTGTATGTTTGTGTTTGGTTTCTGTAACTTTGTGACAGCGAAAATTTTTAAATTTGTACTTGAGACCCACCCGCTTATGAGCCGAGCTACCTTTATTTGCCGGTCGGCGACATGAAAGACAACAGAATGCGACGTTGCTGTTTTGTCTCGCAGATGACCGCAGGTTAGTGTAAATATTTATAAATGGTGTTTGCGTATTAAATTGATAGAACTTGGTTGAAAAAAGTGATTTTCTATTTTTATCTTTATCGAGTTTTTGACCGTTTCGAATTATTTCCGAGCCGATATGGAGTACTCTGTCCATTTTAGTGCCCCTGGATCATAGCAACCTTGTATATATTCCACAATTAATATAGCCATCCCAATTTTCTAGTACATTTGGATCTGCTCCGAAAGTTAGACATTTTCGAACTACCTATGTAGTTAGATATTTGTTGATCACATTTTCGTCCTCGAGCGTTCCATTCATGTATGTAATGCTGTAATACGGTTAATAAATGTAAATAACATGTATCGATCAGCTTAATACTACAAAATGTTCAAAGTTAAACATGTCTCCATCTGCGATACAATATATGCAGTCGCGTTTTTTTTTTATTTAAATGATAATAAATCTAATATTTTACACGCGAATATAATTTATGTTACCTTTACTAATGACCATATCGATGGTAACGAGTACGTTGATTCTTATTTATTAGTTTGAAGTATATTATACATTTTTATTGATCTTTTAAACCAGGTGCGACAGCACGAGAGGCTTTTCGGCGTATTGTTGGCTCATGAATTGGAGACAGCGTCTAATGCCACGGGGGCAGAGGGTGAAGCCAGCGCCGCCTTTGAAGGGGAGCTCTGCAGTGCAGCCCAGACTCTGCTGCACCAGCACGCGATACAGGGCGACCTTAGCGCGCTGCAAGCAGCCATCGCTCGCTTTGCTGCTGCTTGCAAACTCAATAGTGATGCGCCAGTTGATCCCAAGTAAAGAAAGATTTATGTTGTAATTTGCGTTTCTATTTATATATATTTTTTTATATTTGTTCATCGTTTATTGTTATTGTATACATACTTCCGAATCTTTAAAAATGCTATCAACGACGCAAATACATGTGCAGTTCACCTTAAAAATCATGCAAATGGAAATATTTTTTCTGCAAATTCGATACGAATTTCAAATATAGATTGTTAAATATTGAGGCAATGGTACAAAATTAAATAGTAAAACGTATTTGCGCAATGCTCGGTTTCGCGTAGTTACCTAAAAGTGTCTGCAGCATTACTAATATGTTTAGGTACATGTACAAACTGCTGTCGGAGTTGGAACGGGCGTGGTGCTCGAGCGAGGCTGACGCTGGCGCGGAGTGCGGCGCCGCCGTCTCCCGCGACGAGGAGCGCTGGCTGGCGGACTGCTTCGGCGAGCTGGTCGAACGCGCGCTTCACCAGCTGCGCCTGCACAGGGACCTCTACCCTGTCCTACATCGTCTTAGTCTTAACAAGTATGTATGTCAGCTATATTTCGGACAGTTTAATATACAAATACTATAATTTTGATGATTTCTGGGTGTTTCGGATCTTTATGCGCTACTGTGATTACTTATCGTCAGGTGACCTAGTTGCGCGCCCCCAAACTTATCCCATTACTATAAAAAAAATTAAATCGCCTGTACATAAAGAGTAGTTCCTGCCATAGCAGTCTACGAAAGTGTTTCGCGTTCCGGGATTAGCCTGTAGTCTATATTTATCCGATTTCGTACAGGCCGACATAATGGTGTTCACGAATAATCTCTCGTCAATTATTATTTTATCTGAACGCCACTCCACTTAAAGTCACGTACAGAGGAGTAACTATCCTGTGCACGAAAAAATTGTTCTGAAACATAAAATCATATGACAAACAAAGGAAAAGTTAACGCATTATATTATAGTGTAAATTTAATCCAGACATGTTCGCTGTCGTACACATTAGTAATCCATGAGATCAGTAACAACATCATTCGGCAGATTCAATTATCGTAATGAGATCTAGTTTATCTGTCCATTGGAAAAGCTTGATAAACTAATACATGCCTTTATTTGCAAAGCATATTACATAGCTCTGTCTGTTTATTGTACTAAATAAATTTTAAAAATAACGACAGTAAAATATAATTAATATGATAATTCAAATAGATGTGATAGATAAACAAATAGATAGACTGCCTCGGTGGCGTAGTTGTATTATGATACGCCTTCAATGCTGAGGTCTCGGGTTCGATTCCCGGGTCGGGCAAAGTGATATTGAGGTTTTCTATTCAATTTCACATTTTTTCTATCACATCATGGGACGGAATAACGGCGAAAAGTGGGTCCACTGGTTGCGCCTCTGCCTAAATAGGCGTGAGTGTGTGTGTGTGTGTGTATGTGATAGATAAGTAATCTGTGAAAAAATATTTCAAAATGCTTGTCTTTAAGAAAAGGGCCTAAGCAACGATAACTTATTATAGTTTATCATTTTCAATATCAAAGTGCCTTGTGACATCCAAACTTCTTTGTGATGTGAAACAAAGGCTTATCGCGATTTTCATAGTATCGTTGCTTTTCCTTAAACAGAGTTTGAGGATAAGATATTATGTTATCGGAAAGTTATCATCAAAATTCCTTCCTTCCCAGCCGTTTTCGGCCACGGTCGCTGTTAGATTTCAGAATGCCCTTAATATGACTGATAGGCTTTGTGGTGTTGTAGTGGAAAATACATTTCTAAATCCTCCCTATTTTTCTATCTGATTAATTTGCGTTGCGGGTAAAAACTAATTAGTGCTCCCAGAGACTCGCCGAGCTTCACCGCTCGGTGTCATAAAATGCGTGCCACTGCCGATCCTGGATTATAGGCGCTGCAGTGACGGGTGTGAGGGCGGGATAGTCTCGTAGGCTTTGTGGTCGGAATCAGGCCAGACAGTGGCCACTCTAGTGCAGGATTTTAACTAACTCAAAATGATGGTTGAAATAGTTCTTAACACTTGAACATAACTCACATGCTCACAACAACTATACTTTTAAATGTAATCTGTGGAAAATATTGTGGGTAGCATGTAATTATTTTTTTTGGTTCACATATTGGACATTACAATAACGCTTAATATATTCTAATACGAGATATATAACAATGTTTTACATAAAGTTTTGTATGTCCTAAAATAGTGAACATAGCATGCTTATTAAAATACTAAAAACTTATATAATATAAAGGTATTAAAAATAATGAGGCAGCTAATAGTCGATATCTAAATAACAACAAAAAAAGAAAAAGTTAAACTGAAAAAGTAATACATACATATACACTCACGCCTGTTATCCCCGAAGGGGTAGGCAGTCCCATGATGTGATAGGGGGCGAGCCTATCGCCATATCGGGCACAAATTCCAGACTCCGGGCTGATACTGAATAGAAAAAGTCAATATCGCTTTGCCCGACCCGGGGATCGAACCCGAGACCTCAGCTTTGCAGTCGTACTGTAATACAACTACGCCACCGAGGCAGTAAAAAAGTAATATTAATTATATAAATTTATATTAAGTATGTCGTACCAATGTATGCTACTGTTTGTTTTCCTTTACTTAATAAAATAAAATAAAAAACATGTCTTTATTACAACCACGGTAAAGTTTAGTGGCCGATCTGAACACAGTAGCTCCAATAAATAAATATCATTACGTAGAGTCTCTTATGATTATATCTCATACTGGAAAATAGCACTGTGGAAGAAATTAAATTCATCACTAAAATATAATTTTTCTTTTTCATTTTGAATATAATGAAAAAGATTTTTTTTATTGTATTGAATGACGAGACAAGTATGCCGTTCCCTCGATGGTAAGCGATACGACCACATTGAGTTACAAACTATTGTGTGGCATTCCACTGCGCCCATCCTGATACATAAGATATTGTCTTATTACGTTCTATAGTTACACTGGCTACAATATCCTTCTAGCAAAAACACAACCGTGCTTGCACACTGCTGCTTAACGGTAGAAATCGACATTGCGGTGGTGCCCCCACCCAGACGGACTCTTACATATGAGAGACCTACCGCCAGTAACTAGTATAATTACTATAATTCTTGACGTTTACTCAATAGTTACCTACTATGTTCAATTTCCCGAGGATCTTTTTATTTACAGGTTGGAATATTTATTGCGGTGTTTGAGCCAGTTATCTCAAATGAAAGCATTTTGGCGATGCTGTCCATTCAACAAAGAAATCAGGTAAGTGAAATAATTTTCCAAATACAGAGCCCTTTAAAATTTCATTGGATTAAACATTCCTTTGAAATTTTATATTAATTGCTGACGAATTCTCTTTCGGCAACGTTTACTGTTCTTGTTTAACTTTTTGGTGTTTGTTTAAAATGTAACATTTTTATTAAATTGCAAAAGATCTTTTGTTTTCTTCCGAACAAACTATTAACGGCAGTTTTGTTTTAAAGATTCTATCTTCAAATATAATAAAATGAATTGTTATATTATTTATTTACAATTTTATTGTAACAAACCACATTCTACGTTAGGAGTGAAATTGTGGGTGCCCTACGTAAAGGTACATCAGAATGGTACGAGGCTCTTTGTGCTCAAGATACTGAATCGGAGCGCGGCGAAGATCTTGTCAACTTGATCACGCTTGTGCAAATTGATCTACAGCAAGGACTCACATATTATCATCCGTTATTTGAAACGTGAGTATTAAACCACAGGCGTAACTTTGTTAAAAGTTATTTCATAAATCTAACTGCACTACGGTAGCACGTAGATAGATTTGTTTTGACATGCTCTAGTATTTAGGTTCGGATTAAACTTGTGTTAAAACACGTAGTTACTAATGATAATAATGGTTTGGTAGATTTAAAATAAGTAAATGTTTGAGGCACGAGATGAATTATTTATCGTAATTTTATCGAATCGCGGGAAAAAAACATCGCAAGATAACATGTTAGATCCAAATTCGAGCATAATACAGCTACGGACAATAACCTTCAAGTGAAATACACAATACGTTTTACAAACTACAACATAACTAAATGTCTAATATATATAAAAAAAGGTCAAACTTGTGTTGTCTGAAAGACTTCTTTATGTTTGCTCAAGTAAATTTCGCACGATGACACAAACTTAATATTTCAGAACGAATAATGTGCCGTACTTCAGCGTCGTTTTCACACAGATCGATAAAATGGTAAGTAAAGTATATGACTCGTTTACAAATTCGTCTTAGCTCAGGTCCTGCTAATAATTACATAAAACTGCGCTGACTATACACAATATATGAATAAATCGACGCATCTATAAATACTCATTAGTCTACCTAGAGTCTTGTGATACTTTAATATTTAAATTAAGTAAAACAATATGCTGTTCGAAATTAAAATAATTATGAATCTTTTAACTAAAACCCCATAAAATTTCCAGTATATGCTTAGAGAAATAAGTGTATGCCTGCTTGCCACTATTTCTCCTAATTTTAAAATTTTAGACAATAAGCTTTGAAATATATATAGGTTTAGCAGACATAATGTTACATTCATTAATAATAAGGTAAATTCTGGAATGTTATGATAAGCTTCTCTAATGTCCAAAACAGAACCAAAAGTAATTTGATATTTAAAAGGTCAGGTATCCAATAATAGGATAGTTGATTACTTTTTTGAAATACACTTAGCAAAAATATATGTCTTCCTAGATGTAACGGAAAAAGAATTTTCAAACTCGGGTCAATAAGTAAATAAGTAAGTGCTGGCACCACCAATCGTATATTTTATTAACTATAGAGCTAAAACCATCCATTCATTATGTATATTAAAATAAATAATGTCCAGAATCTCTTCAAACCTTCGACACAAAATTATGTAGGAATAGTACTGGAATTTATGGTACCATTTTTACGTGTCTAAATCCGCCAATATTTATCGCTAATTGAATAAACTTAGTAATGCTCCTACTAATTAGTGTTTGGTGTACTCTATATAGTTAAATAGAATAGCAATAATACGTTTATAGTTATTTATAATAGCAATAACACGTTTATAGTTACTTTTCCCATAACTGTTTACCAGGTTACAAACCCAAGGCAATATGAGATTAGATTTCCCATCATATTTCTTAGGTACTATAGTTTATTATGACATAATTCATACAGACATAAATACCATCATGCTTTTTTACATTTATCGACAGATGTGTAAGACATTCACATTTAGCCAATTATGTTAGGTTCCATGTATGAAAGGATGGGCCTATTACCTTTTTTTATGGCATCGAATGACGAGACGAGCATACCGTTCGCCTGGTGGTAAGCGATACGGCCACCCATAAACAGTAGATACATCATCCAGCACCTTGAGTTACAAAGTACTGTGTGGCATTCCACTGCGCTCGTCATCCTGAGACATAAGATGTTAAGTCTCATTATGTCCTGTAGTTATATTTACCGGCACATTTCCGGACCCGGGCTGATACTGAACAGATAACCCCAATATCACTGACCGACCTGGGATTTGAACCCGGAACCCCAGCGCGTTAGTCGTACCGAACACGCAATACAACTACGCTGCCGAGGCACTGATAATTACATACATAATCCCACCAATAAACATTTCGATTAGTGAAATGAGTATATAAATCATAGATTCCATTGCTATAATTTTATTATTTACTGTATTATACACACAACTCGCTCCCATGTACATAAATAGGTCACACAGTAAAATACGGTCAATGACGTGTCGTTTACAATAAAACGTAATTGTATTGGAGGCTCATCTGCGTTGATTGTTCTGTGGGAAATTGATTTTTGTAATCAGGAGGGGCATACAAATCGATATTTAAACTTCTGTACTCAACTCCAACACTCCACAAGACCGCAGTTCCGTCCTCGCCGTCGAGGACCTCAACGCCCCCCCCCCCCGCGACCCCTCTAGCAGTTCCGGCCCGCCTGCTGATGACAACACAAGCTAATAGGATTAGGCCTAAAAACCAATCTTTCCCTAATCGTTGATGTCTCATCCTCTCTCAGTGGCCGTCCTGAGCCGAGGTTCGTAACCCGTTAGTGGGTTACCCTCAGCATGTCACTTAATTCAAAGGGTTGCGAGCGCCTTCTGCGTTCACCCCAAAGACCGGTGTGGCCAGAAAAGCCGACTCTTGTCAGGCTACTGGCAGTAGGGCAATTACCAAAAAAAAAAAACTTCTGTATTTCTTACAAGTAACATTAAATATGAAGGTGCTAAGCTAATACGGACTAGCATATTATTTGTATCCAGGTGACAATTAAAAAAATTCGTGTCGGTAGAAATAGAAATGTTAAATGTTCGAATAAATAATGATCCTATAAAACTTTTTCTCATCTCTTAGTATTCCCCAAATCTATACTAATATTATAAAGCTGAAGAGTTTGTTTGTTTGTTTGTTTGAACGCGCTAATCTCAGGAACTACTGGTTCGAATTGAAATTTTTTTTTTTGTGTTGAATCGACCATTTATCGAGGAAGGCTTTAGGCTATATAACATCACGATGCAACTATTAGGAGCGGAGAAATAATGGAAAATGTGAAAAAACGGGGAAAATTATTCATCCTTGAGGGCTTCCATTGCATGCGCTGCGAAAACGGTTCAAGATATCAAAAATATATGTATGAAAGAATTATTCCTCTTGAAAGGATCTAAAAAAATGTCTGCGACAGTATATGTCTATCTTTTAAGATTAACTCACTAGAACCGTTTTTATGGTAATCAAATTTGGTCGAAATTAATGCATTATTTGTTAAGAGTTGTATCACCGTCATAATATTAATCTTTATCCAAATAAATGTGTTGGATAGAGTGATTCAACGGGAAGGTTTTTATGTACTTTTAGGCTGGAAAAACTTATTAACGCGGGCGAAGCCGTGGGCAAAAGCTAGTACATTAATAATATAGGTTTAAAAACCTAATTGACCCTCAAAATGCTTTTCACGATATTTTTACCTATAGGTAATTCACCCCAAAAAGCATGCATAGTTGATTTTAATTTGTTGAGTCTAATTTACATATCGGTGCAACTCGTAGATCGAAAATGCAAAAGTAGTTGAAAACTCTAAGCGTCAACGCGACGCCGCTCAAGTAATTATCATAATAAAGGGGCGTGTGTCTGTCTTTACATTATAGGGCTGGGCCCATTATCGTCTACCTACTTTGACCCAACATAAATCGATAGATAAAACAATGCACTGTAAAACTCTTGGAACACAATTATTAACAGCTTTCATCCACCTTCTGCACAGTCAGAAAAGTGTATGCTCGACCATCTTAAGATACTAAATAAGTCACTTGCGCGTCATCTATTAGCAACATGCACCTAACAACTAAAGTAGACAATAAGAGTTATCTAATGTTTCCTTTGTGTATCTCGAAACTATTGCACCTGCTTAGTAAAACATGAAAAAATTGGCATTTTATTTGAGATAGTGTACTAGCACCAAATTGGTGCTTGTATGTATGCCTTTTCATATTATGCATATAAATCGATAATAATTTACCGTAGAGTTTGCAATTTTATTATGAAAGTGCAAATGCTGATTCACATAATGCATAAATAATTCCCTTGCTTGCTCTACTTCGAAACTATTGTACCTGTTTAGTAAACATGGCATTTTATTTTGAGATAGTGTACTAGCACCAAATTGGTGATTTTATGTATGCCTTTCCATATTATGCATATAAATCGATAATAATTAACAATAGAGTTTGCAATTTTATTATGAAAGTGCAAATGCTGATTCACATAATGTATAAATAATTCCCTTGCTTGTTCTACTTCGTACTACAGGAGTTCTTTGCCCTCAAGTTATGATAATATTATTTATAATGATAGTATGTCCATGTTCCCCCATTGGAGAAAGACTTCCTTATGGCATGAATTTTCAAAAAAATTCTCACACTATTTACGGACTTGTGTGCAAAATAAGGGAAAAATTTTAGAGCTGCGGAATTTTAGACGTTGTCTTTCGGTCAATAAATTGTATTGCGTAGACAATAAGTCGCGTTTGTTATTATAAAGCGCCATGGGGTGCCCAACCTGCTGATCCTGTCCGGTCGTAGTGTAAGGGCATTCGGGTATGCAGCCCCGGCCACTCAAGCCACTATGGTTATTACCAATCTCCTATCCGTAACTGTAGTGTCCCTTAACCCATTAAATCCTCTCCACACACCAATTTTTCCTTTGAACTTTCCTTTCCTTGTTTCCTTTCCACAATTTAAGATCACAATATGATACGGGAGTTCCAAAGAAGTTACCCCAGGAGGGTACCGGCTACTGCCGGAGAATCCCTCCCTGAGTACGTCTCAGGCAGCCCTATCGTATCTGGGGGGGGCAGAATTTCCAAAGACGGCGACGCGATTTGCCATTCGTCACGTCCTGTCTCCCAAAAAGGCAAAACGTGGGCTGACGAATGCCGGTGTGCAACGATAAATGTTTGTGGCGCTGTGGATGTGAAGATAGATGAGATATGTGAGATGATGGATGTGAGAAGACTGGATGTGTTAGATGTGACCGAGACAAAAAAGAAAGGCTGTATGGAAACCACCCATTGCAACTATACAGCTTATTGGTCCGGAGTCTCGGTCACTGAAAGAAGTAGTCAAGGAGTGGGTGTGTTATTGTCGGATAGAATGGTGAAATGTATGAAAGATTATGAGTGTGTGAGCCCAAGACTCCTCTGGGTCAGACTGAAAATTGGTTTGACACGTATTTTTATTTTGTGCGTTATGCTCCAGATATGTCCAAGCCACTGGAAGTCAGGGAGGAGTTCTGGGATAATGTAAGAGATGTGTTATTAAAATGCGAGAGAAATGAAAAAATTGTAATGCTTGGTGATTTTAATGGTTGGGTGGGTGTACGTAGAGATGGATATGAGAAAGTGTTAGGGAAGTACGGAGATGAAAGAGTGAACATGAATGGTGAGAAACTGTTAGAATTATGTTTAGAGAGAAATCTGAGTGTCACTAACACAATGTTTGCCCATAAAAATATACATAGTTATACATGGCAACGACAATCAGATAGAAGTATGATAGATTTTGTCATCGTAGATGAGCGAATGAGAGGGAAAATATTAGATACGCGAGTGTACCGTGGTGTCAACGTTGGAACTGACCACTTCCTCGTAGTCACCAGAATAGCAGGATTATTTCGAGGATGGCGACATCACCGAAGTTTTGAATGTGGGAGTGGTCATGATAGAATAAAAGTGGAAAGAATGGAAGAAAAGGACGTGCGAGTTAAATATAAGAAAATTTTAAGTGAAAGGTTTAGAGAGCTAATGAAAGGTGAAGATAGGGAGATAGAAGAAATTTGGAAGGAAATTAAGAATGGTTTAGTGGAATCTGCCATAGAAGTATGTGGAGTAAAAAAGAAGAAGAATGCAAGAGACCCAAGAAATGAATGGTGGGACGATGAGGTAAAATGCGTGGTAAATAAAAAGCGACAGGCTTGGACAGATTTCTTAGCTGCTAAAGCCACCAGTAGAATGAGAGGTGTTACATGTGATAGTGAAAAGGTAGCAAAAAAGAAGTATGATAAATTGAAGAAGAGTGTGAAAGAAGTGATAGAAAAGAAGAAAGAAGAACACAAGGAAAAATATGATAAGAGGTTCTCTGCTGATTTTCGGGACAATGTAAAATTATTTTGGCATATGGTCCGAAAAGCTAGAGGTAAAGTAGGAGAATCTCAAGTGACTGTGGTAAGAGATAAAAATGGTAGGGTGTTAAGAGAAGAGAGTGAAGTATTGAATGAATGGAAGGAATATTTTGAAAGTGTATTTGAATGTAGAGCAGACACAGGAAGTCGTGATGGCACAAATGAAGATATGAATGAAGAGATAGGTTACGAAGGTGATATCTGCAGATATGAGTGGGTGAATGAGATAAGAACGGCAATAAAGTATACGAGAAGAGGAAAGGCCGCAGGTTATGACAGGATTTCGGCTGAAATGCTGAAGGAAGGAGGAGACCTCATTGTGCGCCTTCTGTGCCTTCTCTTTAACAAATGTTGGCGGTCCGGTCGAGTTCCAAACGATTGGTGCAAGGCCGTCATTGTGCCCTTGTTTAAAGGGAAAGGATCACAGCAGGAATGTAGGAACTATCGAGGTATCAGCCTCCTCAGTATAGTAGGCAAATTGTATGCTAGAATATTGATTGAAAGAGTGATGCGTGTAACAGAGACGAAAATTTGGGATGTACAAGCAGGTTTTCGAAAGGGGATGGGATGTATGGATCAAATATTTTCCCTAAGGTGCATAGCTGAGAAAACCTTAGCGAAACACCAGAAGGTTTTCTGCGCCTTTATTGACCTGGAAAAGGCTTATGATCGTGTGGTGAGGAATGATTTGTGGGCAACTCTGTCCATGTATGGCGTGGAGAGCAATCTGATTCGGGCGCTCAAATCCTTATATGAGGGCTCGAGTGCCTGCGTCAGAGTAAATGAGGCCTGCACGGCCTGGTTTGACATCTAACGCGGTGTCAGACAGGGTTGTGTAGCATCACCATGGCTCTTCAATCTCTTCATGGACAGTTGTTTGACCAATTTGAGAGAGTCTGATTGTGGATTAAGAATGGGAGGATTAGTGATTAAGTGTCTTTTGTATGCCGACGATCAAGTACTCCTTGCATCGTCGGTGTGCGAATTACAACATATGGTCACTATTGTGAATGAGGCATTTGAGAAAAAAGGTATGAAAGTGAACGTAAAAAAGACGAAAGTAATGGTTCTGGAGAGGGATGAATCGAGAACCGAGTGTAACATAATGATAGGAGATGAAAGAGTGGAACAAGTGAATGAATTTGTTTATTTAGGATGTATGTTCACTCGAGATGGAAAATGTGACGGAGATATTGAAAGAAGAGTAAAAATGGGAAATAGTGTTAATGGCGCCTTGTACTCGATTATGGCTAACAAAAATATTTCTAATAGCGCTCGGTTAGCCATTCACCAAGGAGTCCTGGCGCCATCACTAATGTATGGGAGTGAGTCGTGGGTGTGGCAGAACAAGCATGAATGCAAGATAAATGCAGTGGAGATGAGAGCTTTGAGACGTATGTGTGGGCTGAAAGTAAGTGATAGAGTGTGGAATAGCGTGATAAAAGAAAAATGTGGATTGAAAGAAGATGTAGTGACTAAGATTGAGAAAGGAATGCTTCGGTGGTTTGGCCACATTGAAAGGATGGATGAAAGGAGAGTAACGAAAGAAATTTATATCGCGAAGGTCAGTGATAGTGTCGGACGGGGACGTCCTAGACGTACCTTTATGGACCAAATTGACGACCTCTTAAGGAAGGGTCAAATAAGGAGTTCTCGTAACCGACGAGCATGTATGAAGAGACTGATGACTGTGGAAGAAGCGAAAGAGGTATGCTTGGATCGTAGCACTTGGCGCTCCATAGTCTCTGCCTACCCCAATGGGAGAAAGGCGTGAGTTTATGTATGTATGTATGTTATTATAAAGGAATTACAATTATTACTGAAAAAGGAAGTTTGTTAATAACACAAAAACAACTGTCTTGAACCTAGCATAGCCATTTTCAATTACTTAAAACTTATTATTATACTAGCTGTTGCCTGCGGCTCCGCCCGCGTTAAAAAGTTTTTTCGGGGAAAAGTCCCGCTTTATACTTTTCCGGAATAAAACGTAGCCTTAGTTACTCCTTATTACATCAGCTACCACCCAATAAAAGTCCCGTCAAAATCGGTCCAGCCATTTCAGAGATTAGCCGGAACAGACAAAAATAAATTAAAAAATATTTTGGTGTATGTACCGTATATATATTCACTAGCTTTTCCCCACGGCTTCGCCCGCGTTAATAAGTTTTTCCGGGCTAAAAGTACATAAAAACCTTCCCGTTGAATCACTCTACCCAACACATTTATTTGGATAAAGATTAATATTATGACGGTGATACAACTCTTAACAAATATTGCATTAATTTCGACGAAATTAGATTACCATAAAAACGGTTCTAGAGAGTTAATCTTAAAAGATAGACATATACTGTCGCGGACATTTTTTTAGATCATTTCAAGAGAAATATTTCTTTCATACATATATTTTTGGTATCTTGAACCGTTTTCGCAGCGCACGCAATGGAAGCCCTCAAGGATGAATAATTTTCCCCGTTTTTTTTTTTCACATTTTCCTTTATTTCTTCGCTCCTAATAGTTGTATCGTGATGTTATATAGCCTAAAGCCTTCCTCGATAAATGGACTATTCAACACAAAAATATTTTTTCAATTCGAACCAGTAGTTCCTGAGATTAGCGCGTTCAAACAAACAAACAAACAAACTCTTCAGCTTTATAATATTAAGTATAGATTAGCACGGATTGTTTAAGTTTTATATTTTTTTAATAGATACTGCATTGCATCTTTGCCAGAGTCAGGTGTTATAAACATCTAGCTTAACGTAGATGCACGTCAATATTTAGAAATGATTGCGTCAAACCACGAATGTGTTTAAACGGTCAAAGAAGCATTGATCGCTAAATCACCTAGTGACACAACTTATGAAAAGTGTACTTATGAAAACTTATGAAATAATTCTGTTTGAACTCTATTTCCTTACAATATTAGATTATGATTGAAGTGCGCAATACAAAACAAGAAGTAGGTATGTACAGTCAGAAAAGTGTATGCGTGACCACCTTAAGGTTCTAAACAAGCCTCTTGGGCGTAGTCTGTCCGCAACATGCAACTAACAACTAAAGTAGACAATAAGAGATATCTGCGGTTATCTTCGAACATGTCCGAAACCATCGCACATGCTTGGTAAATTATGAAAAATTTGCATTTTGACTTACGAAAATTACAGCACTATTAACTCGTCAAACCCCGCTTATATATATAGATGTATGGGAAAACCCTATATATATGGACGCCGGCGTCCGTCGCAGGGCTTGACCAGTCAAACTGTATGTTGTTTGATGTGCTTGTGTCGGTACATAAATATATAGCTGAATAAAAATAAATCAGACTATTGTCATCCAGAACCCTTTTATTGCAAATGCATATTATTATAATTGTTACAAAACTAAATAAATGTGTTTGTGCTGCGAAACAATGACTTAAAATCTTTAAACTCTTAGGTATCGGAAGATATAAGGCAATGCGTGGAACATTGGGTAGCTGAAGGCTGGTGTGGAGTTGCTGAAGAAGAAATTTATGACGAACAAGGCATTGGAGGTAACTAATTTGCTGATTAATTATCATAGTATTAGTGCAATCAATGAACTTTATACAAACAATTTTGTAACATACATTTTATTCCTATTTTGTGTTAAGTAGTGTGCGTGGTATCGGCAAAGACGCTGCCATTTGAACTGCTGGCAGCAGTACGGGAGCTGTGCGCGGCGGCTGCACCCGCGCCGCACACACACTCCCCGCACGATCCACCCTCGCAGCTGCTACAAGCTTACCTGTAAGTCTTACAATAAGTTTAGGATAATTTAAAGTGCTACAGCAAGCATATTCACATATCAATAACGTTTAAAACAGCACAACTAGTTTTTTATTCGAAACTTGAGAAGAATTGATCCAAGCTAGAGGTACCAGGCTGCCCAACCAGGCTTAATATATGACTAAATATATTTATGCTTTATTTTAAGGATCTGTACTAGCTCAATTCTCTATTGCTTTAATATTAGTAAATGACAACATAATTTGTTTTACTAGTAGAAAAAATAAAAAGTATTATCGGTTATGTATGGTATTTTTAGACTAACAATGGTATTAAGCGAATGAAAATAGGAGAAAATGGTGGTGAAGTTCGCAGATGAACAGCATAAAAACCGGATCGGAACTGTATTGCAAACAGTTGTACACTTATAGAATTGAGAAATTTACGTTTTACGGCAGTAGATATATTAGCAGTCAACATTGATGTATTAAAAAACTCACATATCAATGGCAGTCAAGCAATATTTCCATTTAAAGTATGTCTAGTTTGCATTTTTATAGGCTTTCTTGCGTTCATTACTTCAACAAACAATAACCAATCTCTTATGCTGTATTTACTATTCTATCTCACAATAGCGGAACGTTCATGAATATTGAAATAAGGGTCGAAAAAATAATCTACAAATAATATATGATAACAGATGGTTTCTGTTTTTCAACATGAAAGATTTTCTGGAATCTCAATACGTATCTACTTGAATAAACCGTGCCCTGCGGGCAAATTATCAGGGTCCATACAATAGAGTAAACATATTCGTGCGTTTATTACAATTACAAAACATACTTAGTCTGTGCAATACTATTATGATTGAATTAAACAATTTAACTACAAGACTTAACGCTACACATCATCCAATTATGAAACGTAAGTTATGAGACTATGAGATTGTGATTACATTAAAAATTCTACGTAATAAATATAACAAAGCTCTAGGGGTATGTACGCATTATCTGAGACAGGAGCAATTAACTAGTGGTAATTAAGGAGTGAGCCGTAATCGGGCCTTGTGTAATTGTTGTTTAATTGTTGTTTAAGCATGTAGTTACCTCGGTGACACATGTTGCGCGTTATATTATGATGTTTGTTGGTCGCAGGTGGTTCGAGCCGCTTATTGATCGATGGCTCGCCGTTACCAAAACTATGGCGCTGCAGAGAGTGCGCGCCTCCGTCGAACTCGGTAAGATAATACAAATGTACTCATTTATGGATTTGTAATATATGAACATTTGTTTAATGAGTGTTTTACTGTGAACAAAGTACCTATAAAGATTATTAATAAACTTTTTTGGGCTTTATTCGAATACAGAAAACATTTCATCATTTATACCGTTCTTGGAAATTGTTGCTAAATTATTTTTTAGATTGGCCTTCAAATTGAATTTTATCTTTCCTTTTGATTAAAACGAATTTTCTACGGTTTTAGAACAAACAGAATTATGAGGAAAGATTAACACATATATTTTTAGGGTCTTATCCACAAAAGGGAAAAATATAATAATTAATCAGATATAGATATCTTATGATTAGGTACCTATAGTGTACAATTATTGATACTCTAATTAAAGTAGTCACAGAGATACTTCTCACACACAGCACGTGCAGCATGTTCAGCATTTATCACCGAAGGGGTAGGCAGAGGTGCAAATAGGGCACCCACTTTTCGCCAAGTGTGTTCCGTCCCGTGATGTGACAAGGGGCGAGCCTATCAACAAATTCTGGACTCCGGAGTAATACTGAGCTAAAAAACTAATATCACTTTGCCCGACCCTGGATTCGAATCCAAAACCTCAGAACGCTGTCGAACCGCACACCCAATACCCCTACGCCACCGAGACAGTCCATTAACTTCATTATTTTACATATCTTGAAAGTTAAGGATTTAGGCAGATCATTCTACTTATATTATAACTAGCAACCCGTCCCAGATTAGCTTCGGTGGCAGAACATAATATGCTTTAATTGTTTTTCTGCCGTAGTATCTGTTTAAGAGCGCTTTATTTTCTGGGACAAAAGTACTGCTATATATTTTCCAAAGATAAAAGTCCCGCTATATACTTTCCCGGGATACAAAACAGCGTACGCCCTACCTTAAGTCTCAAACTATCTCCATAATTATTTTCTTGCGGTTCCAATCGCAGAAAACGATTATCCGGAAAAAACCGATATGTTATTCCGGGATAAAAAGTGGCCTGTGTCCTTCCCTAGGTTTTAAACAATGTGCATACTAATTTTCGAGGTTCTCCTCGCGAAATACGTGTTTCTGGATTTCAAACTATTTCTATAACAAAATTTCTGTTGGTTTGAACCAAAAAAAGGTTTTTCTAGATGAATTTCCGGTTTATATCTTTCCGGGATAAAAAGTAGCGACTGCAATGCTGAGGTCTCGGGTTGGATCCCCGGGTCGAACGAAGTGTTATTGAGTTTTTCTATTCAGTATCCGCTCGGAGTCTGGAATTTGTGCCCGATATGCCGATAGGCTCGCCCCCTATCACATCATGGGACAGAATTACGGCGAAAAGTGGGTGCACTAGTTGAGACTCTGTCTACCCCTTCGGGTATAAAAGTCGTGAGTGTGTGTGTATGTGTGGATAAAGAAGTCTAGATCCTAGGATTTTAAACTATCTCCATGCCAAATTTTAACCAAATCGGTTCAGTGGTTTAGACTTTGGCCGTGACGGTACCGCACGTGTGAAACGTTTTACCGGGAAAAAAATCTTGATTTCTTTTTTCCGGGATAAAAAGTAACCTAAAACTTTCCCTGATCTCAAAATATGTCCATACCTACCAATTAGCATCAAAATCCGTGGTGTAGCTTTTGAGTTTATCGCGTTCAGACAGGCAGACGCCGTGAGCTTTACTTTATAATATATATGTATAATATTCAACTATTTCATAGCCTATTGGGGATATAGGACCTTGAACTAATTAATATGATATTTTGTGATGATTCCGACAATTTGTAAATCTATCTCGAAATGATTTCAAAAAATGTTCAAGAACTAGTTATATCTGAAATTGGCATTACAATTTAATTTTAATACTTTCTAAATCACATACCTAATACCACGTAGCGTTTCTTTTATTTCAAAATAATAACATTATAGAGACTGGAGATGCGGTCGGAATGATATCAGCTCGCTTACGATAGATACTTGTGCGGTTTGAAGTGACCCTAATCAAAGGAAATGAACAACACACAATCCGATAGCGCAGCGCATTTCCGGACATTTCTCCTTTAGCAAAACATAACGTTTTTAAAGAAATTGGGAATTCCAATAATGAGTTTTTCTCCAGAGAAGGCAAATAACATTGCGAATAACATTTCTCATTTAAAATGTGATTATAAAAATCCTTATGCTTTTAAATATAAACACAACTTTGATTGATTATTAATATTCGTATGCTATAACTTATCACCCCCCTTGCTATGGAAAATGACTTAAGCCGGTGAGAGGAGGTCACGACCCTCAAAACTGAGAAGAACGACGCAAGGAGGAGGTGGATTGTATGTTATCGGAACTAACACGTAAACTGAAAAATATTTGACATTTATTTATCTTCAGAATGAAAGTCTATGACAAAATATTCATAGATTTCTCCAAATCGTAACGATTGTTTTGCAAACGTCTAAAAGACTAACGTAGTGAATAAAAATACGATTTTCGAATAGCAGTGGCATTATCGTTGTGAGTTCAAAAATCGAAGATTGACACCCCAAGCCAGGGCAGGCTACTATTTAGATAAGCATCAGTATCAAACGTGACTGTAACACGAAACCTTTTTTTTGGACGAGACAAGGCTTCCCTTATCTTCTACATTATATTTCGACTATTAAACGCGAAATAGGACTGTATTACAAATTTGCTGTTTATAATTTTCTTATGAACATGCAAAAACTTAAAATATTCTTGCGATTTTTTGTATGTACAGAAAATAGTGGAGAAATAAAGTTTGTGAGTGGTGTATTAGGAAATAGTGATGTATTTATAACGGTTTAAAAAGAACTTTGAAATACTCCATGTGTTAATTATGTTTTATCATAAAATTATGAGAACTAACTATACTGTTGCATGTCTTTGGTCAAGGTAAAATATCTCATATCAAGAAAATATGCAACGATAAAATATAAGCCCGTTTGTGCTATTTATTGGAATAAAGCAAATATAAACTGAGACACTATTTATAATATGTGCGTAACTTTTAATGCGTAAAACATGACGAATATTTTGAAAGACAGTTTTGAAAGAAAGTAAAATGTTTCTAACATGTTCCTGTAATCACTGAATATTACTTTAGATCGTCCCGTGGAGGGGGAACATCTCGTGAAACATAGCACTTCATCAGTAGACACGGCAGCTTGGTGAGTTCCTACACCTGTAATTTAGTTTCATGAACCTGCTGGCTCCGCGCCACGCAGCGACATACCGCGAGCCAGCCAGTTTTCGAACAGTAACGAAAAACTACCTTATAAACCTACTTTCGTGCCAACGTAATGTCCCGATGAAAATTTTGCATACTTGGAGAAATGTATAAAATATTTTTATAACACAGACCTAGCAAATTCTGACTAATATCAAAGTCCCATTGCCATGAAGTCACAGTATTGATATTGTAATTGTAGCAAGATTCACTGTAATAAATTCTATGATCGTATTTAAAATTTGTGCTCTCTAATATTTTTTGCTTGTGGGACGTGTTTGGTTGAGCTCCATATTAAAGCGCTCTTTGTTGCTGATTGAAAGCTTTTATTTGACAAACCAGCCTGTACCACATGCGGCTGGTATGGCGCGCGATCGGCGGCGCAGAGGAGGGCACGGCGGGGGGTTCTCTGCGACTCCTGGAGGCGGCCTGCGCCACCGCCCTGCACTACGCGGACCTCGTGCACGGCGCACTCGCTGACCAGGGATATTACGAAAACCATGGTAAATGATACCACGGCAATATGCCCAGTTTTTGAGCATTATCTAGAGCGACGCTACGTGACTTTAAATAATAATTCAATTATCATAAATTAATGTGATTTACATGATGAACTAGTTAATAATGATGAACTAGTTAATAATGATGAACTAGTTAATAATTGTGCAAGTACCATTATTGCAACAAAAAGTATCAATGTCCCTACACAATCACATTATAACATATATTATGAAAATTTTAAAGTAAAAGGGTGCCCTAGATTGATGTGGAAATCAGTCACGTGCATACCATAAAAGAGACATTAAAAATATCTACAAATACTTTATTTTCAGGGCGCTCACTTTCCCGAATAAGCTACGAATTCAATATTATTTCATTATCAACTTTATTGTTTGTCTTTGAAACTTGCAGTAAATTATATAGAATGCGTTATTATCCTACGTATAGAATTGTTTTGACATACTATGAACATTTTATTTTTAGAAAAAATTGCACAAGTTCACAATTTTGATCAAAATACATATTTTATTAAAATGCTGACAAGATAATCACCCTAACCAAAGCCAATTTTTGGTTACCTTTTAACTTGGCCAGCTACCAACGAACCATTAAAGGTTTATTATAATTATAAATTAAAGTAATATGTTGATGTGGATTTAAAAAAAAATCTTATTACCTTAATGGATGATATTTTTTTGTAACAGTAATGGAACAGGCCTTTGTTTTTCATGGATGAATTTTTTCGAAAAAGCATTACGAACATTAACTATCAGTAACATGGTACTTAAGTTACCTACTTGTAAGTAGGTAGGTAGAAATAAAATGCGAGTGTTTATTGAATTTTCTAATCTAAACGACTACACAGTTCTTTAAACATGGTAAAAGTTTGCTTCGACGCTTTAAAGTGATTTGCAATTCGTAGTAAGGCATTGTGACAAGTATGTCATTCTAAATTAATATGTATAATATAATAATAATATAGTTTCTATGTCACGTTTTATGATATGAACGTTGAAAGTATGAACGAGTTAGATGTATTCTAAGGCCCTACATATGCATAGATTTACATTTACCTATCTGTGATCTTAGGTATATGTATTTTTATACTAGATAAGTCTATACTAAAATGATACGTCTGCAACAGGCCAGAACAAAACAACGGAGGAAATATGTACTATAGTGAACAATCTTGAGTACGTCCGGCGCTCGCTGTCTGAATACGACGATGAACACATGTAAGTACCTAGACTAACATTAACTGCCTACGCCCTCCTACGTACAAATCATTCAACACTGGACTCTCCGTTGGCGGCTACTCCACATTACTAGAAATTTGTCAGCTTTGCACCTTATAAATAACCGCTTGAAATGTAATATATGACAGAGGAGATGATGTTCCAAACTTATTTCCGGAGCTCCGCACAGTTGAAAGGCTCACAAGAAAGTAGAGACTGCCTACTTCAAATGCCGCACGCACGCACGCACGCACACACACGCACACGCACACGCACACACACATACACACACACACACGCATACGCACCCGCCTTCAATCCCCGAAGGGGTATGCAGAGCGCAACTAACGGAACGGACGGAATGCACCCACGCTTTGCCGTGCGCATTCCGTCGGATGATGTGAGAGGGAGCGAGCCCATAGCCATATCGGGCACAAATTCCACTTTCCGGAATAATACTGAACAGGACAATCGCTCCTGAGTGCTATAGGCTACTTTTTATCCCGGGAAAATATTTCGACGGCTCCCAAGAACAAAGTCGTATATGCAAAATGAAGCTTTTCAGTAGAGTGCTTTGAAAGTCTAAGTTAATTGTGAAAATCACAAGTTATAGTGAACAAAACATTATATTCTATAGGGTTCAGTAACAACTTTGAACTTAATGTGTGAAAATAGCACTAATTCGCACATGAATACAAACTAACGACTTTCAAAGCGCTCTACTGAAAAGCTAACATTTTGCATATACGACTTTGTTCTTGGGAGCCGTCGATTTTTGTCCCGGAAAAACTTTTTCACGCGGGCGGAGCCGCGAGCACTACTACTGGGTAATATTTTCCATACATAGTGTAACACAAAGTCACCCGCCGCTTTTGTACACAATAAACTCAAAAACGACCAAACGAATTTCGCTGAAATTTCGTATGGAGACAGTTATTAGTTTGAAAAGGTTGTAGGCTACCTTTTATCCCGGAAAAACCCTATCACGCGGGCGAAGCCGCGAGCAAAAGCTAGTTCATTATAGTAATAAGCAGTTTTTGGTTTAACCCGTCAAACCCCGCTTTTATATATATATATAGATGTATGGCGAAACCCTATGTACCGGGACGCCGGCGTCCGTAGCGGGGCTTGACGAGTCATATTTTTAATTAAATAGGAATAAAAAAAACAAATTTCATAATAAGTTACATAACCCTAAGACACGAGTTTTTTATTTAATGAATAATTAATATTATGTCTTGCTTTTTATTTTTTGTATTACGTATTCTTCAACTTTGCTATTTTTTATTGAGTTTTAATCAAATTTAGGTATATTTGTTATGTGAGAGTCCTTAATCTAAATGTTACCAATTTAATTATTTTATCTATACGAATGCTGTTTCACACCTGTAATTGGTGAGCAGACTGGTCCTTAATATTGTATAATTTCAATTATGAATGTTAAGTCTTCTAACTGTTGGTGTGTCTTTTAGTAAATAAATAAATAAATAAATAAATTCTTAAGTTTCAGTGACCTATTTTATCAGCGCTATTATTTATGTTAATAACTTTGTGAAAAGGAGCAGATTTAACTTAACAACCCTGCTAAATGATTGTAAAACATTCGTAGCATTGTTTCACAACGAGCGATTATCCTTTATTTTATGAAGACATTACTATGCTATACGGAACGTTTACAAACAATCTTTGTAGCAATCAAGTTCCACTTTACTACTCGGGTAAGTTGACTACAGATTCTGGTACATTGTATTTGCGCTTTATTATTAATGTTTCTTCAAGATTATGTGTGCGGATATAAATTATTAAGCGGGAACAGTAATGTTATAGAAGCCTTGTTTCTTTTTGTACAACCGTATAAATTCTGTGTAATGTGTAACAATAAACGATATTTTAAAATTTACCTACGTGTGCTTATATTATGTAAAATTCGAGCGTGCGAATGACCTGCAAATATCCGTTATATAAATTAAGGGATAACTCACTCTATTAGTATTATTACATAATAATTATTTTAATGTCAAGTCGCTAATAAACCTTAAGTTTTATGCTTTCATTTATTTTTAACTGATTTCAAAAAGGAGGTTCTTTATTCGATCCGTATGTATGTATGTATGTTTGTATGTATGTATGTGTATGGCCGCGAGTTTCTCAAAAACTACTGATCTGGTTTGGATGTGGTTTTCGATATTCAAATGTATATTTTGCAGTGAAGGTTTTAGGATATAATTTATGAAGATCTGTTGAAGATCTTCGGAGATAAACAATGTAACGCTTTAATAATTACTAACAGCAGATGACTCGCGAATGCTTCAATCGTATACCTATGATGTATTGTTTACACCATTCCATAATGAACTAACAAAAAAGCAATAAATAAAAACTTTTTAATAAAAAATAAACCGACTTCAAAACCGTTACAAATCAAAAAAATAATTAAAATATTTTGTATTCGCTTTGTAAATACGTATATTTGGAGTCGGTGCCTAAATTAAATTGAACATTTCTTTCGTATATTCGTTCATGTATTTGCTTAGCTTAGCTGCCAATTTAAATTAGGCATCGACTCCAAACATACGTAGATACCAAGCGAATATAAAGTTGAATAATTTTTTGGTTTGCAGTGGTTTTGAAGTCGGTTTATTTTTTGTTTTTGATCATAGAGATACTATCATCTCTATTGACTTTAGCTATCTACGATGTATAAATTAATCACTGGTAGCTACCAACTACAGGCAACATGCCGAAAACAATCCAAAAAAGGCCACAATCTTCAACAAGATTATATCAATCATCAAAACATAAATGCTGAGTCAAGTAAAAAAGTTTGAAGAAGCATGATTTTTTTTTTAAAGTTAACACAAAATGTATGCTTACTAACAACGTAGGGAATGGTAGGGTACATTTCTCTACATTTATTATCCACTATATAAAGAGACAAATCCCTTTCTCATTGTCTTACCACACCATATTTAAATAACACCATATCCGTAGTACAAAGTTGCCACATATTATTTTCATTCACGAATGTGCCCTACCTGGCTGTGTATGAATAAATGTACTCCAAAAGTAAATTTTAAATTAAAATATGAATCATTAAAAACTATTAATTACCTAAGCATATTCTAGTCCCTTTTAATACATGCTAAGTTGAAAACCCTCTATAATAAAAAAAAATAGTCATACTCTCTAGGAAGAAATCAGGAACAGTAAATTATATTATTGAAGTTATATCTACTTCCTTAGGTACGTTATGCATCATCTAACAAAAAAAAATCTTAGTTGACAGTGTTCACAAACGCAGTCGGACGCATCTGCTCACTCCGAGATTTTATTGCTCTACCTATAATATCACCAACCTAATTATGAAGCTGAGCGTGCTATGTATATATTTATATCTTTTGCTAGCAGCTTCGCCCGCACGTAAGGTTGTTATTGGATATAACATACATTATACATACATATCCCATCATATCATCATTGATATCATGTCATCCCGCTATAAATTTTCACCGGATTGTAAATCTAAACCATTCTCGAATCCACCTGAAGACACATAAAAACATATTATATACGCACAGAAGAATTACATATAAAAAAAACTGAAAGGTCAATCCGTCACTCACTCACTCATCTCGAAATCTCAGGAACTACCAGTGATTAGGAGTCTCAAATTTTGCATGGGGACATTTAAAATTTTTTTTTAGGACGTAGGTATTCACTAAGACGGGCTTTTGCGAGATTCAATTCTTTTTTTTTAGGACGTAGGTATTCACTAAGACGGGCTTTTGCGAGATTCAATTCTTAAGGGGGTAAAAGGGGTGGCAAAGTTTATATGGTTTGTTCCGAACCGATTTTGATGATAATTGATATGGAGACCCTGGGAAGGTTTAGGGTATTTTTTATCCAGGGTTAACTATCATGGGGGCGAAGCTGAGGGCAAAAGCTTGTTTTGTATATATTGAATAGTCGTGAATTCAATTTATCCGTCAGTCAAAATCAACGATTTTGTACAAGAACTCTCGCACACCGCTATTACGTGAACTCTCTCATACTGTTATTACGTGAACTCTCTCACACTGTTATTACGCGAACTCTGTCACACTGTTATTACGCGAACTCTCTCACACTGTTATTACGCGAACTCTCTCTCACACTGTTATTACGCGAACTCTCTCACACTGTTATTACGCGAACTCTCTCACACTGTTATTACGCGAACTCTCTCACACTGTTATTACGCGAACTCTCACACTGTTATTACGCGAACTCTCTCACACTGTTATTACGCGAACTCTCTCACACTGTTATTACGCGAACTCTCTCACACTGTTATTACGCGAACTCTCTCACACTGTTATTACGCGAACTCTCTCACACTGTTATTACGCGAACTCTCTCACACTGTTATTACGCGAACTCTCTCACACTGTTAATTACGCGAACTCTCTCACACTGTTATTACGCGAACTCTGTCACACTGTTATTACGCGAACTCTCTCTCACACTGTTATTACGCGAACTCTCTCTCTCACACTGTTATTACGCGAACTCTCTCACACTGTTATTACGCGAACTCTCTCACACTGTTATTACGCGAACTCTCTCTCTCTCTCTCTCACACTGTTATTACCCCTGAAGGAGGTGGAGGCCAAGAGGGCCGCCTTACGGCGAGCCGCCGTGGAGGAGTGGCGTCTCAGGCTGGAGGCCCCGTCGTGGGGGCACCGGGTCGTAGAGGCAGTGCGTCCTGTCTTTGCCGAATGGCTGGACAGGCGCCACGGAGCGGCAACATACCGCCTGACGCAGGTGCTCACCGGGCATGGCTGCTTCGGTGAGTTCCTGTTTCGGGTGGTAGGTGTAGAGGAGTCGGCCGTGTGTCACTATTGTGACAACTGCCCAATGGACACGGCCCAACATACGTTGGAGTGTTGTCCAGCCTGGGATGAGGAGCGCAGCGCTCTCAGAACAGTCGTCGGAGAAGACCTCTCACTGCCGGCCGTGGTCGCTTCCATGGTCGGCGGTCGGGAGGCCTGGCAGGCGGTGGCCCACTTCTGCGAGGCGGTCCTCTCGCGGAAGGAGAGTGCCGAGAGGGATCGCCAGCGCAGTGGTGATCCCTCCCGCCGCCAGACGAGACGTAGGAGGCGTCGGGTGGACGACTGACCGACGTCTCCCGCCCTGTGGATTGGGGGCGTTTGGAGAATTCCACCACGGTATCCCCTGCCTGTCGTAAAAGGCGACTAATAGGGGCCTCCGGGGGTCACGGG
Organism: Lapara coniferarum; assembly: GCA_949316025.1. NCBI lineage: Eukaryota > Metazoa > Arthropoda > Insecta > Lepidoptera > Sphingidae > Lapara > Lapara coniferarum. The sequence goes on from OX438924.1 coordinate 9,582,494, forward strand.
TGGGCGGGACGTGCCGCCCACCCATCAGTCTAGCCAACTTCTGTGACCCCCGTGATGGACATGTCCGAGGCAGCGTGTCTCACGCTGCCTCGGACACCAACAGGCGGACACGATGCGGTGTTTCGGGGGCTTCTGAGCCCCCGCAACAGGAAAAAGGACCGCAAAAACGCGGTACGCGCAGGGGCGGTTGCGGACGACAACTTAGACGTGAGTCGGAGGAAGCCCGCAGCCGTCCCTAATGAGCCGAAGATGGCCATATAAAAAAAAAAAAAAAAAACACTGTTATTACGCGAACTCTCTCTCTCTCACACTGTTATTACGCGAACTCTCTCTCTCTCACACTGTTATTACGCGAACTCTCTCTCACACTGATATTACGCGAACTCTCTCTCACACTGTTATTACGCGAACTCTCTTACACTGTTATTACGCGAACTCTTCCACATTGCTATTACGTGAACTCTCGCACTCTATTACGTAAACTTTCGCACACTACTATTACGCGAACTCTTGTACACTATTATTACATGAACTCTCAAGTACCGTATATTAAGTCAACTCTCGTCTATTGTGTTACTCCCCGAAAACAGTCCAACAGACACAGGTCCTAATATCCCGATGAAGGTGAAAACGAATTGGCGTCTTTTAGGCACCAAGCTCGCGGACACCTCATCCACTGATCTTTCCGCGATCCCGACCAACATCGTGACTCCTGATGAAACGACCAGCGCGATACGCGTCTTCACCGACCACCTTCAGAACGTTTTGAGCGAAAGCTCCGAGAGGGTGCCAGAGACTGTTCACAGTCACTGGCAACTTCCCGAAGACGTTCGGTGGTGGGTGAGGCTGCGTAACGCTACGCTCAAAGCCTGCGCGACGAGACCCGTCCCGGAACGACGACATCTTGCGCGCTACCTCCAACGTGAGGTTAAGCGTCGCGTAAAAGAGGTCGTCGATTCGAGGTGGGACACTCGTCTTGCCGATATCGATCCGACTCATACCGCCTTTTGGCAACTGGTTCGTTCCTTCAGGAGGAACGATGTGGCCTCCATGCCTCCGCTCAATCGTCCGAATCAACGCCCGGCGTTTGATGACGACGAGAAAGCGGAACTACTGGCCGGCAGCCTGGAGTCTCAATGCTCGCTCACCTCTGTACCTGTAGATGACGACATTCTTGTTGCGGTTGACACCTTCGTCGAAGATAGGAACGCGGTCCGGCCACCGCCAATCTCTATACCGCGACCGTTATACGACAACGTCGACCCGGACGTCGACCCGCCGCCCGATCCCCTTGCGCCGGTGACGATCGAAGAAGTCACCACTCTGATCAAGGCACTCAAACGTAGGAAAGCCCCCGGGGGCGATCTAATCCCTAACCGTATGATCAAGATGCTCCCGGAGCATCTAGTACAAATTTTAACTTCCATTTACGACGCCGCGTTTCGTAACTGCCTCTTCCCAGAGGTCTGGAAAGAGGCAGTTGTGATAGGAATCCACAAGCCGGGGAAACCCGCTTTCGAACCCTCCTCTTATAGGCCCATCAGTCTGCTCAGTACTCTGGGCAAAATCTACGAGCGGATCGTCCTCGACCGCCTTAAAATAGTAGCTTTCAATCAAAATTTGATCCCTTCAGAACAGTTTGGCTTTCGCGCTAGACACAGTTGTGTCAATCAGGTGCTCCGCATCACGGAGTACGTCCACGAACAATTTCGTAAAGGAATGCCTACCGGTGCTATTTTCTTCGATATCGAAAAAGCATTCGACAGGGTGTGGCACAACGGCTTGCTTTTCAAGCTGTACACTCTCAACGTGCCCACACAACTCGTGCACATCATACGAGATTTCCTGTCGAATCGCGGTTTCAGATATCGCGTGGAGGGAACTCTCTCTTCCCGACACACCATCACGGCCGGAGTCCCGCAAGGCTCCGCCCTGTCCCCTTTTCTTTTCTCGCTGTACACAAGCGACATCCCTAGACCACAAAACGCCCATCTGGCACTATTCGCGGATGATACCGCAATCTACGCTTCACGTATAGACCCCGACAAAGTGGTGCGCAATTTGCAAACCGCCGCCGACGAACTCGGTGAGTGGTTCCGCAAATGGCGAATCACCGTCAATCCCACCAAAAGCCAGGCCATCCTTTTCACTCGGGAAAGGAAAGTCCATATCCCTCACTTTTCAGTCCGCATGTCCGACCAGGTTATCCCCTGGAAGGGCCAAGCCAAGTATTTAGGAGTAACCCTTGATCAGAGTTTGACCTTCATCCCACACGTAAATGCGGTACGCGCGCGAGCCGCATTCGCGATGAGCCAGCTTCACTGGCTCCTAAACAAAAATAGTAAGATGTCAATCCGCAACAAGATTAGGATCTTTAAAACATGCATCCGTCCGATAATGACATACGCGTCGCCCGTATTCGCTCATTTACCGCCCCGTCGCCTTCAGCGAATGCAGGTGCTTCAAAATCGATTCTTACGACATGCACTTGGTGCCCCGTGGTACGTTCGCAATCGCAACCTCCACGTGGACACCAATATGCCGACCATCAGGCACTTTATGCAGTGCGCCAGCAGACGCTATTTCGACAGGGCGGTAAACCACCCGAACACGCTTATCCGTAAAGCGTCTATATATACTCCATTTGACCGCGCCAAATGGAGACGACCGCGATCAGTCCTGACCGATCCAGAGGACGAAATCACTCTAGCTTTACGCGAAAAGAACGAGCATTTAAAGCTCATACACTCCACAAGACCGCTGTACCGTCCTCGCCGTCGAGGACCTCGTCGCGTTCCCCATAACCCTGCCCTCTCGTAGCAGTTCCGGCCCGCGTGCCGAAGACTACAATCAACACGTTAAATAGGATTAGGTTAAAAACCATATTCCCCAAACGTTGATGTCTTATCCTCTCAGTGGCCGTCCTGAGCCGAGGTTCGTGACCCGTTAGTGGGTCGCCCTCAGCGTGGTCGCTTAATTTACTGGGTTGCGAGCGCCTTCTGCGCTCACCCACAAGACCGGTGTGCTTGTATAAGCCGACTCTCGTCAGGCTAACAAGAGTATAGTCAGGGACAAAAACAAAAATATTGTGTTACTTGAACTTTTACTTACTGTTAGTTACATAAACTTTTATACTATTAATTATATAATCATTATTAAGGCTTTACATATAATAAAATTAGATTGTCTTCTGTCTGTCTGTCTGTTCCGGCTAATCTCTGAAATGGCTAGACCGATTTTGTGGGGATTTTTATTGGCATGTAGCTGATGATGTAATAAGGAGTAACTTGGCTACGTTTTATCCCGTGAAAATATAAAGCGGAACTTTTATCCCGAAAACCCTTTTTAAGCGGGCGGAACGGTGGGGGACAGCTAGTTACTTTATATAATGGATGTTGGCAAACTTATATGTATCGAAATTTGTATGACTTGAATGTTGTCATGTGGAAAAACCATATTATAAACCAACCAAGAAAACAATAAAAACAAAACATACAAACACACGAACTGTGAACCTCCTCCTTTTGGGAAGTCGAATAAAAATTGGTACTAGTGGTAGGACTCTCATATTATATAAGAGTCCGTCTGGGTGAGTACCACCGCAATGTCAATTTCTACTGCCAAGCAGCAGTGTGCATGCACTGTTGTTTTGGTTTGAAGGACATTGTAGCCAGTGTAACTACAGGACATAATGAGACTTAACATCTTATGTCTCAGGATGACGAGCGCAGTGGAATGCCACACAGTGCTTTGTATGTTAAGGTGCTGGATGGTGTTTCTACTGTTTATGGGTGGTCGTATCGCTTACCATCAGGCGAACTGCATGCTCATCTTGTCATTCAATGCCATACAAAAATTGACATTACCAAAAATTTACGTTAATTAAACACGGGCGGACTTTTGCATACAAGAAACCTACTAAGTAAACTATACTCAAGCGCAGCCGTTAGGTATCATGCCCAGTGGTCAGGGGCATTTAGAGAGTTCCGCCACGGCATCGCTTGCCTGTCGTAAGATAAGCGACTAAATGGGGCTTCAAGAGAGTCGTGGGGCGTGCAGCGGGGGGCTGCTCAGTCCAATTTCAGCGAGTCCGAGGTGGACGACAATGGAGTTGTCGGTCTCCCGTTTTCGGGCCGTAAGACTGTGCGAAACCAACATAATCCATCCACTCACCTCCCAGTAGTGGTACCGATAACGCATTTTTCCCTGCGAAAAAAAAGCAGTTAGGTATTGAATAAAAGTGGAATAATTTGATAATTATTCTTTTTTGCAGTTTAATGACGAGACGAGAATGCCGTTCACCTGATGGCAAGCGGTAGCAACACGGCAAATAACTTTGAATTATAAAGTACTACGTGGCACTCCACTGAGCTCGTTACCCTGAAACATGAAGTGTTAAGTCTCATGATGTCAAATAATTACGCTGGCTACAATGTCCTTCAAACCGGAACACAACAGTGCGTGCACCCTGCTGGTGCGGTGGTACCTACCCAGGCGGCTCCTTGCATACGAGAGCCCTACCACCAGTAAACAACAAACTTTTGTTATATTTCAAGTTTCTATATATTACATACCAAAAATAATGAGGCTGAAATAATAACATAAGCGGTAAAATGTTGTTAATGCGATTTCATTGTTATCGCCGCGTTTATAGTGCCGAACGTTATTAATGGAAAAGTAATGATTCCTGTTACAGGACATTTACTAGATACCTTTCATTGACAAATAATACATTACCCTTTTAGTCGAATCGATGGAAGTTCTATAGAAAATATCATTTTTTTATCAGACGATGAAAGCCGATGTATTCAGGGTGCACTTTGTATAGTAGTTTCAACGATCTTAAAGTAATATCTATTCATTGTTTATATATTATAAACAATTTTATATTTTATTTTACTAGTTTAGTTCAAATAACTATTCCTGCCGACATGAATATCAACGATACTGGCTGGATGCCGGCCGCTTTTAACAATCGGTCTAGACATCTTAAGGAGAGGCCTATATTATACTCAGCAGTGGATTTTCTATGGCTGATGAAAATAATGATGAATATGTTAATTCATAATTTCTAAACGGTGCCCGACTTAAAATTCAATTTAGTGTTCAATTTTGGCCAATTCCAGTTAAAAAAATTAATCACCGCCATATTATTTTCACTTTTGGTCAAAATATGGCCAAAATATTGGCTGCCTCTCGTAAATTGTCAAACTTAAAATTAATTTTGGCTAGATTATTTTCGGTTCCTTTTTCCTGAGGCATGAGCTTTGGTTTCCACATCAAACAAATATGTTGTTAAGCTATTTTTTACTTATACACCGACAGTGCAAACGACGAAAATGCTCGTCAACTAGTTCGGGGTGCTCTGGGCACGTTGGACGCCCGAGCTTGCCGCGCCGCCTTGCCTCTCGCCGCCCGCTCGAGGCCACCTCTCCGTAAGGCCGTGTTCCACCTAGCCTGGTCGCCTGACACGCTGCCAACTGCACAGGTAAGAACTAGATTGAAGATCTTGTATATATTATTACATTGAATGACGGGACGAGCATGCCGTTCGCCTGATGGCAAGCGATACGACCACCCTTAAATAGTAGCAATACCATCCAGCATCTTGACTTATTACAAAGTAGGTACTATATATTATTACTATTTCGTATAGTCGATTGACGAGGGTCATACTCTGGTCACTCGACACTCTATATCCAACCCACTCTACTTGCCATCAGGTGGAACTCGTTCACTTTGCTGTGTTTGTACAAAAAAAAATCAGTGATACTACCAGAATATGTTAAAATTTCTGGAAACTTCTTTATTATTTAAAAATATAAACAGAAAATGTTTATATTTTTATCGTTAAGGCATGTATTATACACAACATGACCTAACATGTAAACTGAAGTAGGTAAGTAACAACCATGTAATAACTGGAAGCGACAACATATTTACAATGTTGCAGCGCTGCTCGTAATATTAACGCACGTTAAACAATATTAAACCATAAACCACGACACTATTGCACAGGTAAATAAATTACTCGTTAATCTAAATCCATGGAAGATGTACGCTATTTTCATCTCCAACATCGAACAGAAAATACTATTATGTTGGGACCGATAACAAAGAGACTCTTAAGGTCAGCGTAGCGTATTTCTGATTGATACGCGTGTATAAGAAAGTGCTTGAAGTACTTATCTAATATAATATTTTGAAATACTATTCAATCAGAATATTTTGAAATACTATTCACTCAGATCACACTTGTTTGCTGTGATCTGAGACTATTCACATCTATTATCTCAAAATATACTTACACGAATTTAACGTACCTATATTTGGGTAGTTGATACTTAGAAATTTACAAAGTGTGTAATGCATGTTTCAAATAGTCATGAAGTCAAACAAAAGAAAACCTAATTATTTTCTGATATTCCTAAGAATCTGGCACTTGCCAGCGGCTGCTCCGGCACGCTCGGCACTCGCGTATATTTTCCCGTTTCCTAATGCCTGCTCATAGGGGTGGCCTCCACCAACTTGTTTAGAATATTTGGGAAACTAGCTGTAAGTGGCGAAATGAAATAAGACTTTAAATTAAAAATTATGAATATTCAACAACGAAAACGCTATGATATCTTTAACGGTCTATCAAGTGGTATTTTAATATTGATGAGATTGTTTGTGCCTATATCATAAGTACCTATAACGTATTTTAAACAAAAGAGAAAGACATTTTATTTGTACTTTTAATGTATTGCAATTTGTAGATACTTTACCTACAAAATACAAAACACATATTTGCACAACACCATACTACGTACTCTAACAATAAAACATACTTATTTGGTAATATTTCTATAAATTATAATCATTCAATGCAAGTTCATTAACATTGCAGATAACACGCAGTTTCAAATCTGCGTATATTTAATCTTAAAGGAAAATTAAATTTATGCCTCACGTCGTCATGATTCCCTATGTTGGTGTTATTTATATTCTGAACTGAACTTACTGTTACATAAACGAATGTAAATATACGCACTTCAGGAACCAACATTAGTATACAAATGAGTGTCGATTTCAATATCGTGTCTCCCTTAATTATCTTAGCAAAGATATACATTTTATTGTTTCCAGTCTTGAAGTTGTACTTATTATGAAAGTATATTTGAGTTTTGGTATACACACTTTTATAGTTTTATTTTATAAACCAGGCGATAACACCTCTGCTGGAATTCTTGGATCAACACCTATCTTCGCTTAATACTTGGTTGCTTCCGCGTGCGTTTATTCGAGCTCTGGCGGGCTGCTGGAGTGCCGTCCTGAAGGAAGTATCATCTCAAGCTGATGCAGGCGGTGCAGAAAGACCAAGAGTTTATCATCACAGGTTAAGGGAAGCACTTGATCTACTGGCAGAATTCTTCCATGCGGAAGGCAAAGGTACTGTGATGTGATAAAAATATAAGTCTTGTATTTCACAATTTTATGCATACTTAGGTACTTTACGTAAAGTTATACAGTACTAGCTTTTGCCCGCGGCTCCGCCCGCCTTAAAAAGATTTTCCGGGATAAAAGTCCCGCTTTATGTTTTCCCGGGATAAAAAGTAGCCTATGTGTTAATCCAGGACATGACCTACCCGTGTGCCAAATTTCATCGAAATCCGTTCAGTAGTTTTTGCGTGAAAGAGGAACAAACATCCATACATCCAAACATCCAAACATCCATACATCCATACATTCTTACAAACTTTCGCCTTTATAATATTAGTAGGATTAGTAGGATAAACTATGATACCTCATAGTACAAATAAAAAAGGCATTATAAAGATCAGAATGCTATTTGCTTTAAAAAGCAATCTTTTTGCCAATGAAACATAAATTGGCTATCTCGTAAGAATTATAAAGAAATTCCAACTTCCATTTATCATTCTCGTGAGAAAGTTGAAATGTTATCCAATTAAAAGTTACTTTACTAAGTTTTTTCTTGAAGTTACTCAATCAAATTATTTCGAATCAACGATCAATTTACAGTAATAACAAAAAAAAAACACAAGACGTGCAAGTAATCTCATATAACCAGTATTTGATGATAACAATGGAGAGTATTTGTCTTGTATATTATTTTCTTCTGTTCGTAGAGGGAATTGAACGTCTAATGGAAAAATACTTATGTACTTATACTTCATACATCAGTTATAATCATTGTAAAGTGGATCAGCTGTACTTCTTACAGCTGTAACTTGCTTTTCAAGAATTTAAATTTAACTTTAAGTATATACTTTTAAATATATTTTTTTTTTATGAAATTATTCAATATTAGACTACAGAGTCATCTTGACATTATTACGAGATTTTATGTAACTTGCGATGTGTGTATGTATGTAACTATGTTTGTTCGGATGGAATCTTGCAAGGCAATTTTGAAGTAGTTACCCCCAACCGATTTTGATAAAATTTTGCATACACGTTCAGTTTGGGTGACATTGCATTGTTAGCTAAGTGACATCATTCTGAATTTAATATGGCGAGCGGCCTAAGATGATGGACTAATTATTTTTTGTGCACACCTATAATCATCACACTAAAGATCATTTATGGAGCCACTTATTTGGGGTGTATCTGTTATGGATCACCTGTATGGGCTGATAGGGCTACTATCGGCGCCGTACGAAGAAAATTGCTCCAGAGCCAGCGCTTGGCGTTGATATTCTTATGTAAGGCGTATAGAACAGTTAGTACAGAAGCTTTACCTGTCCTAGCGGGTGAACTCCCAGTCGATCTGGAGGTGCAGCATCGCGCCGCGATGTATTACTCTGTTAGAGACGATGTCGACAAAAGCTTTTTAACTTCGCGCGAACTTTTAAAAATTAACAGATTATTTAAGCCGAGTCCAGATGTTATGAACGATCTTCTAGAGGAATGGCAGTGTATGTGGGATATATCTACGAAGGGGCGGCATTTGTATCAATTTTTTCCTTCTGTTCAGGACCGTCTTACAAAATCTTGGCTCGAAATTGACCATTGTGTTTCGCAATTCCTTACAGGCCATGGTAATTTTAAGTGCAAATTATTCTCCTTTAAGTTGGTTGATTCGCCTGCGTGTCCATGTTCATCTAATGACTGCAACTACGAACAATCTGCGCATCACATACTTTGGGAGTGTAGTCTTTGGCAAAATGAGCGTAACATTATGTTTGATAGTATGCAAATAACATCTGGAGTTGTATACTACATGGACCTTGTGGACACTAGGCAGAATTTCCGTGCTTTCCGGCGTTTTTGCCATACCTACTATTGGAATCAAGTTTAACAGCTCAAGTAGGACCCCTTTAATTTTATCCGTAGTGCTTTACATCTGGCTTTTCCAGTTGTGAAACTCTAAATAATTAAGGTTAAATTACCTTTTTTAGTTCATTATTTTGTCTCCCGCTTTGCTATGGGGGGAAGTGGAAAATATATTTCTAACTCCTCCCTGTTCTTCTGTTTGATTAACTTCGTTGCGGTTTAAGACTAATTAGTGTTCCCTGAGACTCGCCGAGCTTCACCGCTCGGTGTCATAAAATGCGTGCCACTGCTGATCCTGGCTTACAGGAGTTGCAGTGGTGGGTGTGAGGGCGGGATAGTCTCGTAAACACCTATAATATGTATCAAATGATAGCGCTTACTGAGAATAACTAAAAAAATAACTAAAAAGTAAAACATAAAATAATAACTTTTAAGCCAAGATTTTATTTAAATACTCTAAACATCACTTTAATTTGAATCAAACTTTGTTTAAAACTATGTAGAGGTAAGCGCTTGTCTCAAGATTTACTTTTGTAGATAACACAATAATTATGTAACTTTATCTTAAGAAAGGTAAATCTCGCGACAAGCTTTTATCGCCACATAGTATTAAACAAAGTTTGATTCAATTTAAAGTTTATTTTTTTAGAGCATTTAAATAAAATTAAAAAAAACGCCGATGCTAACCACATTACTGTACACGGTCATGTTATAAAAGCAGTAGAGCAGTATGTGTACCTCGGACAAATCGTGATCCTGCAAAAGAACGGCCAGGAGAAAGAAATCTAACGCTGTATTCGGATAAGATGGGGTGCGTTCGGTAGGCTATCCGACGTGTTTGAGGAAGACATACCTGTGAACCTGAAGCGTAGAGCTTTCGACCAATGTGTCCTTCCAGTGCTGGTTTATGAGGCTGAGACTTGGACATTCACAAAACAACTTGTCCACAAACTGCAAGTTATTCAGAGAGCCATGGGGCGAGCAATGTTGGGTATTTCTCTCCGAGATAAAGTACGTAGCACGGAAATTCGGAGACGAATCAGACTTACCGACATTGGCACAATCATAGCTCGACGGAAATGGAAGTTGGTAGGCCGCATAAGCCGCAGAATTGATGGCAGATGATGTCAGGCAATGCAGGAATGGAGACCAAGAACTGGTTATAGAAACCTGGGCAGACTTTTGATGAGGTGGACCGAGAATCTATTCTACGTGACGGGAAGAGGTTGAATGAAGTCTGCCCGAGACAGAACAACGTAGCGTGCATTACAATAAGCGTACACTCAGCATTGTGTGGATATATTGGCTGGAGAAGAAGAAATAAAAGCTTGTTTTAAAAGTTTTTTTTACTTTTAATTTATTTTACTAAATAAAACCACATACTCCTCTTACAACCTCTGTTAACATGAGGCCAAAGATTACGTTAAGTTACGTTAAATTAAGGATTCGTGTTTTTATTTATTGAAAAAAGACACGGGACACATAATCAAGAAGATTATAATTATGGGTATAAAATTCTTGCACATAATCTATTAACTCAATACCTCAATTCGTGGTGACTCTCTGCGCACGCATAATGCAGTATTCCAGATATATACGATTTCCAGGTTTACCAATGTCTGAAGTACACAACAGCGAGTGGTCCCGTGTTGAACAAAGGATGCAATACCATCAGGCTCCCACAGAGGAATTATTAGAACTCTGGCTAGCTGATAGACTAGCAGAACAAACGCGCACTCAGTTGCCATCGCCTTACGGATCTATCCTCGTAAGGTAAGACATTAGAAGTAAGGTAAGAAATTAGAGATAACTATTCCTTAATTAGAAGTTAAACCAAAACTTCATGTCATTAATATTTTACCTATTAATAGAATACTATATTATACTATATATTTTACCTATTAATTGAGTACTTTTTTTTAAACATTTATGCTGTCTAAAATGTAAGCGACAAAGTATTTTCAAAATTGGCGCAATAATCTATACTTATATTATAAAGCTGAAGAGTTTGTTTGTTTGTTTGTTTGTTTGAACGCGCTAATCTCAGGAACTACTGAACCGATTTCGAAAATTCTTTCACTAATAGGAAGCTACATAACTCCTGAGTGCTATAGGCTACTTTTAATCCCGGGAAAAACTTTTTCACGCGGGAGGAGCCGCGAGCACTACTATAAGATATAAAACTTTTAAATTTGGTAGAAGGGGTAATTGTCAAATAACAGTAATATCAGACTGTGACGTCACCGGGTGCCTCCAGCCATAGCGTTGCGTGCGTGCGAAAGAGATAGCACGATATATCCACCACGCCCCTACTTTTACTCACAATATTTCAAATGTGCATTATTTTTCAACCAATTTTGATGCTGATTTCACAGAAGAAATTCTTTTTCGTATTGTTTTCTGTTACTTGTATTGCAGGATTTTCAAGATAACCTAATTTTGTAAATAAATGAACAAACTTGTATCGAAACCACAGAACAATAAGGCTGAAACTATCTGTTTGATGCGATTAGGGTGTATTTCAACCACGATTCGCTGTGTGTGGAGGTGTTGTCTGCCCGCGACGTGATCCCGCTGGATCCGAACGGGTTGAGTGACCCCTTCGTTGTGCTCGAGCTGTTGCCAAAACGTCTCTTCCCAAAAACACACGAGCAAAGCACTAATGTGCAGAAGGTAAGGATTTTATGGTTTAATTTATTTTTGTGTCTATGAACGTTTAAGCTTCTCGATATTAAAATAATAATTAAGATTATTTTAGTTTTTCATTAGCATTCAATTTATTTATTTAACACTTTATACAAAGGCGGACTTAATGCCTAAAGGCATTATCTCCCAGGCGACTTAAAGGGGGTGCAGAGAGACAGAGGCAGTTGTTATTGATGCAGTGTTGATTTTATTAATAATGAAAATAATAATAATAATAAAAGTTTGACGGATACCTCGAAACAATAAAGGCTATAGTTGAATTTAAGTTAAAAAGGCTATTGTAATAATAAGTTATTATAACTTGTAATAACTTTCTCGGTATAGCAGGTCGACGTTATAAAGTGTATACTTCATATTTAGTTCTCTAACCGAATTGCGCCGCGCAGCTTAAGTCTACCTTAGTTATTTCTTCACCCTGTTCATTCGGATGTCGGACATATTGTATGCTCTTGTACTAGAGCTCCTTATCTCGAGTTTTCTTCTGCATAAATGGATTTATGATATTTAGCATAAGGATATTTCCTAGCGGTGTGTTTAATTATACATTTACGTTGCAGCTGTATTATAATAATTACAATGCGCGATACCATGCCAATCGTTCTATCAAATGCTTGATGAGAAAGATTGCCAAGAGTCTACTAATTGTAAAAAGTCCAGTACTGAAGGCGGCGCTTTATCCTTTATCAGGCAAAGCACGTACCTACTGTAACGAGATTTGCCTTGACTTCTACTTGTGACATCGTTTTAAAAATAGTATGCAAGAGGAATTTCAAAATACATTTTTACCCGATTACGATGAATTTTTGTATTTATTTATTTATTGTTTTATCAGCAGTTGTTACAGCATTATGTATGCTTTATTGTAGTATTCTAGTCAAAATGTACATACTTATTATATCTATTTGCACAACTATTTAAGATAAAACAACATGCTTAATGTGTAGGATATTTATGCATAAAAAATCCTTATGAATATAAAAATAATATAAAATAATGAAAAACACGCAGCAGTGGGTACAAGGAAAACATATAGATAATCCAGTCTAGCACGAAATAAATATTGAAACATTAATATTACATAATTAAAATGCACTAGTAACTATTTTGTAGACTTAGTTGACATAGTGCTAAACAGGGCTTTCCAAAATCTGTGCTGTTAATCCGAGAAAACATAGAAAACCGGTGAGCTTGGTCCCATTACTGTTCTATATGTTAGGGAAGGCAATATATTTTTAATGTTTTTACGAACGTATTGATACGGTATATTAAGTTCATTCATCGAGTAACTGGAGGCAATGAATAATATTATGAATAATTTAGAATAAAAACATTAAGTCTGATATATTTCTACGACGCTCCAGGCTAATCATGTTAAATTTATTTAGTCTGTCCTACATATATGATTGTATTATTTTAGCATCTCAGATAGAAAATATTAAATGTTTCAGAAATATTTTTTGTATTCTTTTAATACTCAGTCAGTGAGTTACGAAATGTGGTCGCCAAACTACTGACTACTACCTACGCACTATGGTGTTGTATAAGGTAATTTTAGTTGCTACGCGTTTAAATGGGTTTATATTTCGAATTATGAATCTTAGTGTTTTTGACGCTTTATTTGAATCAACAAAGAGTAACGATTTTAATACCCTATACAATGCCAGTATACATGTACACATGTGTCCAATATTATGTTCCACTTCCAGCATCACTCTAATAAAACCAATTATGTCAAATGTTTTTGTAAATCAGAAAACACTGAACCCGGTATGGGACGAGTGCTTCGAATTCGCGGTATCGCTGGAGTCGTGCCGGTCGGTGCAGGCGGCGCTGTCGCTGTCGGTGTGGGACCGCGACGTGCTGACGGCGGACGACTTCGCGGGCGAGGCGTTCGTGTCGCTGTCGCGCGTGCCCGGCGTCAACAGTCACGCGCCGCCAGACCCGCTGCGGCCCATCGAGCTGCCGCTCATGCAGCTACATGACCGAAGTATGAAAGCATATACATATACATACTAGCTTTTGCCCACGGCTTCGCCCGCGTTAATAAATTTTTTCCGGGCTAAAAGTACATAAAAACCTTCCCGTTGAATCACTCTATCCAACACATTTATTTGGATAAATATTAATATTATGACGTTGATACAACTCTTAACTAATGCATTAATTTCGACCAAATTTGATTACCATAAAAACGGTTCTAGTAAGTTAATCTTAAAAGATAGACATATACTGTCGCAGACATTTTTTTAGATCATTTCAAGGGGAATAATTCTTTCATACATATATTTTTGGTATCTTGAACCGTTTTCGCAGCGCACGCAATGGAAGCCCTCAAGGATGAATAATTTTCCCCGTTTTTTTCACATTTCCCATTATTTCTTCGCTCCTAATAGTTGCATCGTGATGTTATATAGCCTAAAGCCTTCTTCGATAAATGGTCTATTCAACACAAAAACAATTTTTCAATTCGAACCAGTAGTTCCAGAGATTAGCGCGTTCAAACAAACTCTTACAAACATATACACTCACGCCTTTTATCCCTGAAGGGTTAGGCAGACGCGCAACTAATGCACCCACTATTCGCCGTGCGTATTCCGTCCCATGATGTAATAGGGGGCGAGCTTATCGCCATATCGGGCACAAATTCCAGACTCCGAGCTGATACTGAATAGAAAAACTCAATATCACTTTGCCCGACCCGGGGATCGAACCCAAGACCTCAGCATTGCAGTCGTACCATAATACAACTACGCCACCGAGGCAGTTACATCTTATTCGACTCGTAATTTGGCCTTGGTGCAAAGTGGCGGACAAGCTCCGCCCGCGTTATAAAGTTTTTCCGGGATGAAAGTCCCTCTTTATATTTTCCCGGGATAAAAGTAGCCTATGTCATAGTTAACCCAGGACAAGATCTACCCGCGTGCCAAATTTCATCGAAATCCGTTAAGTAGTTTTGTGTGAAATAGTAGTAGTAACAAACATACATCCATACATACATTCTTTCAAACAATCGTGTTTATAATATTAGTAGGATGTGTTATTTTAATTAAGAGATTTAAATATTGTATAAGTAGATACTTACCACCTCTACACTTTTGTTTCTTTACAGATCATCCCATTTTACAAATATTGGAGTCACGCACCACTGATAAACTAGCCATGGATTTTATCAAAAAACAAAAGCTCAGATTCGCTGAACAGTAAATATTATGTTTTATGAAATAGTCTTTTAAACACTTGTGTTTTCTATTAAGTTTCATTATTTCTATTTACGCACAACGTCCACTAAAATGTCGACAATATTATAAAGATATTTGCGAAAAAGAGTATAGTATTTTTAAAGTCTACATTTAATTATTATGCAAATTGTCTATTTATTATAAATTATTAAGATGTAACAACACATCAGTATTAATGTGTAAAATATACTACAAAGACTGTGTAATTCTTCTACTCATGAGAGATATATATACATGGATATATGTATGTATTTGTGTATGTGGTCTTTAAATGCATTTTATATGTGTATAGATAGTACGCACCCTCGGAGCTTATGTCCCTAGCTATTAGTCTCTATTAGAAGTTCCCGACCAAGTACTTTAAGACTCGTTGTTATTATTTCATCTATCTTATATATTACTAAACATAAATTGTCTAAACGTTATACATACCTATAGAATACACATATTGTACACGAAAATTAAAATAACTATATGTATATTATGAACAATAAATATCAGAGTTGTATTACTGTTGCATATGATATTTCCGCATTTATTTTTCTGACTTATGTTCTATTGCACAAAATTCTCAAATCCAACGAGCCTAAATAATATATAATCGAGCAAATACACATATTTTATACCCTGCACTACATGAGCTTGCTTGCTGAAATATTCCTATGGATAAAAAAACATGGTATTTTTCTATTAGTTTTTATATTATCTTATTGATTAGTACTTAATATGTGTATAAGCGCATATAACGAGCTTCGGTACTACCGTCACATCTTTGTATTGTATTACAACACAATGTCATGACTGATTTTCATGATTAGGATGTGTGTTTTATATACGGGATCCTTCATCACATTGTGAACGCTTGCGTAGATATCTCAACTTTTCACCAATCGTCTCATTATAAACGTAGGAATGTACCTTCTGCTGCCGAAATTATTTACAGTTTCGTGAAGGACCCCTTTATTAATATAGTTATTATACATATATTTTATAACTTTGTGACAAATGTTCACTGTATAGGTATACAAGTCGTATTATATTATGATAGAATTAAAGTGTATTTCGATGTTTTTGATTAGTGATCAAATATGCCGTACAATCGTTTATGCAACTCTATCGTAAATATGTTACAATTGGTTTATAATATTGTACTAGGAAAAGGGGAAAGACAAGCGTAGTTATTGAAACATATGTTTATTACGTGTGCTATGTCCATCTAGTTAAAAACAACCGAGGAATTTTCAATACAGTTTTGGTGTTCGGTGTAGCTGTTCGGTGGCTTGGACGGTTTTACAGTGAAAATGATAATTTTTCACAAGAGCCAAATAATTAATTTGATAAATATGTGTTTATTACGATTTATAACATTGTATATTACATATTACAGACCACTTTGTCAACCTTATACCTATATGTTATCTACAATATTTGTTTTTACAAAATGGTATATTATAATGTTTATAAAATGAACTAAACCATATCCAATTTTGAATCTGATCATATCACAGAGCTTGGAACTGTAGTCACAAATCTACTTATACATATTTTGATGTTCATATCCTGTCTAAGATTTGATATTGTAAGTACTGTAACGCATAAAGTTTAAACCAACATGCATTAATTCAAAATCCATTAAGTTTGTATAAGCATAAAATTATAAACCTTCATATCAGTAAATATTCTTTGGCAAAACTAGACCATTCCAAAAGTCAATTATTTAAAAATAGGCTATTCAGATAAAATTACTTTACATTCGATATAATTATATATTTTAGATCATATTGCTAATATCAAGGCAGTTACTGCTGTGACTTTAAAAAATGAAAATCAATTTACAAATAGTAATTTTTGTATAAATTTATATTGCCGTTTGGAATTTGTACTGTTATAGTACTTAAGGAAGACAAATGAATGATTGACTTTATACTGAGTTGATGACTTAACAGGTTTCAACATCGTCTAGCCCCATTCCGCATAAAAAGTAGAGTAAACCCTAAGTTGAAATGAAGATTTACTTCAATCCCCACGCACATAATGTTCACACGATATGAATATATGAATATCCTCCAAATAAATGTCGAACACGCTTTTCCTTTTTACTATTAAATGCAACTGACTAGTATTAAAAATATGTCTACTTACCCTCTAAAATAGGTGTGATTATATGCAGAACCCATTCCGTGTGTGTTGTATTTCAATAGAATTTAAATGGTATGTGTTTATTTATTAATCGATGTTTAATTATAACAAAATGTATCACTAACATTTGTGTTCCTGGCTTTAATAAAGTATATGAACGTACATATTGTGTTTCATTTGTCTATAGTCCCTAAAATCGCAATAAAATATTTCATTTAATAGAATTAAAATGTGCTTCTTCTCACTCACACTAATATTATTTTCGGAGCATGATAGATAAAAAAAATATGATATGTTTGTTTACCTTTAACTATATTATACTAGCTTTTGCCCGCGGCTTCGTCCGTATGAAAGAGTTTTCCTAAATTAAAGTTCCGCTATACATTTTCCCGGGATAAAAAGTAGCCTGAAACCTTCCCAGGATCAAACTATCTCCATACCAATTTTCATGGAAATCCGTTCGGTACAAACTATAAACTTTGCCACCCTTTTTTACCCCGTCAGGATTTGAATTTCACAAAATCCCGTCTTAGTGAGCAATTAAGTCCTAATATAAACTTTTCCACCCTTTTTAACCCGTCAGGACTTGAATTTCACAAAATCCCGTCTTAGTGAGCAACTAAGACCTAAAAAGAACCCATGCAAAATGTGAGATTCCTAGCACTTGTAGTTTCTGAGATTTCGTGAGTGAGTGACCTTCCGTTTTTAACAGGCTTTTATTAGATTCAGACGTATAATGTATGTTTGTAACTTTGAACATAATTTTGACCCCTTTAAAACGTGGAATTAAATCGAAATTTGGCATACTTATCAAGGACCGATGACAATTAAATATTTTAAACTAAAAACTTGATGTTATAAAAAAACAGCTAGAAAAAAAATTGTTTATTTATTTTTAGTGACATCTGTTGGACCATAGTAAAATTATAAATAAACTGGCTACGTTTGTGTGTAAAAGAATCCTACTAGTCACAAGATGGCGCTCTCGTGGATTTTTTAGTTACATCTGTTGGACAATAGAATAACAGAACTAAAAAATGAAAAGTAAATTATAGTTTTAAACAAACTTACTAACTACTTTAAAAAACGCACTTCATAGAAAATCCAACTAAAAATAGAAATTAAATTTTAATAAACTGGAATTAAGAATAGTGTAAATAGGAAAAAATAAAATTTAATTGTAAAAAAGCGTGGGGTGCATGATGTCAATAAATATTTTATTGACAGATAATTTGAATAGCAGGATTATCTGCTCTGATTAGGTGCTCTGCCAACTGAGCTATTTTGACCCTACCTTAGTCTGTCCAATTTTAAATATAAAAACATTATCCAGGCACTACATGGCCATTATGCATAAAAATAATATTATAAATTTTGTTATTTATATAGATATAAATCCCAAATCATGTCACTATTATATTGAAGTCAATAGTATACTTGCGGAGGAACACTGTCGCCCAAAATACAGGTTAACCTAGTTTGGGTGCCGGGGGACCAATACCTTATGTTAAAATATTTTTTGGGAAATGACTAAATAAAATAATAAATAATTTTTTTTTTTTTGTGGTGCATTTGAAGTCGGTTTTACTTTATGTTAATTTGTAGAAATTTTTAGCAGATGTTCTCCCTGTCTGTTTTTGGGAGAAGCGACCCCGTTAAGTACAATTTAAATCTATTAGTAGGTACTTTAATTTTATCTATTACATGAACTATTGTTCTTGTAGGCATTTCAAAATCATTAAATTACATTTGTAACAAATTTATGACTTGTTAGTCAGCTGTATTGCTCACACAATACAGCTGACTAACTATTTTTGATATTTATAAGTATATATTTTATACACTAGCTTTTGCCCGCGGCTCGACCTGCATATTGTGTTTTTCCGAAATAAATATTTTACCGGAAAAAAGTAGCTTATAGCACTTAGGAGTAACATAACATCTTATTAGTGGAAACACTTTCAAAATCGGTTCATTAGTTCCAGAGATTATTTCCTACAACCTACAAACTTTTCGTATTGTAAAAGCATCCACAAATAGCATCAAGCTATTCTCCATCGAGTAACTAACATTAAAGCTATACATAATAGGGCAAAGGTGAGGCCAAAGGGTGGTAATATTACGTTATTAATTAGATTGCAGTCTTGTTATCGTAATAAAGTGGGCTCGTGTGCGGTTATACGGGAACTGCAACAGTTTATTACGTTGCCTCTAGGCTGTAGCTGCCTAACTAGATATCTTAACGTTGTTACATTCGGATTTATTTTTCGTAAATGATAACATGATTTAATGATTATTTCTTAATTTTTTAATAAATATAAATATTGAGAATTTATTATCATCAGTTTGGGTGACAATGTGTTGTTAGATAAATGACGTCATTCTGAATCCAATATGGCAGACGACCCAAGATAGCGGACTAGTTATTCTTTATGCATTGCTATAATATGAGCACCAAATGAAAGGGCTTGTTAAAAATAGCTAAAGCTTTTATCTCTACATAGCTTACAGTATTTACCCAATGTAGATGTATGGCAATAATGCGTAAACAATTTTTTCTGTCAATCCTGACGTGGGGCGAGGTAGACACGGATATCACACATTTACCAAAAAAAAACCATACGTGCAGTGCTGAATATAAGGTCGCTTTATACACAATAACACAGCAAAAATCACAATTGCTGTGGAGCAGCGCTTAATATCATTATCGTAGAATGTAATGGCAGCAATCGCAACTCACATAGGTTTTAATAAAAGTTTATGACCAGCTGCGCATGTATGTGACCAACGAAGGCTTTTGCCTGGTCATCTCATCTCCTTTGCATTGCTAAATACTCAAAGGGATAAACGAGCGACACTTAAAGTCCACCTATACACAAAACTATTTTATTGATGTGATTTTATTATCTGTGAACGTCGAATCAATTGGTATGATAATTTCCGTGCAGAAACAGCACTATCCTAGGTAAATTGTCGTTAAAAGTAATTTTTCCAATGCAAAGCCGGCAAAGCCCTCAATTTTTACATAAAATGTAGCTACATCCGTGACAACCAATGAGAAGGCAGTATTTAGTATGGCGTGAAATAGCGTACAGCAACAAACAAGGCTTTCTCCATGTCAGTTTAAAACAAATACGGAAAAATCCAAATTTTTGTATCAAATCCGGCAATCTCCATCAGTTTTTCGCTTGATTCACTTTATTTCTATATTTTTATTCTTTAAATAAGACCGGATCATTACTTGGCTTTTACATACGTAATACTAAAATATAGCAATGAAAGAAAGCCAATCAAAATAAACTTATTTATCTCCTACAATTTTAGGTATTTTGGACATTGCCGTATTTGATATTATATGACTCAATTGTTTAATCATAATTCTTATTTGCTTTTATTGCAGTTTATTTTACGAAACGAGCATGCCGTTCACCTGATGATAAGCAATACGACCACCCATAAACAGTAGCAATACGATACAGAACTTTGAATAAAAAAGTTAGTTGTGTGGGTGCCACTGCGCTCGTCACCCTAAAGGTGTTCCCAGACAGAAGTTATATAACGTTACAAAATATTGTGTAACACGATATCATTTTATAACAGTGTGTAACACTTTGCTACGATATGCTAAGAATGTTAACATTTTGTTTAACAAAGTTGTACAACATCACTAACAATATATGACTTTTGTTATAATTTGTAAAAAAAAAGCTATACTGCAAATGTTACGCAACATTCTCTAACATTATATAACTGCTGTGTGGGAGCACCTTTAGACATTAGGCTCAGTAATTACGCTGGCTGTCCTTCAAACCGAAACACAATAGTGCATGAAAAATGCTACTATCAAATAATACCATTATATTATACGTACCCTAATAAAAAAAAATAATAAGACATAGGTAACTACTAAATAATAATTATAGATAACATTATCTATTTTAGACAACATTTTATAAGTATTTTAATTCCTACAAATTTAATCATAATAATATTTATGGTACTGGGTGTTTGGTCATTAAATGTAGGGAAATTATCTCTACAGCGATTTTAATTGCTATTATCACGAGATAAAGCAAAAAAACAAGCGTTGGGATTTGTCAAATCACTATGATACTGATAAAATATCGAAAAGGATTTAGAATAGTATCAAAGTCATGTGTGGGCCCATAGGGCTCCATTACTTAGTTTTTTTTAATTAGCTCAATGACGTAAATAACAAATATACAGCGTATCTGGTACGACTGCCACGCAGAGGTCCGAATCCTGGATCGAGGCAACAAAATGGCTTATCCACTTGAAGCTCAGAGTAAGGAAATTACTGATGCTATACCTACCCCCTTGCCTCGGAAAGGACGTAAAGCTATTAGTTTTGCGCCTGGTCTCTATGCGTTCATGTCAGTTTGCTGTCTCATAGTCTAAAGAGTTAAGGAGCACAAGGTGCACGCGCATGTGCTTGTGCTTACAAATTGTTTTCTGCCTGCTTGGTTAATCGCCGTTGAGATTGGCCGCCATGGCCGAAATAAGACTAGGACGAATTGATCTATCTTATTTACCTTGTTTTAGAACTTTTATACTAAATAGGTACTCCTATTAAGTAATTTACTAGGGGTAGGTCTCTCATATGTACCTGCCTAAGAGCCCGTCTGGATGGGTACTACCGCAATGTCTACTTCTACCGCCAAGCAGCAGTGTGCATGCACTGCTGTGTTTCGGTTTGCTGTGGCGTAACTCTATCATCTGAGATCCGTGGCAAATTCATTGGATGGGGCCCCAGTAACAATTGTCACGTTGTAATTTAATAAATCACTGAAGTATTGTGAGCATTATGGTTAAATATCTAATACTAGATGGCCCGGTGAACTTTATAACACCTGCAATTTATTAATTTAGTTTAACTTTTGAGTGGACGATAGCCTAGTTGGGAATGGAACGGTCTGTCGAGACAATGTCCGGAGCTTCACAACCCAAGGCACATACCTGTGCCTTTTCGAAGTTATGTGTGTATTGTTTATCAATTATCGTTAGCTTTAACAGTGAAGGAAAACATCGTGAGGAAACCTACATACCTGAGAATTCTCCGTAAGACTTTCGAGGTTATGTGAAGTCTGCCAACCTGCTCTAGGCCAG
Source organism: Lapara coniferarum (assembly GCA_949316025.1). Classification (NCBI taxonomy): domain Eukaryota; kingdom Metazoa; phylum Arthropoda; class Insecta; order Lepidoptera; family Sphingidae; genus Lapara; species Lapara coniferarum. The sequence goes on from OX438924.1 coordinate 9,604,981, forward strand.
CGTGGTGTCTAAGGCCTAACCCTAGTAGTAGAGGAGGCCCGTGCTCAGCAGTGGGCAAGTATATAATACAGGGCTGATTGTATTGCATTACATTGCAACTTTTGAACAGCGAGTATCAATCATTGAGATCAATAATACTGGCCGCACCGTTAGGTTAGGTTAATAATTGAAACTTGCTTGGAAATATTTGTAAATTGTACCTTAATTCATTTTAACTATATCTTTCCTTAAACTTTGAATGATTGTACTTAAATACATCATATTCTATTCTATTAATATTATGGACGCGAAAGTTTGTAAGAATGTATGGATCTTTGTTCCTCTTTCACGCAAAAACTACTGATCGGATTTCGATGAAACTTGGTAGGGAGATAGTTTAAGACCCTGGGGGCTGGGACCTAGGGCACTTCTTATCCCGGGAAAATATAAACCGGGACTTTTATCCCGGAAAAACATTTTAATGCGGACGGAGCCGCGGGCAAAAGCTAGTAAGTTATATTGCTCCGCGATACCGCTCATAGGTCCCGGGTACGAATCCTAGGTCGGGTGTATATGTGTGTGTTTCTTGACTCCTCAAGCCCCGCGACGGACGCCGGCGTTCATATATATATATATAGGGTTTCCCCATACATCTATATATATAAGAGTGGCTTGACGGGTTAAAATCTACAACGTTTTTTAGAGACGTATTAATTACGCAACAGGACTGGCTCAACGAAAAATCTAGTGATCTTTTTAAAAAAAATTTGATTGACATCAACTAGATTTTTTTGTGAAGTCAGCATCAAAATTTATTGCATAATGAGGCACTTTATCAGATTTAAAATGCTGTAGGCAATTAATGTGGTACGGTTATATTGCTAGATATCTCATATTACGCACGCGGAGTTATAGGTGATTATTTTTGATGACATCATAATGTTTATCTGTTACCTACTTAATAGTTACCCTTTCACTATATTTCAAACCTTTAAAAACCTAAGTAATTTATTTTTAAGCCGATTTAAGTAAATAAAAATACCCAGTTATTTACTAAGCTCGACGCAGTATTCAGCCGGTGAACGATCAATATCGCATTATAAACTGTCATAAAATAATAGTTTTAAAAAACTTAAAAACACGTTTTATAGAAAATCTTAGTAAAAAATAGAAAATACTTGTCACAAACTTGAATTGAGAGTAAAGAAATCCTGAAAAATAACATTCATTTAAGGACTGTAAAGGCGCAACGCTAAGATATTTGGGTGTGGCGACGCTCGATCGCAATATGTTGGCCGGTAGAGTATTGACGAGAACGAGCACAAAAAATATTAAAAGTAGAAGTTAAAAGTAGAAATTAATAAAACCCCGAGTATAATTTATAATGTTTTATTAGTGCATTTTTTTTTTTTAGATTTTCTTTCTATTGTCATTAAATGTAAGTAAATTCCACCTCATAATGGGAAGTAACTGACTCCTGATATACAGCTATGCTAGTTTGGGAGTCAGGGACTGTTTTGAATTTGTACCACTATTTTAATGTACAATAAATAAATAAATAAATAAAATTAATGATTTACGTCAATTAACTCTGAAGGTAACTCGGAAAACTGCCTTAAAAATGTAGATCCACTAAATAAAGCCCAAGCCATTTGTTTCTAAAAAGCAAATCGCAATGTTTATGATTTTCATTCCACGATCTGAACACAACACACAAGCGTCCAGTTATCAGCTTTTTGGCACATACATGGATGTAAGCTAGCAAACAACAAAACAACTTTATCGAGTTAAGGGATTAATGAATTTACTAAGATTGATTGTACATTATGACGACTTTCAACGCGGTATCATATTATAATCATCTGACGTTTGTTATATCGTGTTTATTTCAAGCAATAGCGATTGTCACTGATTTCCTTCAATCGATTGAATACCTACCTATTATTTTTCACAAACCTGAATATTACTATGAGAGCTCTAATGTGTCCCTGTGTCAGCGCAACTTATGGTGTTATACAAAACTTTCTAATTTCAATTTTATATTCGGTACAGCGCTATAAGTCTCCTTCAGCATATACAACATGTCGAAGAACGATTCATCTACAACATAATGTTATATAAATTCTTTATATGTTTGTAATTATTAGACATTAATGTATGTCCTTATGAAAATTAAGACATAGGTTGTGTAGAACAACTATACTGTTTAATGTATTTGGGTAGAACTGAATATTTGGTGAACAGGGTACAATCTGGGTAGCAGGGTATCAGGGTACCAGTCAAATGCTTATAAAAATAGAATAACAAGTTGTAAAGTTACACCCATAACATTATAGTGAAAGTTTTAAGTATAGCATAAAATTATTCAATCGAGTATTAAAAAACGTAACCTCTGAGCAACGTCTTTAATAAATATCTTCATTTTCCATGAATCTTCGATTGAGGCGGTTTTCATTGAATTATATTTAATTTTTTCGAAATTAAATCATGTGTTTAGAAAACCCTTATTTTACCAGATAGATCACTTAAATCTAGGGCAATAAACATAATATAATAAAAAGATGTGAAGCCTTTAAATATTAAATAGATGCATTCCTATCTAAAAAATATAGGGTAAATAAAAAACAATATTACCTAAAGTGTATTTATTTCTGTTATTTATACTTTGATAGAATTTAACGTCCACAAAACACGGTTTTCTATACCATTCTCTTCCACTCCCCTAATCAAGTCTATAACTCTACCGTATATTCTATCGTATATTCTATACTCCTTAATAGCTCACAGATAATTATAATCAATATGATGAAAAGCGGGCAGAGGTACAAGGAACTTACCAACCGGTCTTCCCAGTTCTCTAAACAACCTTTCATTATCTGGTACCTCTGACAGAGGATTATTGAAGGAATAAAGTAAGAACACCGGTGCAATAATTTTAGATAAATCGTAATTAGAGGATCTTCGCGAACCATACGCTCTTCTGTTTTCAATCGAGCTGCCATGGCCAAAACAACAAAACCTTTGTCTGTGATTCCTTGACCGTAGTGAAAGAATTGACGAACGGAAGAACCCGCAGGCGAGTGGCCAAATATAACTGGCGTCATAGTCTGCACTCTGCAATAAATAAAGAAGTTTCAATTCAAGAATTATCCTATGTAGAGGTTTTTATCTGGGTGTTCGTTTATGTATGAAAGTAATAATGAGCAATAAGATTTATTAGGTCTAGCAGCTAGCTTTACCCCTGTCAATGATACCTTATGTTATGTTAATTGTTTATCCTGCGAGAATGTAAATAATTATTACATACTATGATTTCATAATATTTAATCTCTTCTCAGGTGATGGTGAAATGGTGAGATAGTGTAACTTCGAAAACCTTATGTACCTAATTATTTCATATTACTTAAGTATATTATGGTTAAGTCGGCGAATAAACATGAATGTGACTATAAATGGACTGCTTCGGTGGCGTAGTTGTATTGTGCTACGACTACAATGCTGAGGTCTCGGGTTCGATTCCCGGGTCGGGCAAAGTGATATTGAGTTTTTCTATTCAATATCAGCTCGGAGTCTGGAATTTGTGCCCGACATGGCGATAGGCTCGCCCACTATCACATCATGGCACGGAATAACGGCGAAAAGTGGGTGCACTAGTTGCGCCTCTGCCTACCCCTTCGGGGATAATAGGCGTGAGCGAGTGTGTGTGTGTGTGTGTGTGTGTGTGTGTGTGACCGTAAATGACTAACTTTAAGTTGATTGTCGATTGTGGTGGGACTGCCAGTGAACTTCTTTGGTCACTTGTATTGTTGAATACTGCATTTTTTGCGAGCTCTTAAGTTTGTTATCGGCCGCCGTCTGATATATGGAAGGTAAACTGTTTGTGATTTAAATATTAATTGTTGAATGCTCCACTGTTTCGTTTCCAAGTGGTGGTAACGCCACATAATTATAGAAATACACGTCAATGATCGAATAAATCATTAATTACTTTATCAAATCTAAGTATTGAGAAGAGATATATAGCGAAATTATTTAGTTTTTTTTTAGTACGTCAATAACTTCCACATACATCATGTGGCAAGTAGCGTTGCTCGCGCTCTGTGTTGGTGCTAGCATACCTTCTATTGAGGGTAGAAGTACACCCAGTTCCGAATATATAAAATTATTATTAGGAGATTCAGATGCCCGGTTTTCTGATAATATTATTGAAGATTCTAATTTGGACGCGGTGAGTAGGTACAATGTTACATTATCCTCAAACTAAGCTAGTTTGTGACTTTATCTATACATTTTGAGACTACGGAAATATTTGACTGTATCGGTGGCGTAGTTGTTATTACTGTATTCATATTACTGTATGCCTGCAATGGCGAGGTCTTAGGTTCGATTCCCGGGTCGGAAAAAGTGATATTGGATTTTTTAAATTCCTGATCAGCCCGGAGTCTGGATTTTATGCCCGGTATGATATAATACTGCTTCGGTTGCCTATTTGTTTTGTGTATACTGCACGACTGCTGCACTGAACCCAAGGGTTCGTTTCCCCGGGTCGAGTAAAAAAATGTGTCTGGGTTTTGTCTCTCATGCAAATAAGTCAGTTGCAGCATGCAGTAAGGAAGTTGGCAGTATTATGTTCCCGTGACTCAGAAACCACGTAAAGCAGTTGTCTCTTCGACTAATCTCTCCAGTGAGAGTATTGGAACAGAGAATGTATCATAAATATTTTCATATTATTGACTTACAACCAAAACTAATAATCAATCCTGGTATATCGAAAAAAAGCAATCAAAATTTATGTAGAGCTAAGTAGGTACCGACATAATGTGCGAGCGCTGCGATCTATTTATATTCTGATTAGTACATTTCCGTGACCGATCCAGGTACTTATATCGATTAAGAACATTTATTAATTTCGCCCGTTAATAGAGTGCATCAGAGTGACGAGGGTGTTATGCCATGCATATATATAATAATAATAATATAATTATAATATCAGCCCCGTATTATATACTGCCCCACTGCTGGGCTCGGGCCTCCTCTACTACTGAGAGGTTTCAGACCTTAGTCCACCACGCTGGCCTAGAGCGGGTTGGTAGACTTCACATACCTTCAAAATTCTTATTAAGAACTTCTTAGGTATGCAGGTTTCCTCACGATGTTTTCCTTCACCGTTGAAGCGAACGATAATTGATAAACAATACACAGGTAACTTTGAAAAGTCAGAGGTGTGTGCCTTGGGTTTTGAACCTGCGGACATTGTCTCGGCAGACCGTTCCATTCGCAACTAGGCTATCGTCCACACTATAACAATAATTCCAGGCCTGTTTTATAAGGCCCGTGCTCAGCAGTGGGCAGTACTTCTATACTGCTGAACACGGGCCTCCTCTACTGAGAAGGTTTAGGCCTTAGCCCACCATGCTGGCACAAGCGTATAATGTATATAGAGGGGGGCCGGGTGAGTCTATTAAAAGTAATAAAATAGTAGAGCTTGTACTTGTTACAAAGCATAGAGTGGGTCTCCACTGCGTTCGTCACCCTGAGGTATTAGAAGTCAAGTCTCGTATACTCATTGCTCATTAAACCGGAAGATAAAAACTACTTCGCGGCAGACAAAAACAGCATCGAGATTGCACTTGGTAAATATTCTATTTTTGTTTGGAATAAAGCGTGGAAAGCAAAACAAATACATAAAATTTTATGGTCAAACTATAGGTATCAATGAAGTTTGGTGATCCTAATATACACTCATTTGCAAAAAAAACGGGCGGTTTGGATTTTAATTCTTTTTAAAAAAAATACGGTACCAAAATGATTTCAATCATTTGTACATGTTACTGGCCGGTTTTAAAAATGCCGTGGTGTTTAAAACAGTACGTTCTAAATTAAAATTTCCGTTTGATGCTCGTTTTTACAGAAAACCACTTTTTATCCTACATTTTTGGTGCGAAGTTCCAAAAGATAATATCGGTTTTCATAACTTTTAGTCAATTTTTATGAATTTATTTCATATTCTTAATTGTCAAAGCTTCATTTATTGCTGTTTAGCTGTCTCAATAATGTTAGAGAAAGTGGTAAAAGCTACCAAAATTATTGCGCTGCTCGAAGAGGGCTGCAGCCAATGCTTCGTGGCTCAGAGGCTAAGTGTGAGTCGCTCGACGGCTCAAAGGACCTGGCATCGGTATCAAGACACCGGTTCCGTCGAGAGAAGGCCTGGTTCTGGAAGAAAACCATGTACCCAACCACGGGATGATCGTTTTCTTGTGAGTCGCGCATTGAGAAATCGCAAGTCTTCGTATGTGGACCTTAAGAACAACCTCGAAGAAGTAAGAAATGTGCATATTAGTCTATGGACGGTCAGGAGGAGGCTGCTCGCGGCCAATATACGCAGTCATCGCCCGGCCCGCGGCCCTGAGTTACTCCGTGAGCACAGAGTTGCCAGGCTTAGGTTTGCTCGAAATTGTGAGTCATGGACTCAAGAAGACTGGAATAGGGTATTGTTCTCCGATGAAGCCAGGATATCTCTGTTCGGTGAAGATCGACGTCGGCGAGTGCTACGAAGACGAGGAGAACGCTTTGCAGAGGCTTGTTTTTGTTTTCACTGACTGGACATCGATACATAACGGAAGTTCTTATTCCTCATGCACAACCCGCATTGGCCGCTTTAGGCGAAGACTCAATTTTTATGGACGACAACGCTCGCGCCCACCGGTCTGGCGATGTGGAAGCGTATGTGCAAGAGGTCGGCATTCGTCGTTTGGATTGGCCAGCTCGAAGTCCTGACCTCAATCCTATAGAGCATGTCTGGGACGTTCTGAAACGACGCGTGAGATCAGTACAACCGGCTCCGCAAACCATCAGAGAGCTGAAGAATGTGATTACCGCGGAGTGGGAACGTATTCCGCAAGCAAGTATCCGGGATATCCTCGCTAGCATACCCAGACGAATTCAAGCTGTGATTTCAGCTAGAGGGGGTCACACTCGATACTAAACATTTATCTGCTTTTACTTTATTAAAGAAAAAACAAACAAAAATCTTTGTTAACTTTTACTTCACGAGCATATGCACTACTAGCGAGCATACACTACTAGTGAACTTTAGCATTAAAACCCATAAATTTTATCAAAAATTTATGATAATACTGACGAAAACGATTATTTGCTTATTAATTTACAAAATTGTGAAAGTAAAACTACCTATAATTATCAAACAAACCAATAGTAACATTTGAAATGGTTCATTGCTTAGGTGCCCGTTTTTTTTGCAAATGAGTTTATTATGTCATTTACTTATGTAGGTATTTTTGTACCTATTTAGGTAGGGACTCTCGTTCCTTAGTGAGTAAGTGGACTTTTTCAAATATGTACCTATTAGCCGGGGTATTACATAAATTGAAGAATTCTACATGCTGAATACTCCTGTAAGAACTTTTCCAGGTGACACTGTCATCTCATATTTACCATCCATCTAAACGGGACTGCCCGTTCTCGGAGGAAGATTAATTCATTCCACCTGAAAACGCTTACCGCCAATACTGCGTTTCCAGAAATCATTTTTACCATGCACATTAGTATTTAGTACTCTGGAATGAACATCCATCCACATTGTTTCCTCGGCATTATGTCCTTCAAAATGGCTTTTTAAATTATTTTACGGTACACGATCCATAGGCGAGGGTTAAAACTTACCATCATGTGGGCCGTTAGAAAGTTGACCTTCGGAGGTAACCAGAAAAATCAAAAGTTAGCTCTTAACAAATAATTCCTTTTTATAACTAAATTTGTTTAATTTGTTAGATATTAAGTGACTTTCTTAGTAAATTAGCTATAATTCACGAAATTGTTATGAACTTTTTTTATTGCTAAAGTGAAATCATCGTAAATGATATCTGACATCGTCACGTAGCCAACGGTCATTGGATTTTGAAATCAACAAAAACCCGGCGAGTATTGTTTATCTTATATTTCACAAGACATTACACTACACAACATAAATTACGCTGCTCATTTTGTGAGCTACGTCCATACACACATTGGCAACGCTATAATCTCGTTCTATTTGACAAAAGTGGAAATAGAATTGACGATTTGCATTACTTGCCCTCAGCCATCATTAATTACAAAAGTGCAAATAATAAACGTCCAAAACTTACATAAATACGATACTAACTTTCCTGTATCTCATTCCATAGTGTAATACTTGTAAACTTGTGCTAAATAGTATTACAGTACCCGCCCCATTACATCATCTGTTAGCTATATTTTCGCCAGATCAAAAGTTCTCTGTCCTCCTTGTTAATTTTCAGTCTGTCGGAGCTTAAATTTCCATCATGCAGACCCGTAAGGCTGCAACTCAAGAAACTGAATTGAAGTTGAGGACAGCCCTGTCTGATCTGAAGACTTACAAAGACCAATGCCAGAAGCTCCTGCAGGAACGTGAGGAAAGTGAGGAGGAGGTGGCAATCATTGTAAAGAAAAATGCATCTCTTAAGCGTCAGTTACTAGAGTTGCATCAACAAAATGATGTTTTACTCGAGGAACGGAACAAGCTGCAAGCGGTGACAGATTCCTTTACACACTGTAGTTCTTTATATGAGGAGGCTTTGTGTAGGATTAGGGATTTGGAATATGAATTAAACAGTGCTTACAATACTATTAATAAATTGAATAAAGACAAGGAGTGCTCTGAGGCAGCGGCGAACCAAAGTTTATATAATGAATTAGTTTGTGGTAATTTTGAACTGCACTCAGTGAAACCTAGCTTAACCATTGATCTCACTGAAGATGACTATCTAATTATAATCATTGTAATGTAAAAAACTTGAGTCACAAGAAAATTATAAAGTATATAAAATTAAGTAAATTCATTAAAAAATATAAGAAACATAGCCGGAACCAAAAACAATTTGCCAAAAATATAGAATTAAGGAAGGAACGTAGGACCTTATTAGATAAGTTTAATAACTATCAGATTAAATTAGAAGATAGTAAGAGGATCTATGAAATTGACACCCAGCGTTTATTAAATGATATTAAAATGCTGGAAGAATCTTTATCTTTAACATATAATAAATATTTATCCTCAAAAAACAAAATTGATGAATTGGTATTACAATTAGACACTAAAAGAGATATACTAGCAGGTCCTGATACCATTAATAATAATAACTATAATAAAGTAACAGAAAGTTGCAGTATAGCTTCTGGACACACTACATCTCTGGTTGAGTTGGAAAAGTCTGTATTTGTTGATGCTCAGTGTATCAGTCAGACAAAACCTCAGTCTACTGAAAACACTACCTACACAAAAGTAAAGGCGCTCTCTTCTAGGTCTGCCACAGTGTTGTTCTCAGATAATATAGGGAAAGGCTTTGGTTCACTGCTAAGTAACAGCCTGGAGCATTCCATTATTAATAACTGCCTGCCAGGAATGCACTATAAAGACATAGTAAAATGTTTATTAAATAAAAAATATACTTCTCAGTCCTGTATTGCTCTATTAGTTGGAAGCTGTGAAAATGTATGCAACGGGATATTACAGAAAGCATTGCCTCTATGACTGAATTGAATTGTAATAAAGTAGTATTGTGTGCCTTTCCCTATCTAGCTAATGTACCAGATAGGTTGAATAAGAACATACATATGCTAAATAATCATATGCAATTTCTAGTAAGTCACTATAGTGATAAATTATTATTTTTTGACATTAATAAATTTATAAATAAATGTAGATTTAAATCGACTAGGGATACTATGCATCTGACAAAATTAGAAAAATTTGTCATTGCTACATTGTTAGCATATAATATTAACACAGTCATAATTAATATGACGAAATCTCCTTGTACTACATGTTTTAGTAGTAATACTAATATAAATGTAGTAAATAATAATTTAAACATTTAAGTGTGACAACAGAGAAGGGTTGTAAGTTTTTAACATTAACTCATCAAAATATAAATCGCTTCTCTGGCAAAATTTTAGACATAGATATTTTTGTGGAAAAGTATAATGTTGATATTCTGTGTTTTACAGAAACCTGGTTAAAACCAGATCGAATGGCGTTCAGGGTGAATGGTTTCGGTGTCGCCGGCTCGTTCAACAGAGTGTCAGCAGAAGGTGGGGGTACTCTGATATTGGTTAAGGAAAGTGTATCTTGTAAGGAGAGACCAGACATCTCCAATCTCTCTGTTGAGCGAGTCCGTGAGGTCGCGTGCGCAGAGATTGATGAATATATAGTTTTATGTGTGTATAGGCCTCCATCATCAAATATTCTGAACTTTCTCTCTAAAATGGAGGATATTCTTTGTAAGCTCAAGAAGAACAGGAAAATATTAGTTTGCGGTGATTTTAATATTGATTTGCTTACAGATTCAACAGACAAAAATAATTTCTTATCATTATTTAAATCTTTTAATCTTAAATGTCACTTTTTCGAGCCAACGCGAATAACCACTGCATCAGCTACATGTATAGATAATGTCATCACAAATTTTAATATAGATCACAAAGATGTAATAACAGGTGTTCGATCTGACCACAAATGTCAGATGGTCAAATTAAATTCATACAGTTCTAAAAGTCATAAAATCATACAATTTAGGCCATTGTCAAAGTATAGACTAGAGAAATTTAGTACTAGGTTAAACTCAATTTTACCTTTATTGACACACAAAACGGAAAATCCAAACGATATGTTTAAAAACCTTCTTAATGCTATAACAAGTGAATTTAATAAGACTTGTGGGGTTAAATCAATTACAATAAAAAATAAATTAATATTTAGTGCCTGGGCAACTAAAGGCATAAGGCGTAGTAGAGATGTTCTTTACGAATTATACGACAAAAGGTCCTTTACACCCAAGAAGTTTATAATATTATCTAATGGAGAGAGCGGTACACACATTTTTGTGAAGACAAAAAAATTACCTTTTGTGTTGTATTCTATCTCACTCACTCTTTAATCTATGTTGCCAAAGCTTACGGATTATTTCCCTACCCATAAAAAAATATCAATACCGTTATTGTCGTCTCAATCATGTATATATAAATATTTCCAACATATCTTATATAATGATATAAGTACTATTTTCATTTCAGAATTATTCTTGTTGAATAAGATATCCTTAAGGTTTTTTATCCTTATTAACATTTTAGTTTAAAAAATTTCCTCATTTAATTGGTAATTGCGAATACATACTTCGGCAACACTGTTATAAAACGTTAAGTTCGATGTCAATATAGTTGTCAAATAAATGTTCACTTCGAAATTTTCTCCGTAATTATCTACAATAATAAGTGTGTTTTAGTGATATTTTAATGTGAATTGTGTAGTTCACGGTTGCAGAAATATTTGGTATCCATCATTTAGTGTGAAATTCTACAGGTAAGTTCATTGTCATCAATATTGTGTACATATTATAATTTTATCAATATTTATACGAATCGTAATAAAATACGGGAATATTTTTTAAATGAACTGTAGAAAAACCTCGCTTAATGTGATTTGCTTTATATATGACTACTTTTTTCATATTAACGTAATGTTAAATGTGATTTTTTGTATTGTAAATAGTGTAAGTAAACAAGAGGCTAGGGTGACCATGGTGTAAGCTTTAGTGGACCGGTTTGACAATGGTGCTAGAGTATTTGTAATACTAGCCGCCTTACTAATGAATATTATAAAGCTTATTAATCTTTAAAAAATCATCGTAAATAAAAACTGAGGATCAACAGTTACAATCGAGTTCTCAGTGTATCCAGCATTAATTTATTGAAACTTTTATTTAAAATAAAATCGAGTTTGTATTTCTCTTTACAGATTTCTTAAAGATCTAGATAAGCAAAAACGTGGTTAAATATAAATACCATTAAAAGGTCAATTTGATGTCTGCAAGAATTACTAGTCAACATTTAAAGACAGAAGATTATGATTCTGAATGTGATAATGTGTCTTCTACTTCTGGGAATATGGCAGTAGATGTCAAAAATAATTATTTATTACCAGAAACTCATGCTGTAAGTATATTATTTTTTATCATTTCACTGGTATAATTATGATCCACTTAGACTTTATTATTTACTAGCTTTTGCCCGCGGCTCCGCCCGCGTGAATGTGTTTTTCCGGGATAAAAGTCACTGTTTATATTTTACTGGGATGAAAAGTAGCCTATGTGCTAATCCAGGACATGATCTACCCGTGTGCCATATTTCATCGAAATCCGTTCAGTAGTTTTTGCATGAAAAAAACATCCATACATCCAGACATTCTTACAAACTTTCGCCTTTATAATATAATAAGATTAGTAGGATAGGGCATTAAGCTTGCGACCCACCAAATTTTATAACGGCGGTACATTGGGTGATATCTGAGTGTACTGAATGGCACCTCTGCCTCTGTCTAAAATGTATAGGTACTTAAATATATTATTATTGATTGATATTTACTTTTTACATTACATGTCAGCGAAATGAATATGAACCACCATTGAAACGTCAAGACTTGAAAGATTTCAATATATCAGTTAATGTGAAGACATCCAGTGAAATAAGTTTAAAGAAATAAAAGAAAGTATTGCAGCAGAAGATGAAGAGATAAAAGAAGAAAATTAATTACAAGTTATTTCTTATTAAAGTTGTTCATGATTATACAGTCTGAAATTGAAAATATTTTGCAGTGAGATTTTGCTAATATTTGAGATTTTTTTTAAAAGTATATTCCAAGTAGCAAGCAAAGAAAAATTACATATAGTGATGACATAAAGACTTTTGCTTTAACATTACACTTTTAGTCGCCGAAAACATTTTTGTTTTATAAATTCAAAGATATATTTGCTGAAAGAGAGCACATTATGGTGATCTTTAGCAAACTTTAATTGTTTTGTTGGCTTCTTCACAGAAGTTTTAGAATATTAAAAATAAATTTAAGGACGAAACCTCACCCGCAGAATGTAGCGTTAATTTTTGATTCCATGGCTCTCAAACAAGAATTTATTTGGTATTGTAATTTGTAAAACATCCACGTGTTTATTACTTTTGCTATAAATATCTACACAACTTTGTTTACAATCAACTTACCTATGGAATTTCACACTAGATGTTGGATTGCAAATAATTCTGCAACCATGAATTACACAACTCATAGTAGAATATCTCTAAAACACAATATGTATTATTATGGATAATTACAGAAAAAAAGTTCGCAGAATACTCGCAAAAATTGTAAAATCACACAAAATAGATATTCGTAATATTTCAAAATTACTTACTGAAAATTAGGTTATTAACTTCCTAAATGTGTATTATTTTTTTATGTATGATTGTTTACTTTTATGAGTATGTTTTTTATTTTTTTTTATTATATTTAAATTTAGCAATAACTGTAGTTTTCATTTTTAAATATCCCAATGTTTTTCTGTCTAACCTTACAGTCTCCATATTTGGTTATAAAGGCCGGCAAACAACGTGAACATATCCAGTTGCGGGGGAAAGTAAAACATATACAATGTGAGGCTGTGTGCCGAGCAAAAAAAAAGCACGCGGGGCCCCGTGCGAAGCAAATAATTTTTTTTAACAGCTTTGTAAGTAAGGTGCCAAAAAACGGGCCCCCAAGGAGCTGCAAGATGCCCCTGTAACTGCGAGGCCCCAGGCGGTTGCCTGGTTTGCCCCCCTCCTCCAAGGCCGCCACTGAATTCACCACCGCGTGGTGAGGTATTTTTTTTATGTAAGTGGAACTAGTAGTTCCGAACTACACATACCAAAAAAGTATGTAAATATGCCAATTTTGTTTGGAATAAACTTTCTAACTCAAATTATATTTTTTAAATATCAACTATTACTAGCCGCTGTAGTTGGTTTTCATAATTAATTTAAACCGCATTACTTTATAGAGATAAAAATAAATATTATGGTGCGATATCATATTATTACACACTCACACACTCACGCCTCTTATCCCCCGGGTAGACAGAGGTGCAATTAGTGCACCCACTTTTTGCCGTTATTCCGTTCCATGCTGTGATAGGGGGCGAGCCTATCGCCTTATCGTGTACAAATTCCAGACTCCGAGCTGATACTGAATGGAAAATAATCACTTTGCCCGACCCGACTAACCCGGGGATCGAACCCGAGATCTCAGCATTGCAGTCGTACCATAATACAACTACGCCACCGAGGCAGCCATATTATATCATATTATTATGGACAGTTAATTATGTTACGTCCTGGTTTTGAAAATAAACCTTTGTCACTCTAAAGAGAGAGACAGCAGATAGCTGTGACGTCACATTTTAATCTTCAGTTTGTTAAACGGAATGAAAAATCCATATGGGTATAACATTCTTGTTTACACCTGATGTCAAATTTGCTAATTATGTAAGAACATACTCTAAAATTTTTAAAATAGTGTGTAAACTGGCTAAAGCTTCTTACGTTAGGGACAATATAAAAAAATCGGATAATAAAATAAAAACAACGTGGAAAATAATTAATTCTGAAACTGGCCAAATTAGGACTGACAAGGAAATCGCACTTAATATAAATGACGTACTGGTTTCTGATAAAAATACCGTTGCCAACTTTTTCGATAACTACTTCACTAACATTCCCTTTGAAACTACAAAAGGTCTATCATCTTCACCTGAAGCCGCTGAAGTTCTGCTCAGGCGTACTGTCAATTACTCGCAACACAATTTTGAATTTAAAGTAGTTAGCAAGTACGATGTTGTCAAAGCGTTTAGAAGCTTAAAACTAAAGACCACTGAAGATGTCTGGGGGTTATCAGTCAAAGCGTTAGAATCGGTCATAGTTAGGATTGCCCCAATATTAGCGGAAATATTCAATTTCTGTATTAAAGACGGCATATTTCCGGATCTCATGAAAATAAGTAAAGTTGTACCAATTTTTAAATCAGGATGCTTAAATAATCCTTCTAATTACAGGCCGATATCCATACTACCAGCATTAAGCAAAATTTTTGAAAAACTAATGTTACTACAAATGCTGTTGCACTTTAATCAAAATGACATTCTACATAATAGGCAGTTTGGTTTTACCCAGGGCCGGTCTACACAAGATGCCGGTCATGCCTTAGTTAGATCTGTACTCGAATCCTGGGAGGGATCACAGGATGCCTTGGGGGTCTTTTGTGATCTCTCCAAGGCATTCGACTGCGTTGACCACAGAACACTAATTTTGAAACTTAATTTCTATGGTATTCGGGGACAAGCACTTAAATTGGTATCATCGTATCTTTCAGATCGGCATCAAAAAGTATACATCGATAATATTAATTCTATAGGATCTCCTGTTAGTATAGGGGTACCTCAGGGTTCCATATTAGGACCGTTCTTATTCCTAGTGTACATAAATGACTTACCTTACATGATAAATAGCAAAGCGGATGTAGTTTTATTTGCTGATGATACCTCAGTTATTTTTAAGATCAATAGGAAAAATGAGACTTTTGTAGAGCCTAATGAAACACTTGGTTTCATTTCAGACTGGTTTTCCGCAAACAATCTACTTTTGAACGCGGCGAAAACCAAATGTATAAAATTTTCCCTACTACACAATACTCAACATGTTTCGAATATTGTATTAGATAAAAAAGTCTTAGATCTTGTTCCTTCTACTGTCTTTCTTGGAATAACAGTTGATGCTAAGCTACAGTGGAGTTCGCATATACATAGAATAGCTGGTAAATTAAGCTCCGCTGTATTTGCTATTAGAAAGATTAGGCAACTGACAGACGTGGCGACGGCCAGGTTAGTGTATTTTGCTTACTTTCATAGTATTATGTCGTACTGTGTTCTGCTATGGGGTTCTGCAGCTGATCTGCAGACTATTTTCATATTGCAGAAAAGAGCTGTTCGCGCTATTTATGATCTTCGATCCCGCGACTCTCTTCGAGACCTTTTTAAATATATTAATATACTAACCTTGCCCGCTGAATACATATTCCAAAACATAATGTATGTCCGCAGAAATCTAGATAGCTTTACAAAAATCAGTGATATACATTGCATAAATACAAGAAACAAAAATAAACTTGCAGTTCCAAAGTTTAGGCTCAGCAAAACAAGTAATTCGTTTATGGGCAACTGCATTAAATTCTATAATAAGCTTCCTTCTGAAGTAATAAATCTGCCTGAAATCCAATTTAAGCCTTATGTTAAACGTGCATTGATTTCTAGAGGCTACTACAAAGTGACAGACTATTTAAATGACAAGGATATTTGGAATCAGTCCTGCGCACAGCACTAAGGCACCGGGCTTTCAGATTGAGCGCCTAAAAAAAATATTATAATATGACATTTATATGGCTAGGTCCATATTGTATTTTTACATATATTTCTTTTTTTTTTTAATTTGTGACATTTAAATTCAATTTATTTAATATGACATTTTTTAATTATTTTTTTTTGCTTTTGACATTTTGACATTGCTCTATTATTGTGACGACCGATCTATATCTTATCACTGTTAATGACTAAAGATATGATGTAGTTATTTAGTGTAAATTGTATTTGTAAGCGTGGGTTAATGCATCATGAACGCCAATATATTGTTATTTGGTTGCTTCGTAGTAGTACTTCATTTATATCTTAGGGCTACATTCATGTATGCATTAACCTATGTATTAATCATACTGTAAAATATATATTTAAAAAAAATGCAGTATATCATGACAATTGATGACGAAAAAATTAAGCCCGGAGTTTCTTTCTGCCTTTCTTCTTCGGGTCGTCATCGCTTAGGTAGCTAGTGAAAGGCTGGTAGGTTAGCTAGGCTAGGACCTTTTTATCCTCGCCGGCGAGGACCGTGGCGTTTCCTTTCCTCGTAATGTAAAGATACTCCTTCCCTTTCTTTTATATCAGCTCCACTTCTCCTTTCCCTAGCCCTTTTCCCGTCCCTAATGTCCGTGTCCTCTGTACCTATCAGCCCGTGCTGGTTGTTCAATATTTAACTTTAAATTACTTCATTGGTTTATTATGTACCTTTGTTATTGTGTCTACCTTCATGTCATGACCTGTCATAAGTGCTTTTTTATAAGTCTATTTGACCAATAAATGATTTTATTTTTTATTTTATAAATATAATTAGGTACTAAGTAATACTGGCAACCATCGTGAGATGTAGGTACCTACGCTTTCACTTTGATTTCATTGACTTGCCATTTGTAGTCACACTTCGTACCAGCATTTAAAGAAAAATTATCTGCATAATTAATTAATATTTTTAAACCTATCCAGTAGGTAAGTACCTACCTGTTTATCCTATTGAAAAAAAAATATTTACGTAAATATTTATTATTTTAGCCAGGCCTGATAAGAAAATATGGGTATCCTCTCGAAATCCATAATGTTACAACCTTCGATGGATACATATTGGAGATGCATCGAATTCCCCATGGACGCGACGCGAACAATGTGCCTGATGAGAATAAACCAGTGATATTTTTGATGCATGGTCTGCTGTGCTCATCCGCAGATTGGGTGCTGATGGGACCTGGATCTGGATTCGGTAAATAATTTGTTTATTTTCGGTAGATTTATGACAATTTTAAATAGAAAACCTCCGATACCTACCTACCAAGTCATGAAGTTTTATGTAACTACATACTTACCTAGGTACTTTTAGTGACAGATGTTATAATACAAGTAGTTTCTTTTTTTTGTTGAATTGAATGACGAGACGAGCATGCCGTTCACCTGATGGTAAGCAATACAACCATCCATAAACATTAGCAACACCATCCAGCACCTTGAGTTACAAACTACTGTGTGGCATTCATTTATTAAGTAATTAGGCCCCTAAACGGCGCTTTTACACGTCATTTTTTACAATGTTTTTTTATCAACTGAAAGATTTAACCGGTTCTTCGGAAAAGCCCACTGACCTGAGAAGAAGCAGCAAGATACTCAGCGTATGTCTTTTGTCATCTTATTTTTTTTAAATAGTATTTATGTTAAGTCTCATTTTGTCCAGTAGTTACACTGGCTATAATGTCCATCAAGGATGGATAATTCCTGGAGGAGTCTATCGAGCTACTCCAGGGCGTGGCGGCGCATGGGAGTTACATAGAAACATAAACATTTGGACCTTATTTATGCTATGCTTATTTATAATACGAGAGATATAGCCACTTTTTTAATGTGCCCCGCGTACGAACTACGAATCTACCCCACTTTCCCCAAAGTTATGTACGTTCTATAGTTGTTAGTAGATATTTGGATATCGGTTAATGGAATCTGAATATAGGAACGTAATGATATGAATTCTAATTATTAAAATAGGTACCTACTGAGGTTTTTTTTTATGTAGATATCTTGGAGAAATTTTGCCCGACAATTTAATGCAATGTACAATTTCTTTACCGCAGCTTACATTCTCGCCGAAGCAGGATTTGACGTTTGGATGGGAAATGCGCGCGGCAACTTGTACTCCCGTAGGCACGTCAGGCTGAACCCTGACGCTATTTTGAATACCAATTATTGGAAATTCTCATGGGATGAAATTGGAAATATTGATTTGCCTACAATGATTGACTACGTTCTAGCTGAAACTAAAAGATTAAGACTACATTACGTGGGACACTCCCAGGGCACGACCTCATTTTTTGTAATGACTTCCTTGCGCCCAGAATACAATGATAAAATCATTTCTATGCAAGCTTTGGCACCAGTCGCGTATATGGCTCACAACAGCAATCCTCTTCTGTTATTTATTTCTCCAATAGCGAATGATATTGAGGTAAGGATTGTAAACTTAAAATATTGGTAAATATTTATGACGACATACAGGGTTATTTTGACATAGCTTTAATAAATGAAAAACAAATAGGTGATAGATAGATAGACATTGCTTTAGTTATTATTCTGAGGATAGACAAACTATCCGTGACGCACTTTTTGTTCTGTGAAAATAGAACCACCCGCACGGTACGCAATTATATGCAGTAACGCATACGCATACGATTGATCGAGAGACCGACACGTCAGTCTCTCAACCAATCACAATAAAACAAAGCGGAGGCGCATTGTGCTTTTTTTTTCACATCCTAGCCCCACAGATGTTTTTTTACGGTTTATCGCACAGAAAATTTGCAAAAACATAGGTTTCCAATTTTTGAGATTACCTAATAAGTCAATGCGAAAAAGATCACATATAAATAAGGAAATAAAATAATGTTTGTGTTAATTAAATTTATAATGTATTACTTTCCAGAAAATAACTACTTTATTTGGAATCGGTGAATTCATGCCCAACGGCCCTGTGTTGACATGGGCTGGTCAAAACATGTGTAACGACGAAGCTACGTTCCAGCCTGTTTGCAGCAATATTCTCTTCCTTGTTGGGGGATGGAATGTAGAACAACTCAATACAGTTAGTCCTTTATAGTCATATTCATGTTTATTCGTCAAGTTTAACCGAATAGTTCAATAATATGAAATGATTAGGTACATTAGGTTATCGAAGTTACACTATCTTAGTAGGTCCCTACTGAAAATAATATTTTAGGGTTAAAAGGTTAATACACTTGCGAAGAGATTATGAAGAAATCGTAATATGTATATACATAATTCTTGAATTGAAACTTCTTTATTTATTGCAGACTATGATGCCAGTTATATTTGGCCACACGCCTGCGGGTTCTTCCGTTCGTCAATTCGTTCACTACGGCCAAGGAATCGCAGACAAAGGTTTTCGTCGTTTTGACCATGGCAGCTCGATTGAAAACAGAAGAGCTTATGGTTCGCGAACCCCCCCTAATTACGATTTATCTAAAGTGACCGCACCGGTGTTCTTACATTATTCCTACAATGATCCTCTGTCAGAGGTACCAGATGTTGAAAGGCTGTTTAGAGAACTGGGTAGACCTGTTGGTAAGTTCCTTGTACCTCAGCCCACTTTTAATCATCTTGATTATATGTGGGCTATTAACGCGAAGGAGTTACTATACGATAGAGTTATTAACTTGATTAGAGGAGTGGATAGGAATGGTATAGACAACCTTGATTTGTAGACCTGAAATTATAACAAAGTATATTACAGAAATAAATGCAATATAAGTAATATTTTCTTTTATTAAATCTACTTTTTCATATCTCGACGGTCTCATAGAACAAAGTCGTATATGCAAAATGTTAGTTTTTCAGTAGAGCGCATTGAAAGTCGTTAGTTTGTATTCATGTGCGAATTAGTGCTTTTTTCACACATTAGGTTCAAAGTTGTTGCTGAACCCTTTAGATAATGTATCCTTCATGTATAACTTGTGATTTTCACAATTAAATTAGACTTTCAAAGCGCTCTACTGAAAAACTAACATTTTGCATATACGACTTTGTTCTATGGGACCGTCGATCTACTTGCGTCAGTAGGAGTAGATAGGAAGGTGACTATTTAGGGATCCCTTAGGTTCGCCTACTTTTTTTAAACTATTATTTTTTCGCATATTTGACATTGCATAATATGTATTGGCCTAATAGTACTATCGGATAGTTATATTTTGGCCTACTACTTTTTTGTTATAATAAGCTATTGGAATAATTTTAGCTCGACTAATTTGTATTAGACTAATACACATTTCGCATAACATGTATTTAGAATAAATTAGGTTAGCGAGGAGCGAAGCGACGAGCGTGTTAGGTGCACATGAACCACCGACGGCCACAAATATCAATGTGCATAATAATCATTACGCATAACTGTTTTAGCAGAAAATAAAAAAGCATAAATACAAAAAGCACAACCATCAGAACGACTAACGTCAAAAAGCATAAATATCAAAAGTCATAAAAATAAATAAGCATCATTAATGTTTGGTTTTGTCCGAGTTGGAAACGACTTAATGTCGGTTCTGGCAATGATTATTATGCACATTGATATTTGTGACCGTCGGTGGTTCATATGCACCTAACACGCTCATCGCTTCGCTCCTCGCTAACTTAATTTATTCTAAATACATGTTATGTGAAATGTGTAATAGTCTAATACAAATTAGTCGAGCTAAAATTATTCCAATAGCTTATTATGACAAAAAAGTAGTGGGCCAAAATATAACTATGCGATAGTACTATTAAGCCAACACATACTGTGCAACGTCAATTATGCGAAAAAATTATAGTTAAAAAAAAGTAGGCGAACCAAAGGGATCCCCTATAACCATCCCACAATAAATACGCATCGATAGACACCTCACTTGTCAAAATCGGTTCAATAGGAGCGACGCTAGAATGGAACATAAAATGGATACATAAAAACATACATACATAGGGTGCTAAACTCATTACCCTTCCTGGCTTCGCCGTAATCGGGTAATAACATTATGAACAAGTATTAAACTCTATTTCCTTGTTTTATTGGATACCTATAACAATTACTGTTTTTTAAAAATGTCAGATCTTAACGTAGATTAGATTTGACTTGGCCAGTTTTTATTACATCAGTCATTTTATAAAGTTATTCAACATATATCTATATATTTTAATTCTGATGAAAACTTCCAACTATTATTCCAGAAAAAAAAAATTTGCAATTTTTGTGCCAAAGGTGCTTATGCACGCTTGAAGCACATTTTCAGATTTAAATTAAAATAACACTTTTTAACCCCCGACGGAAAAACAGGGGTGTTATAAGTTTAAGGTGTATGTATATGTATGTCTGTCTGTGGCATCGTAGCTCCGAAACGAAAGGACCGATTTTGATGCGGTTGGTATGGTCGGTATGCGATAGTATTCGGAACTCCCACCCTCGATATTAATAGGAAACCCGAAAGGTATACACTACAAAGGGAGCCACGGTGCCTCTAAGGCCTTTCTGAGCCGCAGCCAAAACTGCTTATGGCAAAGGCAGCCTCTGCGAATGATAGCGGCAAAGCGATCCGACCCAAAGTGACGCAGTGCCACCCTAACTGAGACTAAGGGTGAAATAATTCAACAAGGTGAACTGATCATCCGTCTGTGCGACTGCATACGTCCCCACAAAACATACACACATACTTACATACGTATGCATTGTGCACTAATGGTGGATTAATAAAAATTATCCATATTATTCACTCATTCTTTATTACATTAGATTTTGGTGAGTAATATAAAGCAATATTCGTTTCCTTTGTGAGTTACTTAAGCAGAAGTGGTGCTTATTTATGAAAAAAGAAAAGAGATAAGCCTAGTGGCAGCGTACTGAAATAAGCCGCAGTGAAATCAATACAGAGTTCTAATATTAGTTTGAGCAACCACAATAATTAGAATTTGCAACAAAAAGAAAATATATGCGAGTTGTTCAAAATGTGCGCGATCTGCTGCCAAAGGCAAACCATGTATCACATAATGCGACAGAAGCAATAGAAATCTGTGGCGGCACCATTGCCTACGAGAGTTGCCACATTGGGAGTAAAAGTAAGCCCCTAGGTTGTATTTAGTAAATGCAAGACTTTCAACTCTTTTTTTTTTCTTATAAACAACTAGCTGTTGCCCGCGGCTCAGCCCGCGTTAAGGAGTTTTTCGGGGATAAAGGTCCCGCTTTATATTTTCCCGGGATAAAACGTAGCCTAAGTTACTCCTTCATCGTCATCAGCCGTCCACTGCTGAACATAGGCCTCGCCCAAAATTTTTTTACTCCTTATTAACTTCTTATAAAAGTCCCGTCAAAATCGGTACAGCCATTTCAGAGATTAGCCGGAACAAACAGACAGACAGATAGACAAAAATTTTAAAAAATGTTATTTTGGTGTATCCGTATACAAGGTTGCTATGATCCAGGGGCACTAAAATGGACAGAGTACTCGATATCGGCTCGGAAATAATTCGAAACGGTCAAAAACTCGATAAAGATAAAAATAGAAAATCACTTTTTTCTAACAAGTTCTATCAATTTAATACGCAAACACCATTTATAAATATTTACACTAACCTGCGGTCATCTGCCTGACAAAACGGCAACGTCGCATTCTGTTGTCTTTCATGTCGCCGATGAGCCGACCGGCAAATACAAATAGATAGGTAGCTCGGGTGGGTCTCAAGTACAAATTTAAAAATTTTCGCTGTCACAAAGTTACAGAAACCAAACACAAACATACAAAAGATCGGTGCTCGTATCACACAAAGAAATAAATAAACACTATCACTTTTTAATACATTTATATTAGTGTCCTATTACATAAACAAAAAGCAATATTTGGATATTCTCAAAATGGCGCGTAAGCAATAATAACATTGTACCTAGGAAGCGGCTCAGGCGCTTTCGCAAGGCGTCTCATGTCCCGGAGCAATTACGGCGACACACTAAAATAACTAAAACAGTTCTTTGAATTTTTGAAGATTGGAATGACCCAGGTCTATGTATTAATCGCTTCTTTGTTTATGTTACAAAGTTATGATGTAATGTTATTGTGTTTTCGTTCTTATTATACTAAGATTAAGATTCACTTTGACGTGATTATTGGCTGATAGAGGGGCAACGTCTCCTAATTTTGTTGATATTTAAGGTCACGCACCTTACATGACCTTAGATAACTATGTTTAGACTCTCGGTCAGCTGTTAGGGCAGATATACATCCCGATGTAGTTTTGCAATCACGAAAAATCTATACTGTGGCTAAACTATTCCTCCTATTGAACTGAAATTTATTTATCAAACATATTAACATTTTAACGAAACTATTTATGTTATCAAATGACAGATGGCGCTTAGTAAGTCTCATCGACATTAACAAGAATATTAGAGCTGACTTGTAGGAATAAAACAAATAATAACTCAAAATAATCGTTATAATCCACAAACAAAATAAAAAAATTATCCTAATAACATTTCTGATACCGCTAGTCAAAAATATATCCTAATCATTTTTAAAATGAATTAACTATTACTAATGAACTAACCATTTAAAATAAGAAGCCTGTTAAAATTAAATAGGCCTCAGATAAATTGATTAGTTGAGTATTCGGGCGATAGTTTCTCTTATTTTTAATTTTATCGATAGAACTATCGACAAATCCTTTTGGTGTATCACTTACTTTTCATGTTAAAAAACAAAACGAAATAGAAAATGTAAAAAGTGCTTTCGTCGGAAAGAGATGCAAATATAACAAGATGGCGCGTAAACACCCAAATGGCCAGTCTAAGATGAACTCCGTAAAATTTTAAATAAAATGTGATTATGTGTCGTTATTGACTTACCTGTGAAATGTAATGCCATTTTTCTGAAAATTTGAATTATGGCTATTTATACCACACCATTTTATTGTGCACGGGGCCATTACAATAGTTATTTATTCGCAAACACGGAAGTGTTTACAGCTCACAGTTGTGGTCGCAACTGACTTGAAGATTTTGAATGGTCAGCTACATTGGATCTATTTGTCAAATGTGTTGCCCGAAGCCGATCGTCTGTTATTAGGAGTCTAGGGGTTATATAGTCGCTGACACAAACACACTAAATGTTATGGGACAGTTCTAAGTATGAATTTAAATAAGTATATTTGTGTTAATTGATTTCACTTACGGTTCAAGCAATAAGTCACTCTTGTATTTTATATATACTTGATTCATAGATTGAGTTGCTATAAAGTAGGTGACTGGTTTGTTATGCAAGAGAGCACCCACAGCGGAGACAAACCTTACAGTGACCAAGTAGACTCCTTTGTTCATCAACATGTGGGCTTTGAGCCAAGTCCTAACATGCTTGACAAATATAGTCACAGCTGCTTACCTAAAAATTGAACATTTTAAGCATCAGCTACATCAACAAAACCTTATTAACTATGAGGAATTAAGGCATTGTAACATTATTTTATATGTAAATATTCTTTGTTTTAAATATAAACAACCTCCATATGACTTAAATATGATTATGTATATTATGCCAGGTCCGGCAAAGTGATGAGTTTTTCTATTCACATAATGTACATATATTTTAAACACGATGGTAGCTGGTTAGATGAGGTTATATTGACAGACTGACGTGAAAGCCATTGCCGAATCACTGACAAAATCGTTTCGTCGTGTAAGAGTTGTCTGCCTAGTGTACTGCAGCGATCCACATTCTCAACAATATCCAATACACAAGCCGGCGATAAAATCCCAAAAAAACAATTCCAAGTCAAACGTGTGAGCAATCTTCGGTGTCCAGAGTGATAGCAAGGGTGCGACCCTTGCCAAGGTAGGTAGGCTCAGAATCAGTAAAAACAATGCAGTGATCGTTGTATACGAAGAATAATCATGAAAACACTCAGAACACATCGGAAAACACGAAACAAGAGAGCCAAAGAGTTAAGCAATGATCATTTCCCCTTCCTTCGTCGACTGTCAAAGTGTATAGACGTGCACACACTGTAATAGTATTAATTTCTGTTGTTTTTAAATATTTTATAATACGATTAAAATATTCCAAGTACCAGGCGCGCATAAGTACAAAGACTAAGAATAGTTTCGTTTATAGTGTAAGCGAGATCGGTAATACAAAAGCGTGTTCAAGCAAGCAAGATAGACTACGCACAACCGACCCGCTTCATCAAAACGAGTTCCTATTGGTTGGCGCGAACTACTTAAACCACGAACTTAGGAAAAATAAAACACCGAATTATGAGCAGATTAGCAAGATCCCCACCATTGGGTGGTAAAATATCCCAAACAGTGTCCGAGTCTGATGTTCTCAATTTGGTTGAAAAACAACATGAACAAATACATCCTGTACCTCAACGAGCCAAAAGACAGAGGGAATCTTGTTGTGAGGGACAATTGAAGCCTCTCAAAGATGAGATAATAACTCTAATTAAAGAAATGAGTGAAAAACAAGAACTTAATTTGAGCAAATTAAGAAACGACATAGCTGAGATAAAGGCCCAAAATACCACAATTCAAAAGTCTCACCAAACTATTGAGAAGTCTTTGGAGTATCTGTCCGAAAAATATGATAGTGTAACAGTAAAAATAGAAACATTAGAACGCGAGCGTCAGCAGCATGTGCTATATATTTCATCACTTGAGGCAAAGATTGAAGACATGCAAAGGGCTCTAAAAGCAACTACTGTAGAATTCATAAATGTCCCGAATGTTTTCAAGAATGAAAGCAAAGCCGAACTCATTACAATAGTGGAAACCACCTGTAAGATACTCAATGTCGAGACTCAACCTTGTGATATTAGGGATGTCTTTTGTATCAAAGGAAAAGCAGGGATAGTTACTATTGTGGTAGATTTTACAAAAACTATGACGAAGCAAGCAGTAATTAACAACGCTAAAGCTTACAATAAGCAACATCCAAAAGAACGCTTTAATTCTGCTCTCGTAGGGCTGGATGGACCTCGTGTACCGATCTATATATCTGAAGGCCTTACAAGCAAAGGACGAAGACTTTTATACCTTGCTCGAGCTTATGCATCAAGTGCTGAATACAAGTATTGCTGGACCAGTAGTGGCAAGATCTTTCTACGTAAAACTGATGACTCTAAACACATTGAGATCAAAACAGAAGCCGACCTAACCAACCTTAGAAATGCAAAATGACTAGCAGGGGTAATGTTGTCACACACACAGTACAACTATTATATTAAAACAACTTTAAAACATCATTTTCATATTTGCATGCTTATTTCTATTATTTTAATATATACACGTTCATTTATATTATATCCTATTTCTGATGTACACACTAGCTCTAACCATATTTATATTCTTATTTGTAGTAATTACAATATTGCTATATACATATATTCAGTTCACTTAACAATCTTTTTTAATGAAATCGTCACAATTTATACGAAAACCGTAATATTTAAATTGAATTTTAAACCCTTTTTAATGATGTCATGGTCAGTTGGTAGCAAAGTTCGGACACAAAAGTGAATCTCAAATAATAAATGACCTTGACAATGTTAGTGCTGGAATATCCCACAAGTGTGATCCAGAATCGTGTAAATCTATACTAACTTCCACATTGGGCGTTAGCACATTGAAAATACTGACACAAAATATTAGGAGTATAAAAAGAAACTTTACTGCTTTTGAAGTGCTACTAGCAAGATTAAATATGGATTGTGAAGTATATATTTTAACTGAAACATGGAATAAAAGTAATTCGTCAATCCCAAATATGTCCAATTGCGACATGAAGTCGACTACCTATAACACAAACCAAAACGACGGCATTGTCGTTTATACTAAAAACAGCTTTAACTGCGCAATTGAGGAACCAGTTTTTAACGATGCTAGTTGTCTTTTAATTAAAGCAAATTCTGATTGCCTCATAATTGCTCTTTATAGATCACCAGCCAAAAGAACTATCTTTTCCTTCATTGATTCACTAGACAATTTACTGTCACTACACAAACATTACAAAAATATCGTTCTAATTGGGGACATAAACATAGATATCAAACTAAATTCCGTAGATCAGAATGCTCACGTTTATCTAAATCTACTTGCTTCATATGGGTTTATATCAAGCCATAATTATCCTACTAGATGCGAAAACTGTCTTGATCACGCTATGGTTAAGTCTAAAACATCGATAATGTCCTTAGTCCTTAATTCCCCTCTTACAGATCACTCAGCTGTTATTTTATGCCTAGATCTCACTACTCAAAGTGAGCATTACAATACAAATAAACGTACGTCTATGACATATAAAATCAATTACGAAAACATTCTCTCTGACTTAAACGCAACTAGTTTTGACAGGGTACTTAAGTCTCATGATGCAAATTGGGCTACTCAACAACTGGTAGACCTACTCTCGAATTATTTGGCCAAGCACACTATAAAGATCTTAGTCCCTCGTAGGTCCTGTTGTATTAAACCCTGGATTACACCAGGATTATTACGCTGCATCAAAAATAGGGATAGAATGCATCTTAGATGTAGAAAGCAACCAAACAATGAAATAGTCGCTATAACATACAACAGGTATAAAAACTTTTGCAATGACATGCTTAAAAGATTAAAACGAAATTATGAACGAAATGAACTAAAAAAACACTCCAATAATCCTAAATAGTCATGGGATACTATAAAAGCCATTGTATATACTAAGAAGAGAAAAGTAGTACCTAACGAACTACTCAAAACGGATGCTACTCCACAAAAGTCTATTGAATATATAAATCAATATTTTGCCAACCTAGGAGAAATCTATGCTAACAAAATTCTGAACGATAACAATACTGATGATGTTAAAGGTCAAGCTAGAATTAATACACCCCACACTCTGAATTCCATGGCCATGTTGGAAACTGACGATGAGGAAATTGAAACTATTATTGTAGGCCTTAAACATGATTGTGCTATTGGTTGGGACGGTATATCCAATACACTTTTAAAAAAGTGTAGAAAGCATCTTGTACCGATTATAACTCACATAACTAATCTATCTATAAGGACTGGTGTTTTTCCACAGATATTAAAAATCGCTATAATTCATCCTATCCACAAGAGTGGACCAAAAGACTGTGTTCATAACTATCGTCCGATCTCGGTTTTAACAGCCCTCTCTAAAATTCTCGAAAAGGTGATAAACAAGCGCCTATTGTCATTTTTAGATAAGTATAGCATCATATCACCTAATCAATATGGTTTCAGGGCTGGTAAATCTACTGTAGACGCCGTTACTGGGTTAACGGACTATATTGCTCAAAATCTAGATACTAAAAATAGATGTATAGGCATATTCTTAGATTTGGCCAAAGCCTTCGATACGGTCTCTACTCCACAGCTCCTAAAGAAGATGGATAAAATTGGGATACGTGGAAAAGCTCTCACACTATTTGAAAGTTATCTTACCCATAGGGTACAAAGAGTTAAAATAGGCGATACAATGAGCCATGACGCTCTTGTTCCATATGGTGTGCCACAAGGAAGTGTTCTTGGTCCTAGCCTCTTCTTGATCTACATAAATGACTTGTGTAATTTAAAACTAAATAATTGTAAAATATTCTCTTTTGCTGACGACACAGCATTAGTTTTCTATGGTCGAACTTGGGAAGAGGTTAGGACCAAAGCTGAATGTGGATTGCGTCACACAATGTTATGGCTTCGCAGAAATTTACTAACACTCAATACTACAAAAACAAAATATATAACGTTTGTCATCTACCGTAACCAAATTCCCGAAATTGGTTACACTGTTAAGGCACACTCATGCGATAAGAATCTTTTTACAGCTGACTCTACATGTGAATGTTCTGTCTTGGAAAGAGCTATTGTAGTCAAATATCTTGGAGTAATGCTAGACCAAACCCTTACTTGGATTCCACAAATTGATAAGATAACTGAAAGGACCCGTAAACTGATATTTATATTTAAAACGTTACGTCATGTCGCAGAGCCGAAGCTCCTTAAAACAATTTACTATGCTATGGCACAATCTATTTTTTGCTATTGTGTGAGAGTTTGGGGAGGTGCAAAAAAATCTCATTTAATCAAAGTAGAAAGAGCCCAACGAGCCCTACTTAAAGTAATGAACTTTAAACGTTTTAGATTCCCCACCGAGCAATTATATTCCCTATGTGATGTACTCACAGTAAGATCATTATTCATTATGGATATCATTCTTGCCCAACACAAAAATATCTTCTATGATCCCAATCAACCCAAAAAGCGAAGATATAGCAAAGTTTGCCCCACTATTTCCCATAGAACCATCTTTATGCGCAAATTTCCTTCTTTTCTTGGTCCATTTTTATATAATCGAGTCAACCATCATCTCAACATATATCCGCTTAATAAAAATGACTGTAAAGCAAAATTAACGGTTTGGCTAAAAACTAAGTCTTATGACTACATTGAAAATTTATTCACGACAATTAAATGAACTGAGTATAAAAAATAAAGCAAAATAAAATGATTTATGTTTTATATTATTATATTTATATACATATATGTGTGTGTATATGTATACTTAATTTACATTAAATTTATATCTATATTATATATAATATATGAGTACCTAACTAACCTCGTAAAAGCGATTTTCATTTTTTTCATAGTATAAAAAATACAAAAAAATAAACAAAAAATACGTAATTACACTAACAATACTATTACTTGTTAATTTTCCCTTTTTGTTCCTTTTCCGTAATTATTCATAGTGTGTTCCATATAATAGACAGGAAGTTTCTAATATCTGAGATACAGGCTAGGCCTAGTTTAGATATTAGTGATATGTTAATATAACAATATACACTATAAGTTTTTGTAAGAAAAAAAAAATACGTTTTGAAACATGTTATGAGTAGTATTTAACTAAGTCGACAAGTTCGCAGTTTAAGTGTAATAACTCATTGTTATTATCATAAATTTAAGTTCTACCTGCACTTTTTTAAAAAATGTTATAGTTAAGTACAATATTATGTTATTTTGTTTAGTACTGTTAGTAGTATACTTTTGTTGTTGAAACAATAAAGATTATTATTATTATTATTTCATGGAGTTAAGAGGGTGACACCATCTGTTTACAAATTAGTAATTACAAGTGACAAAAAATATTGCCAACATTTCTTTTATCGAACCCGCTAAAAATTACTTCAAAGTTCAAACTACGAGAAACCATTGGCGATGCAAAGATTATCCGCGCGCCTCTAGCGGCGAAATTTAGAAGTTGTCTAAGAACGACACTGCTTTAAAGTTGAGGTTAATATTTAGACATATTGAGATGGATCACGATTACATACAAAAACCTGTTGCTAATAAAAGCAGAAATACGAAATATTGTTGCGTTCCTCAATGTAGTACTTACGGAGATTCGGGAATAAGTTTTCATTTGTTTCCAAAAGACAAAATTATGAAAAAATAATGGGAGACTGCTTTAAGAATAGGCAAGCCGATTTCACCAGCAATGAGGGTTTGTTCTCATCATTTTAAAGCTTCAAACTATTTTCCAAACAGTAAGTATAATAATTATTTTTTAATTATTTCATTGTACTTATATTCACATAATTGCATTTTATAAGTTATTTATTTAGTTTAGGCTAAGGCGAGTTTCTCGTCAGGTAACGAGATTATGTTTATTGTTTCAGGCTCTAAAAGACAGAAATTGTTTCCTAATGTCGTACCGTCTCAGAATATTCCTAAAAGAAGCTCTGATAAAGAAGTACCATTAGCCCAAAAAAGAGAATGAAAAAATTGATGTTGAGGACGGATTTGAGTACAATAATATAACTGATAACAACAGTCATTATCATGTCATGACTTCATCGACACAAGTCAATTTGGTGGATTACAGAAATTATCGTCCTCAAGAAGATTGGAGTATAGCTGATCTCCTTTGTGACAAAAAACCTTTGGAAAAGTGCACTAAAATAAATTTTCTTCCTATATGGAAAGATGAAAGATCAGCTTTAAAGCAATTGACGCTCTCAGA
The DNA here is from genome assembly GCA_949316025.1 of Lapara coniferarum. Taxonomy (NCBI): domain Eukaryota; kingdom Metazoa; phylum Arthropoda; class Insecta; order Lepidoptera; family Sphingidae; genus Lapara; species Lapara coniferarum. Next base: position 9,636,314 of record OX438924.1, read on the forward strand.
TTTACTCAGTAGTGATATGAATTTATTTACTTTTACTGGTATTCATTCAATTGAACTTTTAGAAACATTGGTAACTTGTGGTAGTGAATTGGCCTTAAATGCTTCAACAAACAAGAAAATGTTATCTGTGAGAGACAGAGTTATTTTGACAATGGTAAAAATTAAACAAAACATGTCATTTAGAGCCATTGGTGTTTTGTTTGGTATAAACAGGCAGACATGTTCTAATTATTTTAATAATATGTGCCCCATGCTGAGTAGAGTACTCAAAGTTGTTATTCCTTGGCCTGATATCGAAATGATACGTAGCAACTTACCTAAATCATTCCAAAAATATAAAAATACAAGAATAATATTAGACTGTGCTGAAACGGTTATTGAAAAATCTAAATGTTTAAAATGTAGAATATTGACGTACTCTCAATATAAAAAAAAAACAATACAGCCAAGTTTAATATTGGAATAACTCCTTCTGGCCTAATAACTGAATAAGTGCATCCTATGGTAGTCGGGCATCAGATAAACATATTGTGAATGAATCAGGAATCTTAAATAAATGCGAGTTTAATGATGGAGTGATGGTGGATAAAGGATACAGGATTGACATTTCTCTGAAGCTCTAGCAGGACAATCGCAGATTTTTGTTACTTCTTGTTCATTATCACCAACTAATCTATTTCCATATTCCTGAGAAATATCTATCCACAGTTTTATAATGGCTGGATGTTTGGAATTTAATCCCGACGTGCGCAATACCAGTGCTTGTACATGAATTATGTTATTATGTTTTTCTTTTTTTCCTACCGAAATCACCATTCCACTTCGTAATAATTCTTCTCCAGACCACATTGGTTTTGTGTATCCTGCAGACGCTGTAATTACATCTACTATTGACAATATAATTATTGTCTCGTACAGCAAGAAATCACATAAATCCGATTTATATTTAATAAATAATTTTTAAATTTAATTTTTCGGTACGTTAATCGTATCGAAAACTGTCAGTGTCGTTCTTAGACAGTTTCACAATTTTGACACTTGAGGCGCTAGTTAGAATCTTTGCATCGCCAATTAAAAGTAAGATCTTCTGTTAATCCACCACAAATCTACTATAACTGAATTTCCTGTGAGCTTTTTTTGTGCACGGATTTCTTCTGGATGGATGCTATTTTACCTATATTATATATCAAAACGAGTAAAATGTTGTAGTGGATTTTCCTTTTCCTCCCACTGACTAAAAAACTAATCCACTAAAATGACGACAAGTTTTAGAGGGAAATCCACTAAGTTGGCAACACTGGTGACAAACCGAGCAAAAGCAGTACCAGTGATAGACTAAAAATATTAAAAGATTAATATTAATCGATATGAAATGGATAATCATAATATTGGTTTTTCAGTAACTTATTGGTATTTTATTTATTAATATGACTGTAATTAAATACACTATGTTGCATATACGTATATACAGTACATTTAATTACTTTAAGTTAATTACCTAGTGAAAAAGTTTTATTTTTGTTATTGTGCAATCGATAACTCAAAATCGATAATTTCACAAAAACATTCTTTCTCATATTTCTCCGCTTCCAGATTGACGATTGAGGGGATTTTTCATTTTCTAATATAAAAAAATATGCCTGATTTTTTAGATCATATTTCATCTTATTACATTTTGGGCCCACTGTTTTCCGTCTCCTTTGCCCCATCTGAGCCATTCTACATACAAGGTTGCTATGATCCAGGGGCACTAAAATGGACAGACTACTCCATATCGGCTCGGAAATAATTCGAAACGGTCAAAAACTCGATAAAGATAAAAATAGAAAATCGTTTTTCTCTAACAAGTTCTATCAATTTAATACGCAAACACCATTTATAAATATTTACACTAACCTGCGGTCATCTGCGTGACAAAACGGCAACGTCGCATTCTGTTGTCTTTCATGTCGCCGATGAGCTGACCGGCAAATACAAATAGATAGGTAGCTCGGCGCATAAGCGGGTGGGTCTCAATTACAAATTTAAAATTTTTCGCTGTCACAAAGTTACAGAAACCAAACACAAACATACAAAAGATCGGTTCTCGTATCACACAAAGAAATAAATAAACACTATCACTTTTTAATACATTTACATTAGTGTCCTATCACATAAACAAAAAGCAATATTTGGATATTCTCAAAATGGCGCGTAAGCAATAATAAGATTGTACCTAGGAAGCGGCTCAGGCGCTTTCTGACGCGAATTACGGCGACACACTTAAAAAACTAAAACAGTTCTTTGAATTTTTGAAGATTTGAATGACCCAGGTCTATGTATTAATCGCTTCTTTGTTTGTGTTACAAAGTTATGATGTAATGTTATTGTGTTTTCGTTCTTATAGCACTAAGATTAAGGCTCACTTTGACCTGATTATTGGCTGATAAAGGGGCAACGTCTCCTAATTTTGTTGATATTTAAGGCCACGCACCTTACATGACCTTAGATAACTATGTTTAGACTCTCGGTCAGCTGTTAGGGCAGATATACATCCCGATGTAGTTTTGCAAAGACGAAAAATCTATACTGTGGCTAAACTATTCCTCCTATTGAACTGAAATTTGGTGTAGAGCTTGTATATGGTACATTACATATGTAGCTAGAAATAAAGCCTCACCGTTTAATCAACCTTGTATAAAATTTTCCACCAAAGCACCTTTTTTCTGGTCTGCTCATTTTAATTGTGTTTACTGAAATAAAATGAAAATAAAATGATATGAAATGTGACATGGTTAAAGTGATATTAAGTTTTTCTACTTAGTATCAACCCAGAGTCTGGAATTTGTGCCCGATATGGCGGTAGGCTCGCCCCTATCACATCATGGGACGGAATATGCATGGCGAAAAGTGGGTGGTGCACTAGTTGTGCCTCTGCCTACCCCTTCGGGGATAAACGGGGGGATTATATATGTATATGTATATAAATAAAATAAAAAGCAAGAAAAAACAAGAAGAAACTTCAATAATGAACACAGGACACAGAAACCTATTATTATTATAGTTGGGACAAACTAAGCTGGCCGGTATGACAATTTCTTGACACTTCACGAAATCTATACTAATATTATAAAGCTGAAGAGTTTGTTTGTTTGTTTGTTTGAACGCGCTAATCTCAGGAACTACTGGTGCTAATTGAAAAATTCTTTTTGTGTTGAATAGACCATTTATCGAGGAAGGCTATAGGCTATATAACATCACGATGCAACTATTAGGAGCGAAGAAATAATGGAAAATGTGAAAAATGCGGGGAAAATTATTCATCCTTGAGGGCTTCCATTGCGTGCGCTGCGAAAACGGTTCAAGATACCAAAAATATATGTATGAAAGAATTATTCCTCTTGAAATGATCTAAAAAAAAGTCCGCGACTGTATACGTCTATCTTTTATAGTAAACTCTCTAGAACCGTTTTTATCGTTATCAAATTTGGTCGAAATTAATGCATTATTTGTTAAGAGTTGTATCAACGTCATAATATTAAAATCTTTATACAAATAAATGTGTTGGATAGAGTGATTCAACGGGAAGGTTTTTATGTATGTACTTTTAGCCCGGAAAAACTTATTAACGCGGGCGAAGCCGTGGGCAAAAGCTAGTACTATATATCACAAAAGAAGTTTTTGCATGAACTGCCCATTTTCTTGATGAACGTAATTTATTTTTGTATCTGTGAATATAAATCTTAATGACTTCAAAAATGATGCGACATTCTCGTGAGTATGTTTTCTTGTGACTACAGCACTTAAATTAGCTGTCCTTACTGCCGTCTAGAAAATCCTCCCTGTATAATATGTAACTCAATAATAAGTCAATTAACTGAAATTTGTGTATTTTATTTATTTATTTTTACTCCTACCTGTTGTCCTTGCCATCTAAAACAAGGGAATTCCGAAAAATAACATTCATATTAAAAACGCAACGAAAAAATATTTGAGTGTATCGACGCTTAATCGCAGCATGTTGGCCGGTAGAGGTTCGCTTAATCTAGAAGACTATTGACGAGAATGAGCACAAGAAATGTTATAAAAGCAGATATTAATGACACCCCGTGTTTAATAAATGGATTTACTTCAGTTAACTCTGAAGGTTCCGCATATAATACAACCTATGGAAGTGTGTAAGATATCGGAAAACCGCGGTAAAAATGTATCCACAAAATAAAGCCCAAGACATTTGTTTCTAAAAATCAAATCGCAATGTTCATGATTTCATTCCATGATCTGAACACAACACACAAGCGTTCAGTTATCAGGTACAGGTTATACATAGATGTAAGCTAGCAAACAACAAAATAACGTTATCAAGTTAACGGATTAACGAAAAGATTGATTGTACATTATAATGACTTTAAGCACCTTATCATATAATCATCTGACATTTTTATATCGTGTTTATTTCAATCAATAGCGATTGTTACTGATTTCTTTCAATTGATTGAATACCTACCTATTTTTTTTCCCAAACCAATTTTCTTAAATACCTACAATAACTAAATAATTATTATTGCCAATGAGCAAAAATTCAGACATGTTTTGGTCTCATATAACAGAATATTGCACATGAAGTGGTTCTCATTTGTATTCTCAGGTACATTTTCGTAAGAAGGTAGGTAAGTTATCGATTGTGCATCGGAACTAGGCGAGAAGATAATCATAATATTATAATCAAGTCTGGTGGTCTTGCCAAATACGATACTGCGATACGTTACATATTATGTTTCTAAAAGAAGCGCTGACACAATTGCTTGACAAAAATCCTAGAGAATTCATTTAACAAGGCGATGGGATGACCAGGCGAACCCTTCGTTGGTCATAAATGCGCAGCTGATCATAAACTTTTATTAAGAGCCTATGTGAAAAAAAAATGAAATCGTGATGGGCGTGACTTAGCGTATTTCAAATGCGAGGCGCCCCACGGCCCGTTGCGATAGATCGCGCGCCTCGGCCCTCGTCGCATCGCGTCGTTGCCACAGGTCGTTGCACTCAAGCCCGCGAAAAGATCGTCATTGCAAATGCATGTCTGCGTTGTAAATATTATAGTTATTATAATTTCTAATAAAATTATAACTTATAAAACATATAATTTATTTTAATTCGTTTATAGAACCATTATTATGTCACTATTAACTACCTAATTACTTGAACATTATGTAAAATGACATTGTAAGTTATCTAAACTCATCGAAAGTATTATTCACTTATAGTTGACTTTTGTTGACAAGATAAAATTTGGTGTGGTGGTAGGTTCGAGTCTTACCCCTACGTAGGTCTGTATATAGGTAAAAAGCAAAGCAGTATGAAACTTCTATAATATGTTTTAAATTATATTTTGCTTTGTTTTGATTTATTCTTGTGGACTTTCCTAACTTTGGTGGACATAAAATAAATAATAATACAATAAATGGCGTCACTATTTTTCGGCCCGACTCGGGATTTGAACCCGGGACCTCAGCACAATAGGCGTATCGTGTGTGCAACTACGCCTTGGAGGCAGTCAAACATAGCATCACACCTTTTCTCCTCACATTTCGTTAGCTATTTTAGGTCTTATCAAATAGGAGACGAGCTTATTGCCACATACCGGGCCCAATTCAACAGACCGAGCCGATACTGGACAGAAAAAAATAGTATTTGCCCGACGCGGGATTCGAACCCGAGACCTGAGCGTGGAGGCCGTACCGGGCACGTAATACAACTACGAGTTGCGACATCAAGGTAGTTTCGACAAGTCATTCACGATGAAACTTCTTCCCTGGAATGTCAGGTCTATTTTACGTAAATGATGCTTCACTCTAGTGCCACCATGCAATTTAAAAATCGAATTTTGTATGTAAAGGATGTTCGAAATTTATGCAATGCAATAAAATTACATAGCTTGATATGAAGATTGATTACATTATTATGGTTGAATAGTCACTATATAGGATATAAATGTTACAAATGTTGAAGGCGGCTGCTACCTATCTAGATAATTTTTATAATTTTTAATTTGAACTGTATGTAATGTGGGGTAAGAAAAATATAGCAAGGTCATTCTTACTACTCATGCTTATAGAAAATTTGAAATGTTAATTACTTACAATTTTTTAAAATAATTTTGATATTTTGTACAGAAGAATAGACTGCTGTTTACTGCCACAGCTACTTCTTCAATTCCAAGGCATTTTTTTGTTTTGCAATATAACAAAGCTCCGATATCCTTATTGAACTGAATAAAAATAATGATGGCCATATTTTAAAAAGAGACGGGAAAAACTTCATAGAACTTTGGGCTTAGTGTTACAGAGATAATTTATGCATTATTTTATAGTTATATTAGAACTATTTCGAAATGAGAAAGAAAAATCTGTCTGTCCAATGGGAATAAAGAAATAACCGCTGTAGAGTAGAGCTTCTAAATCATTTTTCGGTGAATAACTTTTTTTTACCTGATGAAATAAGATGTTCACAGTACCTAACCATTGCCCATTGGATTGCCCTATTGAATAGTGAACAGAGCTAGCTTAGACAATAACCAGAATTGAACATATCACATGGAATCGACGAGGACTGATATAAATATATAATGGCTCATTTACACTCTCGCGCGAGTGGTGAGCCGAACACAATACGAGCCACGAGGCGAGGTGCGAAGCTAGAGTGTTAGTGAGTCAATAATGTATTTCAATTTGACATTACGTCGGGAGCGCTGAACAAAGTTGCCAGTAAAATAAAATAATATCGACCAATATTAAATATCCCAAAAAATGAAAATGTCTTTTTAGTTTCATTTCTAAAATACCTATAGTTATTAATTCTTATTCTTTTTCATTCTTTAAAAGGCTACTATTGCACATTGGTCTCCCCCAAAGAATAATTAATAATATGTCAATATTATTCTTGTTATACATGCTTGGTATTCTTTGAGTATGTAGCCAACGCTCTAAGTTGGTGCCAGCGCCGTGTGTAATATTACACGAACCACTTGGTGCCACTTTTCACCTTTCTATAACTCAAAACCTATTTAAAGTAAACACATAAAGCTGCGTGAGTTTAATTATATCTATAAGGACATCTAGTAGCCCAAATTTCATGAAGCTAGCTCAAACGGTTATAAAGATATGAATGTCAAAATCGTAAATTTTTGTACTGACTGACAGACTTATAGGATCTAAACCTAACCTACTTCCAGATGACCTAGAAGAATGAAATTTAGAATCCAGCTCGATAATTATGTGTAAGCGTAAGAAAAAATCTAAAAATAAAAAAAGTTAAAAAATAGAGGGGTCCCCATACAAAAAAAATGTATTTTTAATGGTAGCGTTGGAACCGTTACAAGCAAATATTTGAAACAATCCCAATATATGTTTTATTATATTTGCTTTATAACAGAAATATAAAAATAAAGTTAAGCCAAAACATTTGTGGTGTCACCATACAAAAAACTTGTAATACGCGCTAAACAGCCGGCCAACGGTGTGTCGTCGGCGGCGCGCGGCACCACACATCTCAATACCTACCTAGTTTTCTTTACAAAAAGTAATTATATCCCACCAAAAACATAAATGTAAAAGATCTCACATTTGTAAATACCAGCAACTATTATAGGTATTCAATAAAGCAAACAAATAGAATTTAATACTTGTTCATACTGTTATTTTGTTCCTATAAATACATATTTAGATTTTGCATAAAACTTGGCACTCATTTAGATCTCCATTCTTTTTGCGGCGAAGCCCACAGCTAAATTGCAGCTGGTATTGAACTTGGCTATCCTTTTTTACATTTATGTTTTTGGTGGAATATTTTTAAATGGAAGACGTAAAAATAGAAGAATATTGATACATGTTTCAGAAGTGTAAGGTCAAGCCCAATTTCGGCCGTCTCCTTTATACCTATTACCTATTAGAATTTGTGGCCAGTCATGTCCAGCGGATTTTGATTTTAAAGCCAATAGCATTTAAAGAAAAATTAAACTAAATGGCGGCCTTTTTTTTTAAATTCTAACATTACATCTGCCTTTTGTGCACAAAACAATGCCCAGATATAGATTTTGAGTTCGATTGGCCTTAATACAAAAAACTTCAAAATGGCGGCTACTTTTTTCAATTCTGACATTGGATCACTCTTTTGTAAATAATGTTACACCCAGATATCGATTTTGCGGTCGATTAGCCTTAAAACAAAGAAATTCAAAATGGCGGCCACTTTTTTTAGTTCTGACGGTGGATCTGCCTTTAGTAACTAAAGTGGTACTCGGATACCGATTTTGAAGTCAATTGGCCTTAAAATAAAGAAATTCAAAATGGCGGCCACTTTTTTCAGATCTGACATTGGATCCGTCTTTTGTACCTACACGCTTGCCCAGATATAGATTTTGAGTTCGATTAGCCTTAAAGCAAGGAAATTCAAAATGGCGGCCACTTTTTTCAAGTTTAACATTGGATCCGTCTTTTATACCTAAAGGCCTGCCCAGATATCGATTTTGAGGTCGAATGGCCTTAAAACAAAGGAATTCAAAATGGCGGTCACTTTTTTTAATTCTAACATTGGATCCGTCTTTTGTACCTACAGGCTTGCCAAGATATCGATTTTGAGTGCGATTGGCCTTAAAACAAAGAAATTCAAAATGGCGGCCACTTTTTTCAATTCTAACATTGGATCCGTCTTTTGTACCTAAAGGCCTGCACAGATATCGATTTTGAGGTCGATTAGCCTTAAAACAAGGAAATTCAAAATGGCGGCCACTTTTTTCAAGTTTAACATTGGATCCGTCTTTTATACCTAAAGGCCTGCACAGATATCGATTTTGAGGTCGATTAGCCTTAAAACAAGGAAATTCAAAATGGCGGCCACTTTTTTCAAGTCTAACATTGGATCCGTCTTTTATACCTAAAGGCCTGCCCAGATATCGATTTTGAGCTCGATTGGCCTTAAAACAAAGAAATTCAAAATGGCGGCCACTTTTTTCAATTCTAACATTGGATCTGCCCTTTGTACCTAAAGCTATCTGGGCATATATCGATTTCGAGATCCATTGGCTTTAAAATAAAAACATTTAAAATGGCCGCCGTGTATACCAATTCTAACAATGGCTCTTATAGCGTATTGCTGAGGTGGTCCCCGGAGCTCCAGGCCCAGCTGTATTACCCAACCCCAACGAAAGGCCATACCTGGTGGTGCAGGCCAACCTACAAAGAAAAGCCCTTGCCACACAGGAGTTAATGTTGCTGGCAACAGAAAAGAAGATGGCCTTCGCCATGATTCAGGAACCATACGTTGGGGCAACGGGCCGAGTGAAGAACTACGGGACCGTCAGGATCTTCCAGTGCGCAGAGCAGGAGGAGGGCCAGGCCAAGGCGGCCATCGCGGTCTTTGACGATGATGTCGACGCCTTGATTTGCCCAGAATTCACCACAACTAACATAGTTGTGGTGAAAATCCGCACTAAAGCCTGGGAGGTCGTGGCGGTCTCGTTCTACTTCGAACCGGACATACCGTTAGATGGGTACCTCGAACATATGAGGAAAATAGGACAGAAGCTGGGCTCGAAGGGCCTTCTCATAGGAGGAGACACTAATGCCAAAAGCTTGTGGTGGAGTCGAGAGGCTGATGGGAGAGGCGAGATGGTGTCCGACTGGCTGGACGAAACCGGGCTCCAAGTGTTGAACGAAGGAAACACGCCGACGTTCTACACCGTAAGAGGAGGAAGGGTTCTTCTCCAGCCAGGTGGACATCACCGCCTGCTCGACTGACCTCCTAAACAAAATCCGAGGTTGGAAGGTGGAGGAAGGCCTGGTTAGTTCTGACCACAACGCCATAACTCTTCAAATAAGTCTACAAAGAGGGAATAGCATTAAAATTAAAGCAACAACACGTAAATATAACACTAGAAAAGCTAATTGGACGGAATTTGGTAACACGTTTAAACAACTCATAGAAGAAAACAAAATTAATAAAACAGAAATAGATAAAATACATGATAAATTCAAATTAGACCGTTATGTAGAAAAATACACAGATGTTATAATAAAATCATGCGAGAGTGCTATACCTAAAATCAAAAACAAAAGAGTACTTACCCATACCATGGTGGACAGAAGAACTCACCAGGTTAAAGAAAGAAACCACCACCAAGAAGCGTAGAGTCCGTTGTGCAGCACCCATCAGAAGGCAGAAGGTCGTCGAAGCATACCTGGAAGCAAAAGAAAAGTATGAGTTAGAGGCTAGGAAAGCACAGAGCAGGAGTTGGAAAGAATTTTGCGGGAAACAGGATAAGGAGGGATTGTGGGACGGAATCTACCGGGCTTTGGGAAGGGTATCTAAAAGACAAGCTGATCAACCGCTCATCAAGGATAATAAGGTTCTAGATGAAAAGGAGTCGGCAATATTACTTGCCGAAACCTTTTACCCCGAAGACCTGATAGACGAGGATGACGCGGAACACCACCGTGACAGAGAACGAGCTGAGCGGGTGAACGACTGGGTTCATGATGAAAAACATGACCCACCGTTCACCATTCACGAACTCGAAGTCACGATGAGGAGCTTTAACCCTAAGAAGGCCCCTGGGTCAGATGGCCTGACGTCGGACGTCTGTGTGCATGCGATCACCCAGGATACGATGTCTTTCCTGTCACTGGTCAACAAATGCCTCGAACTGGCCTATTTCCCGAAGACCTGGAAAGAGGCCACGGTCATCGTACTAAGGAAGCCGGGAAAAGACAATTACAACCAGGCAAAATCGTATAGACCCATCGGGTTGTTACCAGTGATGGGAAAGATATTCGAAAAAATGGTGGTGGGAAGATTAAAGTGGCACATTCTTCCCAACATAAGCACACGCCAATATGGGTTTATGCCACAGAGGGGTACCGAGGACCCTCTATGTCCTGGTGAAACATATAAAAGAAAAAATCGCACAGAAGAAAATCACCATTATGATATCTCTGGACATAGAGTGGGCCTTCGATAGCGCCTGGTGGCCCGCGATTAAGAACCGATTGGCGGAAGAACAGTGCCCACCAAATTTGAGAAGGGTGATCGCAAGCTACTTGGACGACCGAGTAGTCAAGGTCAGGTACGCCGGTATGGAGATAACGAGGAGAACCAGTAAAGGCTGCGTGCAGGGGTCTGTTGGAGGACCAATCCTGTGGAACATCCTCCTTGATCCCCTATTAAAGGGACTCGAGCGCCGGGGCGACTATTGTCAGGCATTCGCTGATGATGTCGTCCTGGTGTTCGATGGGGATTCCACAGGAGAAGTCCAAAGACAGGCCAATGCCGCACTCGCCTACGTGCAGGATTGGGGAGTTCGTAACAAGTTGAAATTCGCACCTCATAAAACTAAAGCGATGGTTGTGACGAGGAAGCTGAAGTACGACTCGCCAATCCTGCACATGGGTGGGGCCGATATTGGTCTCTCCAAGGAAATCAAAATACTCGGCGTCACCATTGACAAGGGGCTGACTTTCAAGGCCCATATCATGGCTGCGTGCCGGAAGGCGATGGCCTTCTATAAAAAGCTGGCGACAGCAGCGAGGGTGCAATGGGGCTTGGGGCCTCACATCATCAAAACGCTGTATACCGCAGTTGTCGAGCCTACTATATTATACGCATCCAGCGTATGGGTGAACGCGTCGCATAAGGTTTATGTGAGGAAACAGCTCGACAACCTGCAGCGCAGTTTCGCGCAAAAGCTGACGAAGGCCTACAGGACCGTATCACTGAACTCTGCCCTGCTGCTCGCGGGACTTAGGAGTCCCGGGGTAGGGGGTCCAGGGGTAGGCCCCTGGATATAAGGGTGCGGGAAACCGCACTCTTATATGAAACCAGGAAGGGATATTCTTCGCGAGTAATAGGGGACAGAGAGGTGGAGGCTCCTGTGGCCTTCGCCAGCTTAGAACATCCAGCGCGAAGGAGGACCATGCCGCTCCGATTCCTGATGGACGGTGCAGAGTTAGCTCAGCATACTGCCAGCAGTTGTAACATCTACACTGATGGTAGTAAAATAGAGGGAAAGGTCGGAGCCTCATTGTCCATTTGGGAAGGCGAGGCCGAGACCAAAACTAAGAAGCTCAAACTGGAACCATACTGCACCGTCTATCAGGCGGAGATGCTGGCCCTTAAATACGCGATAGATGAGGCCCTAGGCGCCAAAGCACCCAAGTGCAACGTTTTTTGCGATTCCAGGTCGGCCCTTGAAACAGTCACCAGAGGGGACTCCTTCCATCCCTTAGCGTTCCAAATAAATAAAAGCCTAACATCCACAGAAGAACGCAACAAAATAATAAACCTATTTTGGATAAAAGCACACGTAGGGATGGAAGGAAATGAGAGGGCCGATCGGCTCGCGAAAGACGCTGCTCTAAAACTAAAGACGAGGCCACACTACGATCGGTGCCCGATTTCGTTTGTCAAACGACAGATCAGAAAAGAATCGATTGACGAATGGAATCGGAGGTACACGTCGGGGGAAACCGCTTCGGTAACGAAGATGTTTTTCCCTGACGCTGTAGAAGCACACCGAGTCGTGGTGAAGCTCGCCTTAGATCCGGTGATGACGCAGGTTCTCACAGGACACGGCGGGTTCTCCGGATACTTGAACCGTTTCAAGTGTAAGGAGAGCCCGGCGTGCCCCTGTGACCCAAACCAGGTAGAGACTATCCCGCACATAGTAGTAGACTGTCCTATATACGCAGCAGAGAGATTCGAAATAGAAAGCGAAATAGACACAGAAATTAAAACTGAAAATATACATACAATCATGAAAGACAAAACAAAGATACATAAATTTATAAAATACTGCAGAAAAATAGCGATCAAGGTAATAAACAGAAATAGAAGTAAATAGTTACTAGTAATATAATTAAGATTATATATACGTAGTACTAAGAAATAGGATTAAGAAAATTATATAGAATAAAGGAAAGAAAATAGCAGCTAAAATGTATAAATACATATAAGACAGCGTATAGGTAACGAGGAATAGAACTAAGAAAGATGTTAAAAGAAAACACAAAAAAACAGGATAAAGTATAGAATAAGGTATGCATATAGCATAAAGAAGAAATCATTGTTATATTATAGTTAGAATAAATAGAGTATGTAAGTAACTTTAAGTTCAAGTTATGTAAGATAGTATAACTATAATAAATAAAACACTGTAAAATATAAAGAACTCTGGTGCTGCCAGGGGGAACGAATAAATAGAAAAAAAAAAAAAAAAAAAAAAACATTGGCTCTTAACATTTTAGTTATTATTGATTCATAATGTATAAATAAATGAGTACTACAAAAATCATACTAAAATAATTTTATGGTGTAAAAATTTGAACAGCCTTTACATGCAAAATACGAATTTTTCAAATGTATGAGCGGCACGCAAGCGTCATTTACGCAAAATTGGGCCGGCATTCCAGGGCGTCCCTAGCTATGGATTACCCAATATAAACAATACATACATATACTCTCACGTCTTTTATCCCCGAAGGGGTAGGCAGAGGCGCAACTAGTGCACTCACTTTCCGTCGTGCGTATTCCGTCCAATGATGTGATAGGGGGCGAGCCTATCGCCATTTCAGGCTCAAAATCCAGACTTCGGGCTGAAAAGAAAAAAATCCAATATCACTCTGCCCGACCCGGGAATCGAACCCGAGACCTCAGCATTGCAGTCATAACGTAATACAACTACACCACTGAGGCAGTATAAATAACAAAAAAAAAAGCAGTGACTATTGTTTTTCAATCAGGGATTCGAACCCGGCACCTCAGCGTACCGATCACGAAATATAACTAAAGCAGGTCTCCGACTAGAAACAATTTACAAAGGTGAAAGGATGTAATAATTACGCTTGCTGCCTATCTTATAGACCTAATAGAGCCTATAATTTTATATTGATACACGGACGTGAGCTGGATACACTATAAAACAGAATTTCCAGGGCACCGTCAAATTTGCCGCGCGGTAGCGCGGACTAATCCCTACACTAGACGGCCAATTCGAACTTTGAAGGCGTCCGAAAATTTCGAGCGCACGTTCGTCGTCAGTAAAGATTCCGGACGACTGAAGCCGGCACGGGCCACTCCCATAACAGCGATGGCGTATTTGGACGTCGCGGATGAGAGAAAGTGACGGGAGGCGCACGCGTATGCCGAAATGAAATGGCGTAAGCGCCAAAACAATTTTCTTTTAATTGTGATTATACTATTTAATTCATTTTAATTGTGTATTGATAAAACTTTGAAAATATTGATTTATTGTATTTAAATCAAGTTACGAATGTATATATTCCACCATTTAGAGATAAAGCGTGTTTAAAGAAAATATCAGAGGTAACTTTGAATTTTTTTTCGATCGAGAAAATTAATAGCAATTGTGTTTTGGCTTTGACATATCATTGAGTTATATGTTCAATTTACACATATCCAAAAATCGAACTTCTGATCTTAGTAGTTTACGAGAAAATTGAATTTAAAAGTCCTTAAAGTTCCTGACATAGGCTCTTAAAGCCTATGTGACATGCGATCGCTGTCATTACATTCTACGATAATGACATTAAGCGGTGCTTCACAGAAATTGCAATTATTGCTGCGTCATTGTGTAAAAAGCGACCTTATAGTCAGCCCAGCACGTGTGGAGTTTTTGTTTTGTTAGGTAAATGTGAGCTATCCGTGTCTACCTCGGCCCCCGTTAAAATTGACAAAAAAAATGTTTGCGCATTATTTCCATATCGTGCCCATTGGGTAAATAGTCTAAGGACAAAATAGAAAAGTAATAATCCAATTTTTGTAACATAGGTATAGGTACCTACCTAATAGTTAACTTATTTTATATGGAATAATAGACCGTGGGCCAGTAGCAAAATTTCGTCAGTCATTTTCTCCCGAACGATAATTGGTGAGATGCATCAGAGACGTGTATCATAAAGCCTCGTGAACGTCAGCTTCGGCTCCGTGGGTGCCATGAGCGGTGGTAGCCTCCCAAAGATGTAGAAAAAAATATATTATTCAGTCATTTCCTCCCAACTAAGAATCATTTTAAATTGTAGCTAACCCGATACCTTGAAGAAAAAAAATAATCAGCTGACTGTAACTTGGGGCATTATGCGTCAGCTGGTCAATCAAACATGTAAAAAAAATATATCATTTCAGTGATTTCCTCTCAACTACAAATTTACCTGATGATAGCTTATACGCAACTATGAATAAATATGTATGTCAGCTGGCTGTATGCCGGGGCAAAAACCGTCAGCTGATGCCTTGAAAGTTATAACGCAGGTGTTAGGCGAGAGCTTCTATTACATAATTACATGCATCAGCTGACAATGTTTCCCTCGAATTAATGATAGTAGATTCTCTTTATTAATTACAGCATTGTATTATCAATCTATACATGTAAAATGCCTTGTCCTGAATGACTGACTGACGCACAGCCTAAACCTCTGACCGTAGAGACCTGAAACTTGCAGGGTGTGTTCTTTGTATGCCATAGGCATCTAATGAGATTGAATTTTCCGAAAGTCTACCCCTAAGAGGGTGAAAAAGGGGGGCAAAGTTTGTATGGGCCAACGTGATTCCTTGGTCCAACCTACTTCAAATATTGCTTAAACTTATTTTTAACAGAACTGATAGAAGACGTGTTTCATGTTTTATTGAAATTCATCCCGTAATACATAATATGTATAAAAACGAAAGGTCATTAACTCACTCATCACGAAATCTGAGAAGCTACACGTGCTAGGAGTCTCAAATTTTGTGGAGGTTCCTTTTAGGACGTTGGAGCTCACTAAGACGGGATTTTGCGAAATTCAACCCCTAATGGGGTAAAAAGATTGTACGCGATAAACTCAAAGACTATCAAACGGATTTTTATTAAATTTGGTATGGAGATAATTCGAGCATCTGGGAATCTGGAAAGTTTTAGGCTACTTCTTATCCCGTGAAAATGTATAAGTGGGACCTTTATAAAAAAAAACTCTTTCGTACGACCGCGGCTGCGGGCAAAAGCTAGTCAGCTTATAAATTTTCATCTGGGAAGATATAATGTATCTTAAATGTTTGACTTTACGCTCAGATATGAGTTTTCCGATGAAATGTATAAATACCTTATGGCTAATACGTATATAATTAAATAACTGAAGAAATATTAAGAACAGTGATTATGAATTTATAGTTTATTGTACTCTCCGGAGTAAGATAAAGTGGTCAGCAGAAGACTTTTCAGATTAACACAACCTACTGCAGGTACCACCTTTGCAACACGTTTCTAATCTAAGGTTTAGAAAAGTGTTGCATGCCTACATCGCGTCATACAAGGAACACACCCTGCAAGTTTCAGATCTCTACGGTCAGAGGTTTGGGCTGTGCGTTTAACTGTCAGTTAGTCATTCAGGACAAAGCATTTTACATGTATAGATTGATAATACAATGCTGTAATTAATAAAGAGAATCTACTATCATTAATTCGAGGGAAACATTGTCAGCTGATGCATGTAATTATGTAATAGAAGCTCTCGCCTAACACCTGCGTTATAACTTTCAAGGCATCAGCTGACGGTTTTTGCCCCGGCATACAGCCAGCTGACATACATATTTATTCATAGTTGCGTATAAGCTATCATCAGGTAAATTTGTAGTTGAGAGGAAATCACTGAAATGATATATTTTTTATACATGTTTGATTGACCAGCTGACGCATAATGCCCCAAGTTACAGTCAGCTGATTATTTTTTTTCTTCAAGGTATCGGGTTAGCTACAATTTAAAATGATTCTTAGTTGGGAGGAAATGACTGAATAATATATTTTTTTCTACATCTTTGGGAGGCTACCACCGCTCATGGCAGCCACGGAGCCGAAGCTGACGTTCACGAGGCTTTATGATACACGTCTCTGATGCGTCTCACCAATTATCGTTTGAGAGAAACTTGGTCACCGAAATCTGTCACTGGCCCACGGACCATAATGTTATAGTTAGGTACAACATTGTCTCATATACATATACACTCACGCCTGTTATCCCCGAAGGGGTAGGCAGAGGCGCAACTAGTGCACTCACTTTTCGCCATTATTCCGTCCCATGATGTGATAGGGGGCGAGCCTATCGCCATATCGGGCACAAATTCCAGACTTCGAGCTGATACTGAATAGAAAAACTCAATATCACTTTGCCCGACCCGGGGATCGAACCCGAAACCTCAGCTGTGCAGTCGTACTGTAATACAACTACGCCACGGAGGCAGTCCAACAAAGTTGTGTGTACAACATTGTTTCATATAATGATATCGACATATAACGATAACGAGGGCGTCCTTCGGTGTACGGGGGCTTCTGAGCCCCCCCAACAACTACAGATGGACCGCAATAATGGTACGCGCAGGGGCGGTTGCGGACGACAACATAGACGTAAGTCGGAGGAAGTCCGCAGCCGTCCCTAATGCGCCGAAGATGGCCACCACGAAGTTTTAGTTGGTATGCCGTGCGGTGTACATAGGTTAGGGACTCGGCCCGGCGGTCGCCCGACGTTTTCAATCTCTCCGAGCGGCTCAACGTCGGGTCGTAAGGCACGGTGAACCCAACATAACCGCGTTCCCCTTGAACACTGAGCGGAAGTAATGATTCACTTTCTCCGCGTAAACAAAAAAAAACTATTATTACTGCTAGGAGTAATAGCTCACTCAAGGATGCTGTTCAAGCTGCTCAGGACGAGGAAATTTCGACTACGCCTGGGAATGAAATTTTGGGTATGTACATAAACCGTATAATACTTTCTGTAGCAGGAGACGTTCAAGCAACTACTGGAATCACAAGTAGCGCAACTACAGGAGGTAAAGCTACGAGATGTTATTAGTTTCAGCAAGGCAACAAAGAGGTTTTAAGAATAGAAGGAGGCATCCTGCAGGAGCACCAATGAAACCAGGGCTCTAGGTTAGAAACTGCCACAAATTGCCAAGGTAATCCAAGCGATGCTATATTGAACCAGGGAAAGCCGCCTGGAGAGTGGGAGAATATGTGGGCGTACAAGGCCTGGCAGCTTGTGCGTTACACACCGGCTGAGTGCACCTCGTCCAGTTGGCTCGTGCCGCAACGATCAATCACGGTCAAAGTGGCGGGACCCTTAGTGGAGGGCAGTGCTGGGTAGAGATCGATAGCCTGAAAGTTGTACACCTGGAAGGGAGTCACGGTGTCTCTAAGGCCTATTGGAGCTGTAGCCAATACAACCTATGGCAGAGGCGGCCTCAGGGAATGATACCGGCAAAGCGGTCCGACCCAAAGTGAAAGAGGCAGTGCCACCCTAACTGGGACTAAGGAACACCCATCTATGCGACTGCATACGTCTCCACAAAACATACATATACGCATGTATGCGTAGTAATGGAAGTATCACAAATCACAATTTTTATTTTAATGTCAGTAGACTACAACCAGTAGGTAACTATTATAGTACAAAAGTAGTAATAATCTTTCTAATTATACAAATACACGTCATTGATAGAATAAATCATTAATTACTTTATCATATCTAAGTATTGAGAAGAGATATATAGCGAAATTATTTAGTTTTTTTTTAGTACCTCAATAACTTCCACATACATCATGTGGCAAGTAGCGTTGCTCGCGCTCTGTGTTGGTGCTAGCATACCTTCTATTGAGGGTAGAAGTTCACCCAATTCCGAATATATAAAATTATTATATGGAGATTCAGGTGCCCGATTTTCTGATAATATTATTGAAGATTCTAATTTGGACGCGGTGAGTAGGCACAATGCACACTGTTAGTTTATACTCAAACAAAGCTAGGTAGATAGTCAGCAACAAACATAGCTGGACAAAGTCATTACTTGACCTTGGATACTTACTTACCATTGTGAAATAATATAACCAATTCATGTTAAGACTACAGGGGGTATAATTTTAGACAGCGAATTAAAAAACAATTCAACTTAAGTGTAAAGGAGATTATAATATAAATAATATAATAATACCAGCCCTATATTATGTACTGCCCACTGCTGAGCACGGGCCTCCTCTACTACTGAGAGGATTTTAGGCCTTACTCTACCACGCTGGCCTAGTGCGGATTGGAAGACTTCACATACTTTCAAAATTCTTATGGATAATTCTCAGGCATGTAGGTTTCCTCGCGATGTTTTCCTTCAACGTTAAGCGAACGATAATTGATAAACAATACACACATAACTTCGAAAGTCTGAGTTGTGTGCCTTGGGTTTCGAACCTCCGGATATTGTCTCGGCAGACCGTTCCATTCCCAACTAGGCTATCGTCCACTATAAACTAGATTACAAGATTGTAAATTAATCAGTTCTTTTTGGATTTCATTACGATTTTTTTGAACTTGCCAATTGCCATTCGTAGTCACACTTTGTACCACAATTTAAAAGAAAAATTATCGTTATCATAAATTAATATTTTTAAATCTGTCCGGTAAGTACCTACCTGTTTATCCTATTGTAAAAAAAATACTTAAGTAAATATATTTATTTTAGCCAGGCCTCGTAAGAAAATATGGGTATCCTATTGAAATCCATAATGTTATAACCTCCGATGGATACATATTGGAGATGCATCGAATTCCCCATGGACGCGACGCAAACAACGTGCCTGATGAGAATAAACCAGTGATATTTTTGATGCATGGTCTGCTGTGCTCATCCGCAGATTGGATTTTAATGGGACCTGGATCTGCATTTGGTAAATATTTTGATTATTTTCTTTAAATTTATAACAGTATCAACATTCAACTGTAAGTGAAACTTACAGCAAGGCAAAATTTTTCGAATATTTTTGAGATTGAAAAGCATTCGCAAAAATTGCACGGCAAATTCAAATCTCTAGATTTATCTAATGAAATAAAATCATAAGATAGACTAAATAATTATGTCAGCAATGTTTCCTCTTGTCCCGTCGTGGGTCTGTAGGAGTCTATCATATCAACACAAACATTTGGACCTTATTTATGTATAATTAAGTATAAAACGAGAGATGTAGCCACTGTTTGAATGTTCCCCGCGTACGAATCTACCCCACTTTCCCCAAAGTTATGTACGGTCTGTAGTTGTTAGTAGATATTTGGATATGGAATGGATAATGGAATCTGAAAAGGCACGTAATGATAAGAATTCTAATTATTAATATAGGTACTGTTGTGTATGTGTACGTAGCTGCGCCCACCCCTGTCCAATGATTTGCGTACAGCACTCAATAAATCAGTGTGTATTCCGCAAGCAGTCGTTTCACTCGTCCCCTTCCTGCCAACGCAATATTGGCGACGAGGACGTACCTACACCCACAAAAGAAAAAAAAGAGAAAATGACGAACTTACAATTTGGTATAGTCGGGCGCCGTATAGTTTTCCTGCTATGCTTACTGTACGAATGTTCGCCATGTACGAAGGGTGACTACTTTCCCCTACAGTGCAGTCGTGGAAGGCTTATAAAAGTCGTATTGCACAATGGTTTATAGCAAAAGAGATTACGGCAACCAGCGACGCGACAGGAACCAAAAGACGAGCGATACTGCTGAGCGCCCTCTGATGGCACCTACAAACTCGCTTCGGACCTTGCCTTACCCAAGGAGCTGCAAGATGTGCCCTTTGAAGACATGCTGCAACTGCTGGACAAATATTTCACGCCGAAACGTTGCGGGTTCGGCGAAAGATGCAATTTTTATGCAGCATCATAGCAGGCTGATGAAACTCCAACGCAATGGGCTGCGTGACTTCGCGGGTTAACATCTCACTGTGGGTTTAGCAACGTGGAAACTTACGCGACCGGTTCGTAATGGGGATGTTACCCGGGCATGAGGGGAATAAGCTGGTCGCTCAAGATTTGGCAGAACTAACCCTACCTAAGGCCATCACGGTAGCGGAAACAATAAAGAGCGCGCGCATGGGAGCTGCAACCACCGCGCATCTCGCTGGGCAACCAGAACAGCTGTACAATATCGACCAGAAGGAGGCAAGTAAATCGGTATCCGTCGACAAGTGTTTGGTGTGCGGTCGTTCAATCATACGTCATCCAAGTGCCGGTTTGCAAAATACAAGTGTAAAAAGTGCAACATGCAACGTCACCTTCAAAGAATGTGTAAAATAGTGAATTAGGTACATAGTCGCGGTTGAGGTTGACGAGGGTGATGACGGTAAGGTTTTGAAAATATCATGCGCAAACGGCGAACCTATGACTGAGACGTTGACAATCTTGGGGGTAGGTAAACTTGAAATTTGAAATCGATACTGACTCCGGAGTGACCGTAATCTCGAGTAGTACATACAATAAATTTATTACAAGTGCGCCATTGTTACCGACTAATAAAAAAATATTGACCTATTGTATTGTATTGTATTGTATTGTATTAGCATATAATGTCCCAATGTCGGTCCCAAAGGCCTCCCCAAGATCCTTCCATGAATCGCGATGCTGCACTACAGTGAACCAATTACTGTTAAATGAATCCAGTTCATCCCGCCATCTCTTCTTTGGCCTACCTCTACGCCTACGAGCAGTGTCAGGCCTCCACAAAGTGGTAATCCGGGTCCAAAGTTCGTCAGGCATAAGACTAATGTGGCCAGCCCAGTTCCACTTAAGCTTAGCGGTTTTCCGAGCTACATCGGCAATTTAAGCTTTGGAGCGCAAATCAGTGTCTCGAACGCGATCTGTTAACTTAACACCTAGAATGCTGCGCTCCATTGCCCGTTGGCAAACATTGAGCCTGGACGTATGCTGGTAATAAAATAACATTTGTTTTGTGGTGGCACTGTTACTAGTCACCTACTCGGGACAGACACACGAACTTGACATTTACGTTGTGCTTAAGGTGGGCCGCCACTATTAGGTAGGAATTTTATTTCTAAATTCAAATTGCAATTTATGTCCTGTATGTATATTAATAAAACCGAAAATTTGTTGCAAAAATTATAATGGCAGTTTCCAGATGTTTTTTTCCAACAAGTTAGGATCATTTAATAAATATAAAATTAAATTACATTTAAAAACGGATTCAATTCCAATGTTTTTTAAAGCGCGAGCCATTGCTTTCGCGTTGAAAGATAAAGTAAACGAGGAAATTGATCACTTAGTTCAATTGGGAATATTAAAACCGGTTGCACATTCCGAGTATGCGCCATCTATTGTACCCGTATTGAAACGTAACGGTACCATAATGATTTCTTATGTTTACGCGAATGTAAAGACATTTAAATAAAACTATTTTACGGATTTTATCGCGGTTTTTTAATTTATATTTTCTCCCGACGTTTCGAAGGCTTTTCAGCACTTCGTGGTCACCGGGCGGACTGAGGTGTAGGTGGTCCGAAAGGTTAATATTACAAATCTACCTTCAATTTACAATTACCTATACAATATGTGTTATTCATTGTTTGTGGTCCGGTCTACGCAGTAAGAACTCACAATGTCTTGAGGTCTGGCAGCAGGTCTTTTGGGGCCCGATTTAATTAAATGTATTACTGGATCCCAGGCTTGTGCAAGTTTCCAACCATCTTCTCTATTGAATTTGGGATGTTTTTTTAATTTCAACAGCCTTGCGAATCATCCTAGGCAGGAATCGGTGTTCTTTGGCAAGGATTTGTGGCTTGTCGAATCTAAGGTAATGGTTGGAGCCTTCTTTCGAGTGTTCAGCTACTGCAGACTTCGTAGAGCGTCGGTGTTTAACGTCAGCTATATGTTATTTTACGCGGGTCCCTACATGTCTTTTTATTTGCCCGATATAAGAGAGGCCACGGTCACAATCTATCTTGTATACCTACGCCCGGTTCTTGTTTCGCGGTTTTTTTAAATATAAATTAAAAAAAACACTGCAAACCAAAAATTAATTCAACTTTATATTCCCTTAATATATACGCATATTTGGAGTCGATGCCTAATTTTAATTTCCAGCTAAGCCAAGGAAATACAAGATCGAATATACGAAAACATTGTTCAATTTAAATTAGGCGCCGACTTCAAATATACGTATATACTAAGGGAATATAAAGTTGAATTATTTTTGGGTTTGCAGTGGTTTTGAAGTCGGTTTATTTTTGTTAAAAAGTTTTTATTTACTGCTTTTTTTAGTTAATTATAGAAAAATGTAAACAATACATCATAGATATACGATTGCAGCCTTTGCGAGTCATCTGCTGTTAGTTATTCAAAAGTTCCATTGTGTGTCTTCGAAGATCTTCATTAGATCTTCATAAATTATATACTAAAACCTTCCCTGAAAAATATTCAATTCAACATCGAAAACCACATCCAAATCAGATCAGTAGTATTTGAGAAACTTGCGGCCATACAAATTTACATACATACATATAAACATACATACATACGGATCGAATACAGAACCTCCTTTTTGAAGTCGGTTAATAAAAACCGCGACAAAATCCGCAAAATAGTTGTATTTAAACGTAACGGTGCCGTTAGGCTATGTGTAGACTATTCCGTCAATTTTAATAAACAACTTACTGTAGAAAAAATATCCACTGCCGTTCATGAACTGTTAACCAAATTACACGGGGGCTAATTCTACAAAATTGATTTGTGTATGGCTTACAATTAATTTTTACTGGATAAGGAATCCCAAAACCTCACTTTCATTAACACACATGAAAGAAAGAAGAAAAAAGAAAGAAGAAAGCAACATGGAGGGGGTTTTGTGTTTATCAGATGATATTCTTATAACGGGACCAAGTCGAGAGGTGCATCTACGTAGACTTATGGCAGTTTTAGGCAGACTACAAAATGCGGGATTGGTTTTGCAAAAGGAAAAGTGCGAGTTTTTTAAAGACGAAATTTTTTATCTTGGTTATAAGATAGATAAACTCGGTCTCAAGAAGTCTCCAGAAAAGGTTACGGTCATAATTAATGCACCAGTGCCCACTAATCTAAACAAACTGCAATCATTTTTGGGACTAGTGAATTATTACAGAAATTTCGTGCCCAATGCTTCTAGTATTTTAAGTCCGTCGTATGATTTACTGAAGAAAGAAACCAAGTGGATTTTGACTTTGGTACATCATAAGTCTTTCAGGGAAATTAAAGAAGTTTTAGCTTCAGACCGAGTCCTAACCCATTTTAATCCTAATGCCAAGCTAATTTTAACTGTAGATGCATCGCCTACCGACTTGGGAGCTGTGCTGTCGCAGATAGGAAGTGATGGCTTTGAACAACCCCATTTCGATCGCTTCACTTAGTCTTAACTCGCATGAAAAAAACTACGCCCAGATCCAAAAGGAAGCTGTTATTTTCGGGATTCGGCGACTTTCACCAATATTTGTACGCGAGGTCGGAACCATTTATTTTACGAACGGCCCATAAACCGTTAATTTCGATTTTCGGACTACGTAAAGGTATCCCAGAAGTATCAGCGAATAGACTCCACTCTCACGTGCTAGTCTGCCTGCAGAACTATGTAATAGTACGACGGAGAATGTACGTATGTAAATTTGTATGGCCGCGAGTTTCTCAAAAACTACTGATCCGATTTGGACGTGGTTTTCGTTGTTGAAATGTATATTTCTCAGAGACGGTTTTAGTATATAATTTATGAAGATCTGATGAAGATCTTCGGAGATACACAATGGAACTCTTCAATAACTAACAGCAGATGACTCGCGAATGCTGCGATTGTATACCTATGATGTATTGTTTACACCATTCTATAATTAACCAACAAAAAAGCAATAAATAAAAACTTTTTAACAAAAAATAAACCGACTTCAAAACCACTGCAAACCAAAAAATAATTCAACTTTATATTCGCTTAGTAGGTATATACATAAATTTGGAGTCGGTGCCTAATTTAAATTGAACAATGTTTTTGTATATTTAATCTTGTATTTTCTTGGTTTAGCTAGCAATTTAAATTAGGCATCGACTCCAAATTTATGTATATACTAAGCGAATATAAAGTTGAATTATTTTTTAGTTTGCAGTGGTTTTGATGTCGGTTTATTTTTTGTTAAAAAGTTTTTTTCAAACTGTCGGTTGCAACTTATTTACTGAGGTTCTTTTATTTTATATAGATATATTGGAGAAATTTTGCCTAACAGAGGCTAATTTAATGCATTGTTTAATTTCTTTACCGCAGCTTACATTCTCGCCGAAGCAGGATTTGACGTTTGGATGGGAAATGCGCGCGGCAACTTCTACTCCCGCAGGCACGTCAGACTAAATCCTGACGCTATTTTCAATACAAATTTTTGGAAATTCTCATGGGATGAAATTGGAAATATTGATGTGCCTACTATGATTGACTACATTCTTGCTGAAACGAATAGATTAAGAATACATTACGTGGGACACTCCCAGGGCACGACCTCATTTTTTGTAATGACTTCCTTGCGCCCAGAATACAATGACAAAATAATTTCTATGCACGCATTGGCACCTGTCGCGTATTGGGCTCACAACAAAAATCCTCTTTTTGTATTTATTGCTCCAATAGCGAATGATATTGAGGTAAGAATTGAAATCTTAAAATGTTGGTAAATATTTATTGGCCTAAATATTTAAGGACCTATTAGTACTTGTGACGTAACTAACGTCCGATCTGCAATATTCGCCAATGCGAATACTAGGTAATGTTTGACTCCAACATTCGAGAATGCGCAAATTGGCGCCAAAAGATTTCAATTGGCCGCTACGCGTTAAGTTTGATTGATTTTTTTTTACTTTGGGTGGAGTAAAGTTAATCCCTTTTATTTTATATTTGTGAAGAGAAAACTAAAATTGATAAGAACATAAAAGTGTAGAGGCAATTTGTAGTTTTGAATTTGTTCAGCTACTTATGTGGCTGACTGTACATGTCAAACCGTTTCTATAGGGACGTCCCATAGGGCGACGGTCAAAAAGTCCAGCGTCCATCCAGGCAGTTTTATTTTAAAAGTATAGTTAAAATACTTAACTGTTATTTTCAAGGAAATAAGTATGTGGTTTCATTTAGAAACGCAATGTCAAAATGGACTACTTTTTTTGGGCTTAGTATGCATTTGTCAATGGACACAATTTTCTTTTTTCGATTTCAAGGGGAGGGGGGTTACTAATGGGGGTAAATGTAAACTTAAATCCAAGTTTGTGGGGTTGCCACTTTTTTCCCACATTGCATTTATCTTGGTAAAAGGAGTGCAGATGTTTTTTTATGGTTTGCCGCACAGAAAATTCACAAAATCATAGATTTCCAATTTTAGAGATTACGTAATAAGTTAGTGCGAAACAGATCCCAAATGCATCATGGAATAAAATATTTTTTGTGTTAATTAAATTTATAATGTATTACCTACTTTCCAGAAAATAGGTGCGTTATTTGGAATTGGCGAATTAATTCCCAACAGCCCTGTGTTGACATGGGCTGGTCAAAACATATGTAAAGACGAAGCTATATTCCAGCCTATTTGCAGCAATATGCTCTTCCTTATTGGGGGATGGAATGAAGAACAACTCAATACGGTTTGTCATTTATGGTCACATTCATGTTTATTCGTAGAGTTTACCATATAATTAGTACTAATATTAAATGGTTAGGTACATAAGGTTTTCGAAGTTACACTATCTTAGTAGGTCCCTAATCAAAATGATATTAAGCGTAAATAAGTTAATACACCTGAGAAGTGAATATTAAGAAATCATAGTATGTAATAATTACTATACCTATACATTTTCGCAAGATAAACGATAAAATACACTCATTTGCAAAAAAACGGGCGGTTTGGATTTTAATTCTTTTTTATAAAAATACGGTACCAAAATGATTTCAATCATTTGTACATGTTACTGGCCGGTTTTAAAAATGCCGTGGTGTTTAAAACAGTACGTTCTAAATTAAAATTTTCGTTTGATGCTCGTTTTTACAGAAAACCACTTTTTATCCTACATTTTTGGTGCGAAGTTCCAAAATATAATATCGGTTTTCATAACTTTTAGTCAATTTTTATGAATTTATTTCATATTCTTAATTGTCAAAGCTTCATTTATTGCTGTTTAGCTGTCTCAATAATGTTAGAGAAAGTGGTAAAAGCTACCAAAATTATTGCGCTGCTCGAAGAGGGCTGCAGCCAATGTTTCGTGGCTCAGAGGCTAAGTGTGAGTCGCTCGACGGTTCAAAGGACCTGGTAGCGGTATCAAGACACCGGTTCCGTCGAGAGAAGGCCTGGTTCTGGAAGAAAACCATGTACCCAACCACGGGATGATCGTTTTCTTGTGAGTCGCGCATTGAGAAATCGCAAGTCTTCGTATGTGGACCTTAAGAACAACCTCGAAGAAGTAAGAAATGTGCATATTAGTCTATGGACGGTCAGGAGGAGGCTGCTCGCGGCCAATATACGCAGTCATCGCCCGGCCCTCGGCCCTAAGTTACTCCGTGAGCACAGAGTTGCCAGGCTTAGGTTTGCTCGAAATTGTGAGTCATGGACTCAAGAAGACTGGAATAGGGTATTGTTCTCCGATGAAGCCAGGATATTTATTCGTGACAACGCACGTCATGGATGTCATTCGAGAAAATTTA
This sequence comes from Lapara coniferarum, assembly GCA_949316025.1. Lineage (NCBI taxonomy): Eukaryota > Metazoa > Arthropoda > Insecta > Lepidoptera > Sphingidae > Lapara > Lapara coniferarum. Next base: position 9,663,849 of record OX438924.1, read on the forward strand.
TTTAATTATTAATAAATTTTATTTAACGAGTTTTTTGGTCGAATTCATGACCATGTCTAGCGGACAGCATAAGAGAAGTCGTGAAGAAGGCGAGGAAGAAATATGGATTGAAGTAGCACGAAAATCCAAGAAAAGAAACAATAGTGTTTCATCCATTGACCAGCAACGATATGTTTCCGTGCCTAACCAGGTTTCAGTAACATGTAAAAATGTGTTTCCAAGGCAATTTGCCCTAGCGAAGATTTTAAAAGAAAATGGCATTTCTGGTGTATTAAAGGTAAAATATATTAACCCATATAAATTACTATTAAACTTTGAGTCCCCAAGCTGCGTTGAAAAATTTATACATAATGAAGCATTTTCGCAAATGTATTGGAAGAGACAGAAGACTTCTGAAGTAGGTGTGTCTTACGGCCTAATTAGAGACATTGATCTAGATATTTCTGAAGATGAATTATTACAGCAGATTTCCTCTGAATGTAAAATCGTTTCAGTAAAGCGTCTCAATCGTAGAAGTTCAGATGGTTGGACTCCAAGTTCATCTTTTAGATTTGGATTTGATGGCCCTACACTACCTAAATATGTCTATTTATATGAGTTAAGGATCAAAGTAGACCCGTATGTATTTCCTGTTACTCAGTGCTCGCGATGTTGGCGGTATGGTCACACTGTAAAGTTATGCCCGGCGAATAGAGAAATCTGTCCCAAGTGTGGCGATAGACATCCAAATTGTGATACAATCAGATTCAAATGTGCTAATTGCTCTGGTAAACACATGGCTCTGTCCAAAATCTGTCCGATATACTTGAAGGAGAAGCGGATAAGACAGTTAATGTCTGATTATGGATGTAGCTATCAAGCCGCGCTTGATAAGTTTATTTTATCTTTACCTGCTGAAGATGTTGTGAGTGTTGTTGACAGTAACCCGACAGTGCAGCAGGCTACAAGCACCCCAGTAACCCCTCGCTCTTTCTTATGTGCTCCAAGATCTGAGACCTCAATTCCTGCTGCTAATATTCCTACGTATAGTCAATCTCTTCAGCTATCACAAGAAGCTTCTACGAGTAGGCCACGAAAGCCTAAAAACAAACGAAAGAAAGTGCCTTTTCATCTTTCGGAATCTGTGGTCGCGATGCTTGATATGTCTACGGAGTCTGAAGTCACGCCACAGGAAATGTCTTCAAAAAATCAAGATAACCAAGATATTCAAGGTGATTCACTTAATGTCGGACGTGGAGAGAAAATTCAATCTTCCGAAGATTTATTGCAGCGTTTAAGAGAGCTTATATTTGATAAATCTCATAGTTTCGAAGAGAAAATCAAAGCAGCTTTTGAAATAATTATGGATTGGTTTATATCTTTTGTACGGAGGAAGTTAATGGATTTTTCATTGTTAAAAAATTTGTTTACAACTGTTAATGGATAGGTTTTCTAAAAAAATTATCGCTTTAAATATTTTTCAGTGGAATGCACGCAGTATAAAGCCAAAGCTGAGAGTTTTTGAAAATTTGTTACTTTTAGAAAAAATTCATATCGTTGCGTTGAGTGAAACTTGGCTTGATCCTGAATATGATATTGCTTTAAAAGACTATAATATATTTCGAAAAGATAGAGATGATGAACATGGCGGTGTCGCTATTCTTACCCACAAATCTATTCAGGCTCAAATGTGTATTTCACACAGCTTTAATGATGAAGTTGAATTCGTGCATGTTAGAGTTTTTAATTGCTCCCATCTGGAGAATATTATTTCTGTTTATTGTCCTTCTAATGTTTCCACCAGTCAGAATGATTGGCATTCTTTGTTTACCCTTGTAAATCATAAAGCACTGATCCTTGGAGATTTTAACGGTCACCACTCATGTTGGTCTTACAAAACAGAGAGTAGGGGTTCACAAATATTCAATGCTTTTTTAGATAACGAATTTGCCTATCTCAACAATGGTGAACCAACGCGTTTTCAATGGAGAGATAGTATGCTACGGTTATCATCTCCAGATATTTCCTTTGCGTCATTAGATATTTCTTCTAAATTTATGTGGTCCGTTACAAAAGAATCAATTGGGAGTGATCATCAGATAATTAAAATTACAACTCAGTTGGAAGCAGGTATTAATTCTATTAGGAGAAGAAATTTCAAAAAGGCTGACTGGTTATCTTATAGAGCCTATTTAGATGAAGTTTTTAGCAATTTTATATTTCCTCATAACCTTCAGGATGCTTATAATGTATTTTTAAGACATTTAGATGATGCAGCGAATTTGTTTATTCCAATTATTAAAAATTGCCTCAACCCGGCAAGTAATTTTCGTCCGAAACCATATTGGAATTCTGAACTATCTAAGTCTGTTGCGCTACGTAGATTAGCATTAAAAAATCTCAGGCGTAATCGTACCCCGGAAAATCTGGATATTTTACAAAATAGGATTCATGATTTCCAAAGGTTACTTCGGAAATTTCAATCAGAATCATGGCAGAAGCTTTGTTCTAGTCTCCATGAATCATGTAATGCGAGAGAGGTATGGCAACGTATGAGGTGGTTGAAAGGGCATAAAGCTCCACGGCAATACATTGAAGTAGATAGAGCTTCGGCTCTCTTACATTCATTGTCTCCAGATCTTGTATCTCCCCCTGAGCCAAAGTTTTATTCTATTAACCAAGAACTTGAACAAATCATCACAATTAGTGAAATGGAGAAATCCATAAAGCTTAGGGATACGGCGCCAGGGTTCGATGATATTTCTTATTCCATGCTCAAAAACTTGCCAAACAGTGGCAAACGAGTTCTAGCGGAATTATATAATAAGTTTTTAGATAGTGGTTTTGTTCCAAAGCAATGGCGAGATATTAACGTAATTCCTATTCCCAAACCGGGAAGAGACCCTAGATCATTATCATCTCTTAGACCTATATCTATGATATCCTGTGTTTGTAAGGTATTCCATTCCATTTTACAGAAACGTTTAGAGTGGTTTTACGAAAGCAATGGACTTTTTTCTGATAAAACTGTTGGTTTTCGTAAGTGTAGGTCTTGCTTGGATAATTTGAGTCAACTTGTCACAGATATTCAGAAAGGTTTTTGTAGAAAGTACGCTACCGTGGCTTGCTTTATAGACATTGATAATGCATATAACAATGTGGATGTCTTGACTACAATGGATATTCTAGATCGGTCTGGGGTGGGTCAAAAATTATGTCGATATTTATGGGAATTTTTAAAGGAACGATATTTGAAGATAAATATTAATTTCTCGTTTATTACTAGAAGTACCGGTCGAGGATTAGCACAGGGGGATCCTTTGTCCCCTTTACTTTTTAATGTTGTAACGATGGATATTAGCAAACAAATTAATATCGTGAATGTCTCACAGTATGCTGATGATTTTGTACTATACACTACAAACCAATATGTTTCCGACTCTGTGACAAAATTGCAGACGGCCTTAAACGACTTTGTATATTTACTGCATGTTTTAGGTCTGGATATTTCTCCGACTAAAAGCAAAGTGTGTATCTTTCAAAAGGGGTATAAAAAATATTCTTTTCAATTAAATATCGATGGTATTGATGTTCAGTTATCCCCGTACGTTAAATATTTGGGAGTTTGGTTGGATTGTTCTTTGAGATGGTCCAAACACATTAATGAAATTTCTGAAAAAGCGTCTAAGTACTTAAATCTCTTGAAAACCTTAGCAGGTTCAGGTTGGGGAGTTCATCCCAAGCATCTTAGATATATCTACATGGCTATAGTTCGGAGTCGATTAGATTATGCAAGTTTTTTATTTGATGATAGTGCAAAAAGTCATACTAGTAAATTGAATAAAATTCAAAATTCAGCCATGCGAATCATTGGAAGCTTTTTGAAAACAACGCCAATACACGTGATGGAGAGTGAGCTATGCCTTCAGCCCCTCACTATTAGAAGACGTTATTTAGGGGGGAAATATTTGTTTAAGTGCAAATCTTTACAATTCAATCATAATATCTTATCTTCAGTAGAGGACGGATGTCGCGACGGTCATGTTTGGAATAGGAAAAAGGAACCATTATTATGGGTATTGCATAAGCATTTTAAGAATGTTCGTATTGACTGCAGTGTGCTATTAGATATGTTCGCTTTGAAATATTGGGTAAGTTACATTGATATCTCTGACTGTATCATATCTCATGTAGACGGAATTGAATTAGCTAAGAATCAGTATAGTACTGAGTATTTAAATCAAACCTCCCTTCAGTGTATTAACGAGAGATATTTTAATTATTATAAAATTTTTACGGATGGATCTATAGTTCAAACGGATGTAGGAGCGTCTTTTTTTGACCCGCAAACAAATACCAGGGTACGGTTTAAGATTGAGTCAGAAATTTCCATAATGACAGCCGAGCTAGTTGCTATTTTCGAAGCCTGTTGTTACGCAGAGACAATTCTAGAAGATAATATTGTGATCTTCACAGACTCAAAGAGCTCTTTACAACACTTGGTTCGGTGTACGACTACCATTCGTGGTTCTTTTTTGGCTTATAAGATTTTAGGCCTAATTATTTCGGGGAGACCCAAGAATAAGACTATTAAAATGCAATGGGTTCCTTCTCACATAAATCTTTTTGGAAATGACACTGCAGACTTATTGGCTAAGGAGGCGGGCACGGAGGGAATACCTTTAAGTCCTGCTCCTCATTATACCGATTTGTTAATAAAAGTAAAGCGCGATTGTAGTCAGATGTGGAAGGAGTTCTTTGATAAACGTTCCCAAGAAAAAGGCATTTGGTATCGCACGATACAACCTGAACCGTTACAATCTCCAAGGATTACTGATTGTGTTTTAAGCAGACGGGAGCTAGTGGCAGTGATGAGACTCCGCTCCGGGCATATTCCGACGAATATGTTTAAACATCTTGTGGGATTATCAGATTCACCAAACTGCTCTGACTGTGGAGTGAAGGAAGATGTACACCATATTTTGTCGGAGTGTGTACGGAGTGGACCTCATATTTTAGTTTATAATATAGGGGATTTTAACAGTATGCTGTCGGTTCCTATGTCAGAGGGGGCTAGGACTTTGGTTACAAAATAATTTAAGTGTACTAGGGTGAACGTTTAGTCTGTAGACATAATTATATGTAAGTGGACGTATGGAGCGACTTAGTCGTAACACACGACAAAGCTCCTAAAAATAAGATTTAAAAAAAAAAAAAAAAAAAAAAGAAGCCAGGATATCTCTGTTCGGTGAAGATCGACGTCGGCGAGTGCTACGAAGACGAGGAGAACGCTTTGCAGAGGCTTGTTTTGAAGAAATCACACCTTATGGTGGGGGCTCTATTATGTTTTGGGTAGGAATAAATTCAATGGATCGTACAGAGTTAGTCTTCATTGAAAACGGCTCACTGACTGGACATCGATACATAACGGAAGTTCTTATTCCTCATGCACAACCCGCATTGGCCGCTTTAGGCGAAGACTCAATTTTTATGGACGACAACGCTCGCGTCCACCGGTCTGGCGATGTGGAAGCGTATGTGCAAGAGGTCGGCATTCGTCGTTTGGATTGGCCAGCTCGAAGTCCCGACCTCAATCCTATAGAGCATGTCTGGGACGTTCTGAAACGACGCGTGAGATCAGTACAACCGGCTCCGCAAACCATCAGAGAGCTGAAGAATGTGATTACCGCGGAGTGGGAACGTATTCCGCAAGCAAGTATCCGGGATATCCTCGCTAGCATACCCAGACGAATTCAAGCTGTGATTTCAGCTAGAGGGGGTCACACTCGATACTAAACATTTATCTGCTTTTACTTTATTAAAGAAAAAACAAACAAAAATCTTTGTTAACTTTTACTTCACGAGCATATGCACTACTAGCGAGCATACACTACTAGTGAACTTTAGCATTAAAACCCATAAATTTTATCAAAATTTTATGATAATACTGACGAAAACGATTATTTGCTTATTAATTTACAAAATTGTGAAAGTAAAACTACCTATAATTATCAAACAAACCAATAGTAACATTTGAAATGGTTCATTCTCAGAGTAAGTATATACCTATAGAGGGCTAATATCGCATCGTGCGCCCATTACCCAGCGTAGGCAGGTGAACTATAGCTACTTATATAGAAATATTGGCGACTGCTAGGGATGGGCACGCGAGCAGCACCAACGCAACAGTTATCGATAAGTACAGGTCCGGCGGCGCGGTACATATTGTTGTTAAAAAATTGTGGTTCTACAAAATATGGCCTTGTGAGTAATTTTAAGCGTATTGCCTTAATATAGATAAAAGCTATGCTGCGAATTGGTGTAGTGCCATGTGGAATGATTTATAAACACGGTACCTCAAGAGCAGTTTTTACAAGCATTAAGAACCAATAATATTAATGGATATCCATTATAATTGAACCAATGGATATAAACCGAGCATCGCGCCATGGATTTCTTAGCTAGTCTCCCCAAGCCTAAAATAGTCACGTCTAGTTTTTGAAATAATTATTACCAATGTTAAAAAAATGACAAAGAAATATATCTTAATGATTGCCAACTTATACTGTCAAGACCCGCGATAGAAGCTATGCAATAGCTTAAAAATATTATCGTAATCAGTAAATTTTTAGGAACAGTAATTATTTCTTTCAATTCATAAACAAAAACGCAATTATTAATTGGCTTAAAAAACACACACAGACAAAAACAGTTACCTAAGCTACATTATATTAAGCATCGCCTTCGATAGTAATAAATACGTATGCTATAATATGAAAGTATTACATCGATTCTGGTATCGACGCGTAACATCACTATCGAAAAAGCGGGATGCGGGGCAGTGCGGGGGGTACAAGTGTTCGCCTCCCGAGCGTCTTTCATACCGCGACGCGTAATTTCAATTTTGCCTAAAAATATGCTAAAATATGGCTTGCCTGTGAAACGTGATATTAGAATTCTGTTAAGTGTGTTTCCGAGTGTCGTTTTTACAAGATTCCACAGAACATTTAACCATTTTGCAGTATTAATAATCAAGTATTCGCATAGATCTCACTCGCGTGTGCTCACGCCGTTCCTACTCGAGTGACTACAAGCGCTTGCGGCCGGCGCAGGACGATGTTCCCACCCGTGCCTATTGTTCCCACTTGCATACGCGCTCTCTATAGGTATATACTTACTCTGAGGATTCATTGCTTAGGTGCCCGTTTTTTTTGCAAATGAGTTTACATAACATTAGATAGGTATTATCGACAAGGAAAAAGCTATCTGCTAGACCTTATAAATTTTATTGCTCATTATTACCTTCATACAAAAAAAAGAAGACCCAGATATAAACCTCTACATAGAATAATTCTTGAATTGAAATTCTTTATTTATTGCAGACTATGATGCCAGTTATATTTGGCCATTCGCCTGCGGGTTCTTCCGTCCGTCAATTCGCTCACTTCGCTCAAGGTATCGCAGACAAAGGTTTCCGTCGTTATGACCATGGCAGCGCGACTGAAAACAGAAGAGCGTATGGTACGCGAAGACCCCCTGATTACGATCTCTCTAAAGTGACCGCACCGGTGTTCTTACATTATTCCTACAATGATCCTCTGTCAGAGGTACCAGATGTTGAAAGGTTGTTTAGAGAACTGGGTAGACCGGTTGGTAAGTTCCTTGTACCTCTGCCTGCTTTTAATCATAATGACTATATGTGGGGTATTAATGCGAAGGAGTTAATATACGATAGAGTTATCAACTTGATTAGAGGAGTGGATAGGAATGGTATAGACAATCTTGATTTGTAGACCTGAAATTATAACAAAATATACCTATTACTGAAATAAATGCAATATAGTTAATATTTTGTTTTATTTACTCTATATTTTTATACCCACATACTTGTGTCAGTAGGAGTAGATAGGATCAAGTATCTATTTAATACTATCTTATCCCGCGGATACGCCCGCATTAAAAAGTCTTTCCGGGATACAATTCCCGCTTTATATTTTCCCTGGAAAATAAGTAGCGTACCTATGTGTTGACTGCCTCGGTGGCGTAATTGTACTATGGTACGACTGCAATGCTGAGGTCTCAGGTTCAATTCCCGGGTCGGGCAAAGTGATATTGAGTTTTTCTATTCAGTATCAGCTCGGAGTTTGGAATTTGTGCCCGATACGGCGATAGGCTTCCCCCCCCCCCCCCCCCTATGACATCATGGGACGGAATAACGGCGAAAAGTGGGTGCACTAGTTGCGCCTCTGCCTACCCCTTCGGGGATAAACGGCGTGAGTGTATGTGTGTGTGTCGTCAGATTTTGAGATGTATGTAATTTATTTTATTTAAAAACTCCATATATACTTATCTACACTAATATAATAAAGAGGAAAGATTTAATTGTTTGTTTATTTGCATTGAATAGGCTCCGAAACTGCTGGACCGATTTGAAAATCTCTTTCACCAATATAAAGCAACATAATCCCGGGGAAATATAAAGCGGGACTTTTATCCCAGAAAAACGCATTCACGCGGACAAAGCCGCGAGCAGAAGTCCAGTTTAAAATATATTAGTTATCAATAGTGGGGTCTAAAATATTTTTTATGGATCCAAGGCCCATATTTCTGTCCTTTTAATATTCATAAAGTTTGAGCCGTGTCAGATTTTGAGGCTCAGCTCCCAAAAAAAGCGGACATCTTTTGTCGTAAAACAAACTGCTCCACTATTGTTGAATCGTTTATTGTGACGTAGTCGCGGCTGATCGGTGTCGAGCGAGTTCATTAGAAATTCAACATCGCGGTACCCGACACGCCGGTATGTTAGACAGCGGTAAATGCCTACAGCGCTCATGATTCGTAGCCTTAAACCAAAGTACTTTTCGCAGGTTTTATGTTCAATTGATGTATTATTAACGGTTAGTGGATCATGTGGTGGAATGTTTTTAATCTTAGGTTTGAAAATAATATAACATGTTTTAGAGATATTTATGGTTAGTAGATTATATTGAAACCATTCATGAAGAAGATCCAAATCCTTTTGTGCATGTGCAATAATATGTTGTATGTTAGTCCCGAAATAAAATAAACATGTATCATCTGCATATAGAGTTATATGACCGTGTAATGCCAAATCTGCAATATTATTAACATATATAAAAAAAAGTAGTGGACCTAGAATAGATCCCTGTGGTACACCACAATTGACTGGTAGTGTAGAGCTCTGACAGTGATCTATCTTTACTGCTTGGGATCGATTTAATAAATAAGACTTAAGTATGCTAAGAGCACTCCCCTTAATACCAATATCTCATGGGGTTTTAATACATCAATGCAATATCTTCTAATTTTTTCAATAATATTTTGTGGCTAACGAAAGCGAAAGCTTTCTTTAAATATATGAACAAACCTAGGACGATATTCTTTCTATCCATGTTATCTTTTATTTTTGTCGTAAGATCTACTATCGCAGAGTAGTATTAATTTTGGGTCTAAAACCATACTGTCGGTCCGTTAGGAAGTTAAAAGAGTTTAAGTATTTGAATAAACGAATATAAATGATATTTTCGAAATTTTTTGACATTACTGGTAGAACAGAAACTGGGCGATAATTACTTATAATTAATTCATTAATTATTATTAATTATTATTATTTTGGATCTAAACCCGATTTATAGATTGGTGTTACCTTGGCGACCTTTAATGTATCTGGAAATTCGCCATCAATCAGAAGTTTATTGTAACATTGAGCCAAGTTGTTAGAAATTACACTTCGTATACATTTAATTGCTTTCGGATTAATATTGTCCAACCCACTACTAGCATTTGGATAGAGATCCATTATAATTTTGTTGATTTCATCTACACTACAAGGTTCGAAGGCGGGAAGTTCTGGGTAGTCTTTTGCAGATGTTGCGTGGAACGGTTGATTTTCATTTTCATGATATTTTTTAGGGATTTGTTTTGGCCAAAATAGATCCTATTGTGGAAAAATATGTATTAAATAAATCACAAATTTTCTTAGTATTTGTTATAAATTTTGAGTCCGAAATTAGTTTTGAAGGAGCGCAACTTTGCTTTAATTTATTAAAAGAATGCTTATTAATTAGAGTCCACGTCCTTTTAGGATTATTAGCACAGTTCTTAAATAATCTAAAGTAGTACGAGTTTTTTGCATTTTGAATTAGTTTTGTCACAGTGTCTGTCTTCAACTTAAATTCATTTTCTAGACTTTCATTGTGTCTATTATTTTTGTATTGTGACCATAAGAATTTTTTTGACTTATTCCGTCGATTATTTACTTATTAATCCAATCTTCTTGCTGTAGATTTATTATTTCTCTTTTCATTATTTTGCTGTTTCGTATGTGTAATTTAATTTCTCCTTCAAGTTTTTTAAAGTCTATATTATTTGTTAAACCTTTGGATTTTATTGAATCGTGTAATTTCATATAATCTATTGCTTCATAGCTTGTACTACTTTTTCTTTTTTAGGTAGTTTAAATTTGTTAAATTGCAAGTAGATTTGTTTATGGTCGGACATTGACGAGTTTACAATAGCTACATTGAAATAGTTAAGAGTAATGTTCGTGCTAATGTGATCTAGGATGGACTTTTTTGAAATTGAATCCCTTGTACAGTATACTTTATCTATTTTTTAACAATGTAGCCTGATTCATTCATTCATTTAGACTCCGCCATTATCCGAAACTTTTTTAATGGTTACGGTTACGGATATATTTTTATTTCATATATCAGATAGTTTCGGTTACAGTTACGGAGCTCCATAACATCCCTGATCGCCACAAAACATACATACCTACATACTTACATACATATGCATTGTGCACTAATGGTGGATTAATAAAAATTATCCAAATTATTTACTTATTCTTTATTACATTAGATTTAGATGAGTAGTAATATTATAAAGCAACATTTTCCTTTGTGAGTTACATTAAGCACAAGTGGTGCTTATTTATCAAAAAAGAAAAGAGGTAAGCCTAGTGGCAGCGTTCTGAAACAAGCCGCAGTGAAATCAATACAGAGTTCTATTAGTTTGAGCAACCACAATTATTAGAATTTAAACTAAAGAATTTAAAAAAAATGTGCGCACTCTGCTGCCAAAGGCAAACCATCTATCACAAAATAAGACAGACGCATTGAAAACCTGTGGTGATCCCATTGCCTACCCATTGGGAGTTAAAATAAGCCCCTAGGTTGTATTTAGTAAATGCAAAGGAATTTCAAATCTTATCTTTCTTATAAATAACAATGTTAAGGCATCAATTAAATAAACTAAATAAAATATTCCGTCTGCTACAAATCATCATCATCAGAGTCAAGAGCAGCCCTCCTTCTATCAAATTTAACAGTACTTGATGTCTTGGGCATTTGTTGGTTGACAGACTCTAACAGCTGAATTAATTCCTGTTCTGTTATTTTATTGGAAAGTTGCCCCATCTGAGCCATTCTACAGATCATATTTTCCACCAAAGCACCTTTTTCTGGTCTGCTCAATTTAATTGTGTTTACTGAAATGAAATGAAAAAACAACAATTTTAAACTCAATAATGAACACAGGGACCTATTATTATTATAGTTGGGACAAAATAAGCTGGTCGGTATGACAATTTATTGATACTTCACGACATACTATGTGTACAGAAGAGACTATTTCTAATTCCACTAATTCAAATATTATGTTACATAAGTATTAAGTATGATACTCTTGTTTTTCTTGTTTTAATGTATGTAGAAAATGATGTTGTAAAACATGATAACATTTTGCAACAAATCCATTGTATACCTAGTATTGTTAACTGTTTTTTTTTATCTTTTTGTTGTTGATTTTTATGTGTGTAGAAAATAAATGGTTTTAAATAAGTATTCGTAATTATGTAGTTGCCTTTTGAATTTTTAGGTAGACATTCTTACAAAGTTATCACCTTGCGATAAAGAGGTGGGTAAAAATCAGCAAATTTTTCACCTATCATAAAAATTCAAAGTATTTATTGAAGCCATGTTTTTATATTTATGTGAAGTTCAGATACTGACCTTAACATCTACTTAAAAAAGTAGGAAAAAAATAGCAAGTCATATATAAAAGAATCTTAATTGTCATACCGGCCAGCTTACGTTGTCCAAACTATAGAAGGAAAATATTAATTGTTTGATGAAGATCGGTAATTCAACAGAATGATTTAAGCATTGTAAGAAAAGTATTTGTATTAATAGAAATATTACATCTGGCCCGAGCATCCTGACTAAGAGCTTGTGAAAGTATAGTGTGTTTAGCTTCTTCCATCGCTTGCATCCTTTCTTCTTGTGCTTTGACATGATTGGGATCTCCAGTGCCCTGGAAAAATTAAGTACAAATTAAACCGAACTCTGACGAAACTCTGCTATTATAGGATTACCGTGGGTGCACTAAGTAACCTCTTTTTGTTTGTATTGTGTATTATACGTACCCCACGTTGAGCCTGCATCTGCGCAAGACGTTGTTGTCTAATCTTTTCGAGTTCTGGGTCATCCATATTGTATTAATTTAATATAAACTAGAACTAAAAATAAAGTTAGTGATAAAGAAATATGACTCCACAGCAAAGAGAATTTATTATAAGTAGTGTTGTGTAGGACATACAAGAGGCGATACATTTGTCCCGTACATGACGTCAAAATGTAAGAGCGGCTCAACATTTTTTGTTGTACTACTTCAAATTGCATGTCACGGTAGCCGCGAAGTCGTGTTATTCACTATCTCAGTAAAACTATAAGACGGGGATAGAGAGGGAGCGAAAGGCATGCTACAAATTACTATAGTAAGTTATTCCTTAATGAAAATATGTCATATTTGCACTCGTTACTTCAAACGTATCGCCGAGCTTCATTACGCCTCGCCTCATTTGAAGTGAGACAATGTACTGGCTAAGTGCAAAAAGAGGCTACTCTTACAAACTCTTTTTTATGTCATGTCCTACCCAACACTAATTATAAGTCGCAACACTACACACAGATAACAAATTACTTAGTGATGCGAATCGAGTGATTTTTTTTTGACTCGAGTCCATTTGCACTCGAGCTTACACTCGAGTTGCCAAGTCAACTCGGCACACCGAGTAACCTCAGTGAACGTTAGAAATAAATATAAGTCGCTATTTCACTAGTCGCTGCATGCGTCGCGAACTTTATTGATACCAATTTAACATTTTTATGACTAATTCATAATTTTTTATGCGATAGAGCATGCAGAAATTTAATTTTAACTATACCTACTCCATCGGTTTAAGTATTTAACTAAATGTAAACAAATCATAAAAAAGGAATTTTACCTGTACATTTCTCTTTACAAAATACGTTATAACCACTGTGCCAACCCCAAGAAACCAAAAAACAACAGATGAGTTATAAATAAAACCGGGCGTGTACTTATGTACGCGCGCGAAGTTTGAGAAAATTGCAGTCTTGGCTTCGGCCTTTGAATTTTGAAAAAGTCCTTGGATATGGAAAAACAACAACAGACTAGGCTGCATGGCTAAGCGCTTTTGCCTTCTCCATTTACTAAAAAATTAAATTATATATACTTATTATAAATAATTAGTGTTAGCATTGAATTGGTTATTTTTAAGATTTCCAAGAACACTCATGCTATCACTATTACCCCTACATGACACCCATCATTCCTATGTTTTATACTCAGAATAAGGACCATGTTTTATATGTTTCAAAGCAGCAAGAATAGCTACAGCCTCGACTGTGAATATACTTGCATTAGAATCTTTTTTGTGTCCAATACCAGAACCCAAAGACCCATCATATATGGCAAATGAAACAGCAGACTCTGTTTTCGATCCGTCAGAATACACAAATCTACAATTATCAGTAAACTCATAAAATTTGTAAAGATAAACTTACAAAATTGCCTTATCTTTACATTTGCAATGGCTTGCTTAAATATGTCTGTGTAAGCAGAACTCAAAAACAATAATTAATATCACTGTGTTGGAAACTCGTGATTTTCACTCAAATTTTATTGTTGCTCAGAGCACATACATACAAACTCACGCCCCTAGCCTATATGGGTAGTTAGAGGCTATGGAGCACCACATTCTACAATCTTGACATGCGTCTTCCACAAAGGATTTTCATAGTAATTCGCAAAGATGGGAAAGAAAGTGGGATGACATAAAGAGGCCATGGAATATAAGAAAAATACATGGCTAGATGTTCTAGCAACCAAAACGAAAGGTATGTGTATATTAGGGAACGCAAATCCACCGCCAATGAAAACAGTCAGTGTGTATAGTGTATACCAAGATGAAAAAGAGAGCTAAGGAAATAGTTGAGCAAAAGAAACAATACTAGAAAAAGGAACTAGACGAGAAACTTTCTCGTGAATTCAAAGCGAACATTAAACTATTCTGGAAACAAATACGATTAATCAGGGAAGAGTCAGGGACTTCAAAGATAGGAGTCATCATAAATGAAGATGGAAGGGTATTTAGAGGTAAAAGGAAAGTATTGCATCGTTGGAAGTCCTACTTCAAAGGGCTTTTTAATGAGGCGATGGGGATATAATAGGCGGTTAAGAGGCTATAGACCTGGTTTATTGGCAAAACGAGGCTGTAATGAAATTACGGAAAGTGGAATAGTGAATGCGATGAAAGTATGAAATTAGGCAAGGCTGCTAGGTGTAACCATCGTCATCCCGACATGCGGCAAAGGCGTAATAGCAACATTGTTGTGGCTACTATTTAATATGTGGTACAAAGCCATATAATTATACCAATTTTCAAAAAGGAAAGGAGAAAGAGTCACAGCAAGATTACAAAAACTAGCGCGGAATAAGCCCTCCCAGTGATCTCAGTAATTTGTATGCCAAGTTCCTGATTAAAAGGGTGACTAATGAAACTGAAAAAAGTGTGAAATCTCCAAGCAGGTTTTAGAAGAAGAATGGGTTACACACACCAAGTCTTTTCTATAAGGTGCATAGCGAAAACATATTTGGTTAAGCTCAAAAAAGTCTTTTGTGCCTTCGTAAGCTTGGAAAATACTCATGATCATTTGCTGAGGAAAGAACTGTGGTCAACATTTTCTTTAATATATGGGATTGAAAGTCATATGGTGAGGACTTTGAAGTCTCTGAACGAAATCATCGGCGGGGGAGCTACAAGGCACGGCAAATTTTGTGAATGGTGTCTTTAAAACGAAGGGAATGAAAATTAATGTGAGCAAGGCAAAAGTGATGGTGATAGAAAGAGGGGAAATGTAACATTAGTATATATGGTGAGCAAGTGAAACAAACGAATGAGTTTGTGTACGTGGAAAGTATGATTACGAGAGATCGAAAGTATGACATTGAGAAAAGAGTTACAGCAGGTATGTTAATGATGCTTTGCCAGTAATAGTGAGTAACCAGGTAGTGTCTGAGAAAGCAAGAATGGCATACTAGTGCAGAAGCTTGTACATAATATTAAAGTGAATGGATTTGGCAAAAGAAGTACGAAAGAAACAAAGAAAGATAAAAAGAAAAAAAGTTTTATTATTGGCACAAAATGCAGTTATAAAAATACACTATTTTTACAAACAATTCATGTGGCATTCAGCTCACTACGCACTCATTCAAGAAGAGTAAATACTCTGAAAATTCGTTCATTACGGTGTATAATATGCAGAGTCAGTATTGCTGATCGCATAATCCATAAGGAGTAGTATAATAAGAGACCGCTGTAATTTGAAGGATGATGTGGTGATAAAAAAAGTATGAAGTATACTGAAATGGTCTGGGCATGTGGAGAGGATGGATTGAAGACAGCTCACGAAAGGTTAAATACCTTTCCTATAGCTTTCAAGCTATGTAGGTAGGGCTGGAAGAGGGCACTCAAGAAAAATGTACATTAATCAAATAAATTATCTCGAAAAAGGGTAGGTCATCCTCAACTGACGAAAATGTATAATTATAATGTATAAATATATTTATTACAAAAATAAATGTTATTAAAATTATAAACTCAGTTTTTTGTAAAAAAAAGCTCACCATGTCTACGTAAAATTCGAGGCAAAATCTGAAAAACGCCGGGCAGCGGTCCTCTCTTAGCGACAACCGATACGCGCTGTACACGATCGCTCGCACATACAAATGACACTTTCAAAACACTACGTGGTTCGCAAGCGGAGGATTTTTTTTTTTATTATGAAGAGGTAAATATCTCTTGGCGATAAGTATAACCACCTGAACATACCCGGTAAAATTATCTATGCGACATCACTGAAGTTAAAGGTTGTCAAGTAAAAATATGTAAGCATAAAAAATTGAACTTATATTGTTCAGGTAAAATTATCTAACCAATCAATATTTTTTATTTTATTTTAGGTAAAATTGTATAAATGTACTGTTAACAAAATATTTTACTGAGCTGAAAGTATCTAACCACATAAATATGGAGAGTACACATCCAGGTAAAAATATATCTATGCCAATGCTACAATTTTTTGTGTAGGTAATAAATTGAGCAATTTTTTATTTCAAGTAAACAGTAATATCATGATTTCAAGTAAAACAAAATAAGCTCAAAATCAATTTCCTTAAGTGTACCAACTACAGTAAATCCAAAAAGTCGTCAATTTTTTGTCGGTAAGTGAGTAAAAATATGTGTAATTTACCAAAATCATCTAATATCTAACCGCCAAAAAAGTTGTCCGAGCTGCGAAACCCGGATCAATCGACGCAGAAAAATCTGGCGATTCCAAATATGTATATAACTCATTTTCGGTGTATTTGTCGCTTAGATATTATTGCCTTTCAAGCGTCGATTAATAAAATAAGTAGAAAAACGATTCGACCCGTGTGAAAATCTTTTGTTATTTTGGTTGTCATGACGATTACATTTCTGACATTTATCAAAAACCAGACTAAGCGTGCGTTGCTTGCGTTTAAACATCTATTTTATGTGGTAGGCGTAAGATCGAATTAGTTAAACACAAATTCAATTCAATTAAAAATGGTAATTATTTGTTCCTTTTTTGAGTTTGATTTATCGACTACACTTATTGATGTCTTATTTGCAAGGAACTGTGCATCTAGGGTAATTAATACATCAATGACTGACTGGGACAATTTTTAAATACACTGTAATTTCGACCTTTTATCGTTCAACATTCAACTCATATCCTCTTAAATATTGTATTCTTACAAGACTACAATATTAAAGTTACTTATGGAATATTACACTCTACATGGTTGTGATAGAGTTGAAAATAAAATATCACCGCTGTGCCGGTCGGAGTGAGGGGTGTTAGGTTATTTTCGTTGCGGAATTTCTGGATTCGGTCTCCACGCTCAAGACCCGCGATAGAAGCTATGCAATAGCTTAAAAGTGACGTCACAGTTATCTTCTGTCTCTCTCTTTAGAGTGACAAAGATTTCTTTTCAAAACCAGGACGTAACATATGTAACTGTTCATAATAATATGGTATAATATAATATGGCTGCCTCGGTGGCTTAGTTTTATTATGGTACGACTGCAATGCTGACGTCTCGGGTTCGATCTCCGGGTCGGTCGGGCAAAGTGATGCGATGATTGCGTTTTTTCTATTCAGTATCAGCTCGGAGTCTGGAATTTGTGCCGTAAAATAATCCGTCGGGTTAGTCATATGAATGAAATCCTCCTAGCCAGTTTCGGCCACGGCGGCCAATCTCAACGGAGATCAGCCAGGTACGCAGGATATATTATAGTGCACAAGTGTGTGCGCAATACACAGGTGCACTCGCTATTCCTTCAGTCTCATAGTCCGGTGAGACGGCAATCCGACATGACCGGAGAGAGATCAGGCGCAGGACCAACGGCTTTACGTGCTTTCCGAGGCACGGGGGTATCACACCGCCAACTTCCTGACTCCGAGCTGCGACTGAGTAAATTTTAAGATGGAAAAACCCAGTCACATTTTTTTTTTGGCTCGACCCGGGATTCGAACCCAGGACCTCAGCGCGCAAATCGTACTCGTAATGCGTACGCAATACCACTACGCCACCGAGGCAGTCAAGTCATATATTTCCGTCAAAAATCCGTTAGATGAAGAATTGACACATTTTTTCCCGTTTCACACGTATCCAAATCCGTTAGGAATGACGGGAAATGCGTTAAGTTGGTAACACTGATGAGAAGTCATTCAACGGTAGGATTGCAATTCCAACTCCAAACCAGAGATGAACAAAAATTGATATAACATACATTAGATCACGACCACTAACAATGCTGACATTCACGTATTAGATCAAATTAATTTTATTACAAATACTGCAGACGCAGTCACAATTTTAAAACGTGTGTAGCATTTATTATTGCATCAAAACAAAACGAGCGGTTGGAAAACTGACAACACTACACGCATTTGTCTCATAACACACGATTGTATGCTAAGGTACACAACCATACAGCCTCAACCCATTAGTGTTAATCAAATAATTAACTTTCAAACCCGGTATGGGTTTGAAAGTTTTTAGGTTACAATATATATATTTGTAATAACCGTTAAAAATCCTTTATATCGATTTTTTTAAATTTTGATGTACCCAGTGGCACTCTCGCGGCTAAAACGAATCTATTGACACCACTCACATAAAAATACGACAAGCCGTTTAGGCTGTAGGGCGTGCCAAAGAAATATACAAACATACATACACTCGAAAAACATAATCCTTCTTCTTTCACAATCGGGTTAATATAATAGAAATGTTTATTTTTTTACTAAATTAAAGTTTAACATCCTGATTCAGTCATAATTAAAATACTTGGTCGTTACTTGGTTGGTTGGTTGAAGAAATCATAAAACAAACTTCCAGTATCTTATGATAATAGTATTTATTTCGTTATACATTATACAGTCACACTGTCATGCCACTGAAGTGTTTGATATTCAATATTTCCATATGGATTACAATAAGCAAGAACTGCTAATTTATTAACTGCCACCGACAACCTACCAAATGTTACCATATTAGTGGGAAGAAAAGTGGTATCCTTGTCACATATGCATCGAACCATGTATGTAGCGTGGAATTTCACTGGATCTCCTGAAATATGATTAAATATATTGAACTCAATGAACAAAAGTGTATCATTATATTTAATTTCTATAAATTTCTGAGAAATAATGTCATGAACATGGACCTTTAAATGTATTTAAGACCATTACTCTTGTTATTTCAGTAGCAAGGAATTTTACATTAATTAGACAAAAACTAAAAATATGACATCTTTTGATTAAAGTAAATATTTTACAAAAATAATAACCTGGGTATAATAGATAGTCTGATCCAAACTTTGATCCATTAGTAATATGAAAACCTTTTTCCCACAAATTCTTAAAAATCAAATACTTGATATTATCCTCTCCGTGATAACTGCGCTGCAGGACATTGATGTCAACTTTTCTCCTTTCTGCAAGTTCCCTTTGTATCTTAAAACAATGTACAGTCTCAAAGACATTTACTTGTATTAACACAAAATAAAATAGTATTTTTTTACCTGTGCTCATGTTATGTTCAGTTGGCAAATGGACCAATGCATGAATTGGAGCTAATTTAGGTAGTTTGTTTATTTCTTCGTCTAATAACACTTGTTTGTCAAGAATCTGTGTATCTGTATAAAAATACAGTAGATATAACTATTATAATTAAAATTAATAAAAAATTAAGAAAAGCTTTTATTACATTATGTCTTGAAAAATTAATCTGGTCATAGCTGAATATATTATTAGTCTGATGAAGTAAATATAAAACATTCAGTATTGACTTACATTTCTATAATTTTATGTTCTTTATGAAAGTATTATTATTTTTAACCAATGTTCTATTCTTACAATTGATGTCTTTAGCCTTAAGTAATAAGTAAATAAACAATCATCCAAGTTTTACCAGTTATGCCTTTGGATAACAGTTTTTGTTTCTTTCCAGCAACAATAATGTCTATTTTTTGTGAAAGCTGTTCAATTTTCCTTCTCTTTAATTCTTGTGTTTGTTCTACGAGTACTCTGCAACACATAATTATATAATTTTAATAAAAATTATAGCAAAAGTTTCATTACAATTTAATTGCCTTTAGGGTCTTGAGAATGTTTTTATGTCTTGGGAAAACAATTAATTTGCAAATAAATAAATAACATTTAGTATTTTGTTTGTAATACACCACTTTTTTACATATTTTACCAAGATCTAAGCAAGAGGTTTAATTTAAGGGAAAGCATACAAAGAACAGACATTATTGAATTTTAATCCAGGCACTGACAGCAGGCTCTAATTATATAAAAGCTAAAGCAAAAAGAACACATACTTTTCTTCCAGGACTTTTATAGACTCTTTTTCTTCATCTGAAGGTCTTTGGGTAACATTAGGTAGCTCATATAACTCACAGAAGCCTTTCTCTACTAAGAGTGTTGCTTCTTCTGATAATAAAGCCATCGGTAATCCTGTAATAAGTTTTATTTTTAATATATTATAAGCCAACATTTATAGTCTAGGTACTAGTATTTGAAAATAGTACCTAAAAAATCATTTTGTCTTGGAAATGAGGGAGCAGAACCAATAAGCGCTCCACATATTCTATGGCGGGTACGAAGTGAGAACCAGTCTAAAATGAAAATAGGTAATTCAATACATACTTCCAATAAATCATATAATCCAATAAATTAATTGACGAAAAATGAGTTACGAATTCTAACCATCTGAGTTCCACACATATGCCACGCCATTCATAACGTATAGCGGTATCATTACAATTCACAACAAATTATTGAGAATATGGTAAACCGATGCAATAAATCATATAAACAGTAGGTTCCTATTTTCTTTTGCCTATTAGAATAGAATACATAAGCAATGTAAACACAGACTACTGTAGAATATAGATGCTACGCATGTAAATTGTAAACAACCAAAATCCCAAAGAGAATTATAATACTACGGAAACAAAATCCAATTTAAATTTTAAAGTCTGTCAGTCTGTCTCACGAAAGAAGTCCCGCGGCTTTGTCCGTGTGTTTACTTTCTACTTTTGACATTGGCAAAATCATTGCCTGACAGCGATGGAGCCAAAGAGTTTTTTTTTTTTTTTTTTTTTTTATAATTCTCCCTTACAGGGAAGGCAAAGGGTTCAAGCCCATACAGCCTCGTCTTAAGTGATATCTCTGGTTGTCGTAGTAAAGCAGTGGCTACCTTACCAAGACTTTATCAAGGAGTTTTGGCGGCAACGAAAAAACACTTGATTGGCACAGTTATTTCAATTCACTTCATTTGAGCACTTTAATAGAACTATATTGGATAATATACCACCATAATTATGCAATATAACACTAAGTATCACCAAAATAATGAATTAAAACAAGAGCACCTCATGACACTTCTACGTTCCCGCCAAAACCCGGAGCCAAAGAGTATTATATACATTGGGAATAGAGAGACAACTCGTCGAGTTTGCGTGCCAACCGACAATTGTCAAAATTTTGGCTGCTTCAACGATTGTATGATAGAGGGCGCCCATGTTGCTATTGAAATCCGATAGATGGCAGGGATTCTGTTTAAATTCAGGTTTACTGTAGTGGATACTAATACTGTAAATATTAAACTGTTATAAAAGCATTGCATTGAATGACGAAAGTGCAATTAAAGTAAAATGCTTTTTACAATAATATAATACAATGCGTTTAATGCTTTATTTACAGTACATCTTTGCCACTTACAATTAATATGGTTGTGTAAGTTTTACCATGCCAAATCAGACAAACTTATTAATCAAAATATTTTATTTTGTGTTTGTTACGGAATAATAAATAATGTACAAAATTTAATTTTAAAAACTATATTTAGGTACTGATAATATATAAAATTCCTTATAAAGAGGAACAATTTGTTTACTTTCAATCGATCATCTCCGATATCAAATAAACTGCTGTACCAGTTTCAATATTTTTTTCATATAATAAACGTAGACGAAAGCTTTTATGGAACTAAAGAAAGGAGTACAAACGCAAACAAAAATCTGTTTGAATATTATGCAAAGAGATACAAAGCCGTATTGAATCTCATACAAAAGATACAAAATAACCATTACATATAAAATCTATTAATAAATGCAAGGCCACCCTGACAATTTATAAATATAGATAAAAATGCTACAATTAAAGAAAATATTAACTGTAAACAAGGATATGGTCGAACAGTATCAGATTATAATAACATTGCCCAATTGTTAATGGATGTTTTATGAACATAGCAAAATGCAACAACAATCAGTATGCAACCGCATTCTTAGTGGAAGTCAATCGAATTCTATTTTTGTAAAATCTGTGGGAGCGAGTGAATTTAAAAAAAAAAATGTTCATTCTCTAAAAAATGTTTCCAGTACTAGCTACGACGAAATTGCTGTTAGGATCGTACAACATATTATCACATATACTCTCTCCAATTTCCAGCTATATCATTAACTTAAGTATAAAATACGGCGCTTTTTCAGATAATATAAAATTCACTATAAAACCAATGTTCAATGAAGTCGGTTAAAAAGGGCGATATTGGAGATATTAATTGTTACGGAACAATAGCATTAATTCCAATCTTCTCAAAAATTTACGAAAATATTATAAATTCTTCTTTATATTCCTTTCTTGAAAGTAACAATTTTTTTGTACCCGAACAGTATGAATTTCGCAAAACAAAATCAATAAACTCACTAGTTTATATCTTTTTTAATACTGTAATTCACTAATATGGATGATCGCAAACCTGCAGTAGAGATCGACGGTCCCATAGAACAAAGTCGTATATGCCAAATGTTAGCTTTTGAGTAAAGTGCTTTGAAAGTCTAAATTAATTGTGAAAATCACAAGTTATACATGAAGGAAACATTATCTATTAGGGTAACAACTTTGAACCTAATGTGTGAAAATAGCACTAATTCGTACATGAATACACACTTACGACTTTAAAAGCGCTCTACTGAAAAGCTAACATTTTGAATATACAACTTTGTTCTATGGGACCGTCGAGATATATTTAGACATGACAAAAGCTTTCGACCACGTTCACCATATTTTGTTTAAAAACTTGCACCTCTATGGTATTCGAGGTAATATGAATAACCTAATAAAATCCTATTCAACTGGTAGACAGTAAGTCAAACAAATTAATAGAATATGTCCAATATTAAAAATGGAGACAATTTAACAATCGCAACACAGTCCTACTAATAATATTATTATAAACGCGAAAGTATGTATGGATGTCTGGATGTTTGTTACTCTTTCTCGCAAAAATTTCAGAACGGATTTCGATGACATTTGGCACACGGATAGATCATGTCCTGAATCAACACATAGGCTACAATTTATCCCGAAAAAATAAAAAGCGCGCCTTTTGTCCCGGAAAAACTTTTTCACTAGTAATACATATTTTGGGGTACCACAGGGTAGCGTATTGAGCCCAATGTTTTTCCTGGTATATATAAATGATTTATCTCATATAACTTATCACCAAATGACTCTTTTTGCTGATGATAGCACAGTTTTAATTAGTGGTAAGCATCTGCATGCAGATCTTAATTGCACAATTAAGACTTTCCCAACTAACATTACAGAATGTCTTTCTTGTAATAATTTGAAACTAAATTGAGCAAAAACAAAAACTATTCATTTTTGATAGAGAAATCAAGTAAAACTAAATTAAAATATAACTTTCCAAAATATAAGAATTGCAGAAAGAGAACAAATCAAGTTTTTAGGAATATATATTGACAGAAATTTAGTTTGCAAAAATCACATAAATAACGTTTGTAAACGCTTAAATCAAGTCATATGCTCTTCATAAATTAAGCTAAATACCAGACAGATCTGCCGTTATTACTGCATATCATGGCCACGTATCTTCTATCTTGAGATATGGCTTGATATTTTGGGGAAACTCTGTAAACAACGACCTAGCTTTTAGGGCTCAGAAACTTTATATTCGATCAATGGTAAACATAGTATCAACTGTTTCTTGCATACCATATTTCAATGAGATAAAAATACAACCACTTCCCTGCATGCATATTTAAGAGTGTGCCATTTTTTGCCAAAAGAAGTGCTCCCTTTTTTAAATTTCATAACCGTATTATACGTAATGATAGAATGATATTTAAACTCCACAAAACTGCATTATTTCATATAAGTCCATTTAACTTAATTCCTAAGATATATAATATACTGCCAAAAATTATTATAGATTTAAATGAACTTATTGAGTATAAAAATAAATTGTTTCGATTTTTACATGTTAAATTTAATTACGCTTTAAATGATGTTAAGATATAGAATGTATTTATTCTCTCTCTAAAATCTTAAATTATTGAATGCCATTATGGCGTGTCATAGCTGTACTGCAATTATAAATGTGTAACACCACTATTCTACCTGTGTATCACAATAAATACGAGGTATTTGAAAAATTTGAATTTGATCAATAGGAAGCTATGTTAGACTGGTTATTATCCCAGAAATTGACTTAACTTGGCCGTGTCGGATAATTTGAATCTATTGATATTAAAAGCTTTAAATAAAATATCGCTAATGTCA
This sequence comes from Lapara coniferarum, assembly GCA_949316025.1. NCBI lineage: Eukaryota > Metazoa > Arthropoda > Insecta > Lepidoptera > Sphingidae > Lapara > Lapara coniferarum. Next base: position 9,688,409 of record OX438924.1, read on the forward strand.
CTGTTACCATATGGTTTTGTACCTTACATTAAATAAAGATGAAATAATTAACCAAAATGCTTATAGTAAGTAATAATAATATACATATTTAATGTTACATGTACAAAGTTCGTTCACATCACCGTGTTACGCTATTACCAACTGACGATCCAAGTATCAGCCCTTATATTTAATGGAAAGGTGACTCGGAAAAAGTTATTATTAAATTATAGTTAATATAAAAGTGAGCAATACGGCTCTATTCATGAAACTAGCATTTTTTATTTATGAGTAATACTTTATCTGATGACTTTAAATACATTGAGCACTAAAAAAATATACTGAAACTTTGTTAATAAATGAGATCTCCCTTGCAACTTTTAGAATAATCCACTAGTTTTGAGTGCCATACCTGCCACCACAAGTATTTATTTCATTTATTTATATAATATTACATTAAGTTAAAGAAAAATAAACATAAATGCAAATATTTTAGTAACATATTTTACCAATTCGTGAGATTAAACCGAAACTTTTCAATAGCCTAGGTAGGCTTGTTTCAATTTAAAGGGCATTGTAGCCCGTATAATTTATTTGTTTATCAGGTTTACCAGCGTTTTGTCAAACCATTACTTATAAACTAAGATAAAATTAATAACAAAGTTGGTATGATTTAGAATGATGGGTAAATACCGTATACAAATAAAAATACTGGAGAAAATTCTGTAAATTCAAAAATGTTGCTAAAAAGAAAGGATATTATGTCCGCTTTCTGTGGGCCTCAAAATTTAACCAGGCTCAAACTATATGGATATTAAAGTGGTAAAAGTAAGGATCTTAGATCCATTAACAAATATTTTAAGATCCCTCCATTTACAACTAACTTTAAAAACTTTTGTATTAAATGTAGTTTTTAAACAAAATTAAATGACATAAATATCAAAATCAGAGGACTTTCAAACTATACAATTTATTGCTAAAAGCTTAGTTTTTGGGAGTACTAACCAAATATACATAAAGTCTTTTGGTTAGAATTTTAAGCTCATTTTTGGACATGTTCTTTATTATGTTAAGTAATTACTGAGCAATATGAAACTAATATCTTATATCTTAGGTTGACGAGTGCAGTGGAGTGCCACACAGTACTTTCTAATCCAAAGTTTTTCATAGTGTTGATATCAAAATCTGAAAAATAAAAAATTAAGAACATTGTAGCGAGTATAACAACCGGTCATATTGAGACTTAACGTCTTATGTCTAGGGATGATAAGCGCAGTGGAATGCCACGCAGTACTTTTTAATTCAAGATGCTGGATGGTTTTGGTTCTGTTTTTACCAGCCGTATCATCAGGCGTACGGCATTCTTGTTTCGTCACTCAATGTAATAAAAAATCCTTTCAGCTGTTTCTGAGTATAGTTTTTCAAAGATCTTAACATTTTCACAAATTTTTATATTCATTATTATTAGTAAGAGAAATAAAATAAAAAGAAGTAAGGTATTATATACAGCATTACCTGATGGATAAGGGCTTGTTTCGACACACGTCACACGTCCTCTATTTCATGGAATTCCGTTTTCAAATTTTCTGTAACATAATTAAATTTGTGTGTTATTAATGGGCAGATAATGGACAGTTGGGATTATTATGTCCTGTAGTTACACTGGCTACAATGCTCAAAACACAACAGTGCATGCACACTGCTGCTTGGCGGTAGAAATAGACATTGCAGTGGTACGTAAACGTGCTATTACATATGAGAGTCCTACCACCAGTACTGTGACTTTTGTTGCGCTTACGCTGTACTATTGTTCCAATTTATGTGACTGCAGCTTCAAGCTGGTTAGGAGTCTATTGGGAACGTACATATAAATATTTGTTTTTATATAATACAAGCAGGTTCGATAGATATTGTCTTGGCCTAAAAAAATTCAATAAAAACCTAGAACCTGATTCAAGCGCAGCCAACTTCACCTATTATAAATCTTAATTATCCGAGGACCTATTTTAATTTACACAAAAAATTATCCCCGAAATCGATTCCGGAGGAGCTCAGCGACACAAACACATACAGAAGGAATATATTCCTATTAACTATATACAAAGATATATTTTTGAATCATATTATTTAATTTTCTTTCACTTCAAAATTCTTGTCATCAAAACTGCCAAATCCTTATTAAGAGTACCACTCACATTAATTCTATAGGTATGTTGTGCCTGCACCTGTTGTGGCATATCGCCACACCTAGGTAGCCCAGCATAACTATATTACACTATAGATTTCTGTTCGTGGCTCCGCCCACGTGAAATATATATTTTGGTATTAAAAGTAGCCTACGGCGCTCAGGATTAACATAGCTTCATATCAATGAAAGAGTTTACAAAATCGGTAAAGTAGTTTTTAAGTTTTATCCATTGCAAACAAACAAACAATCAAATCTTTTGTCGTTATAATACTAGTATGGACTAGTATAGATAATAAATGACAGGTTTTTTAAACAGGCATGACTTTACTGAATCTAGTGACACGGTATTTTTTAATTCAAAGTTTTATATTGTGTTGCTACTATTTATGGGTGTTCATATCGCTTACCATGAGGTAACCAGCATGCTCAACTCACCCTACAAATGCAAAAATAACAGGGGAATTGACGTCATTCGTTAAAACAAACATAATTCATTCAGGATAAATATTTTTAAGTAGGTATAGGTGTATGTATCTACCTGAATTATGCTTACCTACAAAGTATACTGTGCAGCGTATGGAAATCATTCTTACCTAAATTCAACATTGGAGCTGCCATTCTATATATTATGCCCCTTGAAAGTCTCAAGCTCTCTTCGAAATGTCTATATTATAGACGCACATTCATTTGAATATACTGGTCTCCTTTATGTAGTGTGTTCTTGTCCAAAACTTGTATCCACTCCTGGTACTTATTATATGCCATGTTTCCCATTACTAATGGAACTACTGCTTTGCGGAAAAAATGTAGTGGGCCTGAAAATAAATCATTTGATACAAATAAGTAAAAAGGTGCGAGTTAAATTTATGATAATAGTCATTCATTAAGTATGTATATTAAACGAAAACATTGGAATACTTATGTCAGTAATATATAAAAGTTTTTTGTTGAAGTTTAATTTAAGTTCAGTAATATTAATTGGTACTATGTTGTAAATTGTAAATATAACTGCTGAGGGGATGATTCAAAGAAAATATCTATTATTGAATAGGTTATGGTTTTTTAACTGTGTCTCCCTTTTGTGGTTATGCCGATCAAAGCAATAAGTTCTTGTTGTAAATGATAAAAATAAAACAATTATAAACACAACGCAACTCAGTTATATTCCGCGAACAAGTAACCTTATTTTTTTAAGACAATGCAGATGAAAACAATTAGTCAATGAGTAATGCAGCTGAACTTTACGTATACGATCGTTAAATTAAAGTAAATAACACTATGTTGTAACAATGATTTCAACTCCATTTTCAGAAGTAACTTAAAATTATTAGCTCATATTTTTTGGTTATGCACATTGCCTCATGGTATTTTAAAAACAGAGTTTAAAAAGGATTTGATTTAAACAATTGCAATGGATTATTGCAGTTATAAACGATACTATCAATTAATGAAAAATATAAATATTTTCTTACCATCAATGGCGGAGTCAAAATAGCATTTGGGGCAAGGATCACACATGGTGTAAAAATCACCAACAAATCCAAATCACGAGCAAATGGTAATCAATCAATGACGAAAGAATGTTGCATGTAGCAGAGTCACTTTATAAGAGGATCTTAAACTCACATAGACTGCAATATTTGGAAAATAAAAATAAAAATGTACAAGTTACAACCAATAATTGGAATACGAAAACAAGGCGATCAATGATACCACTTAAAAAATATTTTGTACATAATATATAGTTCGAAAATTATGGTCATCCATGAGTTTCTAAAATTACAAACAATAAAGGTCTGATTTTCAATTTCATGTATTGAAATGTCGAGCTAAATTATCCGGTATAAATCTTAAAAAATATGGATTTAGAGGGCATTGTGTGTTTTATTACAAACACACACCATGCCCTCTAGATCTATATTTATTAAACTTTTGTAATAATCGATATAGTTTATTATAGTGCCATCTACCATACGGTAGTCAAAACAAATTTCATAACTCTATATAAACTCTATGGTTTGATGTAGTGACATCCCCCTGGATGGAGCCAACTAAAGAATTGAATTGAAGTCCCGCGGCAAATGGCAATATATTATTATTATTTATTTTTATTTTTTTTAACGCGGACCTATCTGCCAGTAGCCTGACGCGAGTCGGCTTTTCTGGCCACACCGGACTTTAGGGTGAACGCAGAAGGCGCTCGCAACCCTTTAATTTAGGTGACCATGCTGAGGGCAACCCACTAACGGGTTACGAACCTCGGCTCTGGGGGCCTAGACAAAAACCCTTTTCTGTTAGCGTTTGCGGCAGCGACTATATAACCCCTAGACTCCTAATAACAGACGATCGGCTTCGGGCAACACATCTGACAAATAGATCCAATGTAGCTTACCGTTCAAAATCTTCAAGTCAGTTGCGACCACAACTGTGAGCTGTAAATACTTCCGTGTTTGTGAATAAATAACTATTGTAATGGCCCCGTGCACAATAAAATGGTGTGGTATAAATAGCCATAATTAAAATTTTCAGAAAAATGGCATAACATTTCACAGGTAAGTCAATAACGACACATAATCACATTTTATTTAAAATTTTACGGAGTTCATCTTGTTATATTTGCATCTCTTTCCGACGAAAGTACTTTTTACATTTTCTATTTCGTTTTGTTTTTTAACATTAAAAGTAAGTAATACACCAAAAGGATTTGTCGATAGTTCTATCGATAAAATTAAAAATAAACGAAACTGTCGCCCGAATACTCAAACGCTACTCAACTAATCAATTTATCGGAGGCCTATTTAATTTTAAAAGGCTTCTTATTTTAAATGGTTAGTTCATTAGTAATAGTTAATTCATTTTAAAAATGATTAGGATATATTTTTGAGTAGCGGTATCAGAAATAAATGTTATTAGGATATTTTTTTTATTTTGTTTGTTGATTATAACGATTGTTTTGAGTTATTCTTTGTGTTATTCCGACAAGTCAGCTCAAATATTCTTTTTAATGTCGATGAGACTTACTAAACGCCATCTGTCATTCGATAACATAAAGAGTTTCGTTAAAATATTAATATGTTTAATAAATAATAATGATATTACTATAAAACTTTATTGCATAAAAGTAATATCGATAAAAAAATCGTGTTTTCATTTAACTCGTCCTATCCCTATGCCTATGTTTCCAAGGTTATATAATGCGATAAGGTGTTGGAAGAACCAATCATAATGCAGTACCCCGCTTCCTCAAACCTCAGGTAGTTGACAGAATTAATTTGAAGAGAAATATTGAACATTAGCCCGCCTAGCATGCGCGCGTCGACAAAATTTTGTCGACACTTTTTCTCGGGTTTTTGTCGTTTATCGAATTATGTCTACTGACACTGACATGCGTGCTCATGCATCTCGACTTGTGACGTCACAAGTAGAGAAAACTGTAATTTTTACTTTATCTGTGCTATTTTTCTCTACGAACCCTAACATGACCAAATGATTTTATCGATTTTTGACACTTGTGACCGAGATATTTGTCTACGTTGCTTTTGTACGAAGAGAAAACTGTCGTATATCAACAAACGATGGCGGTATATTATTAATTAAGTATTACAATTGTATAATATGAATATTCGATTCTCATCGAATCGAGAGGTGTGTAAAGTGCAAACAAGAAACATAAGGGATTTATGCGATTCCTTTGATATGAGCGATGTATTTCATAATGTATTTCAAAGCGAATGGCTCTGTATACCTAATATATATGAATATAGAAAAATTTACACGTGGTATGGAACCGCGAAAGGCATGCCCGCCCTTTTAAAGGTAATTTCATATATAAACAACCGCGTTTAATAACAATTTAAATATATGTAGATAAAGGAAATGTCTTTTTTTGTTAGGTGTTGTGCTCCATTCAATTTCGTGCCAATGGAAGTTATCAAAGACACTTTGTGCAATATCTTAGTCTGTGCCAGGCGGAGAATAATGTTAGTACCTAGTTTTATTGGCAGGTTTTGCATTCCATACCTATATCATGGAAAGTACCAACTCAACATAGTTTCAAATTTATATTAGAGCTACAATGTTCATTTACTTATAATACCATAACTTTTAGGTTTCTAGCTGAGTGAGTCAGTTTACGAGTCACAGAATATCAGCCCAAAGGAGTATGGCTTGTGAATTTGAGGAAAATTTAATGTGAAGGCTATATTAGGGCCCATTAAATATATGAAAATATTACCTCCGTCTGGACCACAAAGTGCACAATAGAAAAATTGGAAGAGATCAATGTTCAACTGGTAATATAATAATATCTTACAATACTATTAATTAATAAACTTCATTGATAATTATATATTTATAAATGTACTTTAACAAAATTTCTATCTTGCCTTAAATAAGATGGCATTATTGTGTTAACTAATTAGGTAGTGAGAACCCTTGAATTACAGACTATCTGCAGTTTTTATTTTGTATATTTTATACCAACAAATAAGCAACTTTGTTTATTATATTTGTAAAACCAGTAAGTGTATATTTTAAAATAAATGTTGCAAATTGTAGATTTAAACAGCAGAATATTCAATGTGAATGCTAGTTATTCAGAAAGATACCGTTATTATGAAACCTAAAATACAAAAAAACGTATATGTTTTATTTATTTATTAATAACTTCATATAAGTACTCTGAATGTCTACAAATAGACTTTACACTAGAATATGGCTATTTACATTTCTACATTGTTACATTTCTATATTAAATCACTATTGTTACAATTCTACATTACATTGATAATGTTACATAACTGTAAGTAATGGAGTATTTTATGTTACAGTGTATGGAGGAAACTATTATAAATGAACAGCACATTGGAGAAGAACATGTACAATTATCAGAAACTGCAAGATTCTGTCAAGCCAAATGGGCAAGAAATAATAGATATACCGTAAAACCTCATGACTTTGCCCAGATTGCTTGCGTTTTCTAATTCAATTTGAAATATTTAAAATAATAATATTAGTTTTAATTTGTTATTGTGTTACAATACTGATAAATGTACTGTTCTTTGTGCAGAATGTATAATAATGTCCAAAGACTGTATAATTATATGATAAACACCTCAATCTAGACGGCGGGCCAAATGTGTAGCACTTTTTACAAGTTTGCCCATTTTGCAGAAATTTTCATAACGTCGGTATTTTCTACCTTATGTTCTTAATGTTTAGGGACTATTATAGAAAAATAATCAATTTATGATGCGTCCTTAGAATTAAACTTTTAAACGTTCATTTAACCTGTCAAAATTTAGTGGGCAAAGTCCCAACAAATATTTTGTAATTTTTCATACAAATAACAGGATGAGCTAGGGTTGTCACTTTTTATTGTTAATCAATAGGAACTAAGCAGGTACATTGCAATAACGTATTTCAGTCTTTAATATTAATCATAAAATCCTACCAATCTTACTATCTTATCTTACTAATATTATAAAGGCGAAAGTTTGTAAGTATGTATCGATGTATGGATGTCTAGATGTCTGGATGTATGGATGTTTGTTACTCTTTCACGCAAAAACTACTGAACGGATTTCGTTGAAATTTGGCACACGGGTAGATCATGTCCTGGATTAACACATAGGCTACTTTTTATCCTGGGAATATATAAAGCGGGACTTTTATCCCGGAAAAACTTATTCACGCGGGCGGAGCCGCGGGCAAAGGCTAGTCTTGCTAATATTATAAAGGCCAAAATTTGTAAGTATGTATGGATGTCTGGATGTATGGATGTTTGTACCTCTTTCACGCAAAAACTACTGAACGGATATGGTCTGGATCCCAATACTCTTTTTTTTCTCGCATTTTTAGTATTATTCATTCTGAAATAAATAAAAAAACTACCTCATTCACATTTTTCTACGCAAAAAAAGGAGTATTAAAATTATTATTACCTCAAGTAATATAAATAACGAATTGAATGTAAAACGTTGTTTAATACTCATTCGTTCTGGTACAATTTGTTTTATAGTGCGTTTAATTTTTAATTACCGATGTCGTAAATTTTCACCCCTCTCTGACAAGATGGTGGACATTATGAAGACAATTCCCGCCATTTCAGTTTAATAGAGTAAAACGCACTCTAGGTACTATCTATTTATGTCAGTTCTCATGGAGGTGACAACCATAGCGATATAACTTCGGTGGGCAAAGTCGTAAAAATGGTTACAGAAAAACTGATTTGACATTGCCCACCATCATTTTATCCAATTTATGAGAGATTTAGCGTACTGAGTTCGCTCTTTCTTCCTAATTTGCTACAAACCAATAGCCGTAAAAAAAATACTTACCTGCTGTAATTGCAAACCGATTTGTAGAAAAAGTTTTTCACACCGCTTTTGGCCCGCAAATTCAACGACCATGTTCGACAAAGCCTGACAGCCAACTGAACTCACATTACCAACAATCACTTAGTGAATGTTGCCAGAGACATAATCAAATTTCTTACACAAATTAAATAATAAAACAAATCTTAAAATGTTACCAGTTATTTACATATTTGTGACAGGCACCTTCCTGGGCAAATTCAGATCGGATGGGCAATCTTGTAAGGTTTTACGGTATATTATGAACCAATAAAAAATTGTACATACATATGAATTTTATAGCTTTTTTTTATTTATGATACAAAATTTTCTACATTAATGTGGAGGGCAAAAGAATATTTCAAAGAAACTTTTTAATATAACATTTACATGGGGAACCCTATTGCTGCGGTACATTTTGTTCATATGTAATGTTTTATCTTGTGTAATGGTAAAGATAACAAAGAATGGAGTGTCCAAGCTCTTATTATAAGATTAGATGTTTATTTTGAAAAACAGTTGTCTATGAAAATACAGATCTACTTTCAATAAATTATTGTTCGAACTGGACAAATAAAATTCTTCTGTAGGTAGTGTTTGGTGAGCTCATCAACATGGTGCTGGATGTTGTGCTTGCTGTTGTACTGGGCTGGGCATTGGGATGAACTAAAACAGAAAAGAAGATAAAATTTCAATATATGTACTTCATAATTTAGTACTTAAACACTATTGTTAAACAATAATAAATAATATCAAATAGAAACAAATCTTGGGCCTTGTGGCTGCAAAGCTTAACTTACAATATCAGTGTTGAGCTAATTAGGTTATTATTACACTATACTTACACCAATTGGAAATTTTTGGGGCCAAAACCACATCCATCTTCTTTCCGGTTGCACCACTGATTTCGCTGAGCATGAGCTATGGTGCATCGCTCCCGTGGGTGAGTGATAGTCATCCGGCACAAAGTTTGAATAAGCCAACATATAGTGGCACAAATAATTGAGTCTTGTTAGATTTTATCAGATTCTTGCCTTGTTACATCGTACACTAAAACAGTTCGGAGCAGTTATTTCATATTCGGTTCCTTATAGTGTACAATACATTAACATTGAATTTTTCGTTCATTTACGTTTTTTAACTTTAATTTTCTATAAAGTTACATTTAAATTGACGATAATTTATAAAACCAAAGAAAATAAGATAAATAAACTTTGGAATGACGTAAACTGTCACTCAAAACGTCAGATAAATTTTTTTTTTTTTTTTTTAATTTATTCATGTCCATGGATACCAGTCCTTCAGACGTATACATAAATTTAATTATTCTTAAATAATATTGCGCTACACAAATAAATACACAGTACTAGATCTAATGTATGAAATCAGAGATACAAAATGCACTTAAATTTTCTTAATAGTACGACTAATATAGTTAAATAAAGCTACATACATTTGAGAATTGGATAGTAAGTCTTCTAATCGGCGGGGCATACTTTCAATATCACTATTTACACATGTGCCACTATCATATAAATCATTCGCTAATAATAAACGGTCAATTCCAAACGCAGGACACCGAAGAATGATATGATCCAAATCAGCATTGGTTTCATTACAGTAAGAACACTTGGCATTATTCACTATGCGAAGTCTATAAAGATGTGCTGGAGTTAAACAGTGGCCCAACCTCATACGTGTGATGCAGGTAATAAATTTTCTGTTAATATATTTGTGTTGATGATACCAAGGCTTCTTTGGTAATTGTTTTTGTATTTTGCGGTACCATTTTCCTTTAGTCTGTAGTGTAAAGTCCCAGCACTCTTTCCATAACAGTTTCTCTCTACTTCTGTAAAAGCCGTAATAATCAGTAAAAGGAACCTTCATCGAGTCTGTGTGGTCTTCATCAGGGTTCGCATGGGTTACCTTATCCGCTATTTCGTTTCCGTGTATGCCACTGTGTGACGGAACCCACAAAAATTCTATGTTAATTTGTTTTTCATTTTTAAGGTGAATTAACTTATCTCTAATGCCATGTATTAAATAGTTTGTTTTATACGAAAAATTAACATTATTTAATGAAGACAAAACACTCTTAGAGTCTGAAATTATCAAAATATTATTTTCATTTTTATTTACATAGAGCAATGCAGAGTAAATTGCATAGGCTTCTACCGTAAATATACTACAATTGGTACTTATCTTAATACATTTTATATAATTGAGTTGAGGGTCATAATATGCTGCTGTACACTGATCATCAGTTTTTGAACCATCTGTATATAATAAATAATAATTATTTTTACTGTTCTTAAATTCTAAAAAATCTGTATTGTCATATACCCTATTTAAGTGTACTATTACTCCAGAATCAACAAGAACTTTAAACGAATTAGTGTACAGTGGCCAGTTATCATATGTTTTAATATGTTTAGAATTATTTTTTACAAAGTTATAAATTGTTTGGATTTCAGGTATTGACCCATGTACAAGTGAAGGAGCAGTGACAACATTATAAGAGACTGACTGTGTTGCCAGAGGATTCAATTCAAGTTGGTTGTGAAGAATGCTGCTATTTAAGGATACAATTTTCAAATAAAATCTTTGAGCTAACTGTAATCTACGCAAAATCAGAGGTGGAATACAAGTTTCTATTTCTAGGGAATTAATAGGTGTTGATCTCATAGCCCCACAAATCAGCCTCAAGCCAATGTTTTGTATCACATCTAATTTCTTTAAATGTGTGCTGCTAGCATTCATGTATGCTAAAGTGCTGTAGTCAAAGTGACTTCTGACTATACTTTTGTACAGCATAGCCATTGTTCTTGGGTCAGATCCCCAATAAGTGCCTGCTAAGTGTCTTAGTAAATTGATTCCCTGCAATGCTTTTTTACAGATATGTTTGACATGCTTATCAAATTTGAGCTTGTCATCAATAATAACTCCTAAAAATTTATGTTGTTTTACTATTGGAATCTGAGTTGTATTGTAAAATATATTAACGTCATTTATGTTTAACTGCTTACTAAAAAATAAAACTGAACTTTTGGAAGGACTTATATCAAGTTTAAGTTTATTATGATAGAGGTTGTATAGTTGTTTCAATGCAGTGTTAATATTATTTTGGGCAACTTGAAAATTTTGGTTTATGCTATATAAAAGCAAGTCATCTGCAAATTGTAAGATTTTAACATTTGTTGTGTCAACATATTGTAATATTTCTGAGGTATACAGATTATATAACAGCGGGGACAGTGTCGCCCCCTGCATTACACCTCTATTTGTATTTCTAGGCCCATGTAATTTATTATTATGTCTCACATATACTATCCTATCGCTCATAAACTGATACAGCCACTTTAACACATGGGAAGGTATACCCGTGTCATATAAAACTTGGATGAGTTCTTCGATATTAACATTATCAAATGCCCCTTTAACATCCAGAAACACACATATCATATTAGAGTGACTTAATTTTACTTGTTTTATGTCTAATATTAATGAGACAAAGCTTTCAGAGCAACTTTTGCCTTTTCTGAAGCCAAACTGTACAGAAGGAATTTTATTAGTAAATTCAATAAAATGATCCAATCTTAATTTTAACATATTCTCGAAAAGTTTTCCCAAGCATGAAGATAATGAAATTGGTCTATAAGAAGATGCATTATTTATGGGTTTATCTGGTTTTAAAACAGCAATGACACATTGAGTCTTCCATGAATCTGGTATTATTAATTCCTTCCACATTCTATTGTAAACTGCAAGTAATATGATTTGAGCATTTAAATGTAACTTTTTAATCAGTAAATATGGAATGTCATCTAGACCTGGTGTACTATCTCTTCTTGTTTTCAAAGAAATATTTAGTTCGTTTAAGCTAAAAGAATTATTAAGAAATGAGTTCATATCATTTTCATGACTATTTTCAAAAAAATATGTTAGCCTATCTTTACTGATTTGTGTTGTATCTGTTAAATTATTTAAAAAATCGGGAACCCAGTCATCATTAAAATTTTTGTGTCTATCACTAGTTCCTATCCTCTTAAATTTTCTAACATAAGACCATATACGAGAAATTGGTGTTAATCTGTTGAAACTACCGCATAAATTTTGCCAAGAAGTAATGCTCTCCTCTTTTAGTAGTCTTTTCTTAGCAGCATCTAACTTTTTATATTTTATCCAATTTTCTATTGTAGGCAGTGAAAAATAATCTTTTAGAGCATTCTTAGAATTATTTACAGCATCAGTACACTTCTGATTCCACCATGGGACAGGTTTTCTAGAAAGTGAGATAACTGATCTTTTTTTAACTTTAGGAATAGTTTTATCTCTCAAGTTTTTTAATGTTTGAACAAAATTATTATACAAAGTTATTGGACTATCGTTAACAAGATCCAAATGTGAAAATCCATTCTCACTTAGAGAACAGTATTTAGACCAATTTGCCTTACAATAAATATATTTTCCTTCATTTACAGGAGAGGCACAATATGATGATGGTTGCACATTGATCTCAAGGAAAGTTGGAAGGTGATAACTACCCATTGGGTCATCATGAACAGACCAATTACAAAGATTAGCAATAGATGAACTGACAAGAGCCAAGTCTAATGCAGCAGCCTGTCTACCGGGATAAGGGACAGTTGTTGAGGAGCCATCATTAAGAATGCACAAATCACAATCATCTATAATGTTAAACAGACATTTACCTCTGTTGTTGTCATAATTAGATCCAAAAGCCATGTGGTGAGCATTAAAATCACCCATTATAACACAAGGCCTGGGTAGGGAATTAATAATTCTCTTCAATTTTAGGCTATCAAATTGATTAGTGGGAGGACAATAAATGCAAAGTAAATATATACAACTAGTGTCAGTTTTTAAAGAAATGCAAATATTTTGTATCGACTCATGGTACAGTGTGTCTATTATACTGTACTGCAAACCATGTTTAATAAGAATACCTACTCCATGGTGAGGGCTTTCGGATATTTTATATATAAAATTATATGATGGAAAATTAGGAATTCTAGTGTTGGGTTTAATCCAAGTCTCATTAAGTAAACAGATGTCAACAGACTTTTCGAGTAATAAATTTTGTAATAAGGCTTTTTTACTCTGCAAACTTTGTATGTTATACTGTAATATTTGTAGATAATTATCCATTAAATTAAGTTTGATAACAATATTTCTTTAATTTTCTTAGACGTCAGTGGAGTATTGTCTGAATTATTACCTAGAGTCACAATCGATTTCACTATTGCCTTAAGAATAATATCATTATTAGCTATTTCCTGTATGTTAAGTTCACTAAGTCTAGAATTATTTATATTTGTTTTTGTGGGCAACATGGGAAAAGACTTGTCATTATATGTAGGAGGTGTACTCACAACAGTGGCATACGAATTCTGTAAATATCTGTTCTTCTTTTCTTCTATTTTCTTCTTTTTTACTGGGCAATCTCTGGACACTGCTAAGTGATTACCTCCACAATTAATGCAGACTATCTCTTCCACATCGCATTCTTTATAAGAGTGTTTTCCAGCACACGACGAGCAATTTTGGTCTCCACGGCATACCTTAGCTGAATGGTTAAATCTAAGGCATTTAAAACATTGCAACAGTGGTGGTATATATTGATTAACTTGGTATCTGAATAGTTTGATGTAAGCATATTGGGGCAAAGAAGTTGAGGCAAATGTTACTATCACTGTGCCCATAGGTGTCAATATGCCATCCACTTTCCTCATCATTCTTTTGATAGAAATAACTTCCGCATCACAACTAATATTCTTATATATCTCCTCATTGCTCATTTCTTTGGGGACATATCTTAATACACCTACTTTTTCAGTTAGATAGGAAGGAATGAAGGCTTTTAATTTGTATTTAATTAAAAAATCTTCCATTTTCAGGAAACTGTTAGCAGCTGCTGCTGTCTTAAAGGATACACCAATTTTAAGTGCATTGATTCTGTGTACTCCAATTATGCTTTTCACATTGTCGCTGAACATATTTGTGAGAGTAATAGGGTTTTTATTCCCTACCTTTTCACTTTCTGATGACTCAACATAGACTGTATATTCAGTAGTATTATTTTCTAGGAAAAGTCTTTTGTAATTAGGCTTAATAAAAATTTTATATTTTTCCAAATTGCCGCCCTTAACACCATCATTTGAAATTTTGGCATATTTCCTCTTCTTTGTGTCGCCAGGGTCCTCGCCACCATTGGGAGGACCCATTTTGGAATAATTTATTTACACAACTATATTACAAGGTATTTACACTATATTAAGTAGCAAAAAATTTAATAAAACTTTTAAGCGAAACAAAAAATTGCCGCCCTGTTTGACTTCCCGCCAAAAAGTCACGTCAGATAAAACAACAACAGTGTTACCAAATATTTGACGGTTGAAGTCGCCGAAAATTCATTGTGAAGTAGCCTAAAGTCGCCTCTTCGTATATGGAGAGGTGAAGGAGCAAAAAGAAAAAACAAACCTCCCTAATTTCTAATTTATAGTGGTCCAACGCGGCGAAAATTCAAAGTAGCCTAAAGTCACCCGCTTGTGTGGGGACGCGGAGAGCAAAAAAAAAAAAGTCCCCAGTTTTCAATAATTGTGTGTAAGGGGGATCTGAGTACATATTTTGTACCCTCGAAGCTATAAATATCCTCAAATTCGACAAAAACAATGCATAACACACGAACTTTCCGAAGTAGCCTAAATTGGCGACTAATCACCATTCGCGTAGCCTAAACGGCGACCAGTCACACTTCGCAATTTTTGG
Organism: Lapara coniferarum; assembly: GCA_949316025.1. Taxonomy (NCBI): domain Eukaryota; kingdom Metazoa; phylum Arthropoda; class Insecta; order Lepidoptera; family Sphingidae; genus Lapara; species Lapara coniferarum. Next base: position 9,703,718 of record OX438924.1, read on the forward strand.
TCGCCCCGACACTCTTCAATATAGCCTAAATGGCCGAAAAGTCGCCTAATCTGACAACACTGAACAAAAATTGCATCATAGATCTATAAAATTGAATGAACTAAAACCACGGTAGCCAACATTAGAAAATAAAATTGTTAGAATATATATTTAAAAGGGCAACATCGGTTTGTCTTCACGAGTAAACTTATGTCTTCAACGAGAAACTTATCGATCATAGCGCGCATGTTAGGGTAAACGACATATTACTCGATATCGACAATTTGTTTACTGTCGTTATCGAGATATGTCGTCGTGCGCATGCTAGCCGGGTAGGAGTCTAGGGGTTATATAGTCGCTGGTTTGCGGTTACGGAAAGGTCAAAATGTATGGAAATGACATATGCTTCAGACAAGTCACGTGACTGCTGCAAAACTTGGTAGACAAAATCCTGTATTCCGCACGTGGAATGGAGCGTTAGCGGTAGCGTGTCGTCCAAAGCGTCGAACGCAAGAATTTTTAGATAATATTATAAACTTCTTGGCCGCGACCACTGACTTCTATTATACTAGTACGCTGGACAGGATTTACGATACAAAATGACAGCTACATTTTGTGCCGATTTGAAACGCCCCTCTCGAGCGTCCAGGGAACTAAATTTGACGTATAATGCATATGGCCGTCGTATTGTTTTGAGAGCTCTCTGTTTTGTCAGTGCATTAAAACGAAATATTACGGTGAAACCTGTTGTTTTTAAGTGTTATTTGTGTGTGGTTTATAGTAATCCACAATGAGAATTTGTGTGTGTTGTAAAACCCGTTACGAAACGGGTAGTGGAGTAACATTTCATAAGTACGTACATTTACATCATCTTTTAGCTATTTGTATTAAAGTTAGTTATTGTAAAGAGCAAACTATCATTTACAAGTAAATAATAACTCAATTTAAACATATTTACACGATAATTTGTTTTCAAATAGCATATTTATAAAGTAAGTATATCTTGATAGGGTTGTCCAAGTCTCATATCGACAATGCATATCGATAAATTTTTGGTTTGGCTCTATTAGCATTTATACTTTTATACTGTACCTTTAACGCATAAAATCATTAATTAAGATTGATAATAAAATAAGGTTAGAAATGTATTATTCTATAAAGAATGTACTCTATCTACTCCAGAAGAGGAAATATCAATTTAAAATCATAAAAATATCATTATAAATGTATTGTTACAGGTTTCCAACTGACTCAACTATACAAAAACTATGGCTAAAAAACATTTAATTTGGAAATTAGTTTCCGAAAAAAAAATAGTCATGTATGCTCTAAACATTTTATAGAAGATTGTTTTATTAGACATGTTTTACGAACCCAATTGAAAAAGGATAGTGTGCCCACAATATTTTCTGGTGGGTATAATAATTTATATTATTCTATTGAGCATTTTATGCATATAGTATATTGTAAGACGTTTTGCAACGGTGATGTTATTATTGCAGATTTAGGTATTATTCCTGAGGAAAATAGAGAGTGAGAAGCTGATTTAATTAATAATGAATGTGGAGAAAACCAAGTGGATGGCATGAATTTAGAAACAATATCAGGTAAAATAACATATTTTTTACAAAAAACTCAGTACTAAATAAATAAGACTTACAGGTTTTCAGATTATTTTAAAGGTAGTTTAAGGTGTTTCATTTATACATAAAGTCAATGCACCTATTTACAAATATTACTAACTATAAGCTTAGTAACTATTTTTCACTGTAGTTCATTTTGTAACTAACAGGTTCATAATTGTTTTATAACTAACATGTTATTAATTAACATGGTTTATAATTGTTGCACATTATATTTTATTTACACCTTTAGCAAATAAAGTTTATTTGGTAACCCTTTTGAGGCAACAACAGCTTCAATTTGCTTATAATTATTTTGTTTTACTTGTAATCTTTTATTATTATTACTATTATTTCTCAACGAGTTTTTTTTCTTTATACTGTCTTATAGTTGACTTGCTTCGATTAATGTGAAACTGCATTCTTACATTTTGTTTCTTAACGAAATTAAAATTGAATATTTTTTTTATATTCTTAACAGGACCCAGCACAAGCTACAACAAGGAACTAAATGAAACCCAGAAAAGGAAGCGGTCTTACACCGAAATCTGTGAAAAAATCAATCATGACACCGCTACGAAAATACTCCTAGGTCATCTAAAAGGGTTATGCAAAGAATACAAAAAGCTTTACGAAGTTCTCAGACTCGTCTCAAAACTTTATCTCAACATGTGAAAAGATTGAAGATTAAAGTTTCTTCTTTGAAAACAGTAATAAATGAATTAGAGAAAAAGAAATTAGTTACTGATGATTGTGTATGTTTGTTAAGTCAGTACAATGATTTTAAACCACAATTATTTAAAAGGATGGCAAGAAATTCAGAAAATAATGTTATTCATGCTAAATGTTCCCCAGAGTTAAGGGCTTTTGAAATTACTCTACATTTTTATTCGCCAAAGGCATACGCATATGTACCGTAAAAAAAAAATTAGCCTTGCGTCATCCTCGAATTATACGATCGTGGTACATTTCGGAAGATGCAAACCCAGGTTTCACTACCGAAAGTTTTAATACCTTGAGGTATAAAAGTGAGCAAGCTAGAGAAAAAGGCGAAAAATTAATTTGCGCTTTAATGATTGACGAAATGAGTTTGAAAAAAAGTTGTACTAGATGTCGTGATGGAGTAATACGTGGGCATGTTGATTTAGGAATCGCTTCTGAAAATAATGGTTTACCGTATTTTATGTACCATATTGTAAAGATACCCTAGTTTTTATGATTGTGCCATTAAAAGATAATTGGAAGCTGCCAATTGCATACTTTCTAATTAAATATAATATAAACTAATATATAGACATTCGTTTATATGCAGCAACAAAAAACTACTCCCTTAATATTACAGGTGTCAATATACCGAATTATTTGTCGCGTAATATAATTTGGGTACGTCAGTGACTTAATAAAATATAACTTGATCTACCGTCACACTGTCTTTTTTTTATCCCTTCCATAAATACATTATAATATTTATGTGTACGTTCGTATATCTATTTCTTACAGCTTCCCGTTCTAATTGTTGAACGAATTTGATGTGGTGGTAACTTCCAAAATGAAATAAGACAACTTTTTTTTTTATGGTATGACAATAGCTTACAACTTGGAATAAGACATGACTACTTTTTATTCCGTGGTAACGTGGGTTAAACTGCTAATATTGCCACAATGAATAAGTAACGACAGATTTGTCTGAATCTTCACTACACTGTACATCCGATTGCCATTATAATCATTGTTTCGATCAAATTTTTGAGTAATTTTTTCAATTGTTAATAAATTATTTCTTTCAATTTATAAACCGTCGACTGTTTCGTATGATTATCGATATATCAGCTGTTCCATGTTCCAACTCTATCGTTAGTTCCATGGACACTCGCTACTCCTATCAGCGCCAATATGGCGAAAATCAAATAGGCACACTTTGGCGATTCGAATGTCCAGTCCAGCGTACTAGTATAATAGACGTCAGTGGCCGCGACACATTAACAATGAAAGTCAATTAAATTTCTTTTTAATTTATGCAACTTATAAACACTTGTACAACTAAAATTGATATGCTGAAAAATCATACAAAATAATTATATTGAGCTTACTAAGTATGGAATTTCTAAACGCACAATTTGTTTATAAATACGATTTCGCCATTGTCCTTTAGGTGCCAAGTCTGCCCAAATGGCAGAAATCTGCCACAAATGGTCACACTGTTAGTTCCCTTGGGTTTGTAACACTGCTCATTAATCTGCCAAAGAAAGATTGAAAGATTGCTTACATTTTTTATCAAAGTATTGGTTTATTATTTTCAATTAAAAATATATTCTTGTGTACTGTGTAGTATTGATTTATGAGAGAACTTTTAAAAAATATCGCTGGAAGACAGTTTTAATTTTTGAGATATTATATAACCACTATAAGAATGACAACAAGAAGAGTTGTGATCGGTTAGTATTTTTTTTTTCAAATAATTTACGTAAACTTATTTCAAATTGAATGACATAATATAATTTGTTAAACTTTTCCTAAAAGTGGTACTTACTTTTTTAATGTTGGATCTCTAAAGGGCGTTAAAAAATTTCTATTATAGGAGGTGGTACTGGATTCATAGGTCGCAGTTTAGGAGATCGTTTGTTAGCCAGTGGATATAATGTGATTAACGTAGCACGTATGCCAGCTGCTAGCAACATATCGTGGTCAACCCTCGATGTATCTGGACTACCAAAATCAACTTGTGCTGTTGTGAATTGTGCTGGGCAGCAGTTCATGGACTTCACAAAATCTTGGACACCAGGGTATCTTTATTTTATTATTTACGAAGCAAGCTATTGAAGTAACACAACTGTAACGTACCGTCAAATGGGGTGAATAGGGAAAAAAATCAGGAGTGAAATAATTGTGACAATAACTCTGAAAATCTACAAACCACAGCCTATCGTGTTTTGTATTTTATTATATGAGAGTAATAAAATACAAAACACGTTATATTTAGTAAATTTTATGAAGTCAGTATATTCAACGGAGATATATAAATGAAGTGTTCATACTTTCAGTTTTACCTATCTATTTCCGTGGGTGGAACAGGAAGATACTTTTTATTACATAATTCTATACCTGAACTTTAATAGTACTTGGCATGATATGTGAAGTTCCTTTAAACAAACAGTGTTCAAAGTGCGTACTTAGTTATTATCTTAAAATATGTCAATAATCATACCTGCTTAGGTAAAAACAATTTAGGTTGCACTCCTTGATACAATTTTCTAAAACCATTTTTAGTTTTATAGAAAACATTTTCATTAAAATGAATTGAGCAAATTTTCGAATATTTTGTTGGTCCAATCTAAAACGATAACAAATAAATTAATAACACGAAAAAAAGAAATTACAAATAACACGAAATTAATAAAAATAATAAATTCGATTTTAGGTGTCACTGGCATGACGCACACTTTTTTGTTAGGAATTAATTATTTCTGACTACTTATCGATACATGGGATATTTTAATAATTTTTTTTTCACATTTCATGTAACTAAGTAATAAATCTTTGAAATAATGAACATATTAGGCAAAATAAACTAAATTTACTAATTTCTCCGGCAATTCGTATAATATGCGTTTAAAACGTTAAAATCACGATATCAGTGAGACATCAATAGAATTAAACTTTTCGACGACAGATGTCTCTTGGTAATAAACATTAGAAAATGTGTTTTAAAATGCAAATAATCATAAATTTACACGACTTACACATGAAATGTTATGCCATCTTGTTTGATTTTTGATCCTGCGCAATTTCTACACCCATCAACAGCGCACTTCATGATTAAAAAAACCGAATGCATTGATGACTCACTCGGAACTACGGTTTTAGGCGCCGCCTACTGTGACATCATGGCCCAGTTGAAGGTGGCATGACCTAGTTGCCTCGCGACATCTTCGCTCTTCTTCTGTCCTCCGTGACTGATCTAAATAAACTTGCTTTTTGAGTTCAATCATTATTATATACATTTTGATAAAACACTTTATGAATTACAATATTTAAGTACATTTCATTATACAATACACCATTAAAATATGTGCGAATAGTATAAACAAGGCAAACATAGATTTTATTCACAGAAAAAAAATTGTATTCAATAAATACTTGAGTAAATGTTGGGCACACTCCTATCTGAATAAAATTGTGAGATGGATAGGTATTGTCTCAGTAAAATATACATGCTTGCATTAGGTGCAAATATATTGTAAGCTTGTTATGTATACAATGTAAATACATTTCATAAATGTTTAATAATACCTTTGCAATTTCCAGATTCAAGCAGAATGTTCAAAATTCACGCATTTATACAACAAAGGCATTAGCTAAAGCGATTAACCAAAGTCAAGACAAACCGAAAGTCTTTGTGGTTATCACAGGAGTGGGTGCCTATGAGCCATCAGAATCTAATAAATATGATGAGAGTAGCCCCACAACAGGACTAGACTTCTTCTCTAGACTAGTGGTAAACTGGGAAAAAGCTGCCCAAGTAGATCCTCCAGTTAGACTTGTAAGTGAATAAGACTTTTCAAATTATCTGTGTTGCTTTTCCACTATCCAGGGTGTATTGCAATAGTGTTCAACTGAAGCAGGTGACAAGTCGATAGACTCCATTCAACCGCGCCATCAAAATGAGACCATATGGATTCTGTATATTACTATAACTGTGTAAATGACATACCTTGGGTTAGTTGATGTGCATATCGGCCAGACATGTATGGCCTTTCACAGCCATGTTAGGCTGAATATTTACGTACCTGGCCTGTGTGGCTTTTGTAACACTTTTCATTTAATACTGATACACAGCATGTCGTGGTCTATGTTATGATTATTAATTTATGCCAGATAATAACAAAGTTCATGGCACCAGTAATTGTTATTGTTTTTAATTTTTTAAGTTTATTTTGTTACCACCATATTTTTTTTTTTTTGTAAAATAACCTATATTCTAATACAAAAGTAATATATTTCAGGTGGTGATTCGCTCCGGTGCTGTGCTAGGCCGATGGGGTGGTATGATAAAGAACATGTTTGTTCCATTCTACTTGGGAGTTGGTGGACGCATTGGGACCGGCAAGCAGTATTTACCCTGGATACACATTAGTGACCTGACTAGACTCATCCAATTTGCAATAGAAAATGATAACGTTAAGGGCATATTAAATGGGGTTGCACCACAGGTTATCACAAATGAACAGTTTACAAAGGTAAATAGTCAGTTTGTAAGTTTAATTATGTTACAAGAAATACAATGCCTGATTACATCAAACTATGTGGCATGATTGTCTTAGTAAAATAATGAATAGACACAGTTTATTATCACAGTATTTTTTAATGAGAATTCAGAGTTGTAAACACTGCTCTCCCCATTCTGAAACCCTATTCTCTTTCTTTTAAAAATGGCTTCACTGGTTCATTGGTAATTTTGCCAATGTCAAGTGGGTAGATGTTAAAATAATATCATAACTTTTTTAGAACAACTTGATTCAAAATTAAATAAAAAAACTTTGGCAACAAAATTGACATTATAGAATACCATTAAAACTTTAGATAACTTTAGAAGCAAGTATAGATAACTAAACAAGTACAGAATATATAGTGTGGAACTATGGAAAGATAACTAAGGAACACAGAATAGCAACCCTATTCTCTTTCTTTATAGCTGGTAGTGAATCCAATCTTCTGATATTGTTGGTGTTATGGGCAGTGCAGATTTGAAATTCGCATGTTGACCGATCTATGGCACCAAAAAATACAACCAAATGCCAGAAACACCATTCTTGGAATGTTTTCATTACATCTTAAGCTTTGAACACATTTAACCGTTCTTTGGCGATACCAAAAACAATTTAGGAGAAGAATCACACATATAACTAATGATTTTCATTTTCTGTAGAAATAATAAATATTTGGTTTTATTTCAGTCCTTCGCATCAGCGCTTCGACGTCCAGCGTTTTTCCCAGTTCCAGAAGCTATTTTAAACTTTTTGCTTAATGAAGAGAGAGCGATGATTATGACCAAAGGACAACATGTGGCCCCAAAGAGGGTAATGGAATACGGATTCAAATATGAATATCCAGAAATTGATCAAGCCTGTAAAGAGTTTGCTCACCTTAGTCCAAAAGAACATCCGGTCAAATAGACTACAATGTAGGTAAGTAGGAATCAAATAATATGCAATTCATTATTTTCGAATTTATTGTTTGTTTGCAAAACTTTAATGTTGTTGCATAATTTACAATAATTAAATCGTGTTTTTGGAAATGATGAGTCTTAATTTATATTTTTTTAATATTAATTCATGTTAAGAATATTTTTAAACATTTAAATATAATTTGTTAATATATATAACTGTATTTAATTTATTAACACCTGTAACTCACCTAAATTACATATGCGGAATCCATTCAGGAACATGTATACCTATACTTTTAACATTTCTACATATCACTACATAGTATAAAACAAAGTCGCTTCCCGCATTCCCGCTGTCTGTCCCTATGTCCATATGTATGCTTAGATCTTTAAAACTACGCAATGGATTTTGATGCGGTTTTTTTTAATAGATAGAGTGATTCAACAGGAAGGTTTTTATGTATAATACGTGCATAATATAGTACAGGAACACTGATCATTTTAGAGGTTTCTAATGTGATGTCGTAAATGAACACATTTCTTTGCGCCTACATTGCAAACGCTGGCTAAACCCTAGAGATAGATCAAAATAATGTACTACAGTATTGAACACCTTAAAAAGGTCTACAAAAAAGTCCGCGATGGTATGTTTATCTCTTAGGGATAACCCACAATAACCATTTTTTATCCTTTACTTTTTACGAGAAATAAAGGCTTATTTACGAAGCGATTTTATGCAATACAACATTAATCCTTATTATGATTAAATGCATTCATTCATTAAATGCATTATGATATTCCAATTAAATGCATTGTGCAATTAATATAGATCAATATAGCCCTTTACAGCATGTAAATTAAATAAATGTTTTCGAAGATATTACAGATTTAAAATGCAGGGACGGACGGCGGGTGCCTATAAATAGCGCGTCGTAGGTCACGCTTCTCGAAAATATATAGTTTATGCTAATATTATAAAGAGGAAAAAATTGATTGTTTTTAATGGATAACCTCCAAAAGTTCTGGACCGATTTTGAAAAATCTTTCACTAATAGGAAAATACATTACTCCTGAGTGCTATAGGCTACTTTTTATCCCGGAAAAATTCAAACCAAGACTTTTGTCCCGGTTTTTTTTCTCGCGCGTGGCGCTTTCACGGCCAGACTACTAAACCAATTTCGATGAAATTTGATAGGGAGATAGTTTAAGACCCTGGGACGGACCTACGCTATATCTTATTGCGGGAAAAAATAAACCGGGACTTTCATTCCGGAAAATCTTTTTCTGCGTGTGGAACCTTCACAAGAAAATAAGTATGGAGATAGTTTGAGATCCAGAGGAGGACATAGGCTACTTTACCCCGGAAGAAAATGAACCGGCAAAGGAGAATGCCCATCTGTGTATGGGAGTCCGTCCCGCATAATTTAATTTTGTATGATGGTGAAAATTACACACAAAATGGAACGAATAATGTAGGTCCCAATAAAACAACAATCATTCTATTTTATTTTCGTACAGTTTCATGTTTTCATTTGTTTTTTTTACTCTATTATTTAAGTAATTCCATGATTACCGACGACCGTAATAAAAAAATAGTTTCACCAATATTAATATTTTGTGGTAATCAATTAATATCGATGTTTTACCTATATTGATTACTTACCCTAGTAATGCTAAGCTATTAAATTGCATAGTGCACTTTGAAGTTTGAATGATGGGAATGCCGCTGTCAACAACAGTCATGAGTCTAGGACATTAAAATGGCGGAAATAGAATCAAATATCGTCTAAACAAATTGAAAAATAATATCCAGAAAAGGATTTCTATCAAACACATATAAGTAATTTCTAATAATATTTAATGAATTATTATGAATACCTTACAGAATTTATCCAATTCTCTAAGTGAATAATATTTTCAGCAGCAATGGCGTCGTCAATAAAAATGGCGGATACGGAATTAAAATCGTCTTATTTATTGAAAAATAAACCTTGAAAAGGATTTCTTTCAAATAAATACAAGTAATTTCTAAAAATATTTCGTTAATTATGATTCATTTCACAAGACCATGCACTGCCTTTAAAGAGTGGGCCCAGATTTGGGCATTCTCCTTTATCTCGGATTTTTTTTTCTCACGAGTGTAGCCGTCACGGTCAAACCACTGAACTGATTGCGATGAAATTTGAAAGAGAAATAGTTTAAGACCTTGGGAAGGACCTTTGCTACTTCTTATCTCGGAAAAACATAACCCGAGACTTTTATCCCGGCAAATACTTTCTTGTAGGTGGAACTACGAGAGAATACGTATGAAGATAGTTTGAGATCCAGGGAAGGACAGACTATTTTTTATCTTTTTATAAACTCAAAAATTACCGAACGTATTTTCATATGTCTTTCACCAGTTGAGGGATTGATTCAAGAGGAAGGTTTACGAGTATATTACATAAATGTTTTGTATGAGAGAAAAATAAATTTTGACATATAATATTATGCTTTGCTACCTGTGCGAAGCCAGGGCGGGCCGCTAGTTCACATTATAAAGAGGAATTTACTTACATATTTATTTAATAAAACACAAGCATAATTTTCCAATATATACTCAGGTTTAAAACCATTATATAATATTACATTAATATAAAATTACTATATAAGTACTTTCATATTACTAAACATAACATTGTTTAAGAAATTTTTGTTACATTAGTTGATCATATATGATTAATTAACAATGTTATTCACAATTTTCAAGATTCTTAAAAATATAACGCCGTAAATGGGTATACACCTTATTAAGATAATAATATAATGTACAAATTTCACTAGAGCCTAAATGCCTATGTAGATAAATTAATATGTGTTTAATAAATTACGTACATTTTATGGAAAACATAGTTATTTAAAATATATTCGTAGTTTTCTTTATTAAAAGTAATCAACATAATTATCACTAACACGAAATCAATGTAGTTTAATGTTTTCAAAATAACTTATTACCACTTATGGCGCATTAGCTGCAATATTACGAATGCTGGTATTTTATTCTTACTATATTATGGGAACTGCATAAATATATCAGGCGATCGAACAAAATCTACCTTAGATTACATGTCAATACATACATTATAACGTAACATGACAATACATAAGTATAACTTGCCACTTTGCTTAGCGTTCGTGGACTATGAGAACGCCTTCGATTCGATCAGGGCTGTGCTGCAGTCTCTACAGAGGTGCCACATTGATCATCGGTACATCGAGGTGTTGAGGTGCTTGTGTAACAACGCCACCATGTCGGTCCGAGTACAAGAACAGCGTTCGAAGACTATTCCACTACACAGAGGCGTGAGACAAGGAGACATTATCTCTCCGAAACTGTTCACTGCCGCGTTCGAAGATGCCTACAAGCTCTTGGATTGGAAAGGACTCGGCATCAACATCAATGGCGAATACATCACTCACCTTCGTTTTGCCGACGACTTCGTTGTATTGGCAGAATCGCTGGAGGGTCTGACCACAATGCCAAGTGACCTCAACCGAGTTTCTCAACTGGCGGGTCTCAGGATGAACATGCACAAGGCCAAGATCATGTCGAGTGTTCATGTTGTGCCTACCCCAATTACCGTTGGAAGCTCAATTCTCGAATTTGTAAACGAGTACGTCTATTTACGTCAAGTAGTCCAACTAGGCAAGTCCAACTTTGAGAAAGACGTCAATCGGCAAATCCAGCTCGGATGGGCAGCGATCGGGAAACTAAGCAAGGTCTTCTCGTCCAAAATACCTCAGTGCCTGAAGACAAAAGTCTTCAATCAATGTGTGTTACCAGTAATGACATACGGCACTGAGACGTGGCCTCTGACTATGGGTCGCCTAAGACGGCTCACGGTCACTCAGCGAGCTATGGAAAGGGCTATGCTAGGTGTTTCTCTACGCCATCGAATCAGAAATGAGGAGATCCGTAGAAGAACGAAAGTCACTGACATAGGCCAACGGATAAGCAAGCTGAAGTGGCGGTGGGCAGGGCACATAGTTCGAAGAACTGACGGTAGATGGGGCAAAAAAGTTCTCGAGTGGAGACCACGATAAGCGCAGCGTCGGCCGTCCACCTGCAAGGTGGACCAATGACTTGGTATAGGCCGCAGATACGCGCTGGATGCGGGCCGCTTTTGACAGGTCCATCTGGAAATCTTTGGGGGAGGACTATGTTCAGCAGTGGACGTCATGTGGCTGGTGATGATGATGATGACATAAATTATAAAACAAGAAAAAATATAGATCATATCTATTGCAGTTACTAAAAAGTATATAAACGCCCTTACATCAAGGCGGGCAAAAGTATTATAACCTACACATTGTACAGTATTTTCGGAGTAGTAATGCGTACAGACTGATATGGAGTTTCACGGTGATTCTGGTTCTATTTGTGAGAATCTTTCGACGAGTCTAGAGACGTATTTCCTCAGTAAGTCTTGGCGCATGCGTCCAACGTCTAGCACTTCTTCGTGGTTCGCTTCCATATCGTGATCGTAGCTTGTGACGCATTCGTTTGTAATGAGGGATAATCCGAAAACTTTCATGTCGCAATGGCGGGCGGTGATCACCTGGAATGGTTTACAAAATAATTTTGTCATTCAGGTAGAAAAACACAGTTTCTTAGGCCAAGTAGGTTAACAAATATAAGCTCTCATATCATCAGAATACATCTTATATCCCTAGGTATAGTTCAAAATAAAAAACATAAAAAAATATGTTGAACACGTTATAGGTAACTAACTCTCTGGGGTTTTTCCAGTATTGAGCTAAGGCAAGCACTGGTTTTATCAATTAATTTGCAAAAGTAATACGAAAACTGATGCATCTTTAAATAATGACTTACATAATACCCACCATAGACGTATATAGAAGGGAACGGGTGTGCCGTGCCCACCCCAGAATTAATTGGTGCCCAGCCATAGCCTTTTGAGGCAGCCTACTAATATATATTTTTAAAGAGAATAAAATTCTCAAATTGGCTTGTCTTGTCTAGGACACTGGGTCCCCTAAAATATTACTGGTTGCCCCTGATATCCACAATATTGTTATGCAATGACCTATTTAATTAGGTAAGCAGCTTCGGAACGCAGCGATGTGACAAAATCTCGGATATATCTTTGTAAGCTATTTAAATTTTTAAACGGTTTTACATATTTAATTTTAAATAACCAGGCATGAAGCAAGTCTCACAGCTTTCAATATGACGAACTAAAGCAGACTAGAAGTTTTATTACCTCGTGAACTGTAGACATTCCAACTGCATCCACGCCGACCATCTTTAACATTTTCAGTTCAGCAACGGTTTCAAAATTGGGTCCGCCTAGACACGTATAAACGCCCTCTCGTACTATGTTATCGATTTTCAGCTCTTTAGCGACCTAAAAAGCGTTTTGATATTAGAACCATACCTATTTAGAAATTGTAATTTTTTTGGTATTAGTAAAAGCATCTTACAAAACAAACATGTTATGGTTTTTTTATCCTAATTTGTGAATTTTCTATATATCTCGGCTTGACTCGTCATGCCCTGCTACGGACGCCGGCGTCTATCCGTAGTATTATAATGCTCTTTGCCGGCGTCCTAGTATAATATGGTTTTCCCATACATCTAACGGGTGTCTCAAAAGAAAGTGCACATTTGTTTTAGTTATTGCGTGAACGCAACTATTTTGAGAGGCGCGGGGGGAGTGTCCATCGATAGCCTGGCTCTTGGGAATTTATTCGCTATGGAGCGTTTCTCGGGGCGCACGGTGGAACGTCCCTATAGAAAGGGCGTGACATGAGTATCTCTCTTACATATCTTATGATAACTCAACAACGGAACAACGTAAAGATTTGAATTTTTTTACGTGTATTATTGAATAGTAGACCTATCCATTACCAATGTAGTTTATTTGAAAAATACTGATATGACTATGAAAAAAAATACTGAAATATGCCTATATTTCAAGGGAGTTTAAAACCAAATTAAGGATAGATACACAATAATTTGACATTATTGCAATTAAACAAGTGAAATACAATACAGTATAGGGTATATTTTAACCTAATTAATGAAAAATAGACATGTCTTAAAATCGCCTAAATTTACGATCTCAAGGACTTTACTCAAAAGAAATTGTCAGGCGTTTCCTAACACTTTAAAAAACTTATTTCGAGTAATATTATTATATTAGGATGGATTAAAATGACACAACAATTGAAAGCATAATGTTATAAATTATTTACATCAACCTACTTGATTGCTTTCGTGTAATATCAACACCTGATGAAATATTCATAATTCACAAAATGTAGTCAGCTTGATGAAAAATGTAGATGCTCTGACATTTTTATTAGGCGTTTGACCTATTTTGTTAATTTTCTTCGAAAGGGGGACGAGGGGGGGTACATAATGTTCTAGCAAAGTTTCCTAATTACTCTGAACTATCAAACACAAGTATCATTAGGTCGGGGTTTCGTGGCGTTTTTATTATATGACAGATTTTATCAAACACTTCGATTACTTTTTTAAACTTTAATTTAACCATAAAATAAAGCGTCTTTTTAAAAAGAAACAGTTGCATTTATATAAGTGTATCCTATTAAACCGTTTTATTTATAAAATACTTCTCCAAACTATTGCGAATACCACAAATATCTTTCTTAAACAGTGAGGTAATTTTCGACAGTGTTCGATACTTCAACTTTGATGCTATATATTCGGTAAAATAAAGTGATTAGAGGGGTGAAAATTATAAAACTTGAAAGGTCATATTGTCCCCTTTCCACGATGCATTTCAGTTTCCAGTTATCAGACATTCAGTACTACCGGTACATGTCACACCCTTTCTATGGGGACGTTCCACAGTGGGGCGGACCGTGCGTTGAAAATTCTGTATTCGACATTTTCGTCACTTGAATGATGCGTCAATCACTCGCCGTATTGCAAGATGGGTCAAGAAGATTGAAGAGACCGGGTCAACACAGGAAAAACGAAAATCCGGGCGTCCAAGATCTTCGAGAACGAATCTTGGACGCCCAGATTTTCGTTTTGTTCGCTACAGTCGCGGAATTACCGTTTTTATAAAATTCGCGTACGCACAACGCACGGTCCGCTCCCGAGAAACGCTCCATAGCGAATAAATTCCCAAGAGCCAGGCTACCGATTGACACTCCCCCCGCGACCCTCAAAATAGTTGCGTTCACGCAATAACCAAAACAAATGTGAACATTCTTTTGAGACACCCTGTATATTAAAGCGGGGTTTGACGGGTTAAGAACTATCAATATTTCAATATCTGAGGAGGTTCTTTTCAAAACTAGATTATTCCACTTTCGACAAAATTGTCTTTTTTTTGTGGTTGTAACATTGAAATAAAGATGCCGCGAAAGTAAAATTCTATCAAAACTTTTTTTTGTACTATAATGAACAGGTTTTGATCGAATTTTACTTACGCTGCATCTTTATTTCAATGTTACAAACACAAAAAAAAAGACAATTTTGAAAAGTTTTGAAAAGAACCTCCTCATTTTTAGTTTATAGTAACAAAACCACGAGCAGCTGTTATAACATGATCAACAACTTTCAAATTATAAAAGCTTGATAATATAATTTTAAAACTTGTTCATTTATCGGGCACTCAACTTTAGCGCGCAAAAAAGATCCGTCATATTCATTGATCAATGGTCATATTATAATACTAATGACCTTCAATGTTGCGTTATTTTACAAATGCACTGTCAGGAATTTTAATGATAAAACTTGAGAAGGCAGACAGGAAGCAAAACGAGTTTCCTATCTTAGCAGCATTGGCGATATATAATACGCTTGCATCCATCTAACAAATCGTAAGTTGCAATTGTAGAGCGACCATAGATAACCTTGTCGTCAGACATGATAATGGAACTATTCTGCGTCGCAAATTTTTCTTTTCACTAGAAGTAACAAAATATGTCAAAATAAATGAACTATGTTTATAAGCTACTTTAATAATATTGGGAACATAAAATACTGTGTCATTACCTCCTTAGCAATCTTTCTATGTTCGTAGTTGTAAGCTTTGTTCATCGGTGGGAAGCGTGGTCCGAACCTTTCATCATTAGGTCCGTGTAAAGGATTATTTCCAGCGAAGCCCATCAAGTTTATGTGGTCCTTAACAATCATCAAATCGCCAATCTTGTAGTTTGGATTCAATCCTCCGGCGGCATTTGTGGCGATTAATGTTCTTACTCCAATTAATTTCATCACACGTACAGGGAGGCAGCACTGTAATAAGATCATAATAATTAAGCATGCAATAAAGTCGAACCTCTTTAGTTGCGTGTGGAGATAAACTGTATCGGGCAAAATCATTTAAAATTCCATTCATAGTAGATAAGACGACGAAACGATCTAGACTAGTATTATTTAAAAAACAACATCGCGGGTTAGGAACCTATACCATTCATAAATTTTTAGGGTTCCTTAGCTCGAAAGGAAAAAACGGATCCTTATAGGATCACTTTGTTGTCCGTCTGTCAAGACCTTTTTTACTCAGGAACGCGTGGAGATATTAAGATGAAAGGAGATGTCCACTTTTTTTATGGGTGCTGGGCCTCAAAATCCTCCATTCATAACCAACTTTTTTTAAAACTTTCATATTAAGTGTAGTTTTCAAGCCAAACAAAATAGCATGTATCTCAAAATCGGAGGTCCTTAAAATTAAACGATTAATTGCAAAAGGCTAGTTTTCAGGACTTCTATACAAATATATATATAAATCGTCATGTTTAAATTTTTAGGCCCATTTTCGGACATGTCCTTTATATCAAATACTCAAGTCTACTGTCCTTTGGAGCTGTGAAAAAATCAAACTTCTAAGCCTACGCAATCAAAAGATACAGCCGTTTATGCCGCAAATTTTTGAAACCCGCAAGGGAATCAAAATGTACGGGTGTATGTGACTGTACCAGTGTAGTTTTACCTGTACGTTTAGAATATAAGCACTGGTGGCGCTAGACTAAGTCTCAGTTTGTACAACCGTTGAACAGAATAAACAGTGATTATGTGATATCGTGTTTCATTGATCGGTCACTCCCGCGTGCACACTAAAAATACCTACAGGGTACTTCCCGTGAACTCAGAATCTTGAAATCTGATACGAAGCAACTTCTTATAGCACAGATAAAGAAAAAATTGCGGAAACCGTAAATTTTTAGTTATATCATAAGAAATATTTGTAATAATTTTAAAGTTACTACCCCTTTCCCCATGAACGCGCAGATGTATTGAATTGAAATTCACATCAAATACTCAGGTCTATAATACGTTTAAGCTGTAACAAAATCAAACAACTATGTCAAGTGGGCGATAGCCTAGTTGGGAATGGAACGGTCTGCCGAGACAATGTCCTGAGGTTCGAAACCCAAGGCACACACCTCTGACTTTTCAAAGTTACGTGTGTATTGTTTATCAATTATCGTTCGCTGGTGAAGGAAAACATCGTGAGGAAACCTGCATACCTAAGAAGTTCCTTACAAGAATTTCGAAGGTATGTGAAGTCTACCAACCCGCACTAGGCCAGCGTGGTGGACTAAGCTAAGGTCTAAACCCCCTCAGTAGAGGAGGCCCGTGCTCAGCAGTGGGCAGTATATAATACAGGGCTGGTATTATTATATTTTATTTATTTTATTTATTTCAAAAACATGTATTACAGATACCACTTTCAAATAATATGATCCTTATAAAAATTGCATTATAACATATATAAGTAGTAAGTATATTGAACACAGGTACCCAAAGTAAGATTTCACTTGTGTTTTGGGTACCAACGCTCTTACAAGTTTTGCACAATAGGTTATATTGCATACAGATAGAACGTGATTTGTGGTTTGCCATCTACTTAGGACTTGATATTATATATATGTTAACGCAATCAAAAGAAACAGCAATTTAAGCCGCATATTTTCAAACTCGCAAATACTCGCAAGGGAAACAAAACCTAAAGGATACTTCCAGTCGTCCTAGAATCTTGAAAGTTTTTACTTATATACCTATAGGTTTTTACGGAACCCTCGGTGTGCGAGTTCGACTCGCACTTGGCCGGTTTTTTTTATATTGTATGTTATTATTTTTCGCGCTTATATTAGGTCTTTACCTATGAAATTGCCGTTTAGTATATAGAAAGTTTGTCATTTTTTATTTCTATCAATCAAAATGTGCACCCATGCTATCGATCCATCTCTGCCAGTTTTTTTTTTTTTTATTTGGCCATCTTCGGCTCATTAGGGACGGCTGCGGGCTTCCTCCGACTCGCGTCTAAGTTGTCGTCCGCAACCGCCCCTGCGCGTACCGCTTTTTTGCGGTCCTTTTCCTGTTGCGGGGGCTCAGAAGCCCCCGAAACACCGTACCGTGTCCACCTTCCATCTCTGCCAGTGCAATGGTAATTTTTCAAAGTCTTTCTTGAAGAATTAATTTATATGGGAGCCTACAAACTCTTCAAATGCATTCTGTTCTACCTCTAGGATATTAGACAAATCCTATAATAGGCGGTCTGAAAGTTGAAGTTGTTGGAAGTTTGCGTCATCCACCGTAGTCACGTTTTGCGCCGACAAACTTCTACTTCGACTTTTTCAGAAAGGACATGTCCAAAAACGGGCCTAAAATTATAACCAAGATGCTTTATATATACTTGGATAGTCCTCCCATACACCTGACTTCTTCAAGAATGGCATTGAAAAATTACAACTGCGCTGGCAGAGATGCATTCATAGCATGAGTGCATATTTAACTTGACAGAAATTTAAAAAAATATTTTTAAAATGTCGACTTTTACTTTCTGTATACTGAACCGCAATTTCACAGGTTAAGACTTAATATTATATTTATTTAGACTAATTGGAAAAGGTTGCTATAATTATGTTAATCCAGCCTTTTTATTTGCTATCTAAATCCTTTCAATTTATTTCTTTTCTTGGCAGTGAAATGTTTTTCCCTGGTCTAAAGTTAACTTTTTTTATTTAGGTGGCATTAATTCTTATTTTACACCAACATAACAATGACTATTATTTGTTGTTGTAGAAAATTCTAGAGTATTGGAGTATACGCGTAGAAAAGCATTGACGCAGTAGTGTTTATCTGAGGTTCAATATCTTAAGCGTCCTTTACTCTCTATTGTAGCGCTAACCGAGAGAGATAACCCCGCCGCTGGGGGTCGGCGCTTGTTTTTATCGGCTGTATGTATTCGGTTGATTTTTCCACAAACATTCCATGATTTTTTGAACGTCATAAAAAAATATTTTTTATATCTGATTTTTTCACAGTTAAATATCCCGGTGATCAACTAATATAATAGTATCTACTTAATACAATGTAGGTAGAGTCTTAATAATATAAAGAAAATAACATCATGGCCAAATTAATTTGTTTAAATATATAATAATGCAACTTGACACCTCGTTAGTAATTATTTCAAGAATTGTGTAATTTAATCAACTCTTTGTTTCTTTAAAATATTTATTGATAAAAAATAAAGTTTATAATAAAAAAGACAACTTATCTATCTATACCTACTGTTAAAAATTAACACGAATTAAACAATCTATAAATATTTAAAGTATTCTTGCTTTTGAAGGACCTACATTAATGAAGAGAGGAGCCGGGGGGGTCCTTTGTAGTGTCTTAGTTGTAAGTAAGCTTTCTTTACTTTCATAACTTGTTCAGTGACTAAATGATCCCATTTGGTTATATTGGTTTATTTTATATTATGAATAAATATACAATTGTAAAGCATAATGTTTGCCGTTTATATTGTTATTAAGAGCCTATGTCAGGAACTTTAAGGACTTTCAAATTCAAATTTCTCGTAAACTACTAAGATCAGAAGTTAGATTTTTGGATATGTGTAAATTGAACGTATAACTCAATAATATGTCAAAGCCAAAACACAATTGCTATAAATTTTCTCGATCGAAAAAAAATTCAAAGTTACCTCTGATATTTTCTTTAAACACGCTTTATCTCTAAATGGTGGAATATGTACATTCGTAACTTTATTTAAATACAATACAACAATTTTTTCAAAGTTTTATCAATACACAATTAAAACGAATTAAATAGTATAATCACAATTAAAAGAAAATTGTTTTGGCGCTTACGCCATTTCATTTCGGCATACGCGTGCGCCACCCGTCACTTTCTCTCATCCGCGACGTCCAAATACGCCATCGCTGTTATGGGAGTGGCCCGTGCCGGCTTCAGTCGTCCGGAATCTTTACTGACGACGGACGTGCGCTCGAAATTTTCGGACGCCTTCAAAGTTGGAATTGGCCGTCTAGTGTAGGGATTAGTCCGCGCTACCGCGCGGCAAATTTGACGGTGCCCTGGAAATTCTGTTTTATAGTGTATCCAGCTCACGTCCGTGTATCAATATAAAATTATAGGCTCTATTAGGTCTATAAGATAGGCAGCAAGCGTAATTATTACATCCTTTCACCTTTGTAAATTGTTTTTAGTCGGAGACCTGCTTTAGTTATATTTAGTGATCGGTACGCTGAGGTGCCGGGTTCGAATCCCTGATTGAAAAACAATAGTCACTGCTTTTTTTTTGTTATTTATTCTGCCTCAGTGGTGTAGTTGTATTACGTTATGACTGCAATGCTGAGGTCTCGGGTTCGATCCCCGAGTCGGGCAGAGTGATATTGGATTTTTTTCTTTTCAGCCCGAAGTCTGGATTTTGAGCCCGAAATGGTGATAGGCTCGCCCCCTATCACATCATAGGACGGAATACGCACGACGGAAAGTGAGTGCACTAGTTGCGCCTCTGCCTACCCCTTCGGGGATAAAAGACGTGAGAGTATATGTATGTATTATTTATATTGGGTAATTCATAGCTAGGGACGCCCTGGAATGCCGGCCCAATTTTGCGTAAATGACGCTTGCGTGCCGCTCATACATTTAAAAAATTCGTATTTTGCATGTAAAGGCTGTTCAAATTTTTACACCATTAAATTATTTTAGTATGATTTTTTGTAGTACTCATTTATTTATACATTATGAATCAATAATAACTAAAATGTTACGCGCCAATGTTAGAATTGGTATACACGGCGGCCATTTTGAATTTCTTTGTTTTAAGGCCAATCGACCTCAAAATCGATATCTGGGCAGGCCTTTAGGTATAAAAGACGGATCCATTGTTAGACTTGAAAAAAGTGGCCGCCATTTTGAATTTCCTTGTTATAAGGCTAATCGACCTCAAAATCGATATCTGTGCAGGCCTTTAAGTACAAAAGACGGATCCAATTTTAGAATTGAAAAAAGTGGCCGCCATTTTGAATTTCTTTGTTTTAAGGCCAATCGAACTCAAAATCGATATCTTGGCAAGTCTGTAGGTAAAAAAGACGGATCCAATGTTAGAATTAAAAAAAGTGACCGCCATTTTGAATTCCTTTGTTTTAAGGCCATTCGACCTCAAAATCGATATCTGGGCAGGCCTTTAGGTATAAAAGACGGATCCAATGTTAGACTTGAAAAAAGTGGCCGCCATTTTGAATTTCGTTGTTTTAAGGCTAATCGACCTCAAAATCTATATCTGGGCAAGCCTGTAGGTACAAAAGACGGATCCAATGTTAGAATTGAAAAAAGTGACCGCCATTTTGAATTTCTTTGTTTTAAGACCAATCGACCTCAAAATCGATATCTGGGCAGGCCTTTAGGTATAAAAGACGGATCTAATGTTAGACTTGAAAAAAGTGGCCGCCATTTTGAATTTCCTTGTTTTAAGGCTTATCGACCTCAAAATCTATATCTGGGCAAGCCTGTAGGTACAAAAGACGGATCCAATGTTAGAATTGAAAAAAATGACCGCCATTTTGAATTCCTTTGTTTTAAGGCCATTCGATCTCAAAATCGACATCTGGGCAGGCCTGTAGGTACAAAAGACGGATCCAATGTCAGATCTGAAAAAATTGGCCGCCATTTTGAAATTATTTATTTTAAGGCCAATTGACCTCAAAATCGGTATCTGAGTACCACTTTAGTTACTAAAGGCAGATCCACCGTCAGAACTGAAAAAAGTGGCCGCCATTTTGAATTTCTTTGTTTTAAGGTTAATCGACCGCAAAATCGATATCTGGGTGTAACATTATTAACAAAAGAGTGATCCAATGTCAGAATTGAAAAAAGTAGCCACCATTTTGAAGTTTTTTGTATTAAGGCCAATCGAACTCAAAATCGATATCTGGGCATTGTTTTGTGCACAAAAGGCAGATGTAATGTTAGAATTTTAAATAAAGGCCGCCATTTAGATTTATTTTTCTTTAAAGGCTATTGGCTTTAAAATCAAAATCCGCTGGACATGACTGGCCACAAACTCTAAGAGGTATAAAGGAGACGGCCTAAATTGGGCTTGACCTTACACTTTTGAAGCATGTATCAATATTCTTCTATTTTTGTGTCTTCCATTTAAAAATATCCCACCAAAAACATAAATGTAAAAAAGGATAGCCAAGTTCAATACCAAAATTATGCTTAGCTGTGGGCTTCGCCGCAAAAAGAATGGAGATCTAAATGTGTGCCAAGTTTCATGAAAATCTAAAAATTCAAAATCTAAATATGTA
This sequence comes from Lapara coniferarum, assembly GCA_949316025.1. Lineage (NCBI taxonomy): Eukaryota > Metazoa > Arthropoda > Insecta > Lepidoptera > Sphingidae > Lapara > Lapara coniferarum. The sequence goes on from OX438924.1 coordinate 9,726,095, forward strand.
TTTATAGGAACAAAATAACATTATGAACAAGTATTAAATTATATTTGTTTGCTTTATTGAATACCTATAATAGTTGCTGGTATTTACAAATGTGATATATTTTACATTTATGTTTTTGGTGGGATATCATTACTTTTTGTAAAGAAAACTAGGTAGGTATTGAGTTGTGTGGTGCCACGCGCCGCCGACGACACACCGTTGGCCGGCTGTTTAGCGCGTATTACAAGTGTTTTTTTATGGGGACACCACAAATGTTTTGGCTTAACTTTATCTTTATATTTCTGTTATAAAGCAAATATAATAAAACATATATTGGGATTGTTTCAAATATTTGCTTGTAACGGTTCCAACGCTACCATTAAAAATATATTTTTTTTTATGTGGACCCCTGTATTTATAACTTTATTTATTTTTAGATTTTTTCTTACGCTTACACATAATTACCGAGCTGGATTCCAAATTTCATCCTTCTAGGTCATCTGGAAGTAGGTTAGGTTTAGATACTATAAGTCTGTCAATCAGTACAAAAATTTACGATTTTGACCTTCATATCTTTATAACCGTTTGAGCTAGCTTCATGAAATTTGGGCTTCTAGATGTCCTTATAGATATAATTAAACTCACACAGTTTTATGTGTTTACTTTAAATAGGTTTTGAGTTATAGAAAGGTGAAAAGTGGCACCAAGTGGTTCGTGTAATATTACACACGGCGCTGGCACCAACTTAGAGCGTTGGTTACATACTCAAAGAATACCAAGCATGTATAACAAGAATAATATTGACATAATAGTATTAATAATTATTTGGGGGAGACCTATGTGCAATAGTAGCCTTTTAAAGGCTGAAAAAGAATAAGGATTAAAAACTATAGGTATTTTAGAAATTAAACTAAAAAGACATTTTCACTTTTTGGGATATTTAATATTGGTCGATATTATTTAATTTTACTGGCAACTTTGTTCAGCGCTCCCGACGTAATGTCAAATTGAAATACACATTATTGACTCACTAACACTCTAGCTTCACACCTCGCCTCGTGGCTCGTATTGTGTTCGGCGTACCACTCGCGCGAGAGTGTAAATGAGCCATTATATATTTATATCAGTCCTCGTCGATTCCATGTGATATGTTCAATTCTGGTTATTGTCTAAGCTAGCTCTGTTCACTATTCAATAGGGCAATCCAATGGTTAGGTACTGTGAACATCTTATGTCATCAGGTAAAAAAAAGTTATTCACCGAAAAATGATTTAGAAGCTCTACTCTACAGCGGTTCTTTCTTTACTCCCATTGGACAGACAGATTTTTCTTTCTCATTTGGAAATAGTTCTAATATAACCATAAAATAATGCATAAATAATCTCTGTAACACTAAGCCCAAAGTTCTATGAAGTTTTTCCCGTCTCCTTTTAAAATATGGCCATCATTATTTTTCATTCAGTTCAATAAGGATATCGGAGCTTTGTTATATTGCAAAACAAAAACAAATGCCTTAGAATTGAAGAAGTAGCTGTTGCAGTAAACATCAGTCTATTCTTCTGTACAAAATATCAAAAATATTTAAAAAAATTGTAAGTAATTAACATTTCAAATTTTCTATAAGCATAAGTACCCGCGTAGTAAGAATGACCTTGCTATATTTTTCTTACCCCACATTACATACAGTTCAAATTAAAAATTATAAAAATTATCTAGATAGGTAGCGGCCGCCTTCAACATTTGTAACATTTATATCCTATATAGTGACTATTCAACCATAATAATGTAATCAATCTTCATATCAAGCTATGTAATTTTATTGCATTGCATAAATTTCGAACATCCTTTACATACAAAATTCGATTTTTAAATTGCATGGTGGCACTAGAGTGAAGCATCATTTACGTAAAATAGACCTGACATTCCAGGGAAGAAGTTTCATCGTGAATGACTTGTCGAAACTACCTTGATGTCGCAACTCGTAGTTGTATTACGTGCCCGGTACGGCCTCCACGCTCAGGTCTCGGGTTCGAATCCCGCGTCGGGCAAATACTATTTTTTTTCTTGCCAGTATCAGCTCGGTCTGTTGAATTGGGCCCGGTATGTGGCAATAAGCTCGTCTCCTATTTGATAAGACCTAAAATAGCTAACGAAATGTGAGGAGAAAAGGTGTGATGCTATGTTTGACTGCCTCCAAGACGTAGTTGCACACACGATACGCCTATTGTGCTGAGGTCCCGGGTTCGAATCCCGAGTCGGGCCGAAAAATAGTGACGCCATTTATTGTATTATTATTTATTTTATGTCCACCAAAGTTAGGAAAGTCCACAAGAATAAATCAAAACAAAGCAAAATATAATTTAAAACATATTATAGAAGTTCCATACTGCTTTGCTTTTTACCTACATACAGACCTACGTAGGGGTAAGACTCGAACCTACCACCACACCAAATTTTATCTTGTCAACAAAAGTCAACTATAAGTGAATAATACTTTCGATGAGTTTAGATAACTTACAATGTCATTTTACATAATGTTCAAGTAATTAGGTAGATAATAGTGACATAATAATGGTTCTATAAACGAATTAAAATAAATTCTATGTTTTATAAGTTATAAATTTATTAGAAATTATAATAACTATAATATTTACAACACAGACTTGCATTTGCAATGACGATCTTTTCGCGGGCTTGAGTGCAACGACCTGTCGCAACGACGCGATGCGACGAGGGCCGAGGCGCGCGATCTATCTCAGCGGGGCCGTGCGGCGCCTCGCATTTGAAATACGCTAAGTCACGCCCATCACGATTCCATATGTTATTCACATAGGCTCTTAATTTAAATGAACAATTCAAAAAAGTAAGCCCGCAGTTTTTTCTACCTTTCTTCTTCGGGTTGTCATCGGTTAGGTAGCTAGTTAAAGGCTGGTAGGTTAGCTAGGCTAGGCCTGTAGTGTCCTCAACGGTGAGGATCGCGACGCATTTCTCATATTTTTTTAGTAAACATGATTAAATCTCTTTTTTTATATCCCCTTTCTTTCCAGTTCGATCTGGCTTTTATTTTTCATAATTTATTTTTCTCCCAATACAAATGACTGTAGTTATACATTATAAGTGACCTTTTGTATTAGCAATAATTATTATAATAAATTGAATGTATCTTGACTTATTATAAGTGCAACTATGTTCGCCTACGTGATGAATAAAGTATTTTCTTTATTTTATTTTGTATAATACGTGTGCAAAAATGGACTTAAGGGTGCTTTCACAGAAAGATCTCACCTTCCAAAGTGGGTACCCTTCATAGTAATGGAATCGTCCTTGCATGGCTACGACTGGTGCTCCCTCAATTTTACCGAAAACTAATTTTCCATGGTGGCCTTCAACTGTGCTTACTGGAAAATTAGGAATGTCTTCATATGCAATGCATACTGGGTCCTGGATATTTTCAGCTAGTGAACCTAGAAATAAAAACAAAAATTGTATTTATAGGCCCAGATTCAAAATAATATTGAATATAAAAAGAACATCGTCAAGATTCTTCTTGTTGTAAACTAAAGTGACTCTACATCGTGTAGGAGTTGGCCACGGCCACAAAATTTATAGCTGGCAGAAGCGACAGTAATAGCAAGTTTATTGGTGGTATCGACTTGGTTGTATAAACCTTTATACATATAGAGTTAATAAGTTAGTTTAGTAAGTTATATATTACTAGCTTTTGCCCGCGGCTCCGCCCGCATTAAACAGTTTTTCCGGAATAAAAGTCCCATTTTATATTTCCCCGGGATAAAAGTAATGTGTTAATCCAGGATATGATCTACCCGTGTGCCAAATTTCATCGAAATCCGTTCAGTAGTTTTTGCGTGAAAGAGGAACAAACATCCAGACATCCGTACATACTTACAAACTTTTGCCTTTATAATATTAGTAGGATAGGATAGAATGTTGGCATATATTATGATGATTATGAAGATAACAAATTAGCTCTACAGTGTCTGAGGACCATCGTTCATGTTTTATAATATTATTTAACATCATCAGGTCTACCTAATATGTATTCGTTAGAGATAAAATGTAAATGAAAAAATAATAGATATCTTTTTTATTATATATGCAATAAGACATCGTAATATTCTGATATAAGCAATATTTTGAAATAGATATTAATTTCATTTAATATATACCCTCATTCCAATACGAACCCATCCCAGAGCCACATATGATGCCAATGCGCGGCTGGATTGAGATGCGCGAAAGAAGAAAGTTCGCTGTTTCCAGCAACGTTTCATAGGAATATCTGAAAAAAAAAAAACCATAAAACAATGTACAAATGATCTATATTGCTTAACATAATAACCATTACAAAAAATACATACAGGTACATGTCAAGTTTTGTTGGGAATACATGTATAAACCCCGCCATTGTCGTAAATTTCGTTTACAATTATAACTATTGCAACTATGTATGCAATTGTAACGCGAGTATGAATGAAGAAGTCACCTTGTTTAAAGATCGATTCGCAAAGTGACTTCACTGTTTAATTTTATATAATTTATTTATATTGTAGTCAATAGGTTCGGATATTAAAATTACACAAAAACATTCCTTTATTATAAATTCAACAGTAGGGTATACCAACTTTAACATTTAATGCAACTTGCCACAATATGACCGTGTTAAAATGACAATACTTTAAAAAAAAAATTATCGATAAGTGACAATTGCAATATAACGCAGTCACGATAATGTCGTTTACACTGGGTAAGCAGAATGTGAAAGCGTAAAGTAAGCACTTCTGCACGCCACTAATGGTACTGTATCATTGATTGTACGCGAAACAAGCAAAATACGTCCTCGAATTATAAACTGGTTTTTAAGAATATATTCATTTATGGTAATACATCTACCGGTTAAAGAGTGTAAAATGTATAATATATAAGACCAATGTAGTTAATGATTGAATAATGCATAATTCGATCACCTTATCATAATTAATGATTATTGTAATAGTGGGTTAAATATTTAAGTTAGCTTCCTGAAATAATAGTTTCAAGATGTCGAATTTAGTAAAAACGTTACATATAATATGATATTTATGATAGTCATTGCATACAGCACACCACGTAAATAAAGGTCATGGAAACTTATAGATTTAGAAATTTTCAATATTTTTTAATTGGTAATTTACTAGAACGCATACATTATTAGACAACGAAATGTATGATGAATATGATATATATTTTAATAGTTTGGCTCATATTTACAGTCCGGTGATTCAAATATATCTGATAAATGGAACATTTCTTTTTCTTTTTCTTCCACAAAAACACTAGTAAGAACTTTAAAAACAAGGTATATCTCATAAGTTGTCTTATTTTCAAGTATTTAATCATTATTCAAAGACTAGACATTTTAATTTAAAATAGCAAAATAGCTAAACAATATCAAGACTCATTAGAACATTAGAATTAGAGCATAATAGATCTGCGAATTCAGCAAGCTTCGTCTCCTTCGGTTGAATAGGCATTCACGCAGATATGTGTGCAGTGTGAACGCATATGAAAATTTAATAGTAAGTATTATAGTCAAAATACACGATGCAGTTGACTCGCATCGATTTCTGTCGTGTATGAATATAAGGTGAAGAAAAAATTGAGTGCACTTGTTTCGCTTTCGCCTCAGCCTGAGTGTGCGTGTGTATATGTGTGTATGCAGCAGACACGGTGCATGAAATAAAATATAATACGCGGAAAATTAAGCTAAGGTCGTAAGATATTTTCCTTCCGTGCAGACTAGCCTGACTATTTAACCAATCTACTATTATTAAGTAGATTGGGTGAATAGTCTCTCGTAATTATAGTATACAGGAATCATTATAATATTCATCTAATAATTTCATATCTATAGTATTTTTATTTCTACCACAAGGAAGCAATCCATATCATAGCAGCCCTGTATTATATACTGCTCACTGCTGAGCACGGGCCTCTACAACTAAGAGGGTTTTTGGCCTTAGTCCACCATGCTGGCCTGGTGCGGGTTGGCAGACTTCACATTCCTCCGAAATTCAGATAACTTCTCAAGTATGGAGGTTTCCTCCCTGTGTTTTCCTTCACCGTTAAAGCGAGCGATAATTCACCAAGAATACACACATAATTTTTAAGATGTCAGAGGTGTGTGCCCTTGAGTTTTGAACCTGCGGACAACCGTCTCAGCAGTCCGTTCCACTCCCAACTAGGCTATCGCCACTTAGGAAGCAATCAATATTTTGGAAATGTCAAAGGCACATTCTATGGTGATTCTCTAGACTAGACTTCTCCTTGGCAGTCCGATTTACACCTTGCTAAAAATCTTCTGGAATTAAGAGTATTTTTACTGCATTGTATGACGAGACGAACATGCCGTTCGCCTGATGGTAAGCGACACGACTACTCATAAACAGTAGCAACACTATTCAGCTCTTGAGTTACTAAGTACTGTGTGGCATTCCACTGCACTCGTCATCCTGAGACATAAGGTGTTAAGTCTCATTATGGCCAGTAGTTACATTGGCCACAATGTCCTTCAAACCGAAACAACAGTGCATGCACACTGCTGCTTGACGGTAGAAATATACGTTACGGTGGTACCCACCCAGACGGACTCTTACATATGAGAGACCTACCACCAGTATTTGACATACTTTTATAGTAATCATAATCATTGATCATAATATATTTCGATTTATAATTTGGGTTACGAATTGACTGGATAGCTATTGGATCTTGTAGGTATCGACTATGAAGTAAATTAAGAAGGTATATAGATCATGTTTAGATTTATTAATTTTATTTTAAAATAATTCGCATATAGATGCAATTTAAACATAAACAATGGAATATTCTAGTGATAATGTTCCAGCAGTTTATATAAATTGATCAATTGAACTCGGTGCCACAAGGAATTCAGAATTCAAGGATGGGCACCCGTTCTGATTTACAGATATTAATAAAGATGAATGTTATATTAATATTCTTTAAGATTTTATGATTAACATAGTCAATATCTGTCAAAAAATACAGGCCCGCTTAAACGAATACCTATAAAAATGAGGATTTAAAATATTTGCAATATGAAAAATTACCAAAAATTTAGGTAAACTTTTCAATACGTAGTTTTAATTGAAAACGCTGATTTATAATTTCAAAATGGTTAATTTTCTATCACTCATTAATCATGTTTCTTATGCCATATTAAACACTCTTACATCATTGCAATTTGCGTAAGTCTAAAACATTATCCTAAGAATAGCTTACAAGTGTACTTACCCATTACACTTTTCATTTCCATTGACACTTTCTGTTTCCACTTCTGGCAGAGCTGTCTTTGCGGGCACATAAGCCTTATTCTCGTTTATATCGGTCACGTTAATGGGCGCCATCACTACCAACTTATGGAATTATAAAACTTGTGTTCAGTCTGAGAGGTCCGAGTATGTAATGAACATTTCCGACGGTTTTGTATACGTTTTATAGTTCAATTAAACGGACGTCGCGGAGGCATTTATCATTAACTGTACGATTGCTTTAGGTTCAACTGGGTATTGTACTCCTAGCGAAAACATCACTCGTAATTCACAACAGATCAACGCAATTTTAATCATTATTTCTTTACAAGCATTATTTTTGTTACATTATTATTAACATCAACGATGACTATGTAGATAAGTTGGTCTTGTTTGGAATGAACTTCAAGAAGACATATTCTGTTATTTAATGAATATTTTCTGTTCTCCATCGATAAGGAATCAAAATACCAAGTACAATTTAGTTTTGTAGTTATAACTACAAAATCGAAATTTTTAGACGAAAATATTTTTTCTCGCATTGCTTAGGCAAGGTACTTAAGTAATCCAAATCAAACATACAGAACCCAGGCTCAAAATCCGTGTTGCCCTGTATTAGTAATACTTTCCCGTAATCCCGATTAATTATAAAGTTACGGAATCATTTAAGGCCCACCTTATATTAAAATGTTCATCGAATCGTTTCACGAAGAAGTATTAAGAAAAACATTTGATTCTTTTGCAACATTAATTTATAATAATTGATTTTAAGTATACTACTAAGGCATCATATTAGTTACTTATATAGTTTTTAAAAAAGTTATCAATCGACAATTTGTCTTTGAACTAATTTGAGGTTAACGTTGTGGGATACACATTTATTATTTGTGGCATTAACACGTATTTTATAAAATTTTACGTATATTGTGTAACTGTTTGTTGTCCCATTATAATAAATAAATAAAAAAAAACATGTTTAATGATGAATGAATTTACAAAAAGTGTCTTTTGCACTACGACATAAAAAAATATCCTAAACTAGCTTTTGCATGCGGCTCCGCCCGCGTTAAAGTGTTTTTCCGGGATAGTCCCGCTTTTTATTTATCCAGGTTAAAAGGTAGCCTATGTGTTAATCCAGGACATGATCTACCCGTGTGCGAAATTTCATCGAAATCCGTTCAGTAGTTTGCGTGAAAGAGTGACAAACAACAAACAACGTGAATGTATGGCATCCAGACATCCATACATACTTACAAACTTTCGCGTTTATAATATTAGTAGAATATGGTGGGCGATGTCAGGAATGTGAATGCTCAACATGGCCCGTAATATTATATTAACTTAAGTAAGTATGTATAGACATTTGAGTATTACCTACTTCCATATGACGCATGTCGCATTGAAAGAGTTTTATTTAAAATATCTATAATTTAAAAATATATTTAACAATTGGCTGCAGCCCATACAGTAAAAGTATTCACAATTAAATTTATGTGGAAACTAAAATAACTCACTGAATTAAAATAAAAACTATTATTTAAAAACAAAAACCCGACTGTTTTAATATCTGCCATGTTTATTAAATTCATTGAAGAACTGAAAAGATAGAAACAAGATTTTAATTTGAATATTTTATTTTGATTTTGAATAATCTTAGTTGAGTGTTCACAAACGCTGTCAGAGGCATAACACGCTCACTTCTCATAATTTGCTTGTTGATATAGTATATCAACAATATAGGTAGAGCAACAAAATCTCGGAGTGAGCAGATGCCTCCGACTGAGTTTATGAACATTGTAAACTAAGATTATTCAAAATCAAAATAAAATATTCAAATTAAAATCTTAGATGTACATGTACCTAATATTAATATAAATTATGTATAACATATAAATATAATGTGAAAATAAACGTAAATTCTTATAATAAATGTTTCTTTGATTATGCATATTTCGCCCTTTTTAGTGCATATTTGCATGCATATTTCGGCTTTTTGATAGTGCATATAATCCGATGTCTAGTCATAACTAAGGAAATAAGTATTGGAAAAACCTGAAAAAACCCATCGCGTTAAAAATGTTAGTGCTAAAACCGCTAATACCTATTATTGTAGAGTATTGTATTGTCAATCTTTCCTGCTGGTTCTAAATTAATTGAATCAATGTATGCTTAGTTTAATTGAACTGTGATTTACACTTAAATTGTGCATTTGTGGTCCTATACTGCGACCGGAAGACCCGTAAGTGTTGTTTTCTATTCCCTCCTGAACATGCCACTGGTTGGCTGCAGCGAGCAATCATGGACTAGTACATGTTTTCTTATGATTCAGGCTGCAATGTGACTGGATAGCTCCCGTATATTCTGGATACTAAGATCCTCGTCAACTCTTTTTACTAACTAAAGGCCGCGTTTAGACGCAGCAGAGAGTAGCAACGAGAGAGGTGGAGATTTTCTTATCCCAGATATTTCTTTGTAAGTATAATTGCATTTTACGCTGGTATCAGGTCTTAAGACTGTCACACGGCGTACAGTTCCGATATAGAAGTTATCGGTACTCTTGACCAAATCGAGTCCATTAGGGGATTGAAATAGAAATCGAGTACGCGATCGGATATCTGTGTGGCCATACATGATCTATTAAAAATACAGTAAATAATTTGACACGTGTAATTTTGATTATCCCAGTCGAAACCGTGTCCAATAATTTAAGTTTAACAAACATATTCTGTGAACTCATATTGAACAATGTTTTTGTATATTTGATCTTGTATTTCCTTGGATTAGCTGGCAATTTAAATTAGGCATCGACTCCCAATATACGAATATATACTAAGCGAATATAAAGTTGAATTATTTTTTGGTTTGCAGTGGTTTTGAAGTCGATTTATGTTTTGTTAAAAAGTTATTTATTGCTTTTTTTTGGTTTGTAGTGGTTTTGAAGTCCGTATATTTTTTTTTTAATATTTACATTTATTGCTTTTTTGTTAGTTAATTATAGAAAAGTGTAAACAATACATCATAGATATACGATTGCAGCATAAGCGAGTCAACTACTGTTAGTTATTGAAGAGTTCCATTGTGTATCTCCGAAGATCTTCATCAGATCTTCATAAACTATATATTAAAACCTTCCCTGAAAACTATACATTTGAACATTGAAAATCACATCCAAATCGGATCAGTAGTTTTTGAGAAACGCGCGGCCATACAAATTTACATACATACATACAAACATACATGCATACATATATACATACATACGGATCGAATACAGAACCTCCTTTTTGAAGTCGGTCTAAAATTGCGTCAAGAGTGCCAAAATGTACCTAAGATTGTAAATACTCGATTCCATTTAGTTTTTCTAAATCGAGATAAATCGTACGCTAGTGTAGCATTCAAGGGTACGTATTATCAAGTTTTCGATTCCAATCCTAAATTTTAAACGGAATCGAGTGTCAAGAGTAAGCCCACTGATCTGTGCCGTATAATTAATTCTTAAACAATATAATTAATATTGTTATTTCCTGTGGTACATTCTCCAACTATTAGGGTCAATATTAATAAGGCACTGTAAGGGCCGAATATTTTTCTAAATGTTTTAGTAAATAACAAAAAATAAACATACTTCAAAACCACTACAAATAAAAAAATAATAAAAAATTGTATTCGCTTAGTATGTACGTATATTTGGAGTCGATGCCTAATTAATTAATTAAATTGCTCGCTAAGCTAAGGAAATTCACAAACAAATATACGAAAACATTGTTCAATTTAAATTAGGCACCGACTCCAAATATACGTTTATACTAAGCGAATACAAATTTTTATTATTTTTTTATTTGTAGTGGTTTTGAAGTAGGTTTATTTTTTGTTAAAAAGTTTTTATTTATTCCTTTTTTTGTGAGATAATTATAGGATTGTGTAAACAATATGTACGATTGCAGCATTCGCGGGTCATCTGCTTTTAGTTATTGAGGAGTTCCATTGTGTATCTCCGAAGATCTTCATTAGATCTTCATACATTATATGCTAAAACCTTCCCTGAAAAATATATATTTCAATTTCGAAAACCACATCCAAATAGGATCAGTAGTTTTTGAGAAACTCGCGGCCATACAAATTTACATACAAACATACATACATACATACGTATCGAATACATAACCTCCTTTTTGATGTCGGTTAACAACTCTACATCGGTTGTCCGGCCCCCGAGAGTATAGATAAGGTGCCATGTTCTTACTTAATACCCGATACTCGTTACTAGGACCGCTATCTTTATATTATATGTTTTTATTTATCAATTTACAAAAACATCAATATTACTTATCATAATATATCTTAGCATTATTATGAATTATTATGTACGTATATTTATATTTGGATAAATATATTTGGATATTAACCTCATCCAAATCGGATCAGTAGTTTTTGAGAAACTCGCGGTCATACAAATTTACATACATAATATATACATAGATACATACATATTACATACATACGGATTGAATACAGAACCTCGTTTTTTGAAGTTGGTTAAAAACCACAAAGATTTGTCTACAATGTTATGTTCTGCATCGGTTATCGTCGAGCATGGATTAAGGCAAGGCGTACTTACAACCAATAAGTGACACAGTGCGTGTCCATAGGTGGCACGAGCTAGGCAAGAGTAGCAACAATTGTGAAGATGAGAAAGTAACTTTTAGATTTGAAGAAAATACGACTTTAGGATCGATTTAATATTTTTATGTGTTAGCTTGTTTTTTTTTTTTTTTTTTTTTTTTAGTATTGAGGGTAGTTGATTAATAAGCTGAGGAATCGAGTAGTGGGTAGTCCCTTCACCGTACGTGTTGTTTGCTCGCGTTGCGTCGTGCATAAAAGTTCTTGAGCGACCGCTCGTAACTCTTGAGTATATAGGATGGTTAATTTTATTTTGAGAATTATTGTTCTTTAAGAAAGTTATGATTAAGTTTAATATGCACTAGCAAAACTTTGCAATGTTTAAACATCCCAATATCATTATCCCTTGTATTGTGATTAACGTTGCAGACACTATGTTTTTTAATATTGACAACTGCAATTTATATATTCTGTCTATAATCTATATACATTTTATATTGCGTCCGTAACTAAGTCCGTATTGGACGTAACATTCTGCTAGGGAATTATATAGAACACTAGATTTTGTCCGCGGCTCCACCCGCGTTAAAAAGTTTTTCGCGAGTAAAAGTCGTGCTTTTTATTTTTCCGGGATAAATTGTAGCCTATGTGTTAATCCAGGACATGATCCTATCCGTGTGCCAAATTTCATCGAAATCCGTTCAGCAGTTTTCGCGTGAAAGAGTAACAAACATCCATACATCTAGATTCTAGACATCCATACATACTTACAAACTTTCGCGTTTATAATATTAGTAGGATTAGTAGGATTAAATTTATTAAAAAACAAATATGATATGTTAAGAGTGTCAAAAAATATGAGCAGATTCTTTTTAATAATCATGTTTGGAATTGAAAACGTTACTAGATACACATCACTATTGTTTCCAGAAGCTAACTAAATAGCGGCTGTAGGCTGGGTAAAGAATCGGATATGTGCATAAAGTAGGATGGTGGCGAACAATAATTGAACCAGCCTCTTCTTCTGTCACACATATTACCTATCGCTGAAGCCAGTGATAGATAGTTCTTAAATAGATAGACACAGTGGCGAAACACCTTAATAACTTTTTGTTGTTCCTAAATGATTTAATATAGTCACCTAATGTAAGTTCAAACTGAATGTTGTCACTCGCTGGGTCAAGTCTCGGCAGTAAAAATGGAAAAGAGGAGATAACACATAAATTGAACATTTATTTAAATAAAGACACAACAACGTGATATTGCGAATTCACGTTACGTCATTAACACATGCAATTCAACGTGACCCACAGAACTAATCTGATGTTGGGATGGTCCATATTTTAAGCTATTTTTATTTATTTTGATTTCTCTCTGCTCAAGCAATATCATTTAAATACATTTTTATTTCAATTAATACTGAATTAGAAGAATTTATCGACAATAATGAATAAAATATAATGTTTTATGATGCCCCTTATAATGTTCAGAATGTACCTACTGTAGGTAGTAAGTAGGAGACTACAGCCGGAACTCGACCATAGAGTTTGAATTCCGAAGCTTTTGAATTATCGTATTATTCGCAGACAGGTAGATATTCTATGGTGGATTAAGACTAGCTCCCGAGAAAGATCAAGGCGAAGAGTGCACATCTACATTGAAGGTGTCCCTGAGATATTCTATGTTTGTTGGCGAGGTACTAGGTCTCCTTTCAGTCATACGTAAGGCAGAAGGCCAGAGCAGCTCAAATCCAGTAGCAAACAGGGATATTTTTTATTTTTTATTTTATTTTATTCTGGACAACAAACAGTCATATATATCACAAAAGCCGTTTACAAGTCACAGACTTTGAGTGCCAACACTTAAATTTATACTAGTTAGTTCGCCTTTATGCCATGCTCTTCATCCAACTATTAATTCAACATTCCGCACGTCATTTTCTTTGGGACAGTAAAATTGATATGGCATAACCTACTGGTAGTAGGTCTTTCGTATGCGAGGGGCCGTCTGGGTAGTTATCATTGCATTGTCTACTTCTACCGCCAAGCAGCATTGTGAATACACTGTTGCGTTTCGGTTTGAAGGACACGGAGCCAGGGTGAGTACTGGGCATTCTAAGATTTCAGTCCGCCCCGTGACCACGAAGTGCTGAAAAGCCTTCGAAACGTCGGGAGAAAATAAAATAAAAAACCGCGATAAAATCCGTTATAATAGTTTAATTTTAATGTCTGATTTTTCAGGGTGACGAACGCAGTGGAGTGCCACGCAAGTTGTAATTAAAACTTTTGTATGGTGTTGCTACTGTTTTAGGCGTTCATATCGCTTATCATCAGGGGAGCGGAATGCTCGTCTCGTCATTCAGAAACAATAAAAAACATAGCGTTGGACAGTATGCAAATAATCTCTGTATTTATTTCTATATTGACCTTGTGGAGAATAGGTAAAATTTTTGTGTTTCCGCAATTTTTGCCATTCTATTGTAACAAGTATAACTCCTCTGACCAGCGCGCATTAGTTTTATTCATGAGCGTTTCTTTCTAGCTGGTGGATCCAGTTATAAGTGTATCTTCAAGTCTCACTTTATCTTTCTAATTCCTGATTTTTCCTTCAGATTTTCCATAGAGGAAAGAAGACAATACCTTGTTTCTTAATCACATTATAATTTTTGGTGTTCCGTACGTAATAGGAAAAAAGAAACCCTCATAGGATCGCTTTGCTGTCCGTCCGTCTGACTGTCTGTCTGTCAAGACCCCTTTTCTCAGGAACGCATAAAGATTTCAAGTTAAAATTTATATCAAATACTCGAGTCTACGGCCTCTACAAGCTGTGAAAAAATAAAACTTGTAAGTCATTCTAATGACAAAATAAGCGAATTTACAAACCTTTTAAATTTGATTAATTCATTTATTAATTTTGGCGAACTATTGAACTTTTAAACGTAGAAATACCTTACCTACAAGTTGGTACGGAACGCTCGGTACGCGAGTCCGACTCGCAATTGACCGGTTTTTTTACTAGTATTACATTTTCTTGAACATTCATTCCAGAAAATCGTTGAGCTTCTGTGCTCTGTCTCATTAAAGCGCATGCCTTTGTTGATCCTCGCTTACAGAAGTTGAGATCGTACAAACTAGAAAGATCAATATAGTCGGCACCTTTTAAGTAATACACGTGTGCATTATTAAAAATATACACATATCCACAATTAGGTATGTATATAATTACCACGTACATAATATTATGATGAAAAAAATAAAATTCTGCAAAGAAATATGATGCAGTATTTACTTAAACACACTTTCGTCATATTGTACCTAATACTTATGATTCAGTTTCTTGGTTTTTAAAACGTCATATTATAAGTATTCTTGATTTGAATGAATGCTATTGAATAGAAATTTGAATGTGAAAAGATTAAACTTATAACCGAAACCCCATCGTTGGCTGTAGATTGTATCTTTATTCAAATTTTTTCTATGTTATTTTAATATGAGAAAAACGCTTTGTATAGTAGTCAGTTGTAAGTGAGTGTTCGATATGTTCCTATTAATGATTATTTGTATCATTTTATTTTTTTATTATGTAGTACAATGGTTACAACGTTATCGTCAGTATCCACCAGGTAGTGTAATCTTTTATTATCTGAGTTCATTCAGTAATAAGTCCCTAAGGATCCTAATTTAAACTTACTGGGGATAAGTTTAAGTTGGCTCAAAAATAGTGTTTTTACTGTCCCTTACTTATACCTGTGTGGCAATGAGACTCCACTCCACCTGATGGTATGGGGACTAGGGTCCAGATGGTGTTCAGTCGTAGACGCAAAAGCGTGCTTTTGAGTTCGTAGGGTTCTCAGCCTCCTCATTTAGAGGGGCCGCAATGCGGCATCGCGCACGGGCGGTTCCGTGCAGCTATCTTTGTGCAACAAGATACCCCGGGGCCGTCCTATAGGCGCCGAAGAAGGCCACCGCGGGTTTTGATTGGTATGCCGGTGTAGGGTGTACATAGTGTAAGGGACTCGGTCCAATGCTCGCTCGGATGAAGCTATACTCCCGAGTGTCGACATTGGGCTGTAAGACTGTGTGAAACCAACATAACCGTTCCACTCACCCCCCCGGTGGTGGTAGCGATAACGCGTTTTTCCCCGCTATAAAACAGGGTCCAGATGGTGTTGGCCTACGAGAGATGATTACCCCTTGCTAGGCGATAAAATTACGCCGGCCTGTTAGAATATAATTGCTTACGTATACCTAATATTACTAAACCATGTCTGCCACTTTAACGTTTTAGTGAAATTACTGTACCAAAATTCGTATTCTTACTATCGTCTGTGGTTCGTTTTATTTGGTTTTGTCTGTGCTAACCTTATCACTATATTTTGATACAACGAGTCAAATTCGTAAGATCCCGCTGAAAAAAAAATCGTTATAATACTTACGAAAACTAATAAAATGCTACATTTTAGGTCCAATTTCATTACCGCTTATTGGTAACTTAGTATCAGTTTTTTTGGAAATAAAAAAACATCAATGCCATCATACATTGTGGCAGTCCTGGGCTCGAAAGTATGGAAACATTATTGGCTTGAAACTGGGTTTCGTCAATGTTGTTGTGGTCTCAGGCCGAGACTTGATCAAAGAAGTCTCCTTTCGAGATGTGTTTGAAGGGAGACCTGACGGGTTTTTCTATACAATGCGATCTTTCGGGGCGAAACTTGGTGAGTCGTACAATATATTTTTAATATTTAGGTACATTTAGTTTGAATAATACTTATTTGTTATTACTACATATTTATGTACTGATATTGTTAAACCTACACAACAGTTTCTAATTATCATACTAAAGTTTTATTTATGGAGTAAAGTTCTACAAATTTAGGTTGCAATAACATTTGTTAAAAGCAGCGGTAGCCTAGTAGGCAGTGGAACGGACTGGCGAGACGAAGGTGCGCACTCCGCAGGTACAAAACCCAAGGGCACGCACCTCTGACTTTCTGAAAGTTATGTGTGTATTCTTTTTGAATTATCGCTTGCTTTTACTGTGAATGGAAATATCGCGAGGAAACCTGCATACCTGAGAATTCTATAAGAATTTCGAAGGTATGTGAAGTTTCCTGTAGTGTGTAACTAGCTTTACAATATCTTTGTCAGCGTTATGTGTTTGCGCAATATTGTAAAATTTTATATTTTGTGAACCACTAATAAATGCCAACCTAAACTGGCTTGACGTGTCTTTATTCGAACTTTGACGACTGTATCTCTATACCAAGACGCACCACATTCCCAAGTCGTTTTAAAGACCTTAAACCTTCTCAGTAGTAGGGAAGGCCCGTACACAGCAGAGGGCAGTACCTATACAATATAGCTGGTAACAATATTGTTAAATTTTGATGATCAACGTTACGTCAGCATGAAACATCTCAGTATCGACCTTTTATGCCATTTCAGGTATTGTATTTTCGGATGGCCCCACTTGGAATAAAACAAGACGTTTCGTACTAAAATATCTGAAAAGTTATGGATATAATTCTCACTACATAGATAACTACATAGCCGAAGAATGTAGAGTTCTCATTAAGCAACGCGAGAGAGACGCTGGACAGCCCATATTAGCTAATGATATGTTCCACATCCCCATCGTTAATATACTATGGAGATTGGTTGCTGGAGTAAGGTCAATACCCTGTATGTTAATATACTGCCTAGTATACTGAGTATACTAAGCAGTATATTAACTCATAGCACGATACTATGAGTTAATATACTGCCTATGCCTGCACGATGATTTATTTTGGGTTTTGACATAAGATGGTTCTTCACGTTTTTTATATATACCGCTCATGTCAGATACCTATAATAAATCAAAATATGTTAACAATGCCAAAATATCATCGTTTGCACATAAGGCACTTTTCCATTAGGCGAGTCTTGTATGCAAGTATAACGTCATATTTGCGTTACTTACATTGGAAACATGTCCTCGAGAGTGTGCAAATTGCATACAAGTTTTACTTGAATACAAGTGGAGACGTTCAAAATTAAGTAGGAAATCATGTGTGGAAGACTCGACTTACCTGTGCCCGTTCAATTTATGAGTCACTTGAATGAAAATGTACAAGTTCAAACTACCCACATGCAAGTTGTAGCTTGTATGCAGGTTTGTTCAAGTTTAAGCAATTTGCAACTTGCATACAAGTAACTTGCCTAATGGAATAGCGCCTATAGTTCTCGGTGAAAATATCGTAGAAACGTGAAGTCGAAAACCCATTTCCATGCTTGGCTACGGGCGAAATATTTAATGAAACTAATATTGTTAGTGCTAAAATGTGGCAGTGAGTTAGGCATGAGTAGCGACTTGCTTTCAGACTAATATGGTAAGTGTGAGTGAGGAAATTGTAAGTTCACAAACCGCTATCTATACCTACCGCGTGTAGCGAGTGCCTTCAGTCACGTCGCCTTTTAGAAACAATTATTATAATGTGAAGTTATAGTAATAAGCAAAAAATATACGCTTATCGCCATGTAAACGTCTATTTGCGTCAGTAATAGAAGAGAACAAAATATAGGTAATTTTTTAAACGCATATTTTGCTCTAGGTATGATTTAGAGGATGTTCGGTTAAAGGAATTATGCAGTTTAATTACGCGATTATTCAAAGCTGTTGACATGAGCGGAGGTGTTTTGAACTTCATGCCTTTCCTGCGACATTTAATTCCCAATTATATTGGATACACTGAATTGAAGTCAATTCATAATGCCCTACACGAATTTCTTGCGGTAAGTAAAAATGCCAAATTGAGGGTTAAAGTTCAAGAACGCAATAATATTATTATCAATAAAGACGTAATGTAACTAATACACAACAGATAAGATGTCATATAGTTCGCGGACATATTTTCTACAAAGCCTTGATAACACAATAAAATTTAAATATAGCCACCAATTTACAATTAGTGAAAAATCGGCATAGGCCTTCCTTTTTTGAATTTCTAATAGATCTACTGAATCCACACACATCGAATTATACTTTTTTCTTGAGATATTCGCATTTAGAAGAAGAAGGTCCAAAATTATATAGCATCGTTTACAAATACCTTATTCCTCGTTCCTTTTCTCTACACCATTAATAGTACGCATATACCCTTCATTCTTGAAATATATATAGAATGACACAATGCGGTATTGAAATCTAGTGGAAAACATTTATTTGCAGGAAACAATAAAACAACATCAACAAAACATAGATACCGAAAATCCACGAGACGTTATTGACGCATGTCTTATCGAAATGATGAAAAACAAAGATCAAGCTCGTAAGTATCTTATATTTGTTTATCACTCGTAGTGTTAATGAAAACACAACATATTTAAAGTGTCGTAGAAGTGTATTATTTAATCTCTGTAGGAGATCCTAACGTGTAAAGTTGTACTTGCGGGTTTTTTCGGCTCATTATACAAATAGTTCTAGTTGTAATTTATTGTAGTGTTCTAAAATTTTCTAGTTTTTTCCTAAATTTCCATCAACTTTATCAGGCTAAAAATATTTTCTTGGCAATTGTTAACCTTGTCCAAATGAGCATTTGGGATGAGATGTTTAAAAAACAACTTTCAAAATATTATCTTACTAATGTTATATTAATAGATATCCAATGTTTTTCTTATATACATTGATGTGTAAAAACCCTATATCAATGTGTATATCAAACATTACGTCTATAATATTTTATGTGAAACTAAATACAGGGCCAGTTACAGATCTTTTTCAAAGCAAAACATCTGTTAGAAATGTTAAATCATTATAATTATATCACCGTTTGATTGCGATGAATTGATAACATCTACAAGAACTCGTTAAACAAGTTGTTAAAAGTGACTTGAAACGTGTGACAACTGATACCAATTAGTGACCGAACTTTATTTTTAATAAGCTATAGACATTTACATAGAAATTTAATGGATCACGTACTTGATCCAGTGTAAGTGTATTAGAAGGTTCTAGGTTCGATTTCCAGGTCGGGCTATATTTCTTTTCTAACACACTGCTCCGAATGGATCCGCCAGAGGCTCCTTAGCGGTTTGACGTCACGCTGGCGGTAGGTCGTAAAATCTAAGTTAATTCCTTCACGCAATACTTGTACTTGAAAAGTATGTTGCGTCTACTGGATCTCACATTGAAATAGCTGAAGGACAGTCGGAAGAGTCCAGCCATTTATATAGGAACGTAGGTATATTCAAGGCAGATACTAACTACTAATTAGTTTCCATCTAAAGAAAAATATGCGCCTTCGGCTGTTGAAAAATATATTTTCAATTGAAAGTTGTGCGATTTGTATAAAGGAGATGTCCGCTTTTTGTATGGGTGCTGGGCCACAAAATGTCACTAGTCTTAAACTTTATAATGGGGCAAAAATATCTTGGATCCATTAAAAAATATTTTTAAACCCTCCATTTATTACATAAACCTGAAAATCGGAGGATTTTAAAAAAATATACGATTAACTGCAATGGCCTAGTTTTTGGTTGTACTATCCAAATGTATATAAAGTGTCTTGGTTAGAATTTTAAGCCCGTTTTTGGACTTGTCCTTTGTCTTACATTACGTGCCAACCAAGTAGTTTTTTTTTTTTAATAAATTGGTATTGCATGAGAACATACATTTCTAAATAATAATAATAATAATAATAATAATAATCATCATCATCAGCCTTTATCAGTCCACTGCTCAGGGCTCCCCTAATGAGCGCCATAGCGCCCTGTCTTCAGCTTGCCGCATCCAGCATCTGCCTGCAGTCTTTCGCAGATCGTCATCCCACCTGGCCGGAGGGCGTCTTACACTACGTTTGCCCAGTCGCGGTCTCCACTCAAGAACACGTTTACCCCAGCGGTTGTCGGTTCTTCGCGAGATATGGCCAGTCCACTGCCACTTCAGCTTGCTAATCCTTTGAGCTATGTCGATAACTTTGGTTCTCTGTCGGATGTATTCGTTGCGAATCCTTTCCTTCAGAGAAACTCCGAGCATAGTTCTCTCCATAGCCCGCTGAGCGACTTTAAACTGGTGGACCAACCCTACCGTGAGTGTCCATGTCTCGGCTCCGTAGGTCATGACGGGTAGGACGCACTGGTTGAAAACTTTCGTTTTCAAACATTGCGGTATGGATGACGACAAGACTCGACGTAGTTTTCCAAACGCTGTCCAGCCTAGCTGGATCCTCCTCTTGGCCTCCTTCTCAAAATTGTTTTTACGCAACTTCAGAATCTGCCCGAGGTAAGTATACTCGGAAACAATTTCAAGAAGGTGGCCATGTACGACCACCGGTCCCGGAACAATGTGGCCATTGATCATGACTTTGGTTTTATCTAAATTCATACCAAGACCGATGCGTCGCGAGGCTGAAGCTAGGCCGTCTAACATCCGGTTCAGCAGCTCCAGCGACTCCGCCGTTAAGGCTATGTCATCTGCGAATTCGAGGTGTGAGATGTGGTCGCCGTTTTTGTTAATGCCCATACCTTTCCAGTCCAGCGTCTTGAACATATCTTCCAACGCGCTCGTGAACAGTTTCGGCGATATCACATCACCCTGTCTCTCTCCTCTGCGCAGTTGAATGGGTTTGGACTGCTGGCTCTGTACTTGGACACTCATGGTGGCGGCGTCATAGAGTCATCATAATATACCGTGACGTCACATCATTCTTCCATTCAATTGAGTGCGTTTTGACGTTTTAAATTTCCATCGCAAATTTTCAAAATTTTAATAATTAAATTTTACCATTAAAATAATATTAATTAAAAAAATAAATATGTGGGTATACTTCTATAGCAATAAAGATTACGAAAAATAATATGTAACCGATCTTCGAGTTACGTGCATATTCCCTATTGTCCATTTCATTTTGTCAATATAACTTTGCCCGACCCGGGGATCGAACCCGAGACCTCAGCATTGCAGTCGTACCGTAATACAACTACGCCACCGAGGCAGTCTGTACTACATCTTGGTTTATATTCTTGTTTGAATTGTATATCTATTAATATGGTATTTAACTACTTTTTTTTAAATACAATTATGAAAAATGTATGCTTTCAAAAATGTAATGAAAAAAGAATGTTCAAAAATGGCGCAATAGTTAGCAAGTTGCTGTCAAATAACAGTAATACTTGGCTGTGACGTCACCAAGTGCCGTCGGCCATAGCGCTGCCTGTGTGCGAAAGAGATAGCGCGATACCCTCTTCACGTCCCCACTTTTGCTCAAAAGAATATTTCAAAATTGAATAACTGCTTTTTTTTCAATCGATTTTGATGCTGATATCGCAGAAGAATTTCTTTTTCGTTTTTTTTTTCTGTTACATCTAAAATTATTTACAAAATGAAACATCGGCAAATACCCTATTAGTCATTTATTTCCAGGGTAAGAAAAAGAAAATTATTATGAATTTATTAAACATTATATAAAATAAGATAATTTTTATGATTGAGCAAGCGTTAATAACACTACGTTACGCAATTATTCAATGAATGAACGAGAATAAGAATTAGTCATTGAGATACTATTGGAATAGCTATCTACTGTTATTATAATCGACATAACCCATTCGTTGCAGTGAGATATTTGTCTGCAGTATTTATAGGTCGGCTCGCCCTGAAAAGGCTGTACCGTTTTTTTCATTCTTTCACAATCGTGTATATGTTCACATTGTCTACTATGATTGCTGTTTAAGGATTGTTTGGGGAGGCCAGGATCCGCTAATTGATACGTAGTTCGTCCCCCTCCGCCCCTCCAAATGCGCAAGTATAGCTACAATTACTTATCCATTTACCATTATAAGATACAAGCTTAGTTAAATAAAGGTACCGATGTCTGTTTTCTTCTGCGTCTCGCATGGTAGAAGTATCCCTGAGGCTCAAATACTCATTGAAAACCGAGAATTAGCTAATACATATTCTTTATTCATCTAGTCACATACAAGGAGCTTCAAGTAGTGTGCTTGGATTTACTGGAAGCCGGTATGGAAACCGTATCCAATACAGCAGTGTTTATGCTGCTGCATATTGTACGGAATGGTACTGTTCAAAAGAAACTTCATGAAGAAATTGATGCTGTGATCGGCCCAGAACGATTTCCTACCCTGAGCGACAGGATGAGGTGAAAATGATTATAATGTATATTGTATAACATACTTATTTGGGTACATTTCATATTAGTTGTTTACGAATTGGTAGAAGTAGTCATTTGAAGGCCTTATCTGATTATAAAATACAAGGCATAGTATTTAATAAGTAATTGTAACTATTTTTAACTCGTTAAAATACTTGTTTCTATAATTTGACTGAAAAATAATAGAAATATGTGTATGTTCGTTTTAAACGTCTTGTGTAATATCTCAGTGTAAAAAAACGGTTTTAAGCGATTGCCCGTGTGTATGCAGGATATTTAATCATTTTACTTACAGACGTATTAAAATAATATTATTGTTTAAGTAAGGTATATTCTATGAGTGAATAAAAATGAATTATTTTGCATTGTTAAGAATGCCATATACCGAAGCGGTACTTCTAGAGACCTTGCGCATATCCAGTGTGGCGGCAATGGGCATTCCACACATGGCCCTAAAAGATACACAACTGGGCAACTATAGTATACCAAAGGTGAATTTTCTTTTTTTATAATTTTCTTTCTTAAGCCCTGTACACATTTGTACGGAAATAGTTAATCATTTACATTCATAAATATCACAATAATCAAGAATTTCGTATAAGTGCCTAATCCATTATACTGATATTATAAAGAGGAAACGTTTGTGAGTTTGAAGAATTGTAGGGCTAATCTCTGGAACTACTGAACCGACTGAAAGTTCTTTCACTGGTAGGACACTACATTACTCCTGAGTGGTATAGGCTTCTTTTTACCCACGGAACATATTTATTCCGGAAAACTTTCACGCGGGCGGAGTCACGAGTTCAACCTAGTATTTATATAATTTTAGTATTAGATACCTATTATTTACCTATGTACATACTTAACGTACACTATATAGATACTGTATAGAAAAAAAAACAGAAAAAAACTGTGCTTTACTTGAATACTATTATTTCCCTGTCGAATCTGTTGTTGAATTTTTTTTTTCGTTTTTAGGGAACATTTATATTAATGTCATTGTATGATCTTCACAACGGAAGTCATTGGAAAGACCCCGCTGTGTTTAAACCAGAACGATTTCTTACTAAGGATCGAAACGTTATTCAGGATGACTGGCTCATGCCTTTTGGAACTGGTAATTAATTTTGACACTATTTAGCCCAATGCAACATACAAATATGCAACCTTACCTAAAAATTACATAGCTAACTTCTAACATTGAAACGTATTACAGAAACTATTGTGGAATGTAGAGTGTAGACTAATCCAAATATTGGAATTAGCAACAAATCTCCAAGTACATACATACGTTATATTACATTTCTGTCGTACGCAAAGGGCAGAAACTGGTTTCGCAAGCTACCCGACGACA
This sequence comes from Lapara coniferarum, assembly GCA_949316025.1. Taxonomy (NCBI): domain Eukaryota; kingdom Metazoa; phylum Arthropoda; class Insecta; order Lepidoptera; family Sphingidae; genus Lapara; species Lapara coniferarum. Next base: position 9,750,525 of record OX438924.1, read on the forward strand.
TTGAACTTGCAGAGTGCGCTGCACTTGGTGTTTATCGTGCTTAATCGATACTTGTCGTTCCAGGAAAAAGGCGGTGCATCGGTGAAGGATTGGCTCGAGCGGAGTTGTTTATGTTCATTACTCATTTGCTGCAGAAATTCTGTTTCAGAGTACCCGAGGGTAAACCGTTACCTTGTACTGAACCTGTTAATGGACTATCGTTGTCGGCCAAACCTTTCAGAATTATATTTGAACCAAGAATACAATAATACACAATATTCAATGTGATTATTACGATTCAGCCTCAGTTTTGTATACAATATAGAATTTTATTGGAAAATGTATAATTTTCAGCCTCTTTAAAAAGTTTAAATATGTAGGTATTACATATTTAACATAATATTATTATTATCGTCTATTTGAGATAATGTTTAAAAGATTGATCCAACTTATAAGCTTAGACATTATTCTTATTAGTAAAGGTCTTAAAAAATAAATTAGTCTTTTTTTCCTTCTGCACCTATCCCTTTCCTTTCTCCAATGATTGGTGAGCAGACTCACGTTATTAAATAAGGGCAGCTACAGCTTGGAATTTAACCCCTTCCAATTCCAGATGACATCATTATAAAAAACCGGACAAGTGCGAGTTGGACTCGCGTACCTACTCAAGGTTCCAACAAACTTGTAGATATAGATAAAAAGGTATTTAAGTATATAAGTTATTTAGTTTGCCAAAATTAAATAATGCATTTAGTCAAATTTAAACAGTTTGTAAATTCGCTTTTTAGTTATTAAAGTACTTACATATTTACGATTTTAAGTTTTTTCCTTTACATGTACTCTAAGACCTTGCTTCTTGCAAAAATTCATGCTTCTAGGTCAAAGGGAAATACCCTATAGGTTTTGATTCCCCTATGAAATCGCAAAATACCGGTCATATCTATTGATAGCGTTGAGTTACAAGTTTGATTTTTTCCCAACTGAAAGAGACCGTAAACGTATTAGATATAAATTTCAACTTGATATCCCTATGCGTTCTCGAGAAAAAGGGTTTGGACAGGCAAGCAGGCGAACAAAAAGTCCTATAAGGGTTCCTTGATTTTTCCTTTTGAGGTACGGAACTCTAAAAACACAATGTTTCTGAGCTGGGAAATAGCTAAGGACTAGAACCTTGTCCCAAGTCCATACCTCATGTAGGTACACCGATAATAAAACAAAATGTATTAAACACGTACATTTTGTTTTTGAATCATTGGTGACATCAATTCATAAATGACACCAAAACTGTCCCCAATCCTCAGTCCGAAACCACTTCTGCTGTAGTCGGCGACAAATTAAAGTTCACACATTTCCGCAGCACGCATCTGATCGATGCAGTAGCGCCCATCGCTGGGATAATGACTTATTTTCTCATTAAATACTATCGAATAAAGTAAAAAGATTATGTGTGTAATTAAAGTACACACGAATGAAGTGAAACTTTTTCAATCAATTAATTTTTTTCAATGTTCTTATAATTATTATTGAATTCAATTAACCACTGCCTCGGTGGCGTAGTTGTATTACAGTACGACTGCAAAGCTGAGGTCTCGGGTTCGATCCCCGGGTCGGGCAAAGTGATATTGAGTTTTTCTATCCAGTATCAGCCCGGAGTCTGCAATTTGTGCCCGATATTGCGATAGGCTCGCCCCCATCACATCATGGGACGGAATGACGGCGAAAAGTGGGTGCACTAGTTGCGCCTCTGCCTACCCCTTCGGGGATAACAGGCGTGAGTGTATATGTATATTCAATTAACGGTCAAATTATTATTTATTTTATTTAACTTGGAAAAGCAACAGCCTAAGCACAATAGGGTTTACAAATTGAGTTATACCTATAATATATGGAAGGCCAAACAATGATTTCCGCAAACTTACAAAGCTAATACATAAATTAGGTACAATAATTCATCCATCCAAAGTCCATGCGCGTACACGTGTGTGTGTGCGTGCGTGTGTGTGAATGTGCGTGCGTGCGTGCTTGTGCTGGATATTAATACAGTTGAGATAAATATGAAAAAAATAAACGTGAACTCGGTTTTACTTGGGTAATAAAGGTGGATTTTACCGCCGCTACAAAAGCAAATTTGTTCAGATGGAAATAATGAAAATATCAATGTTTGAGAATCTTGTGTTGTATGTTTCAACTATCCTGGTAAGAACAGAGTTTTGACCATAGTTTGTACAATGAAAGGGTATTGTCGAGTACGCCGCTTAGGAACATTAAACATGACACGTTCACTAGTACTTCAGGAGAATCTAATCGGCCAGTTATAGGTGTTAGTCTAAGGATATAGGTAATGTCATGTAGAAATATATACATTCACTTTATTTACTGTAAAAAATATTCACGGCCGCATCTATGGTCTCGGCAGACGAGAGCTCACACCATACTAATGTTTTAAGGTAATAATTAATCTTGTTATAATCACACTTACGGAAATTAAAACGTGGCTCTTTACATTCTTATAGAGGTGCGACTTGTAAATCTAATAAGTTTATGAGCGAGGTTAGAGAAGAGTCTTCAGCCACTAGACGATGCAAAGATGTTTTCAATTCAATAGAAAAGTTACAATACAAAGATCGAGAATATTTCCGAGAATAATTGTACTGTCAGTCCAGCACGTGACAAGTCATTTAGAAATAAAACAACAGTATCGTAAATTATACGCGAGGCTGCAGGTAGTATAATTACCGTTGTTCCATTTAGCAGAAGACAATTTAAAATCCCCTATACCTAAGTAAATAATTATCGTTTGGTTTGTTATTTATAACAACCCAAATTTTTTTATACGATCCAGGCGGTCAGGCATTTGCGCATGATCAGGTGGGATGTAAACTATAGCTATGTGTAGATCAACACAATATCAACCGCCTTTCTCTTTGTTAGCAAAGCATCGAATTACGGTCAGGTCGAAAAAATGTATACCTGCCATCCCATAATTCAGAATTATTGATATCACACTGAAGCCACGTCTCTGTAAGAAGGATAATGTCATAGAAACAAAGTCAAATATTATTGAATAATTCCAAAGCTTTGATTAAAATACACTATAAATCATTATACGTAATATAAGTCGTACACCTTATGCTGCCCCATATTAATTTACTAGCTTTTGCCCACGGCTTCGCCCGCGTTAATAAGTTTTTCTGGGCTAAAAGTACATAAAAACCTTCCCGTTGAATCACTCTATCCAACACATTTATTTGGATAAAGATTAATATTATGACGTTGATACAACTCTTAACAAATAATGCATTAATTTCTACCGAATTTGCTTACCATAAAAACGGTTCTAATGAGTTAATCTTAAAAGATAGACATATACTGTCGCGGACATTTTTTTAGATAATTTCAAGAGGAATAATTCTTTCATACATATATTTTTGTTATCTTGAACCGTTTTCGCAGCGCACGCAATGGAAGCCCTCAAGGATGAATAATTTTCCCCGTTTTTTTCACATTTTCCATTATTTCTTCGCTCTTAATAGTTGCATCGTGATGTTATATAGCCTAAAGCCTTCCTCGATAAATGGTCTATTCAACACAAAAAGAATTTTTCAATTCGAACCAGTAGTTCCTGAGATTAGCGCGTTCAAACAAACAAACAATCTCTTCAGCTTTATAATATTAGTATAGATTTTCCGTTTTCTCTTTTGTCCATCCCATGGTTGTCTGTAAGAGATTGCCTTGTGCGATAAGACCGCCATTTGTACTTATTAATTTTTCTTTTTGTCCTATGTTTTATTTCTCTGGTGTACAATAAAGTATAAATAAATAAATAAATATTCTTCTTTGTCGGTATCACTCTTGACAGAGTGGTCGTGGTATCACTTCAGGTGTTGGTGCCGCGCTTCACAACACGCTGCCACTCTTCTCTGATAGCCGCCGTCCTCGTGCATTCATATAGTGATGATAAGCCATGCACTGCCGCATATATATTACTAGCTGTTGCCTGCGGCTCCGCCCGCGTTAAAAGGTTTTCCCGGGGAAAAGTCCCGCTTTATACTTTTCCGGAATAAAACGTAGCCTAAGTTACTCCTTATTACATCAGCTACCTCCCAATAAAAGTCAAAAGAGATTAGCCGGAACAGGCAGACAATAAAAAAAATATTTTGGTTTATGTACCGTATATATATTTATTGGATAAAGATTAATATTATTACGTTGATACAACTCTTAACAAATAATGCATTAATTTCGACCAAATTTGATTACCATAAAAACGGTTCTAGTGAGATAATCTTAAAAGATAGACATATACTGTCGTGGACATTTTTTTAGATCATTTCAAGCGGAATAATTCTTTCATACATATATTTTCGGTATCTTGAACCGTTTTCGCAGCGCACGCAATGGAAGCCCTCAAGTATGAATAATTTTCCCCGTTTTTTTTCACATTTTCCATTATTTCTTCGCTCCTAATAGTTGCATCGTGATGTTATATAGCCTAAAGCCTTCCTCTATAAACGGTCTATTCAATACAAAAATATTTTTTTAATTCGAACCAGTAGTTCCTGAGATTAGCGCGTTCAAACAAACAAACAAACAAACTCTTCGGCTTTATAATATTAGTATAGATTAATCAAAGTTCCAAACATTTTGTTCGTAGCCCGCGTACATTCTGATAAAATACACTTACATAATTTATTATTTACGAAAGAAGCAGCCATTATAATGACGGGCTATTTAGATCTTGCAATATACATATTTCCATTTAAATAGTACTGTGCTAAAAGGTACATTTAAATATAAGAATTCAGAACTATTGACAATAATAAAATATTTACCTAATGGGCTTTGCGAGATTATGGCAAGTGTAAAATGCACATAAATTAAGTCGTAAATATTTAAATATATATTCCCTTCACGTTTATTTATGTTGCATATTATATATGAGAATGTTATTTACTACTTATCGCAAAATGTATCTCAATTTGTATGACGGTTCATTTATTTATTTATTTATTTATATAGGTTTGCTTACAGTTGTAACAATTTTACAAAACATAGTACATACACACTAGCTAAGAATAAGTTGCACAACCAATTACAAGCAAACACAGAAAGCACAAAATACAAACATAAGAAAAAAATAAGGACATAAACGGACAATATAAGAGTTTACAAAAAGGGATTAAGTACGATAAACTTCAATTTGGTAGGCAGTTTCGAATATTACGGCGAAAGCGGTGGACAGAATCAAAGAAAATATCAGAATTACTACTGCATTCGTTAGCTAGTTTGCACATACGTGGTATTGGGGAATGGGAGCCAAAGACGGTTCTTCTACGAGGTGGATAATGACAAGTGATTGGGGCGCGCGGATACCTGGCAGGCACTCTAATATTAAGCCTTTGCAGTAATTGAGGACAATCTATTTTGTGTCTAAAAAGCTTATACAAGAAAATTAGGTCCAGGATTGCTCGACGCTTGCTAAGTGTATCCATTTTGAAATACAATAGCCTGGAATGATAAGAAATTATTTTTTTAACTAGTCCTTCTGAGTATGATAAGTGCCACATAAATCTTTTTTGAATTCTTTCGATTCTTAGACTATGAACCGAAAAATGCGGACGCCATACCACACTGCAGTATTCTAATACACTTCTGACAAAGCTATTATACAATAAAATTTTAGTTTTAGGTTTACGAAAACATTTTCCATTTCTTATAACGAAGCCTAACATACAAGATGCTTTTTTTATTATATTTTCCATATGTGGTACGAACGTAAGTTTTTTATCCAAAATTACTCCCAAATCCCTCAAACAATCAACTTCTTGTAATAAGGTACCGTCAATGTGGTAAGATGATTGTATCAAGTTAATCTTACGAGTAAATTTTATGTGAAGACATTTTGCAAGATTTAAACACATGTTGTTATTCCTGCACCATTTGTGAACTTCATCTAAATCACTCTGTAGCAACTTAACATCATCAAGAGAATTGATGGTCTTAAGGACCTTAAGGTCATCAGCGTACATGAAAGGTGTGGAATGATGGAAGCAATTGATAATGTCATTGATGAACATGTTAAACAATAAAGGCCCCAAATGGGAGCCCTGTGGCACCCCGGAAGTAATTTGATGAAAATTGGAACTAAAACCATTAGGAACTACATGGTAAGTGCGACCGCTAAGGTAAGATTTAATCCACTCATATATGTGCCCAGAATATCCATACCCGGATAACTTCCGCAGCAATAGTTCGTGAGAAACCTTGTCGAAAGCCTTACTGAAATCTGTATATACTACATCAGTTTGCATGTTGTTGTCTACGGCTTCCGAAAGCAATTCAATAAAAGAAACCAAATTAGTGCATGTTGAGCGAGACTTAACAAATCCATGTTGGTGGTCAGATAAAAATTGTTTGAAGTGAGCATCCAGATAAGGAAATACTACCGATTCAAACAATTTTGCCATAGTTGATAAAATAGAAATCGGTCGATAATTGGAAATCAATATGTTACTATCCGATTTGTGTATGGGCACCACTCTGGCTACCTTCCATTCCGTTGGGAAAATTCCTGTTTTCAGCGGTTAGGTATGTAAGGAGTGTATTAAAGGTGAAGTTAAACTGAAAAAAACTAAAAACACGATTTATAGAAAATTCAACTAAAAAATAACTCTAATAGACTACCTCGGTGGCGTAGTTGTATTACGGTACCTACGACTGCAATGCTGAGGTCTTGGGTTCGATCCCCGGGTCGGGTAGAGTGATATTGAGTTTTTCTATTCAGTATCAGCTCGGAGTCTGGAATTTGTGCCCGATATGGCGATAGGCTCGCCCCCTATCACATCATGGGACGGAATAACGGCGAAAAGTGGGTGCACTAGTTGCGCCTCTGCCTACTCCTTCGGGGATAACAGGCGTGAGTGTGTGTGTGTGTGTGTGTGTGTGTGTGTGTGTGTGTAATATTATAAAGCTGAAGAGTTTGTTTGAACGCGCTAATCTCAGGAACTACTGGACCGATTTTGAAAATTCTTTCACCAATAGGAAGCTACATAACTCCTGAGTGCTATAGGCTACTTTTATCCCGGGAAAATATTTTTGTCCCGGAAAAACTTTTTCAGGCGGGCGGAGCCGCGAGCACTTCTATAATTTATATGAATGCAGCTTACACCAACCACATCACACGATGAAAGTTATTTTAAAAAGTTTTGCAGGTCTCTGCTGTCGCTAATAATGAAGGCTGGTGAGGTGTTGTCCTTCCTTACGAAGATTTTACAATTACGTATAATTGTAAAATCTTACAATTATACGCTTATGTCGTATTACAGACATAAGCGAATTTCGTGTTGGATGTAGCAGCCTTCACTTCTTTAAACAGTTTTGTAATGACTCGTTAGATGTTCATACAGGTAGGTAAATGCCTGAATGCACGCAATGCTTTAAATATTGTTGTCTGCTTAATTGACAGTCATATTTTTAAAGATGGTTAATTTCAATACTAGAAATACATTTACTAATACTTGCAATCAAAAGTGAAGTTAACATAATAATACCAAAATCACAATCACATCATGATTTTACAAAACAATAAAAAAATAATCTCTCACTTTTACTATATTTTATTTACATGAATTTCAATAAGTGTAGCAAACCATAATATTTAAACTGATTACACTTATCGAAAATAGATGGTTCTGTACAGTTTGACCTAATTAGGTACTACATCGCGATGTTAAGATTCTCTTCTAAAAAGTGTAGCAAACTATAATATTTAAATTGTTTACGTTTGTCGTCAATGGATGGCTCTGAACAGTTTCACCTAATTACTACATCGCGACGTTAAGATTTTTTCGAAAGAATGATCCTGGAAGACGGCGGCATGACGGTCCGAAGTGACAGAAAATGTGACGAATACAAATTTCGTGTGACGATTTTTTTTACATATATATCTCCCGTACGTCGATAAAGACGTTTCACTTCAATTACACATTAAAATACGCATTTTTTTATATTACCGACAAAAGTTTTGATCCCACACTAAAAATCAATGTAGAGCGCGCATGCGCGTTAAGGTTAATTTAAGTAGTCTGTGTCAAGAATTGCCGGTGAAAATTATTTTTCCTGATCAAAATGTGAATATTTACAGGACATATTTACGTACAATGAAATATTAGTCAAAAGAAAACTTATAATCATATGTAATTTTTTCAAAAGTGATTTGTGCTTTATCGGTAATAGAAATTGAGGACGACTGAATCGTTTTTATAATTGAACAGAATGCATAAGATTTTTTGATTGGCGTTAATTTTTCATAACAAAAACTTTAAGTATATAAAAGTTAATATGAATATGAAAAGTGAACTCTGTTTTCTAAAATAGATACTAATTAGAGTAATAACATAAATACAAAAGGAAAATGGCCAACGCTAAGCAAGTACATGGATATGTAAATGATATAGGAAAAAAATAAATCACAAAACATCAAAATGAACGAGACACTGGGTAGAGGGTATGCCCGGATAGACGCGATTCGTGCGGCCCGAGGTGAACCCTTTTCCACCCTGACGGACGCGGGCGCTCCGCCCGCCGACCGCTACAACTGTGTTTACATGACATTATTCCTCGCTGGTGCTGCGTTCCTGCTCCCATTTAACAGGTATTTGAGCTTTTTTTTAATATGCCTGATATTTGCCAATACAGTTTGCAGCTCAAAGGCCTTGGTTTTAAGAAAAAAATCTAAACTGTAATAAATCACTTGCTTGTATCCAAATAAAATGGTAAATAAAAAAATAAGCTTTTGATAAGTTTTTTTTCTTGTTGTGTATTTATTTCATACAGACGCACATAATAGAGTTTGTAAGTAACTTAACTTCATAAGAATTACGAATAAATACCTAGGTCGCTATATTATAAATCATTGGTCTATTTACTTGTTGATACACAGCGTTCTAGATACCTAGCCTCGACGAAACAAAGAAAAGTTGTATTAGGTAGACCTACTTGAATAAATACATAGGTAACTACTTAATAATACTGAACTACGATAACACTTGAGTAATAAGGTCATGAAATTTTAAAATAGCAAAAATGTTCACTTTGTGTATAATTTTTCTGTTTTATTTATTTACTTGTTATCTTTTATATTATGAATTAGTCGCCTGATAAAAATATTCACTTTTTTAAACACTAATCTACCATATGTAGTAGCTATGTATTAATTAATATTTTGAATTTCAGCTTTATCATGGCAGTGGATTATTTCCAGAAGCATTATAAGAATACTACAATAATGTACGATATTTCAACGGTGTATATATCGTCGGCATGTTTCGCGGTGGTCGTTAACAATTTATTAATTTATTACTTCCATTATACTACTAGGATCACTTTTGGTATGTCAATTTGATAATCTAAACCCGTTCCTCTTATTATATTCTGCTTGTTCCTTGAGATAAATAAAATTATCAGATTATTAACGCAACTCTACTTAATTTTACTTAAAGACTCTACTTAATTTTTTTTTCAAGCACTCGCATTCTACCTTTTCTTCAGAATAAGCAATTAAACAAAAAACAATTGATATCACGCCTTTAACCCCGAAGGGGAAGGTAGAGGTGTAACAAATGTCCCATGACGTGATCGGGGCGAGCATATCGAAATATCCGGCGCAAATTGGCTGATACTAGGCAGAAAAACTCAATAATAAACTAAAAAAACATTAACACGATTTTTTTTTATCTCATGGATATTATTGTATATTATATTAAACTAGCTTTTACCCGCGGCTCCACCCGCGTTAAAAAGTTTTTCCGGGATAAGAGTACCGCTATATATTTTCCCGAAATAAAAAGTAGCCAATGTGTTAAAGCAGGACATGATCTACCCATGTGCCAAATATCATATAATCTGTTCATTAGTTTTTGCGTGAAAGAGTAACACAGTTACATACTTTCGCTATTACAATATTAGTAGGATAGTAGGATATTAAAACCAAAACGAGTAATTACATTTCAGCTATACTATTCACTCTATGCACAATGTTGTTCGTGACGATATGCAACATCGGTTGGGATGTGTTTGTACCGCACGTGTCCTACACCATCAACCTGGTGGCGATAGGGTTCATCGCTTTCGGCTGCACGGTACAACAGGCCTCGTACTACGGGTTCACTGGCTGCCTGCCGCCGCGGTATACCCAGGCTGTCATGGCTGGAGAAAGTAAGTATTTTCCCTTCGGAGACCATGCCTGAGAGTACCGCCATGGCTGTTTATAGGTACCTATGAAGTAAAGACGCTATGGACTCTATTCACTGAATACTTTTAAGACAAAGTGTACACATTTAGACTTATAATTAATTTAAATGCCACGTTTAACAGCTACTAGTTGGCATTTAGTCTTTAGTTTATGTATGTAGGTTTATTTGTTTTCCTTTTTGTCGAGCCCAGACTACAAAAGCGGACTATTAAAAAACCTACTTTAAAATTATTTTCAGGCGCGGCTGGTTTCTGGGTATGCCTGGACCGAATCATCACCAAGTATGGATTCCCTCAACCACAACGGAGCACCTTCGTGTTCTTCATATTTTCGATCTTGGTTTTGTTAGGCCACTCGCTTCTCCACCATGTGATGATGCGCCATCCATTCGTGCAATACTACTTGAGACTCACCAGGGAATCTCAACTAAGGCGACGTATACAACTGCACTTGACTCCTAATGACGACGCTACTTTGGTAAAATTAAAATAATTGATTTATTTTTGCATGGATCATGCGTGTGTAGGTACTTCCTGTGGAGGAACTTCAACAGTTATTCAACCTTATTACCTCATAGCAGCCTATACCTACATACAATAAAACTAGTTTAAGCATCTCTATTTCCTATAAAAAAATCTTAAAATTTTCTTCCTTGCAGATGGAGAATGAAGCAGGCGAAGCTAGCTTTGGTGTGTTAAAATTGCAAAGTCCGGTCCTGTCTACCACCGGGCAAGGTCAGTCATAACTCATAACTATAAATGGAACAATAAATGTTAATTATAATGCATTGTTATAATGTGACAGGATTCTTGCTTTTTATTTTTCTCAAAACAAAACGCCTGACAACAATCTCTGTGACGCTTCACGCTGCGACCAGGCGGAAATAATCTGCTGATACGATAGGCCGTTTTAATACTTGCACTTAATTTTTTTCTAATGTAATCTGCAAACATTTATTTCGGGTCTTTTTGTTACGCGAAAGGATCTTATCTTTCAACCTTGTCGCTTGTGTATTCAGTGGGCTTAGAATGTGACAAAAAAACACACGACTCCGTTTCGTCTTATAGGGATTGGTTGAGAGACAAACACGTGACTGACGTATTGATCTCTCGATCAATCACAAACATCAAAATTATACATCGTCTTACGAGATCTCTTTGCTACATTCTAATCACACAGTATTAGAAAGGCGATGTCCTGATGTAAGACGCCCTCCGGCCAGGTGGGATGACGATCTGCGAAAGACTGCAGGCAGATGCTGGATGCGGCAAGCTGAAGACAGGGCGCTATGGCGCTCATTAGGGGAGGCCTATGTCCAGCAGTGGACTGATGATTATGATGATTATTATTATTATTTACAAATGTATGTTCTCATGCAATACCAATTTATAAAAAAAAACTACTTGGTTGGCACGTAATGTAATAAGACAAAGGACAAGTCCAAAAACGGGCCTAAAATTCTAACCAAGACTATTAGGATAGAACTCTTAAAAACTAGCCTTTTACAATAAGTCGTATAATTTTAAACACCTTTGATTTTGAGATTTATGTAATTTTACCTTCGGTACTTAAAATGTCACTTAATATGAACGTATTTAAAAAGGTTACTTATAAACGGAGGGGTTTAAAACATTTTTTAATGGATCCAATATTCATATTTTGGCCCTTTAATATCCCTAAAGTTTGAGCCTGGTTAGATTTTGAGCCTCCATACCTACAAAAAGCGGACATCTCCTTTCTAAAACAAAAGTGTGGAGTCATTTGATGCATTTTTTATTTAACGCCCTGTATAAACGTTGTAAGACAACTTTTTTCCCAGCGGAAGGTGAGACAAACACGTTCAGTTTCTCGAACCCGGTGTACTCGCCGACCGCACCGACGGCGCCCATCGCGGAAGCGGAGCCCTCGTCGGCCTCGCCCTCCGCACTGCGCACACCGCGGCCCTCGTACAAAGTCGAAGATGTTGTTATTGAATCACCGGAACGACCTACAACATGGAAGGCCTTAAAACGTATCACCACTGTTTAGCATAATATTTATTTATTTGCCTTAATTTCAAGCGTTTTACATAACGCACTCTTAATAAAACAATCACCTAATCCAAAATGTTGGTTAGATGAGTTTTAGCAAAATATGGACCCTAAAGGGCAAGCTGCATCGACGAAGAGAAAAAATGCGTCTATTTAACATTGGGAATAATTTGCGATAATATTTCATCTATTATAATGTTTTGTGTCTATAATAAAATACAAGCATAGTGTTCTAAGCTCTAACCATAGCGCGTATCATAGTGTAATTTCTACACATAATTATTTTCAGGCGGAGTACTGGCGAGATGGGCCGTGGCGCGGGCTATATATCCCTATATGGTGTCCATTGGCTTAGTTTATTTTACCACATTGAGCTTGTATCCTGGGATAACATCGGAGGTGCCCTCGTGCCGGCTCGGCTCCTGGATGCCAATTGTTTTGATGACCGCCTTTAATTTCTTCGATCTTATTGGAAAAGTAAGCACATTTATATGTCGTTTTGCTTATAAGTAGGCAATAGAATTGTTATTATACGAAATTTCGAAAGACACTTCTTACCCACTGACCCATTTTGGCCACTTAGTATACTGTTATCGCACTCTATGTTCACATTGGCTCTACTTACTTCTTTGCCAATACGGCATGACAGTTTTTCGGTAACATGATAAAACGTATTTGGAAAGTATAATAAAAATCATATCACAGTTGTATGTTAAAGTTATTGCTATTAAATTAAATAAAGGCTAATGTTATCATACTTGCTTAAAGAATGAAAATAAATCAATCGTATTTCACATTTCATAATAAATATTAAAAGGTACCTCCTACTGGTACCTACACGTGTGCGAGGTCTCTACATGCCTCTACAGTCTACCTACATGTTTCTTAGTTGTGATTGTCTCAAAGAAAGAGTAAGTTCTGCTTATTCCCTGAAAATAGTAACACTGCGTTGCAGCTTAAATTGGCATAAAAACTAATTTCATTGTGCACGTATTTATAGCTATTTTTGGCAGATAATGACAATGTATTAATATATAACTGTACCTACTAATACGTCGGACACAGAATTCCATCAAGCAGGAAGGTCCTACTTCTATACACCGATCACTCCAAATTATAAATTTGAAGTCTGTAATTGTTTTACATAATTATTATTCCATTATACACGCCGCGCCGTAGTATTGAATATCCATCGAATAATATAAACATACGCAAACACACTCAGTCACGCCTTTTATCCCCGAAGGGGTAAGCAGAGGCGCAACGAGTCCACCCACTTTTTGCCGTTATTCCTTCCATGATGTGATAGGGGGCGAGCCTATCGCCATATCGGGCACAAATTCCAGACTCCGAGCTGATACTGAATATAAAATCTTAATATCACTTTATCCGACCCGGGGATCGAACCCGAGACCTCAGCATTGCAGTCGTACCATAGTACAACTACACCACCGAGGCAGTCGAATAATACAAAGATGTTTTAATACTTTTATAGACACATTGAAAAAGAAACAGTCGAAAGCAGGATTTGAACCCACGACCAAGGAAAAGGTAACGGAGTAACGCTGAGTTAGTAATTGTAATAATTGCTAACAGATGTTGCTAGTCATTTCCTTTAAGAGATCAAATAGGGCACGTGAAATTGTACAGCCGAGAGTAAAATCGAAATAGCCCAATTGGCAGAGCACCGGCATGGTACGCTGGAGGTCGTGGGTTCAAATCCTGCTTTCGAGAAGAATCAAGAAGTGGACGATAGCCTAGTTGGGAATGGAACGGTCTGCCGAGACAATGTCCGGAGGTTCGAAACCCACGGCACACACCTCTAACTTTCCAAAGTTATGTGTGTATTGTTTGTCAATTATCGTTCGCTTTAACAGTGATGGAAAACATCGTGAGGAAACCTACATACCTGAGCATTCTCTATAAGAATTTCAAGGGTATGTGAAGTTTGCCAACCAGCATTAAGCCAGCGTGGTAGACTATGGCCTAAAACCCTCTCAGTAGTAGAGGAGGTCCGTGCTGAGCAGTAGGCAGTATATAATACAGGGTTGATATTATTATATTATATATCCTACTAATATTATAAAGGCGAAAGTTTGTAAGAATGTCTGGATGTATGGATGTTTGTTCCTCTTTCACGCAAAAACTACTGAACGGATTTTGATGAAATTTGGTACACGGGTAGATCATGTCCTGGATTAACACATAAGCTACTTTTTATCCCGGGAAAACATGAAGCGGGACTTTTATCCCCGAAAAACTTATTAACGCGGGCGGAGCCGCGGGCAAAATCTAGTTATATATATAAAGAAGAAATAACCATTTGTTGCAGATAGCGGCGGCGTGGCCGTACGAGTGGAGCCGCAGCCAGCTGCTGATGGCGAGCGGGCTGCGGCTGCTGCTGGTGCCGCTGCTGCTGCTGTGCGCCGCGCCACGACACTCGCCGCACATCGTCGGAGACGTACGGACATTCAACTACTATTACATATACCTGCCTCTACCCAGTGCCGGATTACCCTATAAGCAAATTAAGCAATTGCTTAGGGCATCACGTCTTGGGGGGCACCAGAAACAGCACAAAAGAAATGCTAGCACTTAAAAGTAAAGTTGTTTGAAAATCCGCGCGATTAAACACTGATGTTGATTTACTTATGGTTAGGGGGCCCCACAGGCGTGAATTGCTTAGGGCATCAAGTTGTCTTAATCCGGCACTGCCTCTACCTCGGTGGCGTAGTTGTATTACGGTATGACTGCAATGGGTTAGATTCCCAAATCGGACAAAGTGATATTGGGTTTTTTAAATTTTGTATCAGCCCGGAGTCTGGAATTTGTGCCCGATATGGCGATAGGCTCGCCCCCTATCACATCATGGGAAAAGTGGGTGCACTAGTTGCGCCTCTGCCTACCCCTTCGGGGAAAAATGACGTTCAATGTGTGTGTACACTTTACTGGTGGTAGGTCTCTCGTATGCGAGAGGCCGTCTAGGTTGGTACCACCGCAATGTACATTTCTACCGCCAAGGAACAGTGTGCATGCACTGTTGTGTTCCGGTGTGAAGGACACTGTAGCTAGAGTAATTACTGGGCATTATTAGACTTAAAATCTAATGTCTCAGGGTAACCAGCGCCGTGGAGTGTCAATTTAAATATTTTGTTTGGTGTTGCTAGTTGCTACTGTTTAGGCGCGGTCATATTGCTTACCAGCAGTCGAGCAACATGCTCGTCTCGTTATACAGACGCAATAAAAAAAGAAATATAAACAATAATTACACACAACAACACACATCACGCCCTTATCTCCAGAGGGGTAGGCAGAGATACAACCCAGTGTTCCGTCCCATGACGTGAAAGGAAGCGAGCCTATCACCAAATGGGAAACAAATCCAGGCTGATACTAAGTTGAAAAACCCAATATCACTTTGCCCTACCCAGGCTTCGAACCTGAGAACGCAGAGCGCTACTAACCGCGCACATAATATAACTACGCCACGGAGACAATCAAAAACTATTCTGTTTTATTTTTAAACATGACTAGTCGGAGTATGTTTCTGGTAAATTAGGTACTGTATAGTACACAGGCTAGGTTTCCGGCGATATTCGTTTGAGACCGAAATGTACTAGCAAAATTGATAACTTCTAACATTGCTATTGCGTTTCAGATTGTCATGTTTTATAGCGCCATCTTGATAGAAGTGGCTTACACATATTATGAAACACTGACTACATTATTATTATGAATAGGATTTTGGACTTGTGTGTAAATATGATCGAATAGCGTAGTATAATTGAAATCAATCTCACACCTACGCAAGCAATAATAACAGTAACGCCAAAAATATGCACATCATTTTTTGTAATAGAACTTCAATCAGATTTGATAGAGCTAATATTTTTAAAAATGTAATATTAACAATTACAGATGTACCCCATAATGTTCTCAGTCGTATTGGGTTTCACGAACGGTCTATTCGGATCTGTACCAATGATGATGGCGCCATCTCGCGTGGGACGCGAGTATCGAGAGATAGCTGGTAAGTAATATTTTGTAGAGTTACTGCACAACGTCTACGCTGTGGCGCGACGACGCGTACTTTTGTGGATCGACACATAATAATTTATTCATTGCTAAGTACTTATTTGTTGAAAGAGCCCACACCAAACAATCATTATTACATGGACGACGCACATATCCATCTTTTAGCTCAGGGGGTAAATCAGGCAGTTCTTATAGGTATATATAGAAATCATATGGTAACGTTCCTCTGCGAAAGGGGAAGATCCAGCCTATATGTACAATAAACACAATAATAAATACGTAGGTAGGTATAGAAACTAATGGTGGTAGGTCTTTCATATGTCAGAGTCCGTCTGGGGGGTACCACCGCATTGTCTATTTCTACCGACAAAGAGACAAGTGTGCATGCGCTGTTGTGTTTCGGTTTGAAGAACATTGTAGCCAGTGTAACTACTGGACATAATGAGACTTAACAACTTATAGAGATTGACTTAATGAGACTTAATAACGTTTAGAGATTTAGGTATAGAAATGGTGCCAGAACTGAACTTTCGTAAACATATTGTGGAGATCTGTAAAAAAGCTTTTAGTAATCTCGGTTTCGTTATTAGACAGTGCAGTGATTTTAAAAATATTACTGTAATTAAAATTTTGTTTAATGCTCTCGTACGTAGTTGCCTTGAAACGAACTCCATAATTTGGAGTCCTAACGAAAGTAAATATGTTCTTTTGGTAGAGAAAATTCAAAATAAATTTACACGTTTTTTATATCTGAAACAGTTTGGAGTATACCCCTACTATCCACTTATGTATCCGAGCTTATTTGTAATGGGTATGGTTGGATTTAGTAGGCTGGAGGTAAGAAGAGAAGTCTCTCTAATTAAATATCTGTGGAAGGTTCTTCGTGGGTGGATCCACCAACCTGATATACTAGCAGCACTTAAACTGTGTGTACCCAATGGTTACGTCTTTTCCCGTCACCGTCCGCCGTTGTTCCTCCTGCCTACCGGTAGGACTAACCTATCTCACTACGCTCCCTTAACACGGGCTATTCAATTTCTAAACTTTATTTCACAGGACATTGATATATTTCACTGTAGCCTACCGAAGTTCATTGAAGCAGCATATAAATGTGTAGAACAAAGATAAAAAATGTAATTTACTAATAATATGAAGGAGATGCTTATATCATGTATTACTTATAGCATCGTATTGGTTGTAAACTGTAATTGATGTTATAATTTAGTGTAATAAATAAATAAATAAATAAATGTCTCAGGATGACGAGCGCTGTGGAATGCCACACAGTACTTAGTAACTCAAGGTGCTGGATGGTGTTTCTATTGTTTATGGGCGGTCGTATCTCTTACCATCAGGCGAACGGCATGCTCGTCTCGTCATTCGTTGCCAATAAAAAAAAAGTAAATCCCAGGGGAGCACCTGCCTTACCCAGACACATCCATACCATCGCGGTTTAGCCGGTCCAAAAAAAGTACATAAATCATTTTTGGATATTAAAATTTAGACAATCAGTGTGCTGGGCTACTACTTTAGTCTTAACCTCATCATCCATTTATCATCATGACATACTTTCATAACACAATCTAACACGTTAAGATATTGCTCACAAATAATAACTTTTTAATTGATATAAATGGAAAAATAATGATTATTTTAATAAGCACGCGTTGTACAGCGTGGTCATTTACACAAGACGGAGAAATAAAGTTTAATAAAAAAATAACATTCACGGAATTCACGCATTGTCAGCTTATTTAAACAAAGATAACGTCGTACATTGAACTCTTAAACAAAATACAAAGAAATAGCAGATAGTAATCACGACATAGTGGAGTGTTATTAGATTGTCAATTTCATCTTATCACCAACACTTTAGTTAGGTATGAGACGCGTTAATTAAGATAACTAAAAATTATAAACCATATCCGCTACATGCAACTTTTCCGCAACATACGTAAAATAGGTAGGTTGCACATAATTTTTATTTAAACAGTTTGTACAAATGTAAAGTACAGGCGGACTTAATGCCTGAGAGCATTTTCTCCCAGGCAGCCTTAAGGTGGTGCAAAGAGACGGAGGCAGATATGCCTATACTATAAATAATGAAAGAAGAATAAAAATGAGAATAAATATACAATAATAATTATTAACCATAAGACTTACATATATGCTAATTATATAACTGTGTACTTACATAAATAATTATTTAAAATATATACATAAACAAGTATATACATAAATAAATACGTATACTAATAAGCTAATGAGAATCTGCTACTTCGGCGAGGAGTAATTGCCGAACTCTCACTTTAATGCCATCCGTGTCGTACACCTGATTTCGAACGGGAGTGCGAACATACCTTCATACCGCTATGCAAGTGATCACTTTAAGGTAAAACTAACAATAATCTTCTACTAATTTTCTGGCACTTTTATGGGGGTGGCAAGATGCGTACAATAGATTCTGTTCCAAATTTGTCTTTGGTCTTATACACAACTGCTACGGTACCTACACAAGTAGATAATACTTACTTATTAAGAGTTTTTCCTCCTTGCGTTGTGGGGCGAAAACCCACGCTACGCCTCTGGTATCACCCCATCATTAGTGAGGTCAATAGAAGGTATCCTGATCAAGTTGCACCGGGTGCCTCATAAAATTAAGGCCCGCCACTGCTGAAGCACAAATATAAATACAATAAACCCAGGAAGCATTACTTCGATGTCATCCTTGATCTGCGGCTGATACCCGGAATTTGAGATGTGGCCTTAGCTTCAACGAAACTGCAAGCATTGAATTATAATGAGCTATGCCTGCGAACATAACATGATAGGTATATAAAATCTTTAAGTTTGTTACTTATTCTCCACGTATCACGATATTATCTTAGGAGTCACATTCATGGACCAATTAGTTATTAATGTCGATTTTAAGTTGTAGAGATAACGATGTTATCATGATATTACCTTAGGAGTCACATTCATGGATCAATTAGTTATTAATTTCGATTTCAAGTTGTAGAGATAAAAATGGAGATTATAGACCTAGACCTATATTGTTGTCATTTATTGGAAAAAAGTAAAAATACTATTATTATTTGTTCCAACTCAAATTATTTTTAAAAAATCTGTCTTACAAATATTTAAAATTAATACTAAAATAAATATCACAAGAATCGTTATTAAATACAAAAATTACCAGGGGTTTCGAAACTAGGCGAGGCCTGAGAGGCTACTGCGAAAAACGAAATCCGAAACGTCGGTCCGAAACGAAGAAACGACGAACTTCGGATTTAACCTTACTACCAAATTACTTCGGATCCGTCACCGTTGAACGAAGGTTTCACGCAGTTTGCGACGCTTCCGACTTCGCTCAACACTTTCGTCACGCAACAACTCTTCATAAAGAAGGATCCGTAACACTTCGTAGTAAGAAAACGTGCGATCCGTCACCCGAAACTACGGATTTCGTTTTTCGCAGTAGCCTCTCTGTATCTTGGTAATCAACATTCAAGTTACATAATATCTCTCGTCAGTCAGGACGCTATCTAGATCCAACGTCATTTACCATCACGTGCAGTGGGGTCACGTTGTCAAGCTAGCATACATGGTAATTTTGACATTATGTTACTAAATCCAATCACATACTTATCTCCACGAAGTAAAGATCTTTCTCTGTTCTATGCTTATCTCCATGAAAATAGCACTTTCCATTCACTTATTTTAACCATAGACGTAAAATAAAAAAGTGTACGTTTTGAACAAAATAAATATCAATAAAAAGTAATTTTAAATGTACACGCATTGACGCCATTACGTACCTACTTTCGTTGCTGCGGCAACATTACACTTTCAGTCAGAAATACACTCACGCACACGCCATATTCGCACTAAACTACAAAATGATAACAAAATCAGGAAAGTACAATTAACATTTTTGACGAAAATATTAGTTTTTCATGGATGATTTTTGGTATAATGTTAGCAGAGGGAAAGACTTGTATGTGGTTTCATTTATTAACGCGATTTCAAAATAACCCTGTACATAAAAAAAAAACTATTTACTGTATTTTATCTGTGCAGGTAACGTAATGACTCTGTCGTACAACGGCGGGCTACTATCGGGATCGCTAGTATCGTACCTACTGCTGAGCATGCTGGGCCCGGCGGGAGAGACGCCGGACTGCCGCGTGTACCCGACGCCGCTGCTACCCACGCGGCCCACCCACACCACACTCTCGACGCTCTCCACACTCTCTACACTCCCCATAAACGCGTACACCACGCCCATGACCAACACCACTACGCTTACTATGTCACATTAGTATCATGCGTGTTCAGGGTCTTCAAGCGGAGTGGGGAAGCCGTTATTCAGGCCGGCATAATTGTGCAGACCGTTAAGAGATACTTTCATCCGTTGATAAACATTTTCCTTGGGCTTCACTTCTCTTGACACTAGTGGTGAAGTCACTTAGCCACATATTATGTTCATAAAAAGAGTTCGGATCGCGGGGTAAGTCTTGATTCAAATTAATGTGCTTTAACTTCTAAAACGAAGCTTGAAGTAAATATACCAACATTTTAGGCTTCTGAATCAGTGTTACGTATTAGCAGACCTGAAACAGTGGTCTTGGTCCGTGAGCCGAGCTTACCCCAACGCATCCGGAAGGAGTCGTCAACAATCCCGAGGTAGGATCAAGCCACGATCATCGTTTCCGTAAGCAGTTGACACTGTTTTAATAGTATTGCATCTTATTTAGCTAGTATATTTGGCCACGCACACGTGAGTAGTCCATGATAAAATAGTACCACGTCAAGTAGCCCAGGCAAGCCCGGAAAAAATCCGATCGCCGGGTTGAATAACAAATATCGCACTTTATTGTACTAATCAAAACCCTGCAGTGGCCGTGTTTGTCATATTAGCGATTGGCGTCGACGATACCACGAGACTGGTCAGTGTTTTGCCGTCCATTCCGTTATTGCAGTGGGAATAGATATAGGTACAATAAAGTACAAAAAATTCAAAAACAGGCTCGGGCTGTTTGAGAACCGATCATCTCATTAGGACCTTAAGTCAGGCAGGGTATATAGTGGTAGTTTTCTAAGCGCTAAACCACAAATCGACCTCTGCAACGTCTCTACACGACCGTCTCGACAAAGATCAACCTTAACAGAAGTGCGAACGAATAGTAAAGTTGGATAATGATTTACAATATGATCATATTTCAGCTATTATTTTTTTAACAAAATTAAAAATTTTCATCATTTCAAAACACTTTATATTTTAAACAAATTGTCAGAGACTTTAAAACTATTTATCAGATTTTTCAATCACCATACAGATAATTTTCTGTTTTAGGCAATTTCGGACATGTACCCACCTAAATGTCTTAATGAATTTGTTGAACTTGATGAATGGCTTTTTTAAAGTTAAATAAATTTTAAAGGGACATAAAATCCTCCAACTAGATATTTTATTCAATGCCTTATACTTAATGAAAAAATCGCGCATAGCTACATAAATAAGCAGGAGTTATCCTATTATACTATAATAATATGTAGAGACTACTGAATTAGAGACTACTGAAAAATAACCCAAGTACAATACGTATGTGATTCAAGGTGATCTGCTCGCATTCATGTAATATTCGTTTAGTACAATGTTCTAATGAGTGTATTTGTCTGTGTCAGAACCTTTACAAACATGGCAGCGGAAGCCATAAACTATTATATTATATCAACGTATCGGAGTAAATGGAAAACTTTTGAAGTGTGAGATTTACCATAAGTTTTAACTGTTACCAAGTGATATTATATAAAAACTTAAATTCAACAAGTTTTGGATATAATGTACATCAATAACTTTCAACTACTTCTAAAAATATGTATGTGCAGTAAATATAAACATAAAAATTCACACCGCTTTACAAGTAGATGTTAAATCATTAAATATGTTATGATATTTAACACATAAAGTAAATGAGAAAATATTGTTGTAATTAGTAATCCATTGAGCGCACTCGTACCTGCATCATAATAAATAATTATTGTGTTTAAAACTGATTAGTTTGGTCGTATTTGCCCTATTTGATACATAATAAAGATAGCAACTTATATTTAAATCTTGACTGTAAAAACTGTCTTAATTTTTCAAACATCCCGACATAACTGTGGCGACTGGCGAAATATAACAATCTTTCTTGTTCGATACTATATCTTGACGTCACTTCTTATCACATCAGAGGCAATGGAGTATCGCAGTGTCTAAAAAAATCTATATTCTACAATATCAAATTATATTTTATATTTATTATTTTTGTCGATTTTACATAATCATGGAATGTAAGTACTTGGGTACTATTCTTGGAAACATAATATAATTTAACACCATTTAATTAGGTTGTTTTTATGTTTTAAAGGATCTAGATACACAGTAACACATTATAAACAAATTAAATGTTATTTTTCATCCTTTTAATATGAATATTTTACGTCAACGCCATGTTACCAAGTATCGTTGGGCTGAAAATGAGATTGCGCCACCAGATGGCAGAGCTTACGACGTGCATGCCCCATTTCTAAAAAAAAGGGTGTCTTTGCAAAATAATGGCAGTAGTATGCATAACTTATATATAGTTATACATTTTATGGAATAAATTAATGTTATCTTTTTTGTACAGTTAGCAAAAATATTTTATATTAAAGCGATAATTGAATATCATGATGATAGACTGAGACTAATGATATGAATGTTCAATGTAGTAGCGTATAGATTTAGAACTGGTTTGATGTAAATAACTTTATTAGTGTAAAGCTATCCCGTTACTCAGCAATTTGTTTCGAATAAAATTTTATTGTTTGGTAAAATATAATTACAATGTAAATATTTTCCTGATACACACACTTTAGTACATAATATTTTTTTGTAAATGAAATTCCAGTTCAAAACAGAAATCATTTTCTTAATAAATAATGTTAAGTTTTTTCCAACCATAACCATATAGTATAGATATGTTGGTAGATAATATAGCGCTTTTCAAAAATTTTCTTTATAATATCTCCGTGCGCTAATTAAATATCAACCAACGCTTTTATAGAATTTATACGAATACAAAACACTCTTACACATCGTCTACGTTTTATGCTAGCTAATAGTCATGTTAAACTTCACTACTCAGTGACAAATCAATCAACATGAATAATAATAAGTATATGAATGACGTAGGTACATAACCGGATATTAAATCAATGAAACATGTATTTCCGTTCGAACATTTTCTCTAATTTCATATTATGATATAATATTGTCTTTCATTAATTAATGTTTAATAAAAGAATATTGTTATGTTTTATTCGACCATGTCGGAACTGGAGTGTCTTCTTCAAGCCTATCATACCTACTGTAAAACCATTTACCTCTTATAATCATTTTAAACAATATTTTAACTAATCACTACTCATTAATACTTTTTGCTAGTTTCATTACATTAAATTTGTGAAATAGAACACTGATTAGTTAAAACACTGTTTCAGTAAGGGTGTTAATGTTTGTACCTTCCACTAATTAGGACTATTATAATTGTTAGCACAACTTGTCTGTACTTGCTGGATAAAAGAATACTAAATATGATGAAATTAAATCCCATGTTTAATTTTTTCAATTAAGTACTACGTAGATATAAAATTAGGAATAAACAAAAAACACATATATTATAATAGTATGCAAGCGGCGAAACTAGTAACTTTCCTAGCAACCTAATCTATACTAATATTATAAAGCTGAAGAGTTTGTTTGTTTGTTTGTTTGTTTGTTTGTTTGTTTGTTTGAACGCGCTAATCTCAGGAACTACTGGTTCGAATTGAAAAATTCTTTTTGTGTTGAATAGACCATTTATCGAGGAAGGCTATAGGCTATATAACATCACGATGCAACTATTAGGAGCGAAGAAATAATGGAAAATGTGAAAAATGCGGGGAAAATTATTCATCCTTGAGGGCTTCCATTGCGTGCGCTGCGAAAACGGTTCAAGATACCAAAAATATATGTATGAAAGAATTATTCCTCTTGAAATGATCTAAAAAAAAGTCCGCGACAGTATATGTCTATCTTTTAAGATTAACTCTCTAGAACCGTTTTTATGGTAATCAAATTTGGTCGAAATTAATGCATTATTTGTTAAGAGTTGTATCAACGCCATAATATTAATCTTTATCCAAATAAATGTGTTGGATAGAGTGATGCAACGGGAAGGTTTTTATGTATGTACTTTTAGCCCGGAAAAACTTATTTCTTATATAAAAAAAAATCAATCCGCGACCCAAAAAACCTTCTGAAGGTAAAGGCACTAAACATGTTTTCCGTGTATCTTTTAGAATTACAGTACTTTGGCCCAGGCATCCTTGCGTTGGGGGCCGATCCCCGGATCAGGGAGATGAACACATGTTTGGCGGTCTTTTTGCATCGGAACTGAGGTTTAAAATAGACTCTACAGTAAAACAGATCATCGTCAGTATCAACCAGGGTCCATCCTGGTTTGGGAGCGAGATAACTAACGAACTTCGTTTATGCAAACCCGTAATAAATAAACTACGCAATATCTACACGTGTGTATATTCTGTAACTACTTATTAAATTTACGTAATGTAAACTATTTTTAAAACATAAGGTGCTACCCGTGCGTGCTCTACTGATACCGAATATACTGATAAACTATGATGGACATAAAGGTCAAATTGCCCTTTTTATATGGTTTTAATTATTCGGAATCGTCAACAATAATCATTGTTTATGTAATAAAAAGGCCAGAACAAATGTGCTATCTTTTTAATTACAAATAGAGCATGTTATAATATATTTTAAGTGTATAGAAACACAGTATTAAAGTAACGTTATCTTCTATAATTTCATTGACTAGTAAGGGCAATGTACTATAGACGTCTCGATTCTCGTGCCATTATAAAATTATGATTCTTGACATTTAAGACTGTATTAAAGTGTATTTACTACTGACATTAATAATGAAAGTCTCGCTATTCTTGGTACATCAAACGTTATATGATAATGCGTACTGAACGCAATTGATGTATTTAGTAAATAAGATATTGCTCGTGGCTGCGCCGCGCCGGCGTAAAAAGCTTTTCCCGCTACAAAAGCTCTGAAAACAAGGAACTACGCCAGTGCCATCATTAAAAAATAAACCATACCATTGATCCGCATTGGGGCACATTAACGGGATAAAAGTACCCTATGTGTTAATCCAGGTTATGATCTAACCGTGTAGGTACTAAATTTCATCCTAATTCGTTCAGTAGTTTTTGCGTTTACTTCTAACAAACACAAAAAATCTCATTTAATTTACGAATTAAAATAGTAAGATTGTATATGTATGCTGTTCATTATTTTTTTATTATGCAAATTCTTTTAAAGATGACATTGAAATTTCAACAATGTTAGGTATTTAAAATATTTTTAAAGGCATTGCTAATGTAAGTAATTTCATTTAATAATACATGTGAAATAATAACAATTAAGTAAGTACTTAATTAGTTGGGTACCTACTACATGTTTAATAATGCATTCTAGTAAATTTATAGGTATTTTAGACTAACAATAGGTATTTACTAGGGCTTTCAATCCGAGACTCTGTGTCGAATATTGCGTGTCTCGACGATTTTTTTGTATTTTGAGACTCGACATTTCTGCCTCCAGTCTCGGAAATAACTTTAATTGTGTTCATGAATTTTAGTATGAATTTCTAGATGTAGCCTTGTGTTTGTAAAATTCATTCTATTGTATTTTGTCCCTATACAAAGGTGATGTGTGTGCATTAGCTTACATAACTCATCTAACTTTGTATGCAGAAGACTTGGAAAAAATAAATATAAAGTTGAAATGGACAATTGATGACAAAAAAGTAAGCCCGGAGTTTCTTTCTGCCTCTCTTCTTCGGGTAGTCATCGCTTAGGTAGCTAGTGAAAGGCTGGTAGGTTGCTTTTTTAACATCTCTTTCCTGCCAGCCCGAGCTTGGCTTCTTGATTTATTTTTCATTGCTTTTGCTCCCTATGAGAAAGACAGTAGTTATATAAGTGATGTTTTATAATAATGATTATCAGTAATTGAATGTATCTTGACTTATCATAAGTGCAACAATGTTCGCCTACGTGATGAATAAAGTACCTACCTATTTTATTTTATTTTAAATTAGATGGCGCTGGCGTCGTACTGTATTTTAGGGACTTTTGTAGCGGGAAAGGCTTTCAACGCAAGCGAAGCCGCGAGCAACACTTAGTTGAACATAAAATCAAATCCTAGCTTATATAACATTATAGTTATATCGAAGGTCGCGGAGCGCACATGTGCATACTACCGTAACTTTCGTAGGTGTCGGCTCTTGGTCAAAGTCCCCCGAATGAGACTCGAATAAAATGTCAAATAAGCATGAAACACTACGTGGCACTCCACGTAGTGTTTCATGCTTATGTCCACGCCATCTGCAGGCCCGCATTAAGAGTCTGGAGATCGTCTCTTCTACGTTATTGCGAGAAGGGAGTCATTTACTATAGCGCGACAAGTTTCGATCCTAAAAACCCGGGACGCGAGACAGTTATAAATACAAAAAGTCCCGATACTGATCTAAACTATAGCTACGTACTGCTGGCTTAGAAGCACAGATATCTCAGATATCAAACGAGATTTATTGCCTTTAATATTATAAAATAAAGCCCCGCCGCGTCTCTCTGTCTGTCTTAATGCCAAGTAACTCAAAAACTACCGACCAGATTTGGTATTGAGATAATTTCTTATGACCCTATGGACTCTGGAAAGGCCATAGGCTACTCTTTATCCCGAAAAAACTGTTTCACACGGTCGAAGCGGCGAGCAAAAGCTGTTTTGTAATAAAATCAAATCTCTTTGAAAGTACATCCAGTGCTGTTTGATGTTTACGTGACAGCTATAAAAATTAAAAAAGTCTCATAAATAATTGGTAATTATACTTACATATGAGTTTATAACAGTAAGATCAATAAAGTACTTTGTTGATATATCTTGTATTTACTGCCAGAAAAGTCTGTGAGTCGTCTATCGTGGCCTATGATTATAATAACTATTTTTGTAATACTTAGTCTCGAAAGTTTCGTTTTTTCCGAGACCGGAGCGAGTCGCGATTTTTTCCCAAGACTCATAAATGTAACGAGACTGAAAGCTCTAGTATGTATCTATATAAATTAAAGAAAAACGAATTTAATGATTCAATATAATAATTTAATATTTAAAAGCAATACAATACCAACATTACAAAAGAATGTACATAAAACTACAGAGCGACAAAGGTTGACGATACACCGGTTCATTTCTGACGATTTTGGCGTCGCCACACCGACACTCGTGGGAGATGGTGTTTCATAACATTTTCACTAGGCGGCGTACATCTTCTAAATCTATCTCTTGCGTCGGTGTGTGCGAGAACGATTTGAAGATCTGGAACTCCACTCCATACTGAGATCACTTAACGATGGCGGGGTTTCTGGGAACTGGGCATCCGACGTCCATCGGCAGGAGTCACAAATTAACTTGGACGGCTGCGGCTGCTTTCCAGGGATAGTTGTTGGGCTATACGATTCTAGGATGTGTTTGTAAGCGCACTCCAAGGGCTCCGGGCTGCGACCGCGGGCGGCGCACAGGCGGGCGCGCAGGCACGCGCTGCAGTACCCGCAGGTATCTCCACGTAGCGTACTTCGAACCATTATGAATTTGTTGAGGTGTTTTAAGTATGGGCGCACTTATAGAACTGATGCGTGCGGATACAACGCGTTATATTTATGCGCACAACTGGAGCGAGTGGCGTCGCGCACGCGCCTCTACGATAACCCCAAGTCCGGCGCCAATACTACCATTTACTGTCTTAATGACAATGATGACAGCGAAACTCATTTATTTTGTCATGAAAGTGAGTAAATAGAGATGCCAATATAAAATAGGGCCCGTAACTAAGTCAACATTCACTATCTCACTACTCGCTACTGGACAGGTTGCAATTTTAAACAAATATATAGGTACATCATTCGAAATTATAATTTACAATCGGTAGATAATATTTACTTGGTATTAATTTAACAAAGGCCCTTCAAGCATGAGCTTGAAACATGATCTCGACTGTTGAGATTTGCGCCGCGCTGGTAAGGTTTTTCAAGCCTCTCACCACATCCTCGCATTGTATCTTGGGAGATAACAATGATAATTTAGTTTTTACCTCAGACTTTTGGCAAATAAGTAAGTGCACACTGCACACACACACACACACACATTCACGCCTTTTATCCCGGAAAGGGTAAGCAGAGACGCAACTAGTGCACCCACTTTTCGCGGTGCGTATTCCGTCCCATGATGTGATAGAGGGTGAGCCTATCGCCATATCACTTTGCCCGACCCGGGGATCGAACCCGATATCTCAGTATTGCAGTCGTACCGTAATACAATTACGCCACCGAGGCAGGCAGTAAATAAATGGTCAAAGAATAAATACGGTACACGTCTTTGGAACATTTAAACTTACTCAGGCAGCTAAGCAAATCATTACCGTTTAACATTGATGTATTAAAAACCCGTTTAATGATAAAATATTTGGTGAAAACGAAGATGAGTGGCAAAGTTTTTCTTAAAGAAAATTCATAAATCTAAACAACTTTTAATCCATCATATTTCGGGCAAAATAACTGGGGTGTTAAATCGATGCACATCGAGGTGCTCTATAGACCTGCTTCAGTTGGAGACTGTATCGTGTTACACCCTGTAATCTGTATATATTATAAAATATGTGTTATAAATAAATTAAATAAAAATAAATATTAATTGCTAATTTTCGATCTGGTAGTTTCAAACAATATACCTATTAGCTAACGTAAAATAAATTAAATTGAAACGTTTAATATAAATGAATTACGGTCGAATTTAACCACCGGACGATTAGTGGTATAATATTATATTCACATTATTATCAATTATGTCTATAAGCTGGAGAGGCGTTTAGATGACGTGAACGATTGCTCCAGATCGCTACCGGTAAGCACTAGTTTGTCAACCTCATTACTGATCGTAATACAATTATTGCAGTGTTAAATATTATCTATTATTGTTCAGTTATCTAGTGTCAACTAGTAAGGTATTCTTGAATTGCCTATTTGTACAACACTTTATTAAATACCAATGCAAACTTCTAGAGCTAAAAGTTAAGAGGTGATAAAGTTTTTTAAATAAACTTTCTAATTTATTTATCATAAATGTTTTCTTTTGTTTTATGGCCTCGTCCTACTGTTATTTATAAATTACGTTACTTCAAAAATTGTGATAAAATCTAAATACCAACGTTAGATACATTAATTTTTTGCTTCATCCAAGTTCTTAATTTAGTAACTGAGTAGGTGAGGATTTTTTTTGTTATGTATCCATAATTTGTTTCAACAATAAGCAATTAAGAATACAAAACGCTAAAGTAAAAACACACAAAATTAATATTTAAATTAGACATCATTAGATATTAATAAAAACATACTAGTGTTTATGAAAAATGTAACAATCTCGGCGGACCACCGGAAGGAGGCCAATAGAGGAACTCATTAACTATTTTATGTAGATTTAACCCTATAACATGTAGCTCGAAGTTATTGGATTTCTTCGGAAATAAACATCTTAGTAAAACCAATGTCTGCAGGTAAATAATTGACGGCCGATTTCGTAGTTAGCGATTGGGATCGTTTGTTATAATTGGTTCGTCGGAAAGTGCACATTTTATGGAAATCTGATTTAAAATATCGAGATTCATTTCAAATAATCAATATTAACAAAATAAACTTTAATCACTTTACAACTATGTCATACCATATCAGCCCTGTATTACATACTGCCCACTACTGAGCACGGGCGTCCCCTACAACCGAGAAGATTAAGGCCTTAGTCCACCACGCTGGCCTAGTACGGGTTGGCAGACTTCACATACCTTCGAAATTCAGAGAACTTCTCAGGTATGCAGGTTTCCTCGCGATGTTTTCGTTCACCCTTAAAGCGAGCGATAATTGACAAAGAATACACACATAATTTTTTAGTAGTCAGAGGTGTGTGCCCTTGGGTTTGAGCCTGCGGACATTCGTCTCGACGGTCCATTCCACTCCCAACTAGGCTATCGCCGAGTGCAATACAAGTATGCATTGTATGGCAATTCAAAATATTTTTAGACACACACACTTGAATCAATTTATCATACATTTTGCAACGTAGTATAAATTCCATGTAATCCATTATCATTAGCGTTACCTAATGTCAATTAAAAAGACTTTTCTAGAATTGTATTCTGGAATAAAAGCTTGACGAAGCTGTGCTTATCTATCGAGCGACATCGTGTAAACAACGTTATTTATAAAGGCCTGCATATAACTTGACCACTGACCCTGTAGATCTATCCGGACTTTTCATAGATTTCTTTCGTGTGGTTTTGCCACACACCGTGTTGGGATAATGCATAACTACTTTGTAAGGTACTCTTTATTATGCATAGATAAGTCAAGATATGTTGATATCAGAAACGAATTTAGGTACGTAGATGTTATTAAAGGATCTGACTAGCTATTAAATAGTATATTATCACTAAATGAATACATAACTTCACACCGATCTTTTCGCAGACGTGCATTTACGAGCTACGCGACGGTTCGCTCAATATATTTCTGTTCCAAAATCATACTAAAGGTAGTGATTAAATATTTAATAATCTCTTTATTATTTACAAGAATATTACACTTTCGAGTCATATTTTAACTTCACACAAGTACATTACTTCACTATTGTCATATTGATGTGAGCTTGCCAGTGCTGTAATTAGGGCGGTGCCAGCGGTGCCCAGGCAGTGGGCGAAATAATCACACCAGTACAAAGTTTTAGGTCATGCATGGGCGAATAAAGGGCTAGTTGCAGCACTGGAACTTGCATGAAAGTTTCATTATTACTAGAGACCAGATAATATGCACGAAGGTATGCACGAAAATATGTATGAAAAACGTCAAAATAAACAACATCAATTGATTAAACGTAACTATTTATATTTTTTTTGTTCAGGCGCCACGGTGCGCCGACGTTCCGTCTGACACAGATGCTGTCCGGCCACGGGTGTTTTGGCTCGTTTCTGTGTCGGATCGGAAAGAAGTCCGCCGTGTGCCATCATTGTGGCAACGGCCGCGAGGACACAGTCCAACACCCTCTCGAGGAGTGCCCAGCCTGGAACCTACAACGCAGCGCTCTTAGAGCAGTCGTCGGAGGAGATCTCTCGCTGCCGGCCGTGGTGTCTGCCATGGTCGGCGGCTGGAGGTCTATCTATCTTGCTGGAGAGCTATCTTTGTGCAACTAGATACCCCTGGGCCGTCCCGTAGGCGCCGAAGAAGGCCACCGCGAGTTTTGGTTGGTATGCCGGTGTAGGGTGTACATAGTGTTAGGGACTCGGTCCAATGCTCGCTCGGATGAAGCTATACTCCCGAGTGTCGACATTGGGCCATAAGACTGTGTGAAACCAACAACCGTTCCACTCACCCCCCAGTGGTGGTACCGATTACGCGTTTTTCCTCGCGATAAAAAAAAAAGGCAAGTAGTTCACGCGAACGAAGTCGCGGGCAACCGCTAGTTAAATTATATATGACAAAGTTTATTTAACATTTCAAAAAAGAAATTGTTTCTTACGAATTCTTAAAATACTTTGATATTCTGTTGCTACGGAATTATTTATTAGCAATTAAAATTATTTTTCGACACAATTTGTTATTGTTGAAGATAGCGTTATCATTCTGATAATGTAATTATAATTAGCTCGAATACAGTCATTTTTAACTCTAGCCAAAACAGGAATTGTTGCTAATACGATTTTAATAATATTTTTGTATTTATGCTTAAATATAACATTAAATGTAGAATTAAGACGATAAAAATAACTAAAATAAACTTATCTTCACAAAGAATTAGAATATGATTTTTTAGGATAAAAATAAATTACCGCAAGCAAATGCACTGTATTATGTATAATACGTACTTGCCCACTGCTGAGCACGGGCCTACGCTACTACTGAGGGGTTAAGGCCTTAGTCCACTACGCTGGCCTAGTGCGGGTTGGCAGATTTCACATACCCTTCTAAGTTCTTAAGGAGAATTCTCAGGTACGTAGGTTTCCTCACGATGGTTTCCTTCATCGTTAAAGCGAACGATAATTAATAAACAATACACACATGACTTCTAAAAGGTAGAGATGTGTGCCTTGGGTTTTGAACCTCCGGACATTGTCTCGACAAACTGTTCCATTCCCAACTAGGCTATCGTCCACTTAAAGCAAGTAAATTTGACCGCTCATTCCCTTAATCGTCTTGGTCACCAGCCACCAGAGCAAGCTGCGCTAATCGCGTCGACACATGAGTTCGTAATGTCAATGACGCCATTTTTAAAATGGCGGACCCGCAACTAAATATGGGAAAAGATGGAAAACGTACAACGCACAGGAACATAACAAAGATGAGATTATGAGATAAAATACAGTCGTCCAAACTTGCATTAACACTGTTATTACGAGTGTTTGTGTACCATGAAGTTGTATAAACGGAAGTACATAATTCCATGGACGTAACATATATTTTTTTTCGTGACGTTCTAACTTAATCTAATTATAATGACTTTCTCTGGGCGGAGGAACAGCCTCTTAGGGAATAATTGCTCTCTTTTCCACAATAAAAAAAAAATGAAAGTAGATTTTAGTTTTTTTTTCTGTGCAAAATTTAATCCAAATCAAGTCAACTGTTAATAAGTTTACTTATAACATCTAAACATGTTGACAAACTCTCATAATATGGATAAAATATAACTAGAAGTGTAAATATAAAATGAGATATTTATCCGAGTCATTATGTATTTCACAAAGTAATAAGTACCCTAATTTTAGTATTAGGGGAAACAATTTGATCGCTTAACACGAACATATTTGATAATACTATACATTAATTAATTTAGTTAATAATTTTTAAATAACTAATTCGATGCAATCCTTACAAGTGTGTTTAAAAGAGCAACATTAACCGATTGGCTACGACAAATGCAATGGACTCAGCTACGACTGGCGAAAAACGCGACCCACTTTCATAGGAAATTTGAAACCAACTTTAAATTATATTAAATACTAGCTTTTGCCTGCGGCTCCGCCCGCATCAAAAAGTTCTTTCGGGATAAAAGTCACCCTTTATATTTTCCCGGGATAAAAAGTAGCCTATGTTTTAATCCAGGACATGATCTACACGTGTGCCAAATTTCGTCGAAATCCGTTCAGTAGTTTTTGTGTGAAAGAGTAACAAACATACATCCATACATTCTTACAAACTTTCGTGTTTATAATAATAGTAGGATGTTGAGTTTTCCCAACTTGGGCTTACATTATAGCTATAATATTTTTTTCTCTTTATTGTAATCGTAGTGTAAGTCTGCTCGCCCTGTGGATTGGGGACGTTTGGAGAATTCCACCACGGTATCTCCTGCCTGTCGTAAAAGGCGACTAATAGGGGCGTCCGGGGGTCACGGGTGGGCGGGAGCAGCCGCCCACCTATTAGT
The DNA here is from genome assembly GCA_949316025.1 of Lapara coniferarum. NCBI lineage: Eukaryota > Metazoa > Arthropoda > Insecta > Lepidoptera > Sphingidae > Lapara > Lapara coniferarum. The sequence goes on from OX438924.1 coordinate 9,784,441, forward strand.
CTAGCCAACTTCTGTGACCCCCGTGATGGACGGCAGCGTGTCTCACGCTGCCTCGGACGCCAAGGGCGTCCTTCGGTGTACGGGGGCTTCTGAGCCCCCGCAACAACAGGAGAAGAACCGCAACAGCGGTACGCGCAGGGGCGGTTGCGGATGACAACTTAGACGTGAGTCGGAGGAAGCCCGCAGCCGTCCCTAATGCGCCGAAGATGGCTTTAAAAAAAAAAAAGTGTAAGTCTGCTGGAAAACCTAATAAATAAATAGGAATTTTGAATTTTTCTTACGGGTTTATCAAATCTAAGTGCTTTTTCCGCACGGCTCGCCGCAAAGCCTATGGTCGTAACCAAGCGACAAGATAGACAGTACAAATATCGTATTTCTTTTTTTTTTTTGTTAATGGCCCTACTGCCAGTAGCCTGACGCGAGTCGGCTTTTTTGGCCGCACCGGTTTTTAGGGTGAACGCAGAAGGCGCTTGAATTAAGTGACCATGCAGAGGGCAACCCACTAACGGGTTACGAACCTCGGCTTAGGATTGGTTTTTAGGCCTAATCCTATTAGATTGTGTTGTCATCGGCACGCGGGCCGGAACTGTTAGAGGGGTCGAGGGGGTGACGGGGAACGCAGCGAGGTCCTCGAGGCGAGGACGGAACTGCAGTCTTGTGGAGTGTTGCAGTTTCAAGAACTCGTTCTTACGGCGGATGGCCAATGGGGCTAGATTGTGAATAAAAGACACGATGCGTCTTCGCTTCGTTTTATTGTGATTGGTTGAGTGACTGACGTATCGGTATTTTGATGTTTGTGATTGATCGAGAGACCGACACGTCAGTCCCTCAACAAATCACAATAAAAAGAAGCGGAGACGCATCGTGTTTTTTGTTTCACGTCCTAGCCCCACAGAGTGATTTCGTCCTCTGGATCGGTTAATACGGAACGCGGCCGTCTCCATTTGACGCAGTCGAATGGAGTATATATTGATGCTTTACGGATTAATGTGTTCGGGTGATTTACCGCCCGATCGAAGAAGCGTCTGCTGGCCATATGCATGAAATGCCTGATGGTCGGCATGTTGGTGTCCACGTGGAGGTTGCGGTTGCGAACGTACCACGGGGCACCAAGAGCATGTCTGAGCATTCTATTTTGTAAGACTTGCATACGCTGAAAACGAGCAGGCGGTAAATGGGCGAATACGGGCGATGCGTACGTCATGATAGGTCGAATGCAAGTCGTAAAGATCCTAATCTTGTTGCGGATTGACATTTTACTTTTCCTGTTTAAGAGCCAATGCAATTGGCCCCTCGCGAATGCGGCTCGCTCGCGTACCGCGTTTACCAACGACTGCTCTGAGAGTGCTGCGTTCCTCCTGTGCCACACCCTGTCGAATGCTTTTTCAATATCGATGAAAAGAGCACCGGTAGGCATGCCGATTCGAAACTTGTGAACGTGCTCCGTGATGCGGAGCACCTGATTCACGCAACCGTGTCTAGCACGGAAACCAAACTGTTCCGGAGGGATCAGGTTATAATCGTGGGCGACTATTTTGAGGCGGTCGAGGACGATCCGCTCGTAAAGTTTGCCCAGCGTACTGAGCAGGCTTATTGGTCTATAAGACGACCGTTCGGATGCGGGTTTCCCCGTCGTATGAATACCTATTATAACTGCTTCTTTCCAGACCTCTGGGAAGAGGCAGTTTCTTAAAGCGGCGTTATAAATGGCGGTAAATATCGTATTTATGTTGATTTTAAATACAATATACTTAAACTGACACTACACAACACAATACTGACATTTTTAATCATTATTTTATTCCTTTGACACTAAATTAGTGCCTACATATTATAAGTTGAAACCATCAAAAACTTAACATGGTTTTGTTTAATTCATTAACTGCCATCATAAAATTGTTTTCTTTTTAGTGTCTTATAATATAATATGAGGTTATTTTTATAATTGATTGCGTAAAATGTCTATTCAGCCGTTTATTATATTTGCTTTTTATATTTATTTATCTACTAGCTTTTGCCCGCGACTCCGCCCGCTTTAAAAAGTTTTTCCGGGATAAAAGTCCCGCTTTATATTTTCCCGGGATGAAAAGTAGCCTATGTGTTAATCCAGGACATGATCTACCCGTGTGCCAAATTTCATCGAAATCCGTTCAGTAGGTTTTGTGTAAAAGAGGAACAAACATCCTTACATCCAAACATCTAAACATCCAAACATCCATACATTCTTACAAACTTTCGCCTTTATAATATTAGTAGGATAGTAGGATTTTATAGAAGAAAACAAAACCAAAAATATTGAAAATATTGTTATTTATTTTAGCTTTCACTACATAACATGATTCGAACCTCGGAAAAGGCTGCATTTGTTAGTCATGTCTTAGTCATTATTTTTTGGATTTTACCAAAGATAGGCTATCGCATAAATAATCAAATGATTCATTTTTACATAAAATATTTACAGATTTAAGATAATGACAAAATCTATTATTCCTCTTACTGTAGTTATCCGATTTTGTCTTCTCTATTCTGCATATGGTCCTACACGATGCCCAATAATCTAATGCCAAAGCTCTTCTGTCCATAACTGCTGCTGGATTCAAATAGCTGGTCATGTTATTGTGCCGTGAGACAATTCTGTCTCTTTCCCTGAAATTAATGAAGAATTATAATAATTATATTATTAAATAAATAAAAAAAAGTGTTATTTTTAACTCTGCACTGATAATACTTGACATAGGTCATTGACTTTGGACTTCATATGTTATTACAAACTTTAGAATAACGAGCCGAATACAAAGTGTAAGACATTGAAATCATTTAAATATACACTGAAGTAATCTTACTAATATTATGATTGTTTGTATGTTTGACTCATAAGTCATCCATTAATCACGTGAGTTACTTTTTATTATGAACTAGCTTTTGCCCGCGGCTCCGTTCGCATTGAGAAGTTTTTCCGGGATAAAGTTCCGGTTTATATTTTCGAAGGATAAAAAGTAGCCTATGTGTTAATCCAGGACATGATCTACCCGTGTGCCAAATTTCATCGAAATCCGTTCAGTAGTTTTTGCGTGAAAGAACAAACATCCAGACATCCATACATTCTTACAAACTTTCGCCTTTATAATATTAGTAGGATTACACACTGTACTCTTACTTAAAAAAAAACTTAAAAAAATTAATGTGAAATTTTTATCTTACCTTTGCACTGCCATCCCAGGAAAATCTATATCAACACTTTTACTCTTATAATCTTTTTGTGCATTAATAATAGTATTGTTAATTAACTCATATGATATTTCATCGCAGACTTCAACACTCCTTCTGTAACATTGCATATCTTCTTGTTCAGACACACTGTGACTTTCAAAAGTGTACCATGGATCTGATGTAATATTAAGTCTATCACTAGGTGTAATGGAACTGTAATAGTCTGTAACTGACAAACAATCCATAACATTGGCTATTAATTCAAGTCTTGTATTATCGGCTATATCCTCTTTTAAACTCAAAGTTTGGGGCAAATTCCACCAAGTGTTTACAGTTTCCAGGGGAAGTGTTAGACTAATTAATTTGAATTGAGACTGAACATAGTTGTTCCATAAATAGTCTGTTTCCTCTTCTAATATATCAGTTCTAATTATGTTCTTTTCTTCGTTATCTTCTTGATCCACCCAAGACATATTAGATTTTTCATCATCAATCATTAATTTAGGATCATCAGGTGCTTGTGAAGAAATGTCATCACTAACTGCGGTTTGTGAATGACTTGTAACATAAAACTGTAAACAATTTATAGTTTTTCTAATGTCACCATGAAAGTGATTTAAAAATCGTGCTCCAGCTCCTATACAACAAGTGCCACTATCCGCCAAACACATTATATCCAACCAAGTTCCCAACATTTGAGGCAACAATGGATTCATTTTCAAAATTTTTCCGTTTTGTAAGAACTTTTGCAAATGTGGACATGACAAAGATGATGTAACTAATATGACAGGTCTCTTTGAACTGTGCACTAACTGTGTTATAGCAGAGCAAAACCCATCATCTTGATCAAACATGATATCCGCATCATCAATTAGTATTAGAGATGTATCAGTTCTAGTAATATCTTGACTACCTGATAAGGTGTTTACTGTGTCCTTTATTGATATTTTTGCCTCTTTTCTGGGCATTTTTATTGTTTTCTTTGGTCTACCCCGTTTACTTTTTTTTGTAATTTCTATTTGATTAATTTCCTGTGATTTGGGAATAATATCTAAGTTATTAGCTCCCCTGTTTACTTTATGTGACTGTGTTGCCTCTTGTAAATCTTGTAACATAACTTTACCAGTTCTTTTACTGCTTGCATTCACTTCAATTACTTTTATAGCTAAATCAGCTGCCGTAGCATACACACATGATGTTTTTCCACTACCAGTAGGGCCAGTGATTATTAGCAAATTATTTATATGTCTTGCACTATCTCTACTATCCGTATCTGAATTATAAAAGTCTGAAGAATCTGAATTACAATTGGCTTTACTTTTTGATCTTGCAGTCTCTGTCCATGAAACTAACCATTTTTTAAGTTCTATAACTGTTCCAAAATTGCCTATAATTTGATTTGTAGACATAGCTTTATATTTATCAGTCCAATTTAGTTGATCTGGATTTTCATTTATAAGGTCTAATGTACTGTTATTAACTTCTACACTATTATCTAAATCTAAGTAATTTGGGCAATGAAATTCTCCCTTTTTTTTGTCTCGTAATAAACGATAAGTACGATATACTGGAAATTTTGGTCGAGCCAGCTTCATATGCTGCAGTACATTGTTTACATCGGTGTGTGCACTTGTTCCCCATTTGTTTTCTGGTAGTTTCAATTTCAAATGGAGCATTTTATTAAATAAATTGCCATCATCATAAATTTTACTAACATCTACTTTTTTGTTGTGTATGAAGGGTATATTAACATTAAACGAATTTTTTGCAATGCCATTATTTTGTTGAACATGAACAACAGGGTGAAAGTAAACTTCTGCTATACTATTGTTCTTTTGTTGAGCTATAATTTTTTTCAATTGCTCTGGAACACCACTCTGAAGAAATTTCTGTTTAGCTTCAGATAACACTGCATCTGGACGCTGTTTTGTGTTAAAAATAGGAGCTAGTTTTACATCTTTCTTTGATTGAAAAGTATTTTTTTCAGTTTTCTGGCCTTGAATAGTAGTATTTGTAGAGTTTTCGGCATTTGTATTGATTACTGGTATTACAATTTGATGCATTGTTTTATGATCAATGTGCTTTTTCTTTTTGGGTGTAAAGATATGCAATTCTTCATCAGAACTAGACAATAAAAAATCATCAGAGTATTTTACTGGTTTTTTAGTACAACGTTTTGGCCGGTTGGATGTGTCTCCTAAAATGTCTATGTTGTCTGTTGCCACTTCTTTATTGGGAACCCCATAGGTACGCTTTCGTTTTTGTCTTTCAGTAGGTGCTGCATGTGCGATAGATTTGTTTTTCTCATTTTTTATTGAATTTTCTATACATTGTTTTACCAATTCATTGGTGATATTCTGTTTCTTTTTGTGTTTAACTTTTCTATTACTCTTTGATGGCAATTTTACCTTTATCACAATATCATCTTCAATAGCAGAAGGTTCAGCCTCTTTTTCAACTTTCATGAAGTAACATAACATGTTCTCCTTCTTTTTCATGGATGGTGACAGCTTTTCTAGAAATTCTTTATCTTCTTTTGTCAGAACTTTTTTATTATTTCTTTCCGCTTCTTTTTCATAAGTAATTTGTTGGTCATTGAATATATCCACTAATTGTAAAGACTCCATTTTTTTTGGTCTCTCTTCTGTTTTAGCTTTTATGATATCACTATTATTATTCACTTTTGATAAGGTTTTCTTTTTATTCTTTTTAGATATTCTTTCTTTCGTTTCATGTGATTTTGGTTCTTGGTTCAATAGCATATTCTTAAATTTTTCAGCTCTTTGTTTCATTTGCCCTTCAATGAATTTCTCTTGACATTCCTCCATTTCTCGCTTCTTAAGACCGCCCTTAGCTTCAGACATTTTTTGGAGAACCAATATTCTTTTAGCTTTGGCATTTTTTCTCTCAATTATGTCCTCATTGATAACTTCTTCAACAGTTTTTTCTTTGCCTGGAGAGTTACTGCCTATGCTCTTGTTTCTGGAATCCATCAGTAGCCTAAATGCATTTGTTTGCTTCTTCTCTTGGCTGCTAGTAACACTAGGAGAGGCACTGTCTCTACTGATTGTTGCATCATTGCTATTCCCATTTACAACTTTGCTTTGTTTATTTCTTACCATTCTAAATAGATAATTTTTGGGTCTGTCACTTACCAAACTCGTATTCTCTAATTGATTTTCTTTACTTCCTGGAGATTTTAATGTTAATGAATTCACCAATATATCCGAAACATCTAAGATATCTTGATCTTCCTTACCATCTAGTCGCAATTTATATTGTTTCAGCTTCCGCTTCAGCGCTTTATTGCATTTGTGTCTGAAGATGTTCTTTTTTGATTTCAATACATGACTGCATTGATGGCTGTGCCTTTTCCCATATACTTTATTTATTGATATGACATTTTTCTCATTATTTCTCGGAACTGGGTCGATCAGACTAGTCATTCCTTTTCTGAAAATAGAGAATAAAGTTTTAGATAAATAATATTTCAATGTCATTTACTGAATTTTGTCAGACGTTTTAAAAATACTACAACGTTAGTGGTAACAAGAAATTCACCAGTTTTCAGTTGCATTTCTGCAGTGAACAAAAATATAAACTAACCACAATCAAGTCATTTCATAAACACTTTCTTGGTATATTTTACGTCGACATGCATAAAAAACATTGAAAGTTTTAAATGAACACAGTTGGCGGTAAAAGCTTATTATCGTTTCGAAGAATAAAATTCAATTGCAACACTTAAGCTTTGTATTGATTACTTTAGAAATTAAGTAAACGAATTAGTGAAAATTGCACTAAATGTCTAAAATTTTATCACAATCAAATTGGCGGCATATCAACGAAAATCTACATGACGTAAAATGTCAAAAAATTTGACGACGAAAAGCATAGATAAAATGGCAGTGTACCCAAGAGTGTGCCCTAATCATTCATGGAGTTAATATGTAGTATAGCCCTAATATAAATTTCTTGTGTGTGCCGTAGGCTCACATCCGGAATCGCATTATGCAGCTTTTTTTGTATTGGGAACATGTTTTGTCTAGTACCAAAACACTAATAATGTCAAATCAAATTTTAAAATATACATAGTAGTTAGAACTGAGGATAGAAAACAAACAATACAACTGCAACTCATTTTTAAAATTAATGTCTAACCAAAACCTTTGACACTAGTAGATGCGCAAACCACGCCTCAAAGAGTAGGTATTATATACATTGGGAACCGTGCCTTGCCAAAGCGAAGAAAAAAAAGATGTAGAGGTTTCTCCTCAGATTTCGGAGGAATTTAACGCCATGGGGGGAAATTTGGGGAGACAAAATGTTTGTATGGACTTTTGAAAATAAGAAATTCACCAATTCAGAGCAGAAACACAGTGTCAAGTACTCTTAAAATCGATAACTTGTCTTTTAGTCGCATACTCAGTGCAGTCGCATAATTTTTAGGCACCCACTTTATTATTTTTGAAAAGCCAGTTTTAGGGGGTTCTCAACTCAGTTTGGAGTATTATTACGAAATCAAAAACTAACAACAGTGTCTATGGAGTATGGACAGACAACCAGTGTGACAAGATTTAGCACAATCCTGTGATTTAAGCAGAATTAGATCCCGAATTATGAGCTTAGCAGATTACAAAGTGCGCAATTTTTAGCAGAATCTTATAAACCCCCAAAGAAACTATGCATAGTTAAATATTTACAAATTAAAAGTGTTTTACGGGGCTGCGGCATTTTTACAAGGGAAAATACGCAAAATAATTCCTTTAATGTATGCTATACACATATATATCTATACATACACGTGGCACCTAAAAAAATAATGTCACCGGAATAATGGCCGCGTGTTTTATTTATTGCTTTTTGTTAATTAATGATGAAATCGTGTTAACATTACATCGCGGCCTAGATACACGATTGCAGCATTTGTGGATGATCTGCTGTGAGTCATTGAAGAGTTCCGTTCTCTATCTCCGAAGATCTTCATCAGATCTTAATAAATTACATACCAAAACCTTCCTTGAAAAATATACACTTGAATAACGAAAGCCCCATCCAAATCGGATCGGCAGTTTTTTAAAAAATCGCGGTCGTGCAAACTTAGATACATGCATATGGTTTTAACTCAAAACCATTTTTTTAAAATCGGTTTCAAATTTTTGCAAAATTTGCGGTTTGCCGAGCATTTATAACCGGTCACACTGCGTTCTGCTGTCAACTTCAACTTTGAACATCTTTGAAGCCTGGATTTTGTCTGCGAATTCTATTGATTTCAAGCAGGATAAAATAAACGAAACGCACTCGAAATGGCTTCAAAAACACTTGCTGCTCCTTTTATTCGTCATGTAACGGTAAATACAGCCTATTTCTAGGTTTTGTAGGCAATACAACTATAGTTCGATATAATTTACGTACTGTCAAACACTGATTATGTAAACCGTACTTCGTTATTCTCCTATTATTCTAAATGTGTTTTAGACAAGGGGTTACGCCCAAGCGGCGCCTGCTGTTAAGAGGGACCTGAGAGTACAGTCGGCCGTACTACCAAACAAGACATTTGTTGCAGCCTTGGATAATGGCTCACCAGTAACTCGTGTTACCATCGCATTCAAGTATGTCATCTATTATTTTTCATAGCTAATAAAAGCAGTGGAAACAGATAAGCAGTGTACAAATACTATTGCACTAATGATTTCTAATCTATAAATCTACGCTTCAAGTTGCAGTGATGCCAATTAACGAAATTTTTATCAAATCTGAGAGGTATCCTTAGAAAATAGTGAAGGTGAATCACGATAATTAGGACTATAATAATTGTTTGCAAGTTTTGCAACAATGTTATCATCGTGTTTAGGGTGTCTGGTTTGTGACACACTGACACAGTTTGAAATTTTTTGAGTCCTATAATAGATGTCACCCTAGTATTGTATTCCTGAATCTATACTTTTTTTTTTATCGAAGGCTTAACAAAGTGGCTTCACTGCATCTGATGGTAAATGAAGTGAAGCCCAAAAAATAATGTCGACCGGCAAGAGATAAACATCCCTCCCTGGTTGGTCGGCACAGTTATGCCGACCTGCTTAATTGCTTGTATTATCTAAGTGCATATCATGTGAAAAAATCTAAATGATTTTTATATGGTGTACTCCATTCTAAAAGTAGTATATTAATAGCATTTTTTTATACAGGGCTGGTTCCCGTTTTGAACCACAGACAGACCTGGGATTAGCACATGTGCTGCGCTCTGCGGCTGGCCTCACCACCAAGAATGCCAGTAGTTTCATCCTTTCACGAAAACTCACCCAAATTGGTGCTTCTGTTAGTGCTTCTGGTGACAGAGAATTTGTCTATTACACTCTTGAGGTAAGTTGTTCCAATTCAAATTTTATGAAAATATGTAATTTGTTGTTAAATTACGAAATACCAATTGCATAAATATGATAAAAAATTATGTCCATTAATTTCAGTGAATAATCCAATAGATTATAGAATAATATAAAATATATTGGTATGAGCATAAAAACATTCATCTTTAAAGGTTTGCATTATATTTAATACCTAATAACTTAGTACTCTAAATTTTGTTTTCACCTTATTTATTTTTATACCAGTTACTAAAGTTTCAAATTACCACTAAAAATGTGACATCACAATTACTCACTCTAAATCATAATATGTTTACAGACTACTCAAGACAACCTGCAAGCTGCATTGGATCTTCTAAACAACATTGTCTCTAACCAAGAGTTCAGACCATGGGAACTTAGTGACAATGTGCCACGTCTCAAGTTTGATCTTGCTGCCTTGCCACCCCAGGTAAGGTTACCATGTAGAAAAAAATTTTAGATACTTCTAAAATAATTGTGCTAAAAACCTTTTGGCAATTAATTAGGCTCAACTTGTGCCATACCATACCTGTAATTTATCCACCTATACTTGCATCTAATTGTTTCATTGCTTAACAAAAACACCCCTTGATTAAAACATTATCAGGCTGCAATTTAAAATCTTGTAACAGGAGTTTGAGGTCAACACTGGCATTAATTGGGTGAGTTTTTGTTTTCGTTTATAACAGAATAATTTTCAAATGTAGAACGTAATTTCTTCTTGAATCTGATATCAAATTATTTTCATTTTTATATGGTTAAAAGACGTAAATAAAAAACGGGAAAAAGTAGTGTGGTTCTCAAAATTCGTGTTGCGTCAATTTTCACTTTTAGAAAGGCGAAGGTATTCAGTACCATATAGCCTAAAAGTTGTCACAGAAATCCTAATATTCCTTAGGTTATGTTAGAACCATGTACACTACGCGTAAACCGAGCGAATTTTGACAACCAAGTACTACTTTTTCGCGTATTTATTTACATATTTTAACTATATAAAAATAATAATGGTTAGATATCAGTTTCCTAAAAAGTATTTTTTACGCTTGAAATTGGTTTTGTTGTAAGTGAAAACAAAAACTAACCCAATTAGTGCCAGTTTTGACCTCCTCCTCCTCAAACTCCTGTTATAGGATTCTAAATTATAGCCCATAGTTCTGAAATTGATTATATTCAAGTCCAATATAGTGGACGATAGCCTGGTTGGGAATGGAACGGTCTGCTGATACAATGTCTGGAGGTTCAAACCCAAGCCACACACCTCAGACTTTTCGAAGTTATGTGTGTATTATTTATCAATTATCGTTGGTTTTAATGGTTAAGGAAAACATCTTGAGGAAACCTACATACCTGAGAATTCTTCATAAAAATTTCGAGGGTATGTACAGTCTGCCAACCCACACTAGGCCAGCGTGGTAGACTAAGGCCTAAAACCCTCTCAGTAATAGAGGAGGCCCGTGCTCAGCAGTAGGCAGTATATAATATAAAAATTTTACCTTCCAATAAAATTTGTATTATGTTTCCTCAGACGTCCGAAGTCCATTATGAGAGTACATCGTCCTTTTACCATCCATTATCGCTAGATGTCGCTAGTTTCCATCTCTAAAATGCTTGTTCAACGCCCTCTAGCTTAAAAGTGTAAACTAAAAATTTCTTACCACTGGTTACCAGCCGCCATGTTCAATCATTGTTCGGTTCATAATGTAAATATAGGTAGCCCAGGAAGGACTTACCTGGACTTCGGACGTCTGAGGAAACATAATACAAATTTTATTGGAAGGTAAAATTTTTATATTATGTGTTCCGCCAGACGTCCGAAGTCCATTATGAGAGATCTGTTTGTTATCTCCTGGCGGCATGTAAGAAATTCAAAATAAATGCAACAATGTGAGAAAGGAAATCATAGTGGTTTTAATGTTGGCAACAATTGTACGTAAATTAATTAAGGTATAATTATCTAATTAGACACAGAAAAGTATTGTGATAAAGATCTTTCTGTAATGCTGGTATCTGTAATTCTAATTTCTTTTTGATAAAATTTTCTAAAAGTAATCTCGTGCTTCCAATTAGCTTTCGCCAGAATTTCGTTTACAGGATAGTTTTCTACCCAATTTAGGGATGAAACAGCTGACCGACAACTACCAGGAGATGCATGTATTCCCGCATCCAATAAAAAACTCTTAACCCAACCGCCAATAATTGTTGGCGTAGCTGGCCTAACGGGATTCTTAGTGGTTATAAATAGACTTGTAATAGCACCTCGTATATCCTTGGTTGCCTCCACCAAGGCTCTAAGCCAAAAAATTGGATTGGTGCTTTCGTTAGGAGAGGCCAAGAAAGTCCAGCTAGATTGTTGGTATGTAGCCGAATCTGTTTTTGAACCAAAATTGGGATGCAAAGTAATAGTATCATTATTATCGATAAAATGATCAGGGTCACATCGCAACAACGACAAATCATGTACTCTACGCCCTGATGTTAATAATAAAATCATAGCAGTACGTCTAGAAATATCATATAAAGTATTTTTTGGGAGAGTATTTTTTAAATGCCTAATAACTAATCTCACATCCCATATCGGTACTTTTGGAGGTACTGGTTTAGCTAACGAAATTGCTTTTAAAATATGTTTCACAATATGACTATTTGAAAGCTTTACATCCGATATAGTTTCACAAACCGAAGCTATGGTAGATTTATGTACAAGAATTGTACGGTACGCTAAATTGTTTGATAAAAACAAATGAGCCAAATATCTTGCTACTTGTGAAGGGTCTGGCCGATGAGGCGTTACACTATTATTATGACACCAGGTTGACCATTTTGTCCAAATGGGGGCATATGTTTTTAGGGTCGATGGTCTCCAGCATGATAATAGTAGATTCTTTTCGTTGGACGACCACGTCGTTGTTAATGCGTCCCACCCAAAATGTGCCAAGCTTCCAACAGTAGATTGTTGATATGGGCCGGGGGTCGGCCTGTTGCAGTGTCTACCAGAAGCGTTTGAAGATTCCGAATCTTGATTGGTCGTGCCAAAGCGCGAAGCTTGATGTCGGTTCGCCAAAATGGTCTCTTCCACTTGGGAGTTATCAGAATGAAGTGTCCTGATGCGGTGTTGAAGTGTTGCAGTACTCGCGGTATTAGTCCCGGTGGAGGAAACACCCAGGCCAGGTCGTACTTCCAGCATCTGCTGAAAGCGTTGTGAAAGCAGGCGTTGGAGTCTAATAAGTCGAGTGTAACATAATTTGGCACGACGTGTGCCGTTTTTGAAGCAAATAGGTCGATTCTTGGCGTTCCCCAGCGTTCGAAAATCTTTGACGTAGCCCCGTCTAGAAGGTGCCACTCGGGGCCGCCTCGATTGCGTGAAAGGTGGTCGGCCTCGGTATTGTAAACTCCCGGAATGTGATGAGGGACGAGTACAATATTTAGTTTGTCTACCAGAGCCAATAAATCCTTGGTCAGATCTTGTAACAGATGTGACTTCGTTCCCCCCTCGTTTTTGATGTACGATACTACTGTCTTGTTGTCGCATTGTAAAATCACTGTCGAGTTTGCGAGTGCTGCCGCCTGTTTTGATATAACGGCAATTACGGCATACATTTCTTTCTGATTGCAGTGCCAATGTTTTTGACGGCTGTTCCACTTTCCTTGTATTTTCCTGTCGTTTACCAGAGCTCCCCATTGTACATCTGAAGCATCTGTTATTATATAGTTCGTTGGAAGAAACTCTTGATGTATTGGGCTTTTCTGAGCCACATTGTCTAGCCACCATTGGAGTTCTAGGCGCACTTCGTTTGTAAAAAGAGAGGGCTTGCGAGGTGTATTCCGAAGCAAATTGCTCTGGCGCTGCATTGAACGGCAATGCAACCTTCCCCGTGGGGTGACGAAGGTTGCAAAATTTAGGCACCCTAAGAGGCGTTGAGCCTGCTTGAGAGTCCAATTGCCAGCAGCGAGACGAGTTGACATGCACCGACGTATTTTGTTGATCTTTTCCTGTGGCAAGGATTTCGTATTGCACTCTGTGTCCCAGTTGATGCCTAGGTAATCTATCGATCTGGTTGGTGTTATGATAGATTTCTCTAAATTTACCGACCAGCCCAGGCTGGATAAAAACCTTACCGTGGTCTTTGCATGTGCTTGAAGTAAATTCCGGTCTTGATGACAGATTAGAAAATCGTCCAAGTAAACTACCAGTCTGATTCCCTTGGAGCGCAAAACTTCGGCTGTCCAATTTGTAATAGTTGCGAACATTCTTGGTGCTGCAGCTAGACCGAATGGTAGGCAAGTCATTTGGAAGAGACGGCCGTTGTAGCTGATACGCAAGAAACGGCGGTGCTGACGTGTTATTGGTACATGATAATATGCTTGGCTGATATCTAGCTTGACCATCCAGTCGCCTGGCTGAAGGAAATTCGGCAAGCGATAGTAATGAAACAGATGGAATTTTTGGGGGTTCATGAAGTGATTCAAAGCTTTCAAATTGAATATTACACGATTTTTTCCATTGTTTTTTACAATCAAAAATAAAGGGCAAATAAATGAAGGGGTTTGAGGGGCAGGCTCTAAAACACGAGCTTGAATCATTCTTTGAATTTCCAATGACATTTCTGGCGTGACAGGAGTTTGGAATCGAGTCATCGCATCTTGTGTTGGTAAGATTAAAGGTGGTGTCTGGTTGAAAGGAATTCGAGCGCCGGTTATCATTTTTAAGACAGCCTTGGGCGGGTCGTATCACGCCCAAATTTTTTGAAAATGCTTTAGACACCCACCTGAAAAACTCACCATGTCATTTATTCTTTTTGGCCGATTTACGAGTTCCTTTGATGTTTCGCCCCCCTCTCTTTTTATTCGAAAAATCATCGTGTTTCTTTCGGCCCCCAGTATCATTTCTTTCAAACCGCGTCGGTTTCGCTGACCGAGCATGAAATGGTCTATCTTGAAAGGAGGTCGAAGGCTGTGGAGACTTAGGGCGCGTCGGACGGGGTTTCTTATTTTTTTCCAGATTTTCTAATCCGCCAATTTTTTGCAAATAAGCTTCCAAAGCTTGTGGATTAAATAAATATTCTGAAGATGGAGGTATTGACTAACATTCTCCATAGTTCGAGCTTACACTTAGCGAGACGGAAACTTATTTTAATTAAGTAAATTTTCTACTTTAAATCTCGAAAATTTAAATATTTAATTTTTTTTTTTGAATATTTAAAATAATTTATTAAAGAATATTGCTTATTTAGCGACGATGTGAACGGTTTAAAAAACGACGCAACAATGATTGAACATGGCGGCTGGTAACCAGTGGTAAGAAATTTTTAGTTTACACTTTTAAGCTAGAGGGCGTTGAACAAGCATTTTAGAGATGGAAACTAGCGACATCTAGCGATAATGGATGGTAAAAGGACGATGTACTCTCATAATGGACTTCGGACGTCTGGCGGAACACATAATACATTATTTATATATTATTTCAGTCCAAGAACATTTTATATTTTATCATTAAACTTTTCATCTGGATGATTACAATTACATTTGTAAACAATATAAATCTATTTCTTTGGTAGATTCGTGCTGTGGACCTCCTTCATAGGGCAGCATATCGTCGTGGCCTCGGAAACTCTCTGTTCATTTCTCCTAAGAGGATTGGCCAGGTGTCCTCAGAGTCCATGCAACACTTTGCAGGCCAGTGTTTGACCCCAAGCCGGTGTGCTGTAACTATCATTGGTGATAATCAGGTAAGGGTCTATTTATTAATGGCTGATTACTTGTTGGATATGTTATGAAGTATGCATAATAAAAATTAAAATTTCTAATAATTTATCCAGTGGTTAGGTTTAGTAAATCCACTATTACATATTATAAAATTTTATAATCATTATTGCATACTAGCGGCCCCGACATATGTTGTCCTGCCTTAAAAAGGAAATAAAATCCTAGAACACGGGTACAGCGCCACCTACCGAGTCTCGAATCCACCTGAAGACACATATGGTAGTTTAGTATTCTTAAATTTTCTAATATTCCGCGCAATTTTCTTAATGTTTTCTTTCATAAGAACCTTCTCCTGACAATAACAAACACATCAAAAATGACAAAATTGGTCCAGCCGTTCACGCGTGATGCCTTGACCAAGGAAAATAGATTTATCACTAACATAGTATAAAACAAAGTCGCTTCCCGCTGTCTGTCCCTATGTATGCTTAGATCTTTAAAACTACGCAACGAATTTTGATTTTACGCAACGGTTTTTTTTAATAGATAGAGTGATTCAAGAGGAAGGTTTATATGTATAATTTATCCTGAGGAAATATAAAGCGGGAATTTTATCCCGGAAAAACTCATTCACGCGGGCGAAGCCGCGAGCAGAAGTCTAGTTATATATATAGTAATGTAAAATTGAAGTACAGAACCTTACCAAGTTAAACAGTCATAAAACATTACAAACGGTCAGCGTATAACTTAAGCTATAAAGATTATGCCTTGCAGTAGTCTGAACGGTTACTATATTTACAGTTTTACATTTGTAGGAAAAAGCTGCATTAATAGCTCAAAACCTGCAACTGCCATCTGGTGGCGAAGGCAAGGCTGAAGTTTCTACTTATTACAGTGGAGAATTGAGGTAAAATACAAAATAATATAAAATATGAATTACATACAGTGTACCTCCGGTAATCCAGTCCCTCTAATCTGGCGCTCCCTATAATCTGTCAATTCTATGACCGACATCTTTGTTAATGTACAATTATGTAGTACACGGGTGTAATCAAATTTTTTCACAAGAATGTTTTGCATTGGATTAGAAGGTACTTACTCCTTTTTTAAAATACGGCCACACCATACCCTGTAGTCTTACAAATTCAACAATCTGACGCCACCTCACAAAAGATTTGTAGAATTAGCACAGGTTTACTTTATAAAATTCGACATATTCACCAGGAAGGAAATGGGTGGTGACTTGGCTCATGTGGCTCTTGCTGTCCAAGGAGCCCCGGCTGGCTCCCCGCAAAGTCTTGCATTATCCATAGCAGCTAAAGGTGATTAATAAACTTATATATATATACTGTACCCAGCAATTATTACACTGCACTGTGATGACTCAATTTTGATTATAATGAAAAATAATTAAGACTGCCTCGGTGGCGTAGTTGTATTATGGTACGACTGCAATGCTGAGGTCTCGGGTTCGATCCCCGGGTCGGGCAAAGTGATATTGAGTTTTTCTATTCAGTATCAGCCCGAAGTCTGTAATTTGTGCCCAATATGGTGATAGGCTCGCCCCCTATCACATCATGGGACGGAATGACGACGAAAAGTGGGTGCACTAGTTGCGCCTCTGCCTACCTTTTCGGGGATAACAGGCGTGAGTGTATATGTATGTAATTATAACATAATAAAATTTGCCCAAAATTTATATCTCCTTTAGTAGTGATAATCTCACGCAAATTTGTTGTACTTGAATGTGTACTCAGGTACAATAAATTTGCGTGAGATTTTCAGGTGTCCGAGTGATAATAAAAGCAATAGGGTAGTTGGCTACTTTTTATAAAACACAATCATGAAAAATGTACGCTATTCAAAATCTTCAAAATTGGCGTAATAGTAAGTAGTTATAAAGCTTTGAAATTTGGTGTGAGGGATAGCTGTCAAATAACAGCAATACTAAGCTGTGACGTCACCAAGCGCCGTCGGCTATAACGCTGCGTGCGTGCGAAAGAGATGCGCGATGTCCCCGCCACGCCCCCACTTTTGCTCACAAGAATATTTCAAAATTGAATAACTGCTTTATTTTTCAATCGATTTTCATGCTGAATTCACAAAAGAATTTCTTTTTCGTATTATTTTGTGTTACATATAAAATAATGTACAAAGTCAAACATAGGGAACTACCCTATTTCTGCAGGATATAACCTTGATCAAGTTGGGTGCACTAGTTGGACTTATGCTTTATTATAACACCTATGACCTAAGTGTTGTAATAGTAATTAATGTTCTACACTTTCAGCTTTGGGTAATGGACCTGTTACTAAGTGGGGTGCTGACAATTCCCCTGTCTCCAAGGCTATAGGCAATATTGGACCATTTGCAGCTGCTGGCTTCAATGTGTCATATTCCGATAATGGTCTTTTTGGTGTTATTCTTTCTGTACCAAAAGATGAGGCTAGTGCTGTGAGTATTGGTTTAATAATAATTTATACAAACTTAATGGCTTATTTATTTTAGTTTTGTTGTGTAGGAGAGTGCACAGAGTTGGCTGATAATAAGTGATCACTGCCAAAAATAAAAAATCATTGATGCATTGTTATTCTTGATCAAACTACTCTGTAGGCTACTTTCCTACATATTTAATGTTGAGTATTTTCTCATGAAGCAGATAAGGCGTCGTCCACAGGTGATATGTCATGAGGTTTTAAACTACAGATTTAATTTAATGGTTTCAGGCTGTTAAAAGTGTGGCCAAGCTATTGAAGGGTGGTTTAAGCGCAGACGCTATTAAAGCTGGCAAGGCCCAACTGAAGCTTCAAGTTTTGAATGAGGCGGAATCATTCTCCTCGTACGCCGAGTCCCTTGCAGCACAAGGCCTCTACACAGGCTCTGTCAAATCACCTGCCGATATCGCCAGAGATATTGACCAGATTTCTAATAATGATGTTCTTCAGGTATGATAATTAACCGACATAAGAAGTATAGATAGTTTCTTAGGGTACATATTGAAGGTACAGACTAACCTCCACCTAGCCAATTTCGGCAACGGCGGCCAATCTGAACGGAGATCAGCCAGGTATGCAGGAGATAGTATTGTGCACAATACACAGTTGCACTCGCTATTTTTACAATCTTATGACCAGAGAGATCAGCCGCAGGACCAACGGCTTAACTACGTGCTTTCCGAGGCACAGGGGTATCACACCGCCAACTTCATGACACCGAGCTATGACTAAGTAATTTTTAAGATGAAAAAACCCTGTCACAATGTTTTTGGCTCGATCTGGGATTCGAATCCAGGACCTCAGCACGCAAATCCTACTCTGTAACGCGTACGCAATACAACTACGCCACCGAGGCAGTCAGATACAGACTAGAGGCAATATAACATGGTACATACAATTTATTCTTAATAATCACTTACATTACAAACCAATAGGAGCTGCATAGGGACTCCTCAATTAAGTGGTGTGGTCAAATGATCTTATTATACAAGATTAAATAACCACAGTTGTCACAATAAAAGATGAAGGCAATTATTTTCTATGCCATGTAAATCCATTTTATGAATGTCATTTATTTTTTACAGGCTGTATCAAATGCTGCCAAAAACAAGATTTCAATGGGATCTGCTGGAAACCTTGCATTTGTTCCATATGTAGATGAACTTTAAATGTATAATTGTCATCTTTAAACCTAATTTTGTATTTGTAACAAACCCCATAGTGAATGTAATAAGACCCATTTTATTTCATGTATAGTATGTGCAAATGCAAGTTAATAATTTATTACTGAAATAAAACATTTCAATTGTTGATTGTGTTTAACTCACTTTGTTTTGCCAATTTAACCCGTCAAACCCCACTTATATAATATATAGATGTATGGAGAGACCCTATATACTCTGACGCCGGTGTCCGTAGCAGGGCTTGACGAGTCAATTGCATTAGATTACAATATTTGAATGATGAAAAACAGGGAGTGATTTTCAAATTGGTTTGAGTCATAGGTTTGAGTGCATTCTTCTAATCTGATTATCCGAGATAAGAGAGTTTGTAACATGCAACATTTCCCTTTATATTCTTAATTATACATTTGTTAGGTAGTTCATCACAAAATAAATACTAACCTACTTTTCAATAAATTTATGTAATTAATTAAAATACAGGCATGATAATGATAAATACTGTAATAGAAAAAATCCAATACTTGCCACTTATCTCTATACGCTATAGTAAACAGCTTACTTTGGCTACAGCCAGTCATGGCTTACAAGCCATCAACATAAGATAAATGTCTTATCAAACGAAATAACTGAAGCTTTAATTAAGTGCATCACATACCACAGCTATAATGTACAGTCAGCCACATAAATAGCTGAACAAATTCAAAATTTCAAATCGCCTATGCGCGTTAACTTTAATTGAAACATTTATTTTTCTTTGTGTGAAGCATGGTAAATCCATTTTATTTTATTGTTGTGAATAAAAAACAAAAAAGTAGAGGCGATTTGAAATTTTGAAATTGGTCAGCTATCTACGACTACGTTATAGCACAATAAATTTATATACATCTTTCCATGGAAATCGTTGGGACTTGAGACACAATAGATATAATACATATTTTTACACCTTCATATCTAAAGATCTGTGTGATACTAAAATATTCATTTACATCTCAATACAAGATAAATTATTAGATCCTTTTTTCTTATTTGTTGCTTTCAAATAAAAATAAAAAAGTTACATACTGTATTTTACATTAAACAACTGTCACAAATCTTTATCCTTAAAATATTCTGTAAATCGCTGAAACAGAGCCTGTGATACGTCCTGATTGGATCATCAATTCTATATATTATCCTAAACTCAACATACATAAATACATAAAATATATTACAAACATATTATTACAATATACATTAACTATACTCACAATCATGCCCAATATAATAGCTCTCTCTCTTTCACACACGCACACACATATACATAATTACATACACACAAATACATATTGCAACTTATACCGGGTGGAAGGGAAACGCTCTCTATACCGGAACGGTAAGAGAGAAGAACCATAACATTAACGAAAAACTATATTCATTTGCAAAGCTAAGCGATAATACTTACGATTTTAGTATTTCCGTAATTCATGCGCGCGCAATGTAAAGCGTACAAAGAACTGGGCGGCCGCCGCGCTGCGCCGGCACCGGCCCGCGGTCGTTAACCCGTCAGCTGATGTACGTGTTTCATTACGATTTTTTTTAAATATTGACCTTTTTTACTATGTTTTTCAGAATAATAGTTTGATTTATCTATCCATATGTGAAGCTGTACAGAAATTTGAGAAAATCCTACTAAAATTGTAACAATGCGATCGCGATTTTTTTAGTGCCATCACGTCAGGAATCACCAATACTATCACCTGTATTCGTTTCCGAGAGCGTTTCCCTTCCACCCGGTATATATAGACTTTTTTTTATTGGGAACTTACCTCATCTTAGTGATAGGTTCACAAAGTATTGTATTCCTCTGACAATTTACTATGTATTAATATCTTAGTGAGGGCGTTATTATTCTATGTTAGTGAAACCTTTAGTTGGCTCCTGTTAAGTTAGTTTATAATTTTATTAATTATAGTAAAGCTGTCGGTTTTGTAAATAAATAAATAAAAAAAAAATAATACCTACACATGTCTCAAATAAATACAATATTGTGAGGTACAATATTTTCACCACAATCTCCTTACCTATTGCAAGTGTTTTCATAATTTGTGTACTCTGATCTAGTTTTGGCATAATAGTACTATCGCATAGTAATATTTTGGCCTACTACTTTTGTGTCATAAGCTATATAATAATTTTAGCTCGACTAATTTGTATTAGACTAATACACATTTTGCATAACATGTATTTAGAACAAACTAGGTTAGCGAGGAGCGAAGCAGAAGAGACGAGCGTGTTAGGTCAGCGACTATATAACCCCTAGACTCCTAATAACAGACGATCGGCTTCGGGCAACACATCTGACAAATAGATCCAATGTAGCTGACCGTTCAAAATCTTCAAGTCAGTTGAGACTACAACCGTGAGCTGTAAATACTTCCGTGTTTGCGAATAAATAACTATTGTAATGGCCCCGTGCACAATAAAATGGTGTGGTATAAATAGCCATAATAAAAATTTTCAGAAGAATGGCATTTCATTTCACAGGTAAGACAATAACGACACATAATCACATTTTATTTAAAATTTTACGGAGTTCATCTTAGACTGGCCATTTGGGTGTTTACGCGCCATCTTGTTATATTTGCATCTCTTTCCGACGAAAGTACTTTTTACATTTTCTATTTCGTTTTGTTTTTTAACATGAAAAGTAAGTGATACACCAAAAGGATTTGTCGATAGTTCTATCGATAAAATTAAAAATAAGAGAAGGTATCGCCCGAATACTCAACTAATCAATTTATCTGAGGCCTATTTAATTTTAACAGGCTTCTTATTTTAAATGGTTAGTTCATTAGTAATAGTCAATTCATTTTAAAAATGATTAGGATATATTTTTGACTAGCGGTATCAGAAATAAATGTTATTAGGATAATTTTTTATTTTGTTTGTTGATTATAACGATTATTTTGAGTTATTCTTTGTGTTATTCCTACAAGTCAGCTCTAATATTCTTGTTAATGTCGATGAGACTTACTAAGCGCCATCTGTCATTTGATAACATAAATAGTTTCGTTAAAATATTAATATGTTTAATAAATAATAATAATATTACTATAAAACTTTATTACATAAAAGTAATATCGATAAAAAATCGTGTTTTCATTTAACTCGTCCCATCCCTATGCCTATGTTTCCAAGGTTATATAATGCGATAAGGTGTTGGAAGAACCAATCATAATGCAGTACCCCGCTTCCTCAAACCTCAGGTAGTTGACAGAATTAATTTGAAGAGAATATCGAACATTAGGAGTCTAGAGGTTATATAGTCGCTGTGTTAGGTGCATATGAACCACTGCACGAGTCAAGCGAGCGAAGCGAGCGTGCCGCGGTAGCGGCCGGCGAGTGCCAGAACCGACTTTTAAGTAGTTTCCATCTCAGACAAAACCAAACATGAATGATTCTTATTTATTAATATGGCTTTGATATTTATGCTTTTTGACGTTAGTCGTTCTGATGGTTGTGCTTTTTGTATTTATGCTTTTTTATTTTATGCTAAAACAATTATGCATAACAATATAATTAAAAAAAAAAAAATGCAATCCAATAGGGAACCGACAAATATTATGAAAACGGTTCTTGCTTTTTGTTCAGAAGATTGAGCAACTCCTTGATCTGTGGTAGCATCAAATGATCACATCTTAGACTAACAGATCACAACATGCCTTGGATCATATGAGTATGATTCATCTTTGACACATATAATACCAATTAATTTTTTAGAAAAGATGAAGGTATTAGATGCTATGACACATTGAAAAGTTTTAGGTATAGAAGCTTTATTTTGTACTCATAGTATTAAACTACTATGAGACTATTTTGGCTAGGATTTCCTACTACAAGGGGTGCAAAATATTTACCAATGTTTCTGCTACTTCAAATGTACAGTTCACATGTTAGTCTAAGGGTTCACATGACTAGTTGACAATATTGTGTAAAGGGTATAAATGTTTTTTTTAGTCAGATCCCCTAAATTTTAAAATCATACCTGTCAGGATTTTTAGGCAGATACTGTTCGAGTTATACCCTATTTCCAAAAGTTAGATGATCAGCTATGTCACATTTTGCCCATGCAAATAAAACTATTTTAGGTATAGGCACACATACTTTCACAACTTTCTAATGGGTGCAAGTAATTTTTTTACTTTCTGAGAGATTTAGTATCAAGGGCACGTTGAATTTCTTCCTATCTCAGTGTTGATTTCTTAGAACAAAAACGAGTATGACTGGTTTATAACAAATATATCAAAGCACTGTGACTGTAACCAAATAGTCAAAATTACAAGTACAAAGACTGCTATTATAACACTAAAAATGCACTGTGAGTTGATATATTACCTACTTGATATGATATAGCTTTAAATAAATGTGAATAAAAACAATTTACCTTAGTACCTAAATCAAACAAAATATGATTGTGTTTGTTGGACACTTGTAGGTTGATGCTTTACAGTTTTGCTTTACTTGTAATAAATATGCAACTTTAAATCTAAAATAACAAATACTTTTATTGCACATCTAGATTCAGTAAACTTCGGAGGTAAATTAGATAGAGCAGTTTTTTGTAAAAATAAATACTTTAGGTTATATGAATAAACGAACGCAAAAATGTGTCCAAAAGACACTTGTGGGTTGTTTCTCACTTAACCCTGAAGGGTTCAGTGCGGATTTACTAAAGGGATTTAAATGATGAAAAAAAAATAGGGTATCTCAAATCTATTCACTTCTGCCCTTGTATCTTTGTTAATAGAAAAATATTGAAACCAGATTACTTTAATAGAATCTTGGAAACTTCTCTAAACATGTATCACATAATGCAATTTCAATACAGTTCTTATATTGATATTACTTCTTAGTACTTACTATTTCTACATTTACATTCTGATAACTTTTTCTACATTTGCACTCTTATGTATGATTAAAATAGACTCTGCATCTAAAATCACAGATGCATCATGCATTGCTGGCTTCTAGATACATTGTACATAAAAAGAGGAGTTTCAATTAGCGAATCACAAATATGTTTAAACTGAAATAACGTTTATTGAACTTCGGCTTCATTTAGTAACATATTAGGAATCCCTTTTGAAATCGGGAACTGTCTTCCTGACTCTGGACAGGTGAGGTGCCCTTCTTCTACTTCAACTTCCAAAAGCACACGATGAGCTTTTCTTAAAAATTCTTCATTTTCTTCGAATTTCGCTTCTAAAGTTTTCGGTAAGCCTTCACTATGCCCTATACTATCTGCTGCTACCCATAATACTTCCCAGTCTAACTTCGGTATAACACGGCCAATAAATTCGGGATCGAATCCAACTTCTGTAACCTTAACGTAGGTTGCATTGATAGCAAGAGGATAACCAGTAACGACACCTTTTAGACATTTTGATGTAAGCATATTATGTGTTATAAGTTTCATTTCTATTGGAGAAATGTTCTTTCTTTTCACTTTAAAAATATCATCACTCGCTTGAAGCAGTTTGCAAAATAACCTAAACAAGAACTTATATTTTATACAGGGGTTAGGGATGCCAGATAGTGTCTCACTAATACGCGTACAGATGTCACTGAAAGTTGGTATTTGACAAAAAAAAATAGTACACACACAATAATATGCATTGCAACTGTAACATAAAGAATCTGTACAAAATTTTTTCAGGGACTTTTTTTTATTTCCCAAAACCACAATTTGTATGCAACTTATAGTGATATATTCTTACACACACACACACACACACACACACACACACACACACACACACACACACACACACACACACACACACACACGCCTGTTATCCCCGAAGGGGTAGGCAGAGGCGCAACTAGTGCACCCACATGATTCTTACATACATGAAAAAAAAAAACAATTCAGTAAAGTTGGTATCAATACAACTTTTAGTTGGTACATGGTACAAGACCCTGAAAACTGGTACGGATACCAGGATTAGGAAATTGGTACGTCTGGCATCCCTGAATTTACACGCTTTTTTTTATTTCTTTCTCAAGGAACCGACTAAAGTCAAAGACCATGCTGCCAAGACATAAATGATATTCAAGTTAAATATTGACAAGAGTTAAATTTGATATCGAATATCTATATACAAACAGAGTAAAATTATAAAACAGAAAATAAACACATTTAAACGCATAGGCATGTTTATAAAACAATACAAAATGTTGAGCAAAAATATTTCAATGTGTCTAATCGATCAAGACTTCCTTATAAATTAAATCGATTGTTACAAGAAATAGAATCGGTAACGTATAAGTACATCCCCAATTTATTAGAAACCGAACTGTTAAAAGTTAAATAACAGGATTCGCTGATATATATCAGCGGATATATATCACGATATGTATCATAATATATATCACGATATATATCAATTGATTTTTATCTTGATATATATCAATTGATTTTTCCCTGTCTTGTGAACTAAAAAATTTAAAGATTAAACTTTACCCTGGCAACACGTAGCCAAAAACTACAATTCAGCATAATTTAGATTGTTTCCCAAAATGGCAACCTCATTTAAAGTTGGGGAAATTCCCTTTTCCTAAACCAGCACGGATAGCTTTTTATTGAAATTCAAACCTTAACTTCATAAACTGCCTCGGTGGCGTAGTTGTATTACAGTACGACTGCAAAGCTGAGGTCTCGGGTTCGATCCCCGGGTCGGGCAAAGTGATATTGAGTTTTTCTATTCAGTATCAGCTCGGAGTCTGGAAATTGTGCCCGATATGACGATAGGCTCGCCCCCTATCACATCATGGGACGGAATAATGGCGAAAAGTGGGTGAACTAGTTGCGCCTCTGCCTGTTATCCCCGAAGGGGTCTTCGGGGATAACAGGCGTGAGTGTATATGTATATATGTAACTTCATAAAATATAAGGTTTATTTTACGAAGTAATAAAAATGGGGATTCCTGATGCTCCTAGCGGTAAAATTTTCACTTTTTAGGGAATCCCCGCAAGCGTCACAATCGAAAGATTTGATAAACGTTGACTCATTCAGTGCTGCCAGATTAGGCGACTTTTCGCCATTTAGGCTATCTTGAAGAGTGTCGGGGCGACCAAAAATTGCGAATGGCGACTGGTCGCCGTTTAGGCTACGTGAATGGTGATTAGTCGCCAATTTAGGCTACTTCGGAAAGTTCGTGTTTTATGCATTGTTTTTGTCGAATTTGAGGATATTTATATAGCTTTGAGGGTACCCCCTTACACACAATCATTGAAAACTGGGGACCTTATTTTATTTTTGCTCTCCGCGTCCCCACACAAGTGGGCGATTTTAGGCTACTTCGAATTTTCGCCGTGATGGATCACTATAAATTTAGAAATTAGGGAGGTTTTTTGCTCCTTCACCTCTCCATACACGAAGAGGCGACTTTAGGCTACTTCACAATGAATTTTCGGCGATTCAACCGTCAAACATTTGGAAAAACTGGACGCGTTATTGTTTTTGATATCCCACTCATAGATCTATGCTTAAGGCCTGACCCTGAATGATTACTGTTTTATAAATATAAATTATTATTAAAATTAGTTGATTTATCCCACAAACAAATTAAGATTACTTGATTTTTTAAGTGTTCATTAAAAACATTATATCCCAAATAAACACTAATTAAACATGTGGTAATTTGACACCTATATACTACATATATTATTATATTATTGTATATTATGGCATATATTATTTTAAAAATTCCTCTGACATTTTTAAGTGTTTAATCCAATTATAGAATGAAATTAGATTCTTTTTTTTTAGCCTGGATATATATCCGATATATATCGTATATATATAAAAAAATCGGATTTTTTATTTTTATCATAAAAATCGGATTTTTTCGAACCTTGTTAAATAATTTGTTGGACGGAATATAGTGCATTTTAGAAGGCAGATTTTCACAAGATATAGCGCATTTTAGGGGTTTAATGCATTTCATTTTCCTCACACGGCAACACTGCCACTGACGCACTGCGATACGGGTGCGAGCAGTGTTACCAACTTAACGGATTTCCTGTCATTTCTAATGGATTTGGATAGGTACGTTTGAAACAGGAAAAATCATCTAACGACTGACGGGATATTTAATGTGAAAGAAGGTCTTCATGGGGCGGCAAGAACACACGCTTGCTCCAATGCGAAACTAAAGCTACATCCGTGTCAATTGTTGATGTAACGGATTTTTTACGGATATATACGACTAACTGGACGGCTTTTTATAAATCTTGTTGGCAACACTGAACGGGTGCTGTCAAAGAGTATTATAAATTATAATAAAACGGGTGCTCGGTGCTGTCGTGGTACAAATTACAAGGGAGTTACCTAAATTTTGGTGTAAACAGAATGCAAGATAATTTCGTCGAATCTACACAAATACATATCTTTTTATACTTTAACCATTATCTGACAATCGCAGTGTCTTTAAAAATTTAGGTATTCATTATGTCGGACGGTGACAATATACCTGGGACAAAAAAGTCACAAAAACAAGAATCCTCCACGTCGCTACAGTTTCTTCATTCAGCAAGTCAATCTAATCATAATGCAAAGTGCAATGACGTAGCTACAGCTTCACATAGTCTACAAGAAGACCCTAACCCTCAAATAAATACAATTGTGTTTACTAATTCGTCTCTAAATAATCGATCTACTGAATGTCAAAGTTTAAACGTTAAAAGCGACACTGTAGACGATCCTATAAAAACATTAGCTTCTCCCAAGAAGAATGCGAAGAAAAAGGAAAGGCTAAAACAATTAAAAATACCTCCACCAGGGAATTTAAAAGTTGTGCAATCTCAAATAGCCGAACAACACACCGTGGGACAACAAACCAATACAACACCACAACCTACCGTGCATGATTTCTTTTTGACTCAAGTAAGACCATTATACGCAAATTCTAGTACACGGTACTTAGAAAATCTCTGTCACCATCCACAGTTCCAATATGCAGCAAATGCACAACAACTGATGAGAGAAACACTGCACAATGCATTGCAAGCATCTAGTGTTCCTGTGACACCTATTGTATTTCCAACTCAAAACCCATATGCTGTGAACATTCCTATTTCACCTGGAGGACAATCAGAACCAAATACACCAAGGTATTTTGAAAATGCACTGAAACATCCTTTGTTGAGCCATTCTATGACTGTACATCATAATGATAATTTGAAATGTGTGCAAAACAATTTTAAGCAATTTGCAGAATCAGTCACAAACAATTCCCAAAAAGGAAAACAAAAAGCTAAAAAGAAAGATAACAATGGTGACAATAAATTTGAACCCTATGTCTCTGCAGATACTTGTGAAGCAGGTTTAAAAAATAATACATTGCTTGAAGGTGTTTTACGAATAAATCCAAAGCAATTTCAACACTCATATGTATCAAGTAGTAATGACCGCAGTGAGCAAGATGTTCTCATAGATGGTGTGAAACATAGAAACCGTGCACTTGAAGGAGATGTGGTCATAGTTCAACTTATTGACAATGAAAATGATAAAACTATTGACGACCCTAAGCAAAAAAGGGGAAAAGTAGTATATATCAAAGAAAAAATACATCCTAGAACATGTATTGGCACCTTAAAACTTATGGCAGACAAAAACAGGCAGAAAGCCCTGTTTGTTCCTCGTGACTATAGAGTTCCAAGACTTAATGTACCATTTACTAGCTGGCCAGACAACTTTTACTATGACTCAAAAAGTTATGAGAATACAATGTTTTTAGCAAGAATAGTAGATTGGACAGATGTTAGGTTTGCAGTTGGTACAATTGTATGTAACATAGGCCAATTAGGTGATATGATGTCTGAAACTAAAGCAATACTTGCTCAAACTGACTTGGATATAAGACCCTATGGACCAGAAGTTCAAGAATTTTATCCTAGTCTTGACTACGCAATACCAGAGGAAGAAATCAAATTAAGAGAAGACTGTCGTCAGCTGTGTGTGTTCAGTATTGACCCTTTTAATTGCCGTGACATTGATGATGCAGTGTCATGTAGAGAACTTGAAAATGGTAATTATGAAATTGGTGTGCATATCTCAGATGTTGCTCACTTTTTTAAAGAGGACACAGTTCTTGATAGGAAAGTTGCACTTAAAGCAACTACAATATATTTAGTTGAAAAAGCATATCATATGCTACCAGATGAACTATGCACACTCTGTTCTTTATTTCCTGGAGTTGATAAATTAGCATTTTCGGTTTTTTGGGAAATGACTAAGGATGCTCAAGTTATAAGTTACAGATTCTCAAAAACTGTTATCCAGTCATGTAGCCAATTGGCTTATGAACATGCACAAGCAATTTTAGAGGATCGAAAGGATGCAGAAGAAATGTTTCCAGAAACATACAATGGTTTTAATTACAAGGACATATCTAATACAATTAAGGTATTAGGAGAGATGTCTGCCATTTTACGAAGAAATAGAT
This sequence comes from Lapara coniferarum, assembly GCA_949316025.1. NCBI lineage: Eukaryota > Metazoa > Arthropoda > Insecta > Lepidoptera > Sphingidae > Lapara > Lapara coniferarum. The sequence continues at coordinate 9,813,907 of OX438924.1, forward strand.
TTGAAAGTGGTGCATTGAGAATAGATCAACCAAAAATATCTTTTCGCTTAAATCCTTCTAGCGGTCTCCCAGAGTCATTTAATATTTATATAAGCCAAAGAAGTCACCAACTTATTGAAGAATTCATGCTTCTTGCCAACATGACTGTTGCTAATAGAATACATGATGATCATCCAGATATAGCATTTCTGAGATGCCATCCACCACCAAGCTCCTACATGATGAAACAGCTTGCAAAATCTCTTGAACCTATGGGTATAGCACTTGATATAAGTTCAGCTGGTGATTTGCACCGTTCTTTATTACCTTATGTGGGGCCAGACAATGCAGATGTTGGTAAAGCAATGGTATTAAATATGTTGTGTGCAAAACCAATGACTAGAGCAAAATATTTCTGTGCCGGTGCTTGTGATGATGATGGTTTCCAGCATTATGCACTCAATGTACCTCTTTATACTCATTTTACAAGTCCAATTAGAAGATATGCTGACATAATGGTTCACAGGTATGTTTACCATCTTTGTAAAATTGTAATTATTTTTAGAAGTATTGAGAAGTTGATTTTTTATTTATATTCCAGATCAAAAATTAAGGTAGTTTAACTTGGTTCTCATAACTGATAAAATTAAGCCGAGTGTATAAATTAGTTTTCATAGAGTGTGAACTGCACACAAGTACAAAAAATATATTGGCTATGTGAAGCTAAACTAACTTAGCTTAGTTTATGGTTCACAACACATATTAATAATACAATATATTATGTGAAATTTTACAGGTTATTGGCTGCAAGTCTAAAGTACAGGGAATTGCCAAACTGGAGTATTGATAAAGTTCGTTGGGTAGCAGCACAATGTAACAAACAAAAATATAATGCCAAGAAAGCTTCTGAGCTGTCTACTGAATTATACACATTAAAATATATAGAGATGAATTCGCCTCTTGAGATGGAAGCGGCAGTCGTAGAAGTTAGAGAAAAATACATTGATGTTATCATTGTGGCCATGGGCTTGAATCGCAGGATATTCTTTAATAATGTAAGAATTACTTCATTCATTAAGTAGAGCAGTGTTTCTTAACCTGTAGTCCACGGACCTCTGGGGGTCCAGGAGTATGTGTATGGGGTCCACCAACTTATCTACATACATTTGAATTAATAAATAAACGTCAGCGTGTCTCGTAATCGTTACGCTTACTTAGCACGGCGAGTGGGCGTCAGCAAGCGTGACCTCTGGTCTTGTATATATCAAAAAGAAATACAGGAACAGATTACAAATTACAATTATTGGAATCCAATTTAAGATTACAACTTAGTAATAACATCAACCAAAATATGACTAGTTTAGTTGCAAAAAGCAACACCAAGCTTCACATAAATTATTTTTACATAAAAAAATTTTTTTGTATTACTAAAATAAATTGCCCTAAACTTATTCCTGTATTTTTTATTAAGAGGGTCCTTAAAATTGTACTTAAATTTCTAGGGGTCCGTGGAATGAGAAATGTTGAGAAACACTAGATTAGAGCATAATTTATTTTAGGATATTGAAATTATAAAATTACCTTCTTTTTCTAGGACTTTCCTGGTGAATACAGGTGCATTAAAAATGAAGGTGGTGAGAAGCTTTCCAAAATGGAATTGACATGGCATGCAACAGGAGATTTGCCAGAAATAAAGCAAGTAATAGAAGTATTTTCTATTCTAAAAACTGAACTGCACAAAGGAGAAGACATTTTAAAAGTGGAAACTAGGCTCAAGAGACCTCAATGAATTGCCCTTGTGTCTGAATTGATAAGGCAGGCATGCTTGCTGCCATAGTAGATTGTAATAGTTGTACAATGATAATAGTTAAATATTTGGGTTAATACCTACCTTCAAGTGTATTGTTTTAACAGGTGTGTGAGTATTTAATAGATTATTGGAAATATTTTTTAAAATGTACAAAAAGACTTCAATTATAATTTTTTTGTATACTGACTATCTTTATCTACGTCCAATGTAGTAGTTTTTATTCTGTGATTTTTGTAAGTTGACATTGATGGAAATAATTTTAGGTATATATTACTATTTTTATTATTTATATTTGCGTTTTAATTAAACAATTATACAAATAACTAAAAGTTGTATGATTTCATTTAGCCAGTGTCAGGTAAAAGGTTATTTGGACAATTTTTTTTGCTTCGAATGATGAGACTAGTATGCCGTTCGCCTGATGGCAAGCGATACGACCACCCATAAACAGTAGCAATACCATTTAGCACGTTGATTTATAAAGTACTGTGTGACATTCCAGTGCGCTTGTCATCCTGAGACATATTAAGGTGTTAAGTCTCATTATGTCCAATTATAAGGCTGTCAAGCCCCGCGACGGACACCGGTGTCCATATACATAGGGTTTTCTCATACATCTATATTATCTATACTAATATTATAAAGCTGAAGAGTTTGTTTGTTTGTTTGTTTGTTTGAACGCGCTAATCTCAGGAACTACTGGTTCGAATTGAAAAATTCTTTTTGTGTTGAATAGACCATTTTCGAGGAAGGCTTTAGGCTATATAACATCACGATGCAACTGTTAGGAGCGAAGAAATAATGGAAAATGTGAAAAAAGCGGGGAAAATTATTCATCCTTGAGGGCTTCCATTGCGTGCGCTGCGAAAACGGTTCAAGATATCAAAAATATATGTATGAAAGAATTATTCCTCTCGAAATGATCTAAAAAAATGTCCGCGACAGTATATGTCTATCTTTTAAGATTAACTCACTAGAACCGTTTTTATGGTAATCAAATTTGGTCGAAGTTAATGCATTATTTGTTAAGAGTTGTATCAACGTCATAGTCATAGAGTGATTCAACGGGAAGGTTTTTATGTACTTTTAGCCCGGAAAAACTTATTAACACGGGCGAAGCCGTGGGCAAAAGCTAGTACTTATATAAGCGGGCCTTGAAGGGTTAAGTTACACTGGCTACAATGTCCTTCAAATCGAAACACAACAATGCATGCACACTGCTGCTTGGCAATGAATTTTCGGCGACTTCTACCATCAAACATCTGGCAACACTGCTATTTATACATCACGATTCACGTAGGTATAACTTAAAACTTTTGGCGTAGCACAGCAACACAGTGCTTGTAGCCATAAAGAAAAAAAAAACTTAAAACTTTTAACATTTTAAGTTTTAGCTGGCTTTAGTTATTATTCTGAGGTTTTAACTTTGGTTTTATTTTTGTAAAAGAAGAAAATACTTTAAACATGACGTCTGTGTGTATGAATAATATTATGGGACGATTTGTGTGGGACAAAACCAACGAATCTTTACTTAATTTGTTATTTAGAAACGATACTGAAAATGTATTGGATAATTTAAACAGACTACATTGTTTAATTCAAAACTGTGTTGTAAATGAAGATACGTTACATTTAATCGACGTTAATTTGTTTGAAGAAATAAAAACCTTCAATAATCGTGATAACGTAAGCTTACATTTTGGTAAAAGTTTAAGAGACATGAAATGTGTTATTCGAGACCAGGCATTCAGGCAACACGAGATATTTATTACCTATAAAAGTCCTGGGAACCTGTGCGTATCAACTGAACAATTGCCATACACAAATTTACAAGAAAGAGAATATGGTTCACTGGATGACGTAGTCACGGCATTTAATAAATATGTTAATGAGTTAGCATATTTTTTCCAACAATTGGAACTGATTGATGAATATTGCACTGTTGTGGAACCTGCTCGTCCTTCTTTCAAAGACGATTACAGAAAAATACTTCTAGGTAGGAATCTTTAATTACAAGCCAATTATAATTAATGCTAAGGAAACCAGGCTAAGTCGTTATTAATATATATAAATTGTAAAATTATACGTAAATTCAAGATTAGTGGTGTAGCTTGCACTAGAGAGGTCCTGTATCAAAATATAACATGGGCCCTTCAAGGCAGCATTGCCAACTTTTGGATGCTTGCTCAAGATTAGCATGCGGGGCCCCTACAGTTAGAGGGCTATGTATCATTGATATGGCTGGTGTGGCAGTAGCTACGACCCTGTTAAAGTTTATTAAATACATTGTTACTTGGGCTGTATCAGTTACCAGAGCTGGATATTCTTGACATGAGCTCAGTGGTCGTCTTAATAAACCAGTGAGGAAAGGTTTAATGAAAGATTATGTTTGCTGATCAAGTCATTAATGTACTTAATAATATATTTATTTACATTTTCCAGATAACCGAGTGTGGTTGCATGTGGAGATAACACCAGAAGGTTTAGCAACTAATATACAGTTAGTTGGCCAGTCAGAAAAATGGCAAAATAAATTGCAGGAGGGTTTACTTTCATGGGATCATGACAAGAATATTGTTGACAACATTAGGAGTGTTTTTGGTAAGAATTATGACTTATATAGAAAACACAAAATTACTGATCATCCATATTGATATCAATAATAAATTCACATTGATGACTTAAAAAGACATGACCTCATGCGCCTAGCGAATTACAAATTGTCTCCCACAAAATAGACCCAAATAAACTATTTACAGATCATTAAAAAAAAACACTTGTTAATTAAGGCTGCCATATCCCAAAACACCTTCTTTTCTATTCAATTTTAAACCAAGAAATAATCAACATTTCGGTCCGAGAAAAATATATGTTATAGTTAAATAATCATTCTACATTGGTGTGGATTCCAAAACACGATACTTACAACTTCGCTCGATCATAAAAAATCACGAAAACAGAAAATTCGGATTTTATTTTTAAAAATTAATTATAGTATATTAAACAATTACTTTAAAAATATAAGTCAATAAAAGGGTAATAACATTTAGCAGATTGCTATGCAAAAAAATTTTCACAAAAGTAATTCGCACTTTTCAAAATTAAAAAAAACACGAATTTTTTAACAATTCCGCACAACGTGTCTCGTTTCAGATGCGCCCGAGGCGCCGTGGAGGTCGGACCTACGTCAATTTTTCGCGCTTGCTGCCACTAATTTATCGAAGTATTTGACAGCTTTTGTTTATAGTTGGACCGCGTTATGTAGAAAAGGAACCAACTACTTTTGAACAACAATTATGGATTCTTATTTGTAATAGATAGATTTTTCTATGAATCTTTCCTATTCTTTTTCTTTCTTCTTTAAACACGTTGTCATACTTGTTTCAACTGTTGTTTGTTTTTGCTGAATAGTAAAGGATCACATTTGAATTTATTGCGTGTAAAATTGTAAAATAATATATTTGCATAATTTGTGGATAATATATTGGCATAATACCTCCAAAGGAAAATAATGTAATTAAAAAAAAATGTACTTTATTGTAAAAAAAAGCGTGGGGTGCATGGTGTCAATAGATATAAATATTTTATTGAAAGATAATATGAGTAAAAGGATTATCATTTTGATACTATCTTAAAAAGCACCCCACGCTTTTTTTACATTAAAATAAGTACATCTTTTTCTTATTTGCACTATTCTTAATTCAAATTTATTTTCTATTTTTAGTTGCATTTCCTATAAAGCATGTTTTTTAGTTTTTTTTTCTAACTGTTATTTATTTTTCATTTTTTAAGCTTGTTCTACTATTATCCAACAGATGTCACTAAAAACAAGTAAGATTTTTTTTATACATAAGAGTAGCCAGTTTAGTTATAACTCAACTATGGTCCAACAGATGTCAAAAAAAATTGAGCTGTCATTTACTCATTCATTTTGAATATTTATTCATTATTAGTTGGATTTTCTATAAAATAGTGTTTTTTGTTTAAAATAATGAATTGTCTTCGGTTCTTGATAAATATGCCAAATTTTCATCCGACGTTTTGAAGGCGGTCAAAATCATGTCCAAAGTTTCCGTTACATAGATACATTTAAATGTACGTTACATAGCTTAATTTAAATTTATTTTCTATTTTTTAGTTGGATTTTCTATAAGGCTTGTTTTTTTGTTTTTTTATTTGCTATTTAATATTATGGATAGAATATCATAGTACAGAATAACACAAAGCCAGCTACCTTATTATTGATACAAGTAAATCCCAATTATTGCGATAGTCAATATTTTCTATTATGAACCACAGTTCAAACTTTAAAGTAGGTAGTAAACAAATACGAAAATATCATTTAAAAAATCGCGACAAAATAAAAAAAAATGGTTTTATTTCAATGTCTTACCAAGTTTTTTTGTATGTCGGGTAATTCATTTTTATTGATCTCATTGAGGGTGTCTGAATATATAACGTCGCGTAAGATAAAATAATAACCGTGAAAAATCCATTTGAGTTGTCAGACTAGTAGTAGTCGCAAGAGTTGGGTATATAATAAGGCTGCCAAATCATATGAAGCAACTACTCCGGTGCAGTTCAATACTAAGTAGTAACTATTGCGGTTTTCATATCGGTCAGTGCTTAGTTGAGCGGTTACTATGTTAACCATTCCATATTCGCGTCTTCCCCGGCGAACAAGACGTCACTTTTCATTCAGTGGAAATCGTCTTTACGCGCTTACCCATAGGGTTCTAATTAAAAAATCTGAAATGACACCTGTCAAACTCGGAATACTGAAAGGGTTTCGGGTTTAAACTTGAGGTCATATTCAGGTTACTAGACTAGTCGATTATTATAGTTAATATTGGTTAAGTAATTGTCTCAATCACCAATATTATGTCACAATAACTAAAGATAATAATGAATCTTGACGTGGTATTGTACTCTGTGAACATTTGATTACGTAATCATTGATCAACGAACAATAAATCGTGACATCAAGACATAATTCATAGGTAACTTTTATTATGTATGCCTACGTATACCTATTTCAGCCGCCGCTGTCTGCGACATACATATTATGTTTGGATAGTACTCCCAAAAGTTAGACCTTCGCAATAAATCGTATAATTTTAAAGTCCTCCAATTTTGAGATGTATGTAATTTTATTTTGCTTAAAAACTACATCTACACTTATCTATACTAATATTATAAATAGGAAAGATTCAATTGTATGTTTGTTTGCATTGAATAGGCTCCGAAACTGCTGGACCGATTTGAAAAACTCTTTCATCAATATAAAGGTCCATTATAATCCCTGGGGGATTATAAAGCGGGACTTTTATCCCAGAAAAAATCATTCACGCGGACGAAGCCGCGAGCAGAAGTCTAGTTTAAAATATATTAGCTATCGATGGAGGGGTCTAATTTTTTTTTATGGATTCAAGATCCATATTTTTGTCCTTTTAATATTCGTAAAGTTTGAGCCGTGTTAGATTTTGAGGCCCAGCACCCATAAAAAAGCGGACATCTTTTGTCGTAAAATAAACTGCTTCACTATTGTTTAATTGTTTATTGTGACGTAGTCGCGGCTGATTGGTGTCGAGCGAGTTCATTTGAAATTCAACATCGCGGTACCTGACGCGCCGGTACATTAGACAGCTGTAAATGCCAACAGCGCTCAGATTTCCTAGCCTTAATAAAAATTCTAATTTACACTGTTATATTAAATGCATGTAAAAGGATAAAACAAGTTTTCATTACTTTTTCAACAAGTTATGGTGAGCGTATTGATGCAAATATGTGTATGTTTATGTTTAACGTCACAAATGTTAGGATATGGCCTATGAATATATTATTACTAGCTTTTGCTCGCGGCTCCGCCCGCGTCAAAAGGTTTTTCCGGTATAAAAGTCCCGGGATAAAAAGTAGCCTATGTGTTATTCCAGGATATGATCTACCCGTGTGTAAAATTTCATCGAAATCCGATCAGTAGTTATTGCGTGAAAGAGGAACAATCATCCATACATTCTTACAAACTTTCGCGTTTATAATATTAGTAGGACAAGCGATAATATAGAGATTTTAAATCAATGTTTATATATTTTTATGGAAACTTGAAAAATAAACAGTCGAAGGCGGGATTTGAACCCACGACCTCCAGCGTACCGTGCCGGTGCTCTTCCAATTTCAATTGTAATTGCTAACAGATGTCGCTGGTCATCTCCTTTAGAGATTCAAAATAGGGAACTTGAAATTGGACAGCCGAGGGTGGGGTCGAAGTAGCTCAATTGGAAGAGCACCGGCACAGTACGCTGGAGGTCGTGGGTTCAAATCCCGCCTTCGACTGTTTCTTTTTCAAGTTTCTATAAAAATATAAAAACATTATCCAGGCACTACATGACCATTAACCTGTATAAAAAATCATAATATAAGATTTTAAATCAATATTTTTGTGGTGATAGATATCACAGAGTTTCCTAACGATACGAGAAATGTAGCAGCAAGCGTGGAGGAAGATTTCAAACCAGATTCACCAATATGCAGCATTTGTTTATGCACAGAATTACCAGATGTACCTGGCGTGCCACAACCATTATGCCACAATAGCAAATGTGGAGTTTACTATCATAGGAATTGCTTGTATCAGGTAATTACATGTTGCTTCCATGGCTGCTAAAATACAGGTTATCCCAGAATGTACCTAACGATAAAAAAGCATTACAACGAATATGATACTACAATAGCACAAATAATTAAAAAAAAATATGGCTATGAACTTGCTTGTAAATCACTAATGTGATAACAGCTAAGGATGTAAGTAAAGGAATATGTATTGGACTGAATTTATCTTGATGTACTAATTAAAATCATACGGTAGCTACTGGTTCTGTAGTATGTAAAAACAAAACAGAGTCATATACGTAATTCTTAGATTAATGTAAGACTTATTTATGCTTATTTTGGTCAGTTTACATTATTTACGTTCTACACACATGTACGAAAAATAACCCAAGATGCTATGCAATCTAAGCTAGCTTAGCTCTTATTCTGCAACACACACAATAACGAGCGTAGCTATAGCTTTCTTATGGGGGCGGGGGGCGAATCCAGAGGGGGTCATGACCCACCTTCAGGTTCTATCTAGATGACCACTGTACATAATTTTTTGATTACTTTCATTAAATATTATATACGCCCATGCACGTATTATTCCTTTTATTCCGAAGTGGTAGGCAGAGGCGCGACTAGTGCACCCATTTATTGCTGTTTATCCCGTTATTATAATTAATAGAGGACGAGTCGGTATTTATTCCCGACAGACAAATATTTGTATACTTGTCTTATAAGTTGTTATTAATTTTAACATCTACCCACTTGACATTGGCAAAATCACCGATGAAACGGTGGAGCCATTTTTAAAAAGAAGAAGAAGTTGTTATTTATTTTTCATGGTTCTTGCTGTCCACATAAGAACAGTTGCTTATTATGTGAGAAATTCTTATTATCAGCACTATGTTTTAACTTATTATGACTGCCTCGGTGGCGTAGTTGTATTACAGTACGACTGCAAAGCTGAGGTCTCGGGTTCGATCCCCGGGTCGGGCAAAGTGATATTGAGTTTTTCTATTCAGTATCAGCTCGGAGTCTGGAATTTGTGCCCGATATGGCGATAGGCTCGCCCCCTATCACATCATGGGACGGAATAACGGCGAAAAGTGGGTGCACTAGTTGCGCCTCTGCCTACCCCTTCGGGGATAACAGGCGTGAGTGTATATGTATATATATATATATATGTTTTACCTTAGGGTTTTTGGGTGTATTAAGTATAATTATTTAACCCCTGTTAAAATTATTTCCACAGTGGTTGCTGGCTTGTGCAGGCAATCGTCCACCAGCTTTTGGAGTCGCTACTGGCTCTTGTCCAACCTGCCTACAACCGATTGCTTGCAATGAGAAAGATAGTTATTAGATTGCTGACAGTTGTTTTAAGTTAATTGAATAAAACGTGATAAGTAAATAGCTTTATTATTTATTAGATAGAGAATAATGAAATCTTCCTAGCCAGTTTCGGCCAGGGCGGCCAATCTCAACGGAGATCAGCCAGGTACGCAGGAGATATTATAGTGCACAAGTGTGTGCGCAATACACAGGTGCACTCGCTATTCCTTCACTCTCATAGTCCGGTGAGAAGGCAATCCGACATGACCGGAGAGAGATCAGGCGCAGGACCAACGGCTTTACGTGCTTTCCGAGGCACGGTGGTATCACACCGCCAACTTCCTGACTCCGAGCTGCGACTGGGTAAATTTTAAGATGGAAAAACCCAGTCACAATTTTTTTGGCTCGACCCGGGATTCGAACCCAGGACCTCAGCGCGCAAATCGTACTCGTAATGCGTACGCAATACCACTACGCCACCGAGGCAGTCCTATTATAGAGAATAATAATAAGTAGGTAGACGATCATCTAAAAGGGTCCTTGATTGAATGCACTATGTACTAACAAATGCAAAGAGTAAAATATATGCTAGTGATTTAGTTAATGTCCAATTTCCAAAATTCGCGAATGCGAATAATATTTGACTCCGATATTCGCGAATGCGAATATGGGATTTTTATTTGGCACCAAAAGATTTAATCGTACGTTACATGAAATTAGCTGAAAAGTGACCCCGCTGCATCTGATAATAAGCATCGTGAAGTCCAGATAGTTTGAAATATCCACCTGTTTGAAATATGTCAGCGAAATTCGTTCTCTTGCCAATCTCCTAATTTCAAATTTGATGGCGCAGACAAACACCGAGCATCTTCATGGCTCACTGAGTGACTGTGAGCAGTCTTGGGTGGCCCATAGTCAGAGGCCACGTCTCAAAGCCGGACGTCATCACTGGTAACACTCATTGATTGAAGATTTTTGTCTGAGATATATTAGATGAGAAGGCCTTGCCTAGTTTCCCGAATGCTGCTCAATCGAGCTTGTTTTGCCCTCTATCTTGAGGTTTGACTTGCCCAAATGGATCACTTTTCTTAGACAGATTCGTTGACAACTTCGAGAGTTGTGTTCTCAACAGTAATCGGCATATGCACAAAATGAATATTGGAGAAGATTTTGGTCTTATTTATTTTAAGGCCTACCATGTGGGAAACTGATGAGGTCTCAGCAAATGAGCATAATGCCCTCAAAAGATTCTGACAAGACAACAATATTGGGGCAAATCAAAGGTGAGTAATACTTGTCATTGAAGCAATTGCAAATCCTTACTATCAAAAAGCTTGAAGATGTCGTTCATCGCGACAGTGACTAATTTCGGAGAAATAACATCTTCCTGCCTCACACCTCTGTATAGTCGAATAGCCTTTGTACTCTGCTGTTGTAAGCTTGGACTGACATGGTGGCATTGTTGTACAAGCACCTCTGCCCTTTAATGTACCGATAGTCAATATTGTGGCACTCTTGAGGAACTGCAACACAGCCCAGGTCTCATTGAATTAAAGCCCTTTTCAAAGTCCACAAAGTTTCCTATATAACCTGCCACATTGTGAGGAACTGTTACATTTTTATACAGTTTTGTAAATAAAACAAATATTATGCCATAGTTACTTTTTAATCAAAATTACATAGACATAATATTTTGTGGTTACATAGAATAATTCAGTATAAACAATATTGTGAAATGATGTTTTGCACCAGCTTTACCAGTTCTCGATTGCTGAGAAATAATTTCTCTTAAAATCAATATAGCTGTTTGGACAGATAAATCAGGTAAATGACACGTCTACTCCTTAAAAATCTTTAAATAAAACAAAAGCGGATATTATTTAGTACACAAAGTTATTTTTTTAAATAAGATCTAATTGTCATGACTGTGTATATACATTCCTTCGCCTTTCTGAGTGCATTATTTATAGTTTTGTTCTGCAGTTCAAAATATTAGGAATGTATTTAAATAGTCATGTATGTGTTCAGCCAACTATTTCCGGAATAGTTCATCACAAGGGCACTGTGTCAAAAGAACGAGGAGTAATGCTCGTGCTGGAACCAGGTGCTTCACCACTTTGAGGACCCGTGTCGCGGCCGACATTCTGTAATAAAAATATAACAAATATAGTAGTATTGTGACTGTTCGGTGGCGTCGTTGTATTACGGTAGGTACGACTGGAGTGCTAAGGTCTCGGGTTCGATCCCCGAGTCGGGGTAAAGTGATATGTATTGGGATTTTCTGCTCAGATCCGCGTGGAGTTTGGAAGTTGTGCCTGAGGTGGCGACAGGCTCGGCTCCTATGACGTCATGGGACAAAATACGCACGGCGGAAAGTGGGTGCACTAGTTGTACCTCTACCTACCCCTTGAGGGGCAAAAAGCGTGCGTGCGTATGCGTGTGTGTGATAAAAAGTATTCAAGAAAAAATTGTTACACTGTCAGGTCTACTAGCGTAATGAAAAAGATGGAGTTTTAAAAATCACAATAATTAGTTTATTCCGCAACAAAACGACGATGGGTACTGAAGAAGAACAATTATCTTGGGAGACTCGTTTCACTGAATTTCTAAACACGTCAACTGAAATACAGAAACAATACATTTAAATTCGAAATAATAAATCTACTCAAACAAGCACCAAAGTTTAAAAAACAATAGGAAAACCATATCTACGCACACAAGAAAATTACTTGAAGAACAGTTATATAAACAAAAGAGGATAAAGCCAGCGAATGGAAAAAATTACTGAAATAAATAAATTATTAGAAACATACCAAAAGAGAACAGACATACAGACTGCCTCGGTGGCGTAGTTGTATTACAGTACGACTGCAAAGCTGGGGTCTCGGGTTCGATTCCCGGGTCGGGCAAAGTGATATTGAGTTTTTCCATTCAGTATCAGCCCGGAGTCTGGAATTTGTGCCCGATATGGCGATAGGCTCGCCCCCTATCACATCATGGGACGGAATAACGGCGAAAAGTGGGTGCACTAGTTGTGCCTCTGCCTACCCCTTCGGGGATAACAGGCGTGAGTGTGTGTGTGTGTGTATATCAAAAGAGAAAAAGATACAAAGACAAAATATGTTTGAAAATTATATAGAGAAATCAGGTGCTATAAGAAACGCTTACAAAGAATTGAGAAATAGAAAACAATGGACAGAAGGTCTTAAAAACAAAAAAGGAAATACTATTACGAAGAGTCAAGAGATTATAAATGAAGCCACTAAAAACTCGGAATTGTATTCAAAAACTAACAATAAGACCGAGACCACCAAACCCAAAAAAGTACGCACGCATATCCTGATTTACCTCTAATTCTGAAAAGCGAAATCGAATATGCAATAACATCACAAAAATACGATAAAACTCCTGGGGAAGACAATATCATCATAAATGAAATGCTAAAATTCCTCATGGAACCTTTATAATGATTTAACTACTGGGCAGCAATGGACCAGGTCGACTATTATTCTGGTTCATAATAAAAATGAGTAAAAAAAAACTAAAACCCGACCACGGAAAGAATAACCGAAAAATATTAAACAAGAAAATATTCCTATTTGAAATCATAGTCTACAACAAGTATGGTGATGTCTAGGATAAAGGCCAAGTCAAATCTAACCTAGTTTAAGATCTCACATTTTTAAATAACAGCAATTGTTATAGGTATCCCATAAAGCAAAGAAATAGAGTAATACTTGTTCGTAATGTTATTTTGTTGCTATAAATACATATTTGGATTTTGCATAGAACTTGGCACTCATTAAGATCTCCATTCTTTTTGCGGCGAAGCCCACAGATAAACATAATATTTGTATTGAACTTGGCTCTCCTTTTTTACATTTATGTTTTTGGTGGAATTCAATTACTCACAAATTATACACTCATTTGCAAAAAAAACGGGCGGTTTGGATTTTAATTCTTTTTTAAAAAAAATACGGTACCAAAATTATTTCAATCATTTGTACATGTTATTGGCCGGTTTTAAAAATGCCGTGGTGTTTAAAACAGTACGTTCCAAATTAAAATTTTCGTTTGATGCTCGTTTTTACAGAAAACCACTTTTTATCCTACATTTTTGGTGCGAAGTTCCAAAAGATAATATCGGTTTTCATAACTTTTAGTCAATTTTTATGAATTTATTTCATATTCTTAATTGTCAAAGCTTCATTTATTGCTGTTTAGCTGTCTCAATAATGTTAGAGAAAGTGGTAAAAGCTACAAAAATTATTGCGCTGCTCGAAGAGGGCTGCAGCCAATGCTTCGTGGCTCAGAGGCTAAGTGTGAGTCGCTCGACGGTTCAAAGGACCTGGCAGCGGTATCAAGACACCGGTTCCGTCGAGAGAAGGCCTGGTTCTGGAAGAAAACCATGTACCCAACCACGGGATGATCGTTTTCTTGTGAGTCGCGCATTGAGAAATCGCAAGTCTTCGTATGTGGACCTTAAGAACAACCTCGAAGAAGTAAGAAATGTGCATATTAGTCTATGGACGGTCAGGAGGAGGCTGCTCGCGGCCAATATACGCAGTCATCGCCCGGCCCGCGGCCTTAAGTTGCTCCGTGAGCACAGAGTTGCCAGGCTTAGGTTTGCTCGAAATTGTGAGTCATGGACTCAAGAAGATTGGAATAGGGTATTGTTCTCCGATGAAGCCAGGATATCTCTGTTCGGTGAAGATCGACGTCGGCGAGTGCTACGAAGACGAGGAGGACGCTTTGCAGAGGCTTGTTTTGAAGAAATCACACCTTATGGTGGGGGCTCTATTATGTTTTGGGCAGGAATAAATTCAATGGATCGTACAAAGTTAGTCTTCATTGAAAACGGCTCACTGACTGGACATCGAAACATAACGGAAGTTCTTATTCCTTATGCACAACCCGCATTGGCCGCTATAGGCGAAGACTCAATTTTTATGGACGACAACGCTCGCGCCCACCGGTCTGGCGATGTGGAAGCGTATGTGCAAGAGGTCGGCATTCGTCGTTTGGATTGGCCAGCTCGAAGTCCCGACCTCAATCCTATAGAGCATGTCTGGGACGTTCTGAAACGACGCGTGAGATCAGTACAACCGGCTCCGCAAACCATCAGAGAGCTGAAGAATGTGATTACCGCGGAGTGGGAACGTATTCCGCAAGCAAGTATCCGGGATATCCTCGCTAGCATACCCAGACGAATTCAAGCTGTGATTTCAGCTAGAGGGGGTCACACTCGATACTAAACATTTATCTGCTTTTACTTTATTAAAGAAAAAACAAACAAAAATCTTTGTTAACTTTTACTTCACGAGCATATGCACTACTAGCGAGCATACACTACTAGTGAACTTTAGCATTAAAACCCATAAATTTTATCAAAATTTTATGATAATACTGACGAAAACGATTATTTGCTTATTAATTTACAAAATTGTGAAAGTAAAACTACCTATAATTATCAAACAAACCAATAGTAACATTTGAAATGGTTCATTGCTTAGGTGCCCGTTTTTTTTGCAAATGAGTTTATTATCCTAAAAACTGTTAGAAATATTTTAGCTATTATCCTCAATTAGAAGTAGTATTATCCTGTCAGGGGCCTTGTGTAATCTATAAATATGCACCCCAATAATTGATAACCACTAAAAACTATAAATTAATTATTCTTGGTACAAACAAACCAACTTTCAAGCATACAAATTGATTATCTTGGATGCTTCAAACAACTTGTTGATGCTAAAATAAATAGATATATTTGTATAGTGGTTTGAGGATATACCATCATCCCTTTTAGCTTAGATACTATACAAATCTGACAAATGCTCAGACAATTATAATTTTTTATCTTAACAATAAATCATCAATTTCTTGTATTTCAATAAATAGTCAATAAGATATGTAATAAATATTAATAAAATATAGTGTACTTTACCTTAACATGTATTTGATTCTTAAGCATAGCAGCTCGAAGAATTAACATGGATGTCCGTCGCTGATACTCTTTCCCCATGGCCAGACTTTTCTCAAAAGTAGTGCTTCTTTGATCAACATCTTTTGCATACAATATTTTGTTGTGTGAGTCAATACGGGCTTGGATCTGCCCTTCAAGTATTAATTGCATCAATTCATCCTCTAAAGCAATTACTGTGCGATTAAATGCAGCGGCCATTAGTCTCATGTCAGCCGACAAGTATGGACTGAAGTATTGGATTAACGCCCGGTTGCGAATCTGCATATATAATGAGTTCAAATGTGGTGCTAAATACATATCTAATAAAAGATTATCCCGTATTTCGTCTAGTAGCCTCAAACAGGAAGCATACTTGGACTCATAAAATTTAAAAATTATGTCACGCAACTGAGGCTCTAGTTCTAAAAATAATTTAAAAGAACTGCTAACTATGACTTGCTTCTGTAGCTCAGAGCGATCAAAAGTAGCAAGAGCACATAATCCTCCATATATTGCAACATTATTACTACTCAGAAGCTCTGGATAGTCACAGTGATCAATACTTGCAGCCAAAAAGTGCTTAGCAGCCGATTTGTATTTCTTGGTTGCTAACTCTGCAAGGCCCGCGGCACATTTTAAGCGTGTTAATATGGATTGGTTTGAGTCCTTGCCTGGAATCTCATTAAAATCAGGAGTGCCTTCAGCTTTGGAAACGTAATTAAGCACATGAGCCCAATTTTGCAAGTATACCGACACTTTAACTACATTGAGGCACATCATGATAATGTGTTTGCCACTAGTACAGTAATCTCGAGCTCTTGAATAACACTTAAGAGCACTTGTTAGATCTCCGCAGTCCAGATAGTGATCACCCAAATCATCATGCCCTCTTCGAATACTCTCTTTTATTGAATTTGTTTTATAATTTTTTAAATCTGTGTCTAATTTTTCCAATTTGATTGCTGCTTTTTTGGTTTTTGACTCCACCCATATGGTATCCAGGACTGGAATATCCTGAGAGCCAGCAACATCTGGCAACCCAGCTGTGGCTACTGCATCTGCAAGCTTCTTATGAAGGGTTTGGTAAAGGCTTACATTATATGTTGTCATGACATAGGAAATGGCCATTTTTAAAGCTTCCAATCTAAGAGATGGACAATGGTCTGCAACAAACATCAGTCTATAAAGCTTTGCAAAACCAGTGTAGGAAGCAGCATAGGTCTCTAGGTCCAAGGTGGGATTCTCAACTACATAGCATTCTGTCTCATTGTTTTCATTGTCCTCCGGTGGAACGTCCACTTGCATAGGTTCAGCTGCGTTCTGCAACGACATTATAATACCTAAATGTTCTTCATATATGTCATCAGTAAATACTATTGCTTTAAGTAAATCAAATTGCACTTACCATTTCAAACATGTTATATCGTAAATTTTAACGTATAAAAGAAAATACGCGAATTCCACTGTCAACGCAAAAAACCAACCTAAAACAAAATGTTTCATTATTTTTTTTGTTATTTTCAATATGTTAACTGTATATCACAGATACAAAGTCTTGAATATAACACTCACTCATTAAAATACGTAAGATGTTGATAATTATTGTAATTTACTATCAAAATACCTTTATCATTACGTTTCTTCTTGGCAGCGGCATTTTTCTTTTGACGAGGAGTAATGTGGTATTGCTATAAGAGAAAATTATTTATATGGCAATAAATTGTATAGTGAATTTTAAAAATATATCTAGGTATCAACTCATCGAATGTAAGGTCAAAAAAGGGTCCTCAAGTAAAATACACAAACAAATATTATAATATTCAATTTTCAGAAAGTCGGAATAACTTGTGTAGCACCTACTTTAAAATATTCCGCCTTTACGGCACGGCCTATGAGGCCCATTGACATTTTTTTTTATAATTTCCTCTTGTAGGGAAGGCAAAGGGTTCAAGCCCATACAGCCTTGTCTTTTTGGTAGTTTTTTTTATCCTATGTACTATGTTGTAATAAAGCAATGGCTACCTTACCAAGACTTTATCGAGGAGTTTTGGCGACAACAAAAATACACTTGATTGGCATAGTTATTTCAATTCACTTCATTTGAGCCCTTTAATAGAAATATATTGGATAACATATCACCATAACTATATTATGCAATATAACATTAGGTAAGTATCACCAAAATAATAAATTAAAACAGAAGCACCTCATGAAACTTCCAAGTTCACGCCAAAAAAAAAATCATGTACCTTTTGTGGTGTACACAGTGTTGCCAACGGGTATTTTGAAAAAAGCGTCGACCATCCTACAGAAGAGGCTACATTTAACGCTTTTATTAATTTCATACGTATGTATGTAACAGAAACTTTGAACACAATTTTGGCCATCTTCAAAACGTCGGATTAAATCGAAATTTGGTATACTTATCAAGGGCCGATGACCATTCAATATTTCAAACTAAAAACACTCATTTTGATCTAACTCTTTAAATAGAAGGCAACAACAATTTATTCCATTTAAAAATCTGTGTTTGTTTGTTCGAATTTAGGCGCCTATGTTTTCACTTGCTCGAACGATACCGACATCTTAAATAAAATTAATTTACCAACAGTAGGTTTTATTAATGGTATTGTATGACGAGACGAGCATGCCGTTCGTGTGATGATAACCGATACGGCCACCCATAAACAGTAGCAACACCAACCAGCAATGAGTTACAAGTACCGTATGGCATTCCACTGTGCTTGTCATCCTGAGACATAAGATGTGTCTCATTATGTCCATTAGTTACACCGGCTACAATGTACTTCAAACCGAAACACAACAGTGCATGCACACTGTTGCTTGGAGGTAGAAATAGACATTGCGGTGGTACCCACCCAGACAGACTCTTACATATACCTACCTAAGACTACCACCAGTAGTGACCTAGTGAGGCGCATGTCGTCGCGCCAAATGTAGATATTTGAAACAGCACCGAAGTAAGTCGGTGCATAGATATAAAGTAGTGAACTTTTTAATATGATAGAAACAAAAGGCGTCTTCCGTGTGTACCTATCTCTGGGCTTGGGTTTGCCTCTGCAAACGAGCGACGCTACATCTCTATGTAGCGTCGCTCTGCATTCTTTATCGCATTTACCCCTGACTTATCCCTGCTGCTAAGTTCCATCATCGTACAACGCGGCAAAACTCCAAATTCCATTCACATCACCTCGGAGGTTGGTAATCCACCAGTCCACAGTACGTTTCTGCCGACATTTTTACCACGTACTACAAAACTACTAGGTACCTACTACTGCTAACATGACCGTTAACAGTACAGTTGTAATAAAATCCTTACATGAAATTATTCGATCATATTAATAATTATTATGATATAGATTAAGCCGTGAAATTATGGATAGATAGCCTATAGTGTCACTACAATTTTGTCGTTAACCACCATTGATGTAAAAAAGTCCTAACCACAAATAAAATGTTAGTACGCGCGTGCGTGAAGATTAAATCGATTTTGACAGAATGCATTGTGGAACTAAAATTTTAGTGTTTATTTTCTCTGTTATTTGAAACTTATAATAAACGTAACTAATGGCATAATATATTCTAAAATAATACTTGAGGTGAAAAGCTATAGCTATCTACCTACATTTGACTTCTTAACTATGTGAAGCCGCAATAATACTCGATATTCTTTAGTGTAGAGCGATAACTTCATTTCTAACAGTTTAAACCATTTAGAAGTAAAAGTGCCCACATGTACAATTTGATATACACAATAATTCTGAATACGAATGTATTTACATTGATGCCGAAGCCCACGGTCATAAAGACCAGACATATTGAGAATGTTAGTGAAGAATATTACCTATTCTACAAACAATTTTTATCCGTACTTACTGTAAGAAAAAATATACATTAAAATATGTATCCTAAATTTGCAAGCAGGTATCCTAAATAAATTTGCAGGTAGGCAGCAGAAAGCTATCAAAAGGTACAAGTGTGTTACTGTGATGGTGAATAACTACAGGAAATGGCACGGCTCACTAGGCGAGTCTGCCTATTTGTGCTGCAGATAAATCTTGCATCGTACACCATAAAATATGCAACTATTACGTAGGAAAAATGCAGAGATTAAATATTTGGAAGATTGAGAAAAACTGTAGAACTGTAGACTGTTTTGCCTAAAGTAGAGACCTGGCTTTGAAATTTATACTTGAAGAAATATAAACGACTTACAAGGTCAGTCACGCCTTTTCTTATGTTTTCGGAGGAATTTCTTTTCTTTTGGTAAGTTTTAAAGCGTATTATTTTATAAACAAATTTACATTACCTGAATGAAAGTTGGTCCGCCTGCGGCTTCACAAGCGTAGATTTGAACATGTTCGCGAACCCATTTTGAGCTTGACGTTAAGCTAAACCTACTTCTTACAAGAATTTTGTAGATATATTATAATCTTCTTGACTTCTTACTTACACTAACACCATCTAACTTTAAAATTTGGCACAAGTATTGTACAAAAACTTCGAATTTCGAAATATCTATACAATAAATAAATTAAAAACACATAAATATCAAAATATCTGTAATTTACGATTTCTGTAGGTCCATGCTTCCTATTTTCATACGTAGAAAATGACATTCACGATAGGTACCTACATCTATATCAGAGGGATGCGCCGTCAATACGTATTTTATCTTACTATCTTATTAATATTAAAAATACGAAAGATTGTGAAAATATTTGGATGTTTGTTAGAGGTAAACGCAGAAACAACTGAACGGATTTGGATGAAACTTGACACACGGGTAGATCATGTTCTGGGTTAACACATAGGCTACGTTTTATCCCGGTAATTTGCTCCCATGTGATATCATGATTATTTTTTATGTGATTCTTTAAATAAATGGCGCTGACGTCGTACTGTGTTTTAGGGACTTTTGTAACGGGAAAGGTTTTTAGGGCGAAGCCGTGAGCATCACCTAGTATTTTTAAGAAAGCTCGTCTATTTACCGGTGGAGATTTTTTTAGCATTTGTGACTATGGCGCTCCTTACCATATTGTGCCTAGAGCGATTGTTCCACTCACTCTACCCTTGGGCCGGCGCTGGCTCTCAACGAGTGACACCTAAGGATCATCATCATCATCAGCCATATGACGTCCACTGCTGAACATAGGCCTCCCCCAAAGATTTCCAGATGGACCTGTCAAAAGCGGCCCGCATCCAGCGAACCACCTAAGGATATCTGAACGCAAATCAAGATTATTTTTTCCAAAACTTAACTAGGCGTCTGACCTTATGCCTTGTTATAAATGTATTTATAGCCCACTTACATTTAAATCTATGTATTAATACGCAAACAAAAAACTTTACATATATACTCCTTTTTAAGCACATTGCACGTAAAGAGTGACTGACACGTGACTACCTCGGTGGCGTAGTTGTATTACGGTACGGCTGCAAGGCTGAGGTCTCGGGTACGATCCCCGGGTCGGACAAAGTGATATTGGGTTTTTCTACTCAGTATCAGCTCTGGAATTTGTGCCCGATATGACGATAGGCTCGCCCCCATTACATCATGGGACAGAATACGCACGGCGAAAAGTGAGTGCACTAGTTGCAACTATGCCTACCCCTTCAGGGATGACGGGCGTGAGTGTGTGAGTGTGCACGTAAGGAGGAGTGTGAGATTTGCCATGATTAAAATTCATATAAAGGAGTGCAGAAAAATAAAATTGATGATTCACAAGCCAGGAGAACCCGCATCCGAACCGTCTCTTATAGCCCTATCAGCCTGCTCAGTACGCTGGGCAAACTTTATAAGCGGATCGTCTTCGACCGCCTCAAAACAGTCGACCACAACTACAATCTGATCCCTCCGGAACAGTTTGGTTTTCGTGCTAGGCACAGTTGCGTGAATCAGGTACTCCACATCACGGAGCACATTAACGACAACTTTCAAATCGGCAAGCCTACCGGTGCCCTTTTCTTCGATATTAAAAAACATTCGACAGGTTGTGGCACAACGGCTTGTTTTTCAAGCTGTACACTCTCGACGTGCCCACTCAACTCGTGCATATTATAGGTACGAGATTTTTTGTCGAATCCCGGTTTCAAATATCGCGTTGAGGGAACTCTCTCTTCCCGATACTCAATCACAGCCGGAGTCCCGCAAGTCTCCGCCCTCTTCCCTTCTTTTTTCTCGCTGTACACCAGCGACATCCCTAAACCAAAGAACGCCCATTTGGCGCTCTTTGCGGATGATACCGCAATCTACGTCTCACGTAGAGACCCCGACGAAGTGGTGCGCACTTTGCAGGCCGCCGCCGATGAACTCAGCGAGTGGTTCCGCAAATGGCGAATCACCGTCAGTCCATGTCCATGCGCCTCACACCTCAGTCCACATGTCCAACCAGGCTATCTCCTGGATGGACAAAGCCAAATACCTAGGAGTTAACCATTGGCTCATAAATGGGAATAGCAAAATGTCCATCCACAAAAATATTAGGGTCTTTCCGACATGTATAAGACCGATCATGACATACGCGTCGCCCGTATTGGCCCATTTACCGCCTGCTCGTCTTAAACGTATGCAGGTGCTGCTCCACGTGGACACCTACATGCCGACCATCAGGTATTTCATGCATACGGCATAGCAGATGCTACTTTCGACCGGGCGGCAAATTACCCAAACACGTTAGTCCAAAAAACATGAATATATCCTCCATTCGACCGCGTCAATTCAGACCGCCGTGTTCAGTATTGACCGATTCAGAGAACGACTTCACTCTGGACATCCGTAGAAGGAACGAGTTTTTAAAACTCTCGCACTCTACATAACCGTTCCGTCCTCGCCGTCGAGGACCTCGCCGCGTTCCCCGTCGCCCCTCCCCCGACCACCCTAACAGTTCTGGCCCGTGTGCCGACAACGAAATAAATTGATAGGATTACACTTAAAACCCAATCTTTCGCTAATCGCTGATATCTTTTCTCTCAGTGAACATCCTGAGCCTAGGTTCATAGCCCGTTAGTAGGCTGCCCACAGCATGGTCTCTTAATTTAAAGGGTTGCGAGCACCTTAAGCGTTTACCCTAAAGACCGGTGTGGCCAGAAAAGCCGACTCGCATCAGGCCACTGGCAATAGGGACAATAACAAAAAAAAAATGATGAATTGCAGTCGATCCTTGACCAGTGAGCGACTACTAGTAAAAATAAAATGACAATCATCGGCACCTCGGCGCCAAAACCAAAATAAAAAATGAATATAATAATCGGTTAACAAGTGGTTAACAAGCAGATTAAAAATATGTATGTACCTAGTAGGTATTATATACTTACTTAGTTGTTTTATATTTGCCTATTCATAATATTATGTAAGATCTATGTAGATGGTAAAAATTTACGGTCTGGTAAAATAATATGACACTGAGAGTCTAATTGTACTCTTTTGGAGGAAAAATAATTAGATAATAATAAATAGTATCCAAATACCCACTTAATACTTAATTACTTATCATGATCAAATTAATTATCAGCGATAAATACTATTTTATCTGCATAATCGAAATGCATTTAATTTGATATGAAACCAAAATTTACACCTACACATTATGTTCGGTTGAATTTTTGTCATAGGAACGTGCACGTCGTAAGCACTGCCATCTGTCGGCGCAATCTTATTCTTTCAGCCTATCAATACTTGGCATTGACGTAAAATATTCAAAAATAACATTTAATTGATTGATAATGTATTGCTGTGTATCTGGATGCTCCAAAACACAAAACTAAACATATCAAATGCTGTAAAATTCTATTACGTTCCCAAGAATAGTACCTAAGTTATGCTTCGTCCAACCATTTATTTAAATTTTGGCAAATAGGTTTCTAATCAATTGGGAATGTAATAATGTGTTACCAATTCGATTTCTTGTAACAATCGATTTAATTTATGCAGAAGTTTTGATCGATTAAACACATTGAAATGTTATTTTTGCTCAACATTTTGCATTGTTTTATAAACATGCCTAAGCGTTTAAATGTGTATATTTTCTGATTATAAAATATGTATTCTGTAACTTTTGTCAATATTTAACTTTAGTAGTTTATTTTATTGGTTATTTATTGGTTATTTTACTTAAAAAGAAAATATTTATTTTTTGCTGTAAATTATATTTTTCAATGAAAAGGTTTTAAATTATCTTTGTTACAAAATCAGTGGGCTTAACGAATATCGGTCGATAATTAATATCGGAGCATGAGCAAGTCGCTCCACTAGAGAGAAGAAAAAATGGCGTCAATAAATTAGCTACTTAATTATTTTGTTTTCCATTCCTTGTCAATAATTATAAAATTTCATAGACGTGCATCCTCCTAATTTTGCTTCAATAACATCAAAATAATTAGCTCCCATATAAAACAAAGCATATTCTGGCCACGCTGGGTATCTATAATGTTTGACCGGAACCCATATTTTATTATTTTTGTCATATTAAAAGAATATAATGTGAATAAATTATTGTTCTAAAACCTTTTTTTCCGTGTGTGGCTCTTGTGTCAATTTTGTGCTGCCACCTATATAGGTAGTTCGTGCACGTATACCTAATTGAAGAATTATTTAGATTTGATGCTTTTTGAACTTTAATTTGTAAATTATTAATTACCAATTTTGAAGTTTTACTGGACTGCCTCGGTGGCGTAGTTGTATTACGGTACTAGCTACTGCCCGCGGCTCCGCCCGCGTTAAAAAGTTTTTCCGGAATAAAAGTCCCGCTTTATGTTTTCCCGGGATAAAAAGTAGCCTATGTGTTAATCCAGGACATGATGTACTCGTGTGCCAAATTTCATCGAAATCCGTTCAGTAGTTTTTGCGTGAAAGTGGAACAAACATCCATACATCCAGACATTCTTACAAACTTTCGCCTTTATAATATTAGTAGGATGACTGCGATGTTGAAGTCACGTCTTCGATACCGAGTCGGGCAAAGTTATATTGGATTTTACTATTCAGTATCAGCCCGGAGTATGAAATTTGTGCCCGATATGGCGATAGGCTCACCCCTATCACTTCATGGGACGGAATACGCACGGCGAAAAGTGAGTGCATTAGTTGCGCTTCTGCCTACCCCTACCTTTTGCAAGCTGTATGTGTTTTAGTGGTCCGCGTATTTTACTTGTCAAGTAGTCTAGGGTAGGGTAGGCAGTTGGGAATGACTGATACATAGTTTAAAGTAGTTATTGTCTTTTATTGCGATATAGGGCAGCAAATTATACCGTAGAATCATAGTACTATCTCTAAAAACCATTTAAATTGCCATACGCATGAAGTTCTAACAGCAATAGAATGTGATCTTACCCCTAAAAATTGGTATCTACCACTTTTATGGTATTTAGCATATTTTTTTGTTTAGCGCACGTGTGCGTTTCTCGAACTGGCACCGAACACTGAATTGTTATACATAACAAAATGGCATTTTATAATAGCGTAGAAGTCAAAAATAGGACGTATAAGATATTTTTAGATACAGCGTATTATGTGTGTAGTTACGTGTGTGTGTTAGCATATGATGTACGCCAGACTTGGAGAGACCGTCGTAGTTTATATAGCGAACGACGCTTTAAATATTATGCTTTTCTTCTTGTTAGTATGTGTTATCATTGCGTATATATATTAATCATATCTATGTGTTAACGCAGCATCTGTGAGCATCACCGTGAAGTCACATTGGCACACTGTTACAACAGATAAGAAGTAGCTATTTAAATTTTGAACAATCTGAACCATAGACATTTTTGTACCGTTTGATGTAGAACCGATAATCGACGATAATGTTTTTGTATTTATAGGTGGCTGGCGCTGCCTCGGTGCAGTTGGTGTGCGTTTTTCATCATGAAGGGTTTACTGTTCTTGTTTCTGCTGCATGTTATCCATAGTAGAGGGGCCGTCGTGGTAAGGTCTGACGAGCATCCGGCCGTAAATGATCGTCCCATCATCGGCGTTCTCTCTCAGGAACAGTCTTTTTACCTGCATGGCAAATATCCTGAGGAGAACTACACGAGCTATATTGCGTCATCTTACGTCAAGGGTGTTGAAACCGCCGGAGCTAGAGTCGTACCAATTTTGTAAGTATAACTCTTTACCAATGTTTGTAAATTGAGTTAATAAATTCCATTACAATAATTG
Organism: Lapara coniferarum; assembly: GCA_949316025.1. NCBI lineage: Eukaryota > Metazoa > Arthropoda > Insecta > Lepidoptera > Sphingidae > Lapara > Lapara coniferarum. Next base: position 9,839,764 of record OX438924.1, read on the forward strand.
CGCCTTGCGTATGTTTTTCAGAATTGGCAAAGATCGAGAATATTACAGAGATCTTATGAAAAAAATTAATGGGTAAGATTTATATTATTATCTATATACTAATATTATAAAGATTTGATTGTTTGTTTGTTTGTAATGGATAAACTCAAAAGCTACTGGATCGATTTTGAAAATTCTCTCACTATTAAGAAACTTTATTACTCCTGCGTGCTATAAGCTATTTTTTATCCCGGGAAAATATTTTTGTCCTGCAAAAACTTTTTCACGCGGGCGGAACCGCGAGCAGAAGTCTAGTTAATTATAATTAGTTAAAATATCATAACATTTTATTCAAACTTGATAGTAAATACCCATATTTTATCGATCCGTAGGCCAAAAGTCTTATATAAAGTACTTTTTATAAAAATGTATTCTGTATATTGAAACTATTATTAAAGTCATTTAATTTGTATAAAAGCATTTAATACATAAAAAATGTAGTATGAAATAATGATTACGGTCATATTCCGTTTCTTAGCTAGATTTTTAATATTTAAATAAAAACAATAAATTGAGATTTAGATTGTTATTGGGAAATAAGAGTTGGTAGAGTCGATTAATATAGTTCTTTAAAAAGGGTTTTTAGTGCAATCTTACTCTTACTAATATTATAAATGCAAAAGTGTTTGAAAATATTTGTTAGAATTAAATGCAGAAACACTGGACGGATTTGGATTTAATTTGGTAGACAGGTAAATCATGTCGTAGATTAATACATACGCTTCTTTTGTCCCAGTAATTTGATCCCATGGGAAATAATTCATATTTTTAATCTGATTTTTAACTAGATGGCGCTGGCGTCGATCTGATTAAGGGATTTTGTAGCGGGAAAGGCTTTTACGCGGGCCAAGGCGTAAGAAACACATAACATACCAGCCCTGTGTTATATAATGCCCACTGCTGAGCACAGGCCTCCTTTACAACTGAGAGGGTTAAAGCTTTAGTCCACCACGCTGGTCTAGTGCAGGTTGGCAACACATAGTTCATTATGTTTGTTAAATATCGTCCTGTATTTTTTCAGGGTACTGTTTCCCGGTGGAGCCACGTACTTTAACCAATCCCACGGGTATGCAGACGCTGGCCAGCACATATATGAGATTGCGATGGAGATGAATGATGCCGGAGACTATTTTCCAATATTTGGAACGTGCTTAGGTTTCGAACTGTTAATAATTCTTGCTTCTGGCCGTGGAGAGAAGGAGAACAGAATTAGGTGTTATTCTTACTCAAATTTACCCTTGGATTTTACGGAAGGTGATATATTTTGTAATATTACAAAGAGTCGTTTATAGCCTAAGCGTCTACCCATTAGTGCATCCTAGCGCTTGTGAGACCTTTATTGGAATGGTAAAAGTAATTATTTTTACCATTCCATCAATTGATGCAATCGCTAAAAAAACGAGGAAAATAGTAGTTTAGCTCTAGTAGTTCGCGATACTAGCACGACGTAATTCTGTATCACAGAATTGTAAATAGATCTTGCCTTTGAAATCGTGTATGGTCATGTGAGTGTTGCTCATGCATTAATTGGTTTCTAAAAAAATACAAACTTAATTCTAGGACAGGCAGTTATACAAACTGAACTTTATTAAAAAGAATGAGAGTTGCTATTGACTCGTCAAGCCCCGCTACGGACCCCGGCATCCGAGTATATAGGGTTTCCCCATACATCTATATATATAAGCGGGGTCTGGTGGGTTCATACAGTTTGTACTAACGATCAGGTAGAAAATTAGGGTAATGGGAAACTAATAAAGCACAGCAAACATTGACTGTGCCACGGATGTCGTCAGTAACTTCTGTTCTGTTTTTGTTTATAGATTTCCGTAAAACCAAAATGTTCCGTGACGCGCCTGAATATCTAGTAGATATACTGGCTAACGAAAATGTAACAGTCAACGCACATCAGTTCTGCATTGTCGACGAGGTTCGTTTTAATGAAATAACAAAATTTTAATTTGTGTCATTCATCACTCTATAAATTCTAAGGTATTAATGATTTCATTTCAGAACCTAAAAGCCTACAACCTCACTGATGATTGGAAAGTGTCTTCACATTCCGATGACGATTATGGAGTTCAATTCATAGCAAGCATCGAACACACCAGGTAATATATATTTATTGATATCGTTTTTGTTTATGAAATGGCTCTAGCATGTTATTTTACTAAGAAATGGTACACTAACACTAGATAAAAGACACGACATCGGAGAAAAAATTATGAATTGAATTCATTTAAAGCGGAATATGTGCAGCATAAAGTTCGATTAGATATAGGTACTGGTATTCTAATAAATTAAAGCGTCAATCAATAAAAAAAATCGGTATTATCCCTTCATGTGCTCCTTTGGTAGTGTATTTGAACATTTATGATACTATTAAAAAGAATCCTCATTTATATTTTGTTAAAATATAGATTAGGTATATACAAACGTATTCTTGTTGGCTCAATGAATTTATGTTTATCAATAGCTTTTTTAAGCCGACATAGATAATGATTTCAGATATCCATTCTATGGTGTGCAATTTCATCCAGAGAAGAATGCATTTGAATGGAAGAAGTCAAAAAACCACCCGCACTCACTGGAAGCTATCAAAGCGAACAGATACTTTATGGATTTCTTCGTTGAAGAATGCAGGAGAAATACGCACTCTTTCGCAAGTCAAGATGAAGAGAACCAATATGTAATATACAACTTCGAGCCCAAATTTACCGGTGTTCTAGGAAGTGCTTTTCACCAATGTTACTTTTTTGAGCCTAGGGGCACCGTGTCATATTAAACATTATGAAGGAATCATTGTGGAAGTAACCTACATATAAATAAGCAATTATACGTTATATATTAAATATGTTGTTATTTTTTATCGGAATCCTTGGCAAAATACAGATCTTAGACGAACTTGTTCCGAAAATTTTCATAATAGATTTGCCTTAAAAAAACTTGATACTTGGTTTTTATTAGGTGCGTCACAGATACGATTGGTGGATTTTACTTAATATTACATCTAATATGACTGTCTCGGTGGCGTTGTTATATAGAATTACGGCACGACTGCAATGCTGAGATCTCGGGTTCGATCCCCGGGTCGGGCAAAGTGATATTGGATTTTTCCATTCAGTATCAGCCCGGAGTTTGGAATTTATGCCCGATATGGCGATAGGCTCGCCCCCTATCACATCATGGGACGGAATGTGCACGGTGAAAAGTAGGTGCATTAGTTGCACCACTGCTTACACCTTCGGGGATAAAAGGCGTAAGTGTGTGTGTGTGTGTGTACATCTAATATTTTTATACATATCGACTCACAAAGTATTTAGGTATGTATTTATTTACCGCCACAGTTGCAACATATTTTGCTTGGGCGAGAAAATAGTGAGATATTTGTACACCAACATTTAATGTGACTGATAACCTCCTCCTGCCCTTATGCAATGATGTGAGGACAACGCAATACATGAATTTTGCGCGTACGCAGAATGGATTTCGCTTAGTTCTTCACCATTTTCCTGATATTTACATATTTTTAATACTAATAATATAATTTAATAACTCGTTTTAGAAAAACGCACACACATTGTTACAATGGAATTAAAAAAATAATTATTATAATTTGCGTATCGAAGATGAAGAAATCGAATGTAGTTATGTATTTACCTACTAGCTCTCAGAAACTGTGTAATCGAACGGAGTTATTGCAAAATTCAATAATCACACACCCACAACGCACATTCGTATTAGTGTAAGAATATCTTAGTACACGTATTCCCATAGTATGGAAATATCCATTAGTATAAAACAATATTACAGTAAAGCGCCCATTAGACAGTAGGTTTTGCTGTCAGTTTTACCACAGTCACGTCTGTGAGTGACGAATAACCTATCGTCTAATGTGGTGATTGACGGTTGAGTGACGGTGATTGACGAATATCTGGATTTTTTTATTTGTGCGTCGCGCAACCATCAATCATGACTTCTGCGCGATCGTCTAATGCAAGAAGTTTATAATATTATCTAATGGAGAGAGCGGTACACACATTTTTGTGAAGACAAAAAAATTACCTTTTGTGTTGTATTCTATCTCACTCACTCTTTAACCTATGTTGCCAAAGCTTACGGATTATTTCCCTACCCATAAAAAATATCAATACCGTTACTGTCGTCTCAATCATGTATGTATAAATATTTCCAACATATCTTATATAATGATATAAGTACTATTTTCATTTCAGAATTATTCTTGTTGAATAAGATATCCTTAAGGTTTTTTATCCTTATTAACATTTTAGTTTAAAAAATTTCCTCATTTAATTGGTAATTGCGAATACATACTTCGGCAACACTGTTATAAAACGTTAAGTTCGATGTCAATATAGTTGTCAAATAAATGTTCACTTCGAAATTTTCTCCGTAATTATCTACAATAATAAGTGTGTTTTAGTGATATTTTAATGTGAATTGTGTAGTTCACGGTTGCAGAAATATTTGGTATCCATCATTTAGTGTGAAATTCTACAGGTAAGTTCATTGTCATCAATATTGTGTACATATTATAATTTTCTCAATATTTATACGAATCGTAATAAAATACGGGAATATTTTATAAATGAACTGTAGAAAAACCTCGCTTAATGTGATTTGCTTTATATATGAGTACTTTTTTCGTATTAACGTAATGTTAAATGTGATTTTTTGTATTGTAAATAGTGTATGTAAACAAGAGGCTAGGGTGACCATGGTGTAAGCTTTGGTGGACCGGATTGACAATGGTGCTAGAGTATTTGTAATACTAGCCGCCTTACTAATGAATATTATAAAGCTTATTAATCTTTAAAAAATCATCGTAAATAAAAACTGAGGATCAACAGTTACAATCGAGTTCTCAGTGTATCCAGCATTGATTTATTGAAACTTTTATTTAAAATAAAATCGAGTTTGTATTTCTCTTTACAGATTTCTTAAAGATCTAGATAAGCAAAAACGTGGTTAAATATAAATACCATTAAAAGGTCAATTTGATGTCTGCAAGAATTACTAGTCAACATTTAAAGACAGAAGATTATGATTCTGAATGTGATAATGTGTCTTCTACTTCTGGGAATATGGCAGTAGATGTCAAAAATAATTATTTATTACCAGAAACTCATACTGTAAGTATATTATTTTTTATCATTTCACTGGTATAATTATGATCCACTTAGACTTTATTATTTACTAGCTTTTGCCCGCGGCTCCGCCCGCGTAAATGTGTTTTTCCGGGATAAAAGTCACTGTTTATATTTTACTGGGATGAAAAGTAGCCTATGTGCTAATCCAGGACATGATCTACCCGTGTGCCATATTTCTATCGAAATCCGTTCAGTAGTTTTTGCATGAAAAAAACATCCATACATCCAGACATTCTTACAAACTTTCGCCTTTATAATATAATAAGATTAGTAGGATAGGGCATTAAGCTTGCGACCCACCAAATTTTATAACGGCGGTACATTGGGTGATATCTGAGTGTACTAAATGGCACCTCTGCCTCAGTCTAAAATGTATAGGTACTTAAATATATTATTATTGATTGATATTTACTTTTTACATTACATGTCAGCGAAATGAATATGAACCACCATTGAAACGTCAAGACTTGAAAGATTTCAATATATCAGTTAATGTGAAGACATCCAGTGACATAAGTTTAAAGAAATAAAAGAAAGTATTGCAGCAGAAGATGAAGAGATAAAAGAAGAAAATTAATTACAAGTTATTTCTTATTAAAGTTGTTCATGATTATACAGTCTGAAATTGAAAATATTTTGCAGTGAAATTTTGCTAATATTTGAGATTTTTTTAAAAAGTATATTCCAAGTAGCAAGCAAAGAAAAATTACATATAGTGATGACATAAAGACTTTTGCTTTAACATTACACTTTTAGTCGCCGAAAACATTTTTGTTTTACAAATTCAAAGATATATTTGCCGAAAGAGAGCACATTATGGTGATCTTTAGCAAACTTTAATTGTTTTGTTGGCTTCTTCACAGAAGTTTTAGAATATTAAAAATAAATTTAAGGACGAAACCTCACCCGCAGAATGTAGCGTTAATTTTTGATTTCATGGCTCTCAAACAAGAATTTATTTGGTATTGTAATTTGTAAAACATCCACGTGTTTATTACTTTTGCTATAAATATCTACACAACTTTGTTTACAATCAACTTACCTATGGAATTTCACACTAGATGTTGGATTGCAAATAATTCTGCAACCATGAATTACACAACTCATAGTAGAATATCTCTAAAACACAATATGTATTATTATGGATAATTACAGAAAAAAAGTTCGCAGAATACTCGCAAAAATTGTAAAATCACACGAAATAGATATTCGTAATATTTCAAAATTACTTACTGAAAATTAGGTTATTAATTTCCTAAATGTGTATTATTTTTTTATGTATGATTGTTTACTTTTATGAGTATGTTTTTTATTTTTTTTTATTATATTTAAATTTAGCAATAACTGTAGTTTTCATTTTTAAATATCCCAATGTTTTTCTGTCTAACCTTACAGTCTCCATATTTGGTTATAAAGGCCGGCAAACAACGTGAACATATCCAGTCGCGGGGGAAAGTAAAACATATACAATGTGAGGCTGTGTGCCGAGCAAAAAAAAAGCACGCGGGGCCCTGTGCGAAGCAAATAATTTTTTTTAACAGCTTTGTAAGTAAGGTGCCAAAAAACGGGCCCCCAAGGAGCTGCAAGATGCCCCTGTAACTGCGAGGCCCCAGGCGGTTGCCTGGTTCGCCCCCCTCCTCCAAGGCCGCCACTGAATTCACCACCGCGTGGTGAGGTATTTTTTTTATGTAAGTGGAACTAGTAGTTCCGAACTACACATACCAAAAAAGTATGTAAATATGCCAATTTTGTTTGGAATAAACTTTCTAACTCAAATTATATTTTTTAAATATCAACTATTACTAGCCGCTGTAGTTGGTTTTCATAATTACTTTAAACCGCATTACTTTATAGAGATAAAAATAAATATTATGGTGCGATATCATATTATTACACACTCACACACTCACGCCTCTTATCCCCCGGGTAGACAGAGGTGCAATTAGTGCACCCACTTTTTGCCGTTATTCCGTTCCATGCTGTGATAGGGGGCGAGCCTATCGCCTTATCGTGTACAAATTCCAGACTCCGAGCTGATACTGAATGGAAAATAATCACTTTGCCCGACCCGACTAACCCGGGGATCGAACCCGAGATCTCAGCATTGCAGTCGTACCATAATACAACTACGCCACCGAGGCAGCCATATTATATCATATCATATTATTATGGACAGTTAATTATGTTACGTCCTGGTTTTGAAAATAAACCTTTGTCACTCTAAAGAGAGAGACAGCAGATAGCTGTGACGTCACATTTTATTCTTCAGTTTGTTAAACGGAATGAAAAATCCATATGGGTATAACATTCTTGGTCTAATGGCATTTCGTCCGGTAAACGTCAGTCAGCGCTTAACGTAGTGGTTATATTCTCTTTGGTCAGCGCGCGGACAGCGGTGGAGTGGGACATATTGTGTTGAGTCGGAGAGGCGCTGGCGCACCCGCGCGGCCAATTACCTTCTCCGAACTAACATTATGCTTTATGCTACAGTCACAGAAAAAAAATATTTTAATTTTTGAAACAATGCCTGAGTTGTGGTATACCACGAATCTTTAATAGTTTGTCTTTACTAATGTTATAAAGAGGAAAGATTTCTTGCATTCATTTTCATGCAAATGCTATTGATTCTTTTATTCCATGATGATATTGTGGAAAATATTATGCAATGATAGGGTTGTCACAACCAGATGCGAATCTTGCGTATTTTGACTACAATGTGTTGTGGGCATTTTAAGCTGATCGACTCTACCTACACTCGTTCTAAGTACCGTATTACGATAGGGTAGTTTCCTATGTTTGATTTCGTACATTATTTTACATGTAACAGAAAACAATACGAAAAAGATATTCTTCTGTGAAATCAGCATCAAAATCTATTAATTAATATAGCAGTTATTCAATTTTGAAACATTCTTGTGAGCAAAAATGGGGGCGTGGCGGGGATATCGCGCTATCTCTTTCGCACGCAGGCAGCGTTATGGCCGACGGCGCTTGATGACGTTACAACCTAGTATTGCTATTATTTGACAGCTACCCCGTCTAACAAATTGCAAAGCTTTGATACTTACTATTACACCAAATTTGAAAATATTTTTTCCATTAGTTTTTAATAGCATACATTTTTCATAATTGTATTAAAAAAAAATAGTCAACTATCCTATTGACGACGGACTTCAGGTTTACAAATAACATGGTCTTACCTTCTGCCAATTTTCGTCCACATCCATTCAACAGTTTCTGCATTTAGGTACTTCAAAGTTCAAACAGACAAACGTCAAAACATTTACATATAAATACTTTCACATTTAGTAAGAGTAAGATTTTGTTAAAATTCATAACAAATAATTTTTATTGTAACTCATTTTTAATTGCTAGTATTTTTACTGTATATTACCAAATACCTAATTATGTAGGATCCTGAAATCTGAAGTAAACTGCTAAAAGCAAAGTTATGCCATACATTATGAGTTATATTCATTGGCATTTTTAACTTTTCACAATATGTAAATAAGGCATTATGGCGTATTTTGTTTCTACAATTGTGTTGCCATTCAATTGAAATTATGTATCTATGGTAGGTGATGTGGTAAGTATGGTTTGGATGGATGCGGCCTGCTCATAACCAGGATGGTTGGCGCTCACACGGGGCGGTATTAATAGATCAATCTCAAGTTTGAGTTGCATCTCAAGTGGACACAATGTATTGAACTATTCATACATTATGTCTACTTGAGATGTGGCTCGAGCTTGAGATTGATTTATTAATACCGCCCTTGGGGAGGCCTCCGTTCAGCAGTGGTCGGCGACAGGCTGCTTCATTGATTGATAGTATGTAACAGTTAGGTATTGGACTTGTGGCTTGTGAGTTACAACTAGAAATATTAAGACCCTATCAAACCCTTAGGCTCACCCTTATCTAATCACGAGACGGAATACATATGGTGAAAAGTGAACACATTAGTTGTGCCTCTGCCATTATTTCGGGAATAGTGGCGTGTATGCAATAAATCTGAAGTCATCCGTCGACGTATTTATTACGTACTAGATTTTGCCCGAGCTCCGCCCGCGTTAATAAGTTTTTCTGAGATAAAAGTCCCGCTTTATGTTTTCCCGGGATAAAAAGTAGCCTATGTGTTAATCCAGGACATGATGTACCCGTGTGCCAAATTTCATCGAAATTCGTTCAGTAGTTTTTGCGTGAAAGAGGAACAAACATCCATACATCCAAACATCCATACATTCTTACAAACTTTCGCCTTTATAATATTAGTTGGATTAATAGGACAAGTAATTTACTTAATTAAGCTTAGCACCTCTTACAACGTACTAACTGTAGCTGAGGGTAGGCCACAAATAAACGTTTGTGTTTGTGAGCTCATGTGGGCTTTGTATATCTATGGTTCATGTCAGCGTGTTTAGGTGGACGGAACAGCGGGACGCCTCGGCCGGAGGGGCAGACCCCAATCTACAGCGAAAATAAACTTATATAATCAATAATAACATTATTGTGTAATCACATAGGCAATCATTTCTACAGACATAATATGGATTAAGTTACCACGGCTATTCTGGGTAACAGTGTTGCTTTATCACTGTTTGTTTACGTTACAACAATATTTGAATAGTTATCTAATTATATCGGCATTTATTGTCAGTTTTAAAGATCACAAGTTGGTAAACAACTTGTTAAATTGTTTTGTAACTATATTGTCAATTGATCCTTGGTACTGACGACCTAAGACTGTCTATTTTCCACAAGTCATGCAATAACATTTGAAAGTAAATTATCGATTACAATAATTTCAAGTAAGATTGAAATTACGTATTATTTTGCATCTTCCACATTAGTAACGTAGGTTATTTTCGTCCATTTTGATTCAACTTCTTCATTATGTATATGAATCGCTTGGTAGGCAAATGATATAAATTAAATAAATGGCACTTCCCATGGCCTCGAGTTGATTTTACTCATTAACATTTACTTATATGAGCTTAAGTCGTACTATTAAGTTTATTATATTATTATAAAATTACTACTATGCGATAGCTGTGTAGTCGTATAGGGTTTGAAAATAAAACCATGAACTAGTTTAGGGTTAGACTAGGGTTTGAAAATATGCAATTCGTTCGCGGTTTCGCCCGCGGGGAATATTTTTCGGGCATAAAAGTCCCGCTTTATGTTTCCACAGGATATAAAAGACTCGTGTCTTTCCCAGGATCTTAAACTATTTCCATAACATATTTCATCGAAATCATTTATGTAGTTCCAGATAACTTTCTTCATACAAACAATACCTCTTATTAAGAGCCTATGTCAGGAACTTTAAGGACTTTCAAATTCAAATTTCTCGTAAACTACTAAGATCAGAAGTTAGATTTTTGGATATGTGTAAATTGAACGTATAACTCAATAATATGTCAAAGCCAAAACACAATTGCTATAAATTTTCTCGATCGAAAAAAAATTCAAAGTTACCTCTGATATTTTCTTTAAACACGCTTTATCTCTAAATGGTGGAATATGTACATTCGTAACTTTATTTAAATACAATACAACAATTTTTTCAAAGTTTTATCAATACACAATTAAAATGAATTAAATAGTATAATCACAATTAAAAGAAAATTGTTTTGGCGCTTACGCCATTTCATTTCGGCATACGCGTGCGCCTCCCGTCACTTTCTCTCATCCGCGACGTCCAAATACGCCATCGCTGTTATGGGAGTGGCCCGTGCCGGCTTCAGTCGTCCGGAATCTTTACTGACGACGGACGTGCGCTCGAAATTTTCGGACGCCTTCAAAGTTCGAATTGGCCGTCTAGTGTAGGGATTGGTCCGCGCTACCGCGCGGCAAATTTGAAGGTGCCCTGGAAATTCTGTTTTATAGTGTATCCAGCTCACGTCCATGTATCAATATAAAATTATAGGCTCTATTAGGTCTATAAGATAGGCAGCAAGCGTAATTATTACATCCTTTCACCTTTGTAAATTGTTTCTAGTCGGAGACCTGCTTTAGTTATATTTAGTGATCGGTACGCTGAGGTGCCGGGTTCGATTCCCTGATTGAAAAACAATAGTCACTGTTTTTTTTTTGTTATTTATACTGCCTCAGTGGTGTAGTTGTATTACGTTATGACAGCAATGCTGAGGTCTCGGGTTCGATCCCCGAGTCGGGCAGAGTGATATTGGATTTTTTTCTTTTCAGCCCGAAGTCTGGATTTTGAGCCCGAAATGGTGATAGGCTTGCCCCCTATCACATCATAGGACGGAATACGCACGACGGAAAGTGAGTGCACTAGTTGCGCCTCTGCCTACCCCTTCGGGGATAAAAGACGTGAGAGTATATGTATGTATTATTTATATTGGGTAATTCATAGCTAGGGACGCCCTGGAATGCCGGCCCAATTTTGCGTAAATGACGCTTGCGTGCCGCTCATACATTTAAAAAATTCGTATTTTGCATGTAAAGGCTGTTCAAATTTTTACACCATAAAATTATTTTAGTATGATTTTTTGTAGTACTCATTTATTTATACATTATGAATCAATAATAACTAAAATGTTAAGGCGGCCATTTTGAATTTCTTTGTTTTAAGGCCAATCGACCTCAAAATCGATATCTGGGCAGGCCTTTAGGTATAAAAGACGGATCCAATGTTAGACTTGAAAAAAGTGGCCGCCATTTTGAATTTCGTTGTTTTAAGGCTAATCGACCTCAAAATCTATATCTGGGCAAGCCTGTAGGTACAAAAGACGGATCCAATGTTAGAATTGAAAAAAGTGACCGCCATTTTGAATTTCTTTGTTTTAAGACCAATCGACCTCAAAATCGATATCTGGGCAGGCCTTTAGGTATAAAAGACGGATCTAATGTTAGACTTGAAAAAAGTGGCCGCCATTTTGAATTTCCTTGTTTTAAGGCTTATCGACCTCAAAATCTATATCTGGGCAAGCCTGTAGGTACAAAAGACGGATCCAATGTTAGAATTGAAAAAAATGACCGCCATTTTGAATTCCTTTGTTTTAAGGCCATTCGATCTCAAAATCGACATCTGGGCAGGCCTGTAGGTACAAAAGACGGATCCAATGTCAGATCTGAAAAAATTGGCCGCCATTTTGAATTTCTTTATTTTAAGGCCAATTGACCTCAAAATCGGTATCTGAGTACCACTTTAGTTACTAAAAGCAGATCCACCGTCAGAACTGAAAAAAGTGGCCGCCATTTTGAATTTCTTTGTTTTAAGGTTAATCGACCGCAAAATCGATATCTGGGTTTAACATTATTAACAAAAGAGTGATCCAATGTCAGAATTGAAAAAAGTAGCCACCATTTTGAAGTTTTTTGTATTAAGGCCAATCGAACTCAAAATCGATATCTGGGCATTGTTTTGTGCACAAAAGGCAGATGTAATGTTAAAATTTTAAATAAAGGCCGCCATTTAGATTTATTTTTCTTTAAAGGCTATTGGCTTTAAAATCAAAATCCGCTGGACATGACTGGCCACAAACTCTAATAGGTATAAAGGAGACGGCCTAAATTGGGCTTGACCTTACACTTTTAAAGCATGTATCAATATTCTTCTATTTTTATGTCTTCCATTTAAAAATATCCCACCAAAAACATAAATGTAAAAAAGGATAGCCAAGTTCAATATCAAAATTATGCTTAGCTGTGGGCTTCGCCGCAAAAAAAATGGAGATCTAAATGTGTGCTAAGTTTTATGCAAAATCTAAATATGTATTTATAGGAACAAAATAACATTATGAACAAGTATTAAATTCTATTTGTTTGCTTTATTGAATACCTATAATAGTTGTTGGTATTTACAAATATGAGATCTTTTAAATTTATGTTTTTGGTGGGATATCATTACTTTTTGTAAAGAAAACTAGGTAGGTATTGAGTTGTGTGGTGCCGCGCGCCGCCGACGACACACCGTTGGCCGGCTGTTTAGCGCGTATTACAAGTGTTTTTTTATGGGGACACCACAAATGTTTTGGCTTAACTTTATCTTTATATTTCTGTTATAAAGCAAATATAATAAAACATATATTGGGATTGTTTCAAATATTTGCTTGTAACGGTTCCAACGCTACCATTAAAAATATATTTTTTTTATGTGGACCCCAGTATTTTTTACTTTTTATTTTTAGATTTTTTCTTACGCTTACACATAATTACCGAGCTGGATTCCAAATTTCATCCTTCTAGGTCATCTGGAAGTAGGTTAGGTTTAGATACTATAAGTCTATCAGTCAGTACAAAAATTTACGATTTTGACATCTTTATAGCCGTTTGAGCTAGCTTCATGAAATTTGGGCTTCTAGATGTCCTTATAGATATAATTAAACTCACACAGTTTTATGTGTTTACTTTAAATAGGTTTTGAGTTATAGAAAGGTGAAAAGTGGCACCAAGTGGTTCGTGTAATATTACACACGGCGCTGGCACCAACTTAGAGCGTTGGTTACATACTCAAAGAATACCAAGCATGTATAACAAGAATAATATTGACATAATAGTATTAATAATTCTTTGGGGGAGACCTATGTGCAATAGTAGCCTTTTAAAGGCTGAAAAAGAATAAGAATTAAAAACTATAGGTATTTTAGAAATTAAACTAAAAAGACATTTTCACTTTTTGGAATATTTAATATTGGTCGATATTATTTAATTTTACTGGCAACTTTGTTCAGCGCTCCCGACGTAATGTCAAATTGAAATACATTATTGACTCACTAACACTCTAGCTTCACACCTCGCGTCGTGGCTCGTATTGTGTTCGGCGTACCACTCGCGCGAGAGTGTAAATGAGCCATTATATATTTATATCAGTCCTCGTCGATTCCATGTGATATTTTCAATTCTGGTTATTGTCTAAGCTAGCTCTGTTCACTATTCAATAGGGCAATCCAATGGTTAGGTACTGTGAACATCTTATGTCATCAGGTAAAAAAAAGTTATTCACCGAAAAATGATTTAGAAGCTCTACTCTACAGCGGTTCTTTCTTTACTCCCATTGGACAGACAGATTTTTCTTTCTCATTTGGAAATAGTTCTAATATAACTATAAAATAATGCATAAATTATCTCTGTAACACTAAGCCCAAAGTTCTATGAAGTTTTTCCCGTCTCCTTTTAAAATATGGCCATCATTATTTTTCATTCAGTTCAATAAGGATATCGGAGCTTTGTTATATTGCAAAACAAAAACAAATGCCTTAGAATTGAAGAAGTAGCTGTTGCAGTAAACATCAGTCTATTCTTCTGTACAAAATATCAAAAATATTTAAAAAATTGTAAGTAATTAACATTTCAAATTTTCTATAAGCATAAGTACCCGCGTAGTAAGAATGACCTTGCTATATTTTTCTTACCCCACATTACATACAGTTCAAATTAAAAATTATAAAAATTATCTAGATAGGTAGCGGCAGCCTTCAACATTTCTAACATTTATATCCTATATGTATAGTGACTATTGAACCATAATAATGTAATCAATCTTCATATCAAACTATGTAATTTTATCGTGCATAAATTTCGAACATCCTTTACATACAAAATTCGATTTTTAAATTGCATGGTGGCACTAGAGTGAAGCATCATTTACGTAAAATAGACCTGACATTCCAGGGAAGAAGTTTCATCGTGAATGACTTGTCGAAACTACCTTGATGTCGCAACTCGTAGTTGTATTACGTGCCCGGTACGGCCTCCACGCTCAGGTCTCGGGTTCGAATCCCGCTTCGGGCAAATACTATTTTTTTCTGTCCAGTATCAACTCGGTCTGTTGAATTGGGCCCGGTATGTGGCAATAAGCTCGTCTCCTATTTGATAAGACCTAAAATAGCTAACGAAATGTGAGGAGAAAAGGTGTGATGCTATGTTTGACTGCCTCCAAGGCGTAGTTGCACACACGATACGCCTATTGTGCTGAGGTCCCGGGTTCGAATCCCGAGTCGGGCCGAAAAATAGTGACGCCATTTATTGTATTATTATTTATTTTATGTCCACCAAAGTTAGGAAAGTCCACAAGAATAAATCAAAGCAAAGCAAAATATAATTTAAAACATATTATAGAAGTTTCATACTGCTTTGCTTTTTACCTATATACAGACCTACGTAGGGGTAAGACTCGAACCTACCACCACACCAAATTTTATCTTGTCAACAAAAGTCAACTATAAGTGAATAATACTTTCGATGAGTTTAGATAACTTACAATGTCATTTTACATAATGTTCAAGTAATTAGGTAGATAATAGTGACATAATAATGGTTCTATAAACGAATTAAAATAAATTCTATGTTTTATAAGTTATAAATTTATTAGAAATTATAATAACTATAATATTTACAACACAGACATGCATTTGCAATGACGATCTTTTCGCGGGCTTGAGTGCAACGACCTGTCGCAAAGACGCGATGCGACGAGAGCCGAGGCGCGCGATCTATCTCAGCGGGGCCGTGCGGCGCCTCGCATTTGAAATACGCTAAGTCACGCCCATCACGATTCCATATGTTTTTCACATAGGCTCTTAATATTATAGTATGCAGCGAGCCATGCTAGGTATTCACTTGGTAGATCGTATGCAAAACGTAGAAATTCGACGACGCACTAAAATTGATGACGTAGGCACACGTACCGCGAAGCTGAAGTGCAGATTGGCTAGACGGGATGACCACAGGTGGACCAAGGCAGTCAAGGAGTGGTATCCGAGGAATGGTCACACAGAGAGAGAGGCAGACCACCAGCCCGATGGTCAGATGACAGCGTAAGGTGTGCCGGCAAACAGTGGATGAGGCGCGCACAAAACCGGAAAGAGTGGCGTGATAGAGAGGAGGTCTATACCCAGCAGTGGATGGAAATGGGCTTATTTTATTGATGATAAATTAACATAGGTGTTACCTACTGAATAGTACCCAAAAAACATTTTAATGATTATACTTGTAACAAGTTCATAACTGTTTATTAGCTTTTTAATAATGTTTCAATTATAATGAATCTTGGTTACAATTTAGTTCATGAAACCAATAAAGCAGTGACAATCACTTTAGTTCAATAAAAACAATGTTTCAACAGCACGCTCCTGCCGGTCAACGACACGCAGATTTAGTTTCCTTTATCTTCGTTAGATGAGGGTCTGAAAACGACTACGTGACTTCGATGGCTTAAACGGTAAATACAATATCGTACTATATGTCTGTATATCGAACATTTTTCACATTTACACTACAAATGAACGTTATTATTTACAAAAAGGTACGTAGTATTTAATATAAAATAAATAAGACTATTTCATATTATGAGCTTAAATTTCAATAAAAACTAATGCGGCCAATGATTTATAATCTTACAAAAATAAAGTAGAATTAATTAAACACGGAAGTCTCTAAAGAAGTTTTTATGTTTATTATAGTTAGAAAAAGATGCAGGCGAGTGAAGCTGCGAGTAAAACCTAGTAAGTAAGTCGAATTAATATCATTCTTAATCGCTATTAATACATAAATAAATCCGCGGAGAGAAACACCAGAATCTACGAAGAGTAAACGAATCTTCATTTACAATAGAGTAGCTTAATTTTACTATAACGATAAATGGGTATTACATTCTCATTAAACTTTACTAATTAGAACCACGCACATGCATAATGATCGCTTTCATATAAAATTATCCTATTACGGTAGGTATTAGTGACTATTTACGAGCTTTGGCTTTGGGTTGCAAAATAAACTCTAATCAATGAAAATACTTTTTTTTAAAGAACTGTCGCTAAATTTTATTGTAATATGTGAGTACCTATAATTTTTTTCTACCGTTATTTCTTGAAGCATTGATAATAAAAAAGAAGTTAATTTACTAACAATCATAAAAATATTGATCCGTCAGTATTCATAATTTATACTCATTACTCATATTATAAAGCTGAAGAGTTTGTTTGGTTGAACGCGCTAATCTCAGGAACTACTGAACCTATTTTGAAAATTCTTTCACTAATAGTAAGATACATTACTCCTGAGTGCTATTGGCTATTTCTTACCTCGGGTGAATATTTTTCAGGCGGGCTGAGCCGTGAGCATTTATTAATAAAATTATTTCATTTTAACAATCACTAATTGGGTAGGTAATGTATAAATCACACTTTTAGCAATGAACTATGTTTTAACAATAATAAGTACATACGTTTTGGTAAGTTTTGTAAAACTTTGGCAATGCTGAACGTACTCGGGTCGTTGATCTTATAATAGGACCTTGACTGAAATTCCTCGCAGGAAATATTGGACCTTTACAGATTATACCTATTTCTGAATTTATTGCTACATGTTTTTTAGTCACAACTACGTTGGGTTAAGGACATTACTTTAACATGTACTTTGTATATATTGAAAGGTCTGGTAATAAAAATAGCCCCCGTAGTTTAGGAGTTCAACAGCCCATACATAACAGTAATTTTATTAAAAAACCCAAAGGGTTGCGAGCGCCTTCTGCACTCACCCAAAAGACCGGTGTTCTTTCATAAGCCGACCCTCGTCCGGCTAGAAAGAGTAATGTCAGGGACAAAAAAAAAAATTAAAAATCTTTTAGGGTTCTAGCAATCAAACCAAAAAACATTTAGATACTACATTAAAGTTACTAGAATATGATCTAAACAGAATCCACCAAATGTTTTTTATAAGAATTATATGTGTTATGTAAAAAAAATGTTTTATTACATACATACATGTACAGTGCACACTCACACCCTTTATCCCCGGAGGAGTAGGCAGAGGCGCACCTAGTGCACCCACTTTTCACCGTGCGTATTCTATCCTATGATGTGATAAGGGGTAGCCTATCGCCATATCACAAATTCCAGACTCCAGTCTGATACTGAATAGAAAAAATCAATATCATTTTTCCCGACCCGGGGATTGAACCCGAGTTCTCAGCATAGCAGTCGTACCGTAATACAACTACGCCACCGATGCAGTCTAAGAACTACTTCCTGAGACCTTAAGTACAGAATTTTAGGTATACAATGCGCAAAATTGGAGCAGGTTTTTATTTTGTGAATCATTTAAATACTGAAGCGACGTCTCGTCACAGTATAAATCAATCTATAGTCTCGTCGTTGAAGGTGAAATCACTATTAATTTATTCTGCCTAATTTCTATTAAAGTGGACGTAATTGTATTTATTTAGCTCTAGGCTCTGGCTCGCTGCTCTGAAACATCTCAATCAATATTAAAAAATTTCATTAAGTAACTACTTGGCGGGAAAAAAGTGACGAATATATATCCAAACATTCAAACCTCCAAAAATTGTCACAAACTTTTCAATTTATAATAAGTATCAATAAGATTTATCTATAACGTTTAAGTATTTTAAGCTGATAACTTAGTAGTTGGTAGGTGTAACAAAGGTCTATGAGATTCATTATACCCGTACCGAAACGCGTGCGTCATGACATTGTATCAGTTTACCTGTTAAGGTTACCATTTTTATCTTTTGATAAAAATCAACTTCGTCAGAGGTTAATGTTCTCTGTACATCTAGCGGTAAGTGAAGATTAATGCATTACCAAAGTACATTAGCAGAGAGAAGAGACACAATACCTAAATGGCTTCTTTTTAGACTAAACTACATTAACCTCACCCACATTAGATGACTAAGTGATACGCAATTAGTAAAATGATAATATTGTTAGTTAGTTACTAAGTTTGCAAAATGCAATGGTAAAGATATAGACAGTTAGGGCCGTTCAAGTATTACGTAAGCTGGATTTTAGTATTTTTGAATTCCCCCGCCCCCTTGTCAGCAAAAGTACCTTAGCAAAGCTCTTACCCCCTTTCCCCCTATGCTTACGTAAACATACCTCTATAATATTTACAAAGTCTGTTCAAATGTACATCTATTGTTATACATTTATAAAAAAAAAAATTACAGTCGTAATCACTGTTCATACCCACCCGTTGCCCATGTCATCGAAAGTAAGCAAAGCATGGACCTTCCCACCCCTATTGGTGTCTACGCACAGATGAAAAGATTCACCTTCATCATCACCAGCCACACGATGTCCACTGCTGAACATAGGCCTCCCCCAAAGATTTCCAGACGGGCCTGTCAAAAGCCGCCCGTATGCAGCCTCCGCGCAGACCTTTATCAAGTCATCTGTGCACTTTGCAGGTGGACGGCCGACGCTGCGCTTGCCAGTAAGTGGCCCACACTCGAGAACTTTTGCCTCATCTGTCGTCAGTTTTTCGAACTATGTGCTCTGCCCACTGCCACTTTGGTTTGTTAATCCACTGGGCTATATTAGTGACTCTCGTTCTTCTACGGATCTCCTCATTTCTGATTCGATACTTCTATTCTTAAGCAGCCCATAGTCAGAGGCCACGTCTCAGTGCCGTATGTCATCACTGGTAACACACATTGATTGAAGACTTTTGTCTTCAGGCACTGATGTATTTTGCACGAGAAGACCTTTCTTAGTTTCCCGAACGCTGCCCACCCGAGCTGGATTCACCTTATTTACTTCTATTCTACTTTATATGTATTTGGATAGTCCCAAAAAGTAGGCCTTAGCACTAAGTCGTATAATTTTAAAGTTCCCTGATTTTGAGATTTATGTAATTTTATTTTGCTTAAAAACTACAGTTAAAAGGACTTAAAATAACGTTTTTTAAAAGTTATATAACGGAGGGGTCAAAAAAATTTTTATAACGGATCCAAGATATCCGTATCCGAATACCGTATACCGAAGATCCATATTTTTTCCCCTTTAATACTCATCAAGTTTGAGCCTGGTTAGATTTTGATGCCCCAGTACCCATACAAAAAGCGGTCATCTCCTTTCTCCTGGCGCGTGGAGACTAATATGATGTAATATGATGAATATGATCTAAGTTGGTGAGGCAGCATTTGTAAACAGTTAAACTGTTATCAACCTCAGTGTATTAAATAATTACGAGTTGAGATCTAATGTTAGGAAAGCCGTTCACGTTACGTTTGGTTATCGACTTCAGCAAGTACCCCTACTTGGCGAAATCACCGATAGATAATTACAAATACAAATAGTTTATTGATAAAATGTTTACAATAGTTTAACAATTTACACTGTTTTAGTTAATATGATTACATTAAACATTTTCAAAGGTTTTTCATATTTTATGCGTTTACCATGATTCCCACACTAAGCTAGGCTTGTATCGTGGGCAATCATTAAATTATCGGTGGAAGCCTTAATTTAAAAGAAGAAAAAGTACCCCTACGTTTTGTTTTATTTTATTTTACTATACACAAAACAGGTATTACCATTGCTACATAAATATACGTAAAATTATACAGCTGTACACAGAAAACTAAAATGAGTTAGTTAGTTTTACCGTTTTAGATCCCTTACAAAATGGCCCTTGGGCATTGAAACTTAAGTTGACCTATATATTGGGGATACAAGGGTTGGTCGCCTAGCTTCGGACGTTGACTCTACGATATTGTAAAAGTACCTTTGAAATTGATTTTATTAAAACATTGAATCGCACGGAAGCCAAAAGTCAAGTATTATTTGCAATTGCAAGACATTAGATAAACTTTATTAAATACTAGCTTTTGCCCACGGCTTCGCCCGCGTTAATAAGTTTTTCCGGGCTAAAAGTACATACATAAAAACCTTCCCGTTGAATCACTCTATCCAACACATTTATTTGTATAAAGATTAATATTATGACGTTGATACAACTCTTAACAAATAATGCATTAATTTCGACCAAATTTGATTACCATAAAAACGGTTCTAGAGAGTTTATTTTAAAAGATAGACATATACTGTCGCGGACTTTTTTTAGATCATTTCAAGAGGAATAATTCTTTCATACATATATTTTTGGTATCTTGAACCGTTTTCGCAGCGCACGCAATGGAAGCCCTCAAGGATGAATAATTTTCCCCGCATTTTTCACATTTTCCATTATTTCTTCGCTCCTAATAGTCGCATCGTGATGTTATATAGCCTATAGCCTTCCTCGATAAATGGTCTATTCAACACAAAAAGAATTTTTCAATTCGCACCAGTAGTTCCTGAGATTAGCGCGTTCAAACAAACAAACAAACAAACAAACAAACTCTTCAGCTTTATAATATTAGTATAGATATCGAAATCCTTAACAAAGATAACGCAGAAATGAATGTTACCGTACTGTTTATTGCGTACTCATATGAAATCACCTTGAAGATAACCAGTTACGATTGATATATAGCTATAAAAAGTTATAGCTAACTATTATCTGGAAATTTATCCCGTAACATTATAACTGATATTAATTAATCCAATCACGATGTCAATTATGTATGACAAAAAATACTTTAATTGGCTATTGTCAAAATATCGGCCCTAAACTTTTTCTTTTCCCGATTTCCCTTAACCTTGCTAAATACAATTTTTACAGAAATATTAACATTAATCCTGGATGAAACGCACAACGGCCTGACCTTCTATGAACTAAGCGCGGAAAAAGAAGCCCCTAAACAGTAAGTAGTAACAGTCATAATAACAGTAATCTTAGATCAAATACACCATAATAAGATAGACGGAGTAGAAAAAAAAAACAATGACATCCAGATTTAATATATATGTATACATATATTTATTTTTTTATTTTTTCTTTTTCTTTTTCTTTTTAGTCATTGTTTAATTGTTTTAATTTAGTTCTTTTATATTTAAACTCGAGTTGGTCATATTTGGTTGCATGCATAAAATAAATAAAGAATGCTGCATGCATGCTTGCATAACGCTAAAGAGTACGATCAGGATAGTATGATGATCATTCCAAAGAATATGCTTTTATGTTATAAGTTCGAAATTGTGTATTAAAAATTCTCTTACTGCTGATTAGCGCCACTTTTCCAAGAATTTTCACCGTGCAACCTTGTGCTTTCACTTCCGGATTTCTAAAAAAAGCCTTGGAATTAATTATTCTAGTACCCACATCAAATTAAAACGTAATAATAATTATATAGAGACACATCTTTATTCAATATTAATTACAGATTATTCATATTTACCATAAGAATTTTATTTAAAATGGAGTTGAATGAAAGATTATGATTGTCTTAAGTAATATCTGATACAAAAATGGGTTATCAATGTTTAATGAGATGCATGATGGAGATAATTTATAATATAACAGAGTTAAATAAACTATAATACCGTTTTATTTTATTTGGAGCGAAATTCCTATCGAATTAATGATTAAAAAAATCAATTCCATTTCTAGCCTATTTTTTATATTCCTACATCCCATAATAATAATACTGTTATAATAAGAAGGATAAACACTTAAATCAGAACAAATTACTGGCAATCTTCTGACTGTATAAAACCCATAGCATAGATGTAATTTGACGCTGGTTTTCTGTGAGACATTAATACCACTCCGATCTAGTTAATCCTCAAATGGCGTAGATTATTACTAACAGAATATTTTTCTTGTGTTCTGTAATTGGAGCTTAAAATGATAAAACAACATTGTAGTTTGGTTGTTAAGAGCAATGGCAACATTAAAATTATTTCATATTAAAAATGAAAACAATAGGACTACCTTTACAACAGCAGTGACGTAAATTCATTCAACTCTTGGTGAGTGCATTCACGGGTAACAAAGGGTGATAGCTCTATTAATATAGATTGGCGGTTAATGGCCTCTCCGCGTGCACTGTCACCATCGTTAATATAATTTATACTTATTAATTACCGAAATTGTTTATAATGTATGCCCCTAAGATACCAGGACTTTAAGGACCAGTATTCAAATATGTGCTATGTATTTAATGATCGATTAAACTGAATGCTTTAAATAAATGCTATTTTTTTTGAAAATATTTGTATTGGATCATATGGATCTGAGTCAAACGCAATATATTTAGTTTTGATACCGTAATAATGAGATGAGTGTTCATAAATCCTCTATTTTAACTGGACTTTTGATACTTTCTTACAATGTTACATGTTTTCGTTTTGTTTTAAATAACAATATCGCTTCATGTAATTTATTTAAATATTCTCTGTACATGATGGGTTTGTGTTATTTGCCTTGGATTACATTACGTAATTGATATTATTTTGTAAAAAATCAATTACGTAAGCTCTAAATGACGATAAGAATAAAAACAACGATCTTGATAGAGTTATCTATATTCGTGAACTATAGACATACCTCCTTAGTGACTATACTGCCAGAAATAAAAAAAAACAATCACAATAGCAAAAAAGAGTATTATGAAATGTAAGCATTTATCAAGATTACGACTTATTGCATTGTTGATCGAAGTATTGCATAAAATAATGTAAAATATAGATAACGTATTGTATAATTATAAGATTTATAAGTAGAACTTTAATTTTAAAAAGAGACTGACTTAGGAATAAATAATTTAATCGTTATTCGTCTTCTTAACACGCAATGCTTTCTTCATAATGCTATGTGATCTTGCTTAGAGAAACAAACTACTGTCAGTCCTTAGACCTGTTTCAAATTTACATGGAATTGTAAATGGCGCAAAGTATATCTATAAATAAACTATAGTTTTCTCTACGCATAATATCTTTCACAATGAGTCTCACGTATTTCAAATTGACCTCAGATTATTTTCACATGAAACGCATCAAGGCAGCATAAACGAAGGCCGGTCCTTCAGACCTATTTATAGCCTTTCCGCGGCTATACTTGTGCGCCGCTTCAGGGTTGATGCTCATTGACGCCGGCGCATCGATCCGGGAGGCGGGGCCCGGGCCTGCAGCACCAAGCTTTGAGCCAGTTTACACCCTCAATGAAACAACAGTGTGAGGTGGACAGCGGCCTGACAAAACGCATAACTGAAAAATAAATAATTGCTCGATTATCGTTAGAAACTCTTAGGATGCTTACGTGGATAGGCTGATTGCTTGATCCGTATTATTATTATTACTTATGTTTTAATTGTTAATCTAAGGTTTTAATTATATTTACGCACAATAGATTTGGCCTCAATGATATGTTTTATACTGCAAAATGAAATTAGATATTATATTGAGTGCAGTCTCATAATTCCTCCGAGGTGGTTAACTTTCATTGGGTAAATATTAAGCAGGCAATTAATTAAGAAAGCCTACACACAGTGCAATATTTTTAACCGACTTCAAAGAAAAGAGGTTCTGTATTAGACCCGTATGTATGTATGAGTGTGTGTAAGTTTGTCATACAAACTTTTTTCAAAAACTACTGATCCTATTTGGATGGAGTTTTCGTTAGTTAAATACATATTTTTCAGGGAAGGTTTAAGTATATAACTTATTAGGATCTGATGAAGATCTTCGAAGATAGACAAAGGAACTCTTCAATAAATAACACCAGATGACCCGCAATTGTGTTTACACCGTTCTATAACTAACAAAAAAATAATTAACAAAAAATTAAACAGACTTTAAGACCACTAGAAACCAAAAAGTAATTTAATTTTATATACGTACTTGGAGTCGATGCCTAAATTAATTTGCCAGCTAACCTAAGAAAATACACGAACAACAGAACGTTTTGTTGCGGGATAGGCTTCTCACGCGGGCAAAGCTACGAGACACACTTCGTATTAAATATTATGAACCATTAATAAACAAAAACAATGATTAATTTAAATTAGGCAGCGACTCCAAATATACGGAAGTACACAAAGTTAAATAAATTTTTGGTTTGTAGTGGTTTTGAAGACTGTTTCATTTTTTGTTAAAAAGTTTTATTTTAGTAAATTCAGTGACGTGAGAGCCTCTGATTTCATCTGATGGTAAGGGTTTTTTAATACATCAATGGATGGTAAGGAAAACTACAATTTACAAACAATAACATTAACATCTAAACTTTGAATTGCAATGCACTGCACTGGGCTCGACACCCTTGGACATAACTCACATAACATATTGCCAAGTCTCACAATGCCCAGTACTAGATTTCAAGCGTAGAAACTATGTTATTAATTATATATCATTGCGTTTCATTAAAATCCGTCCAATCACTATAATCGTAAAATCAATACAATTTCAGATAACTCGGACAGATATAAAAAAACATGTTACACAAAAAAGAAATTAATGTAATATTTTTTATCTGAATACTTTCTATTTTAACATTTAGGTATTTCTGATAGGAAGAAGTGAGCCTGCTTGTAAGTCATAGGGGACGATATCTATGATATTATGAGTATAATTTCAAAATAAATATGAATAATGCTATTATAGCTGCATAAATACTTACCGCTTTTACTGGTGGTAGGACTCTCATATGTAAGAGTCCGTCTGGGTGGGTACCATCGCAATGTCTAATTCTACCGACAAGCAGCAGTGTGCATGTACTGTTGTGTTTCGGTTTGAAGGACATTGTAGCCAGTGTAACTACAGGATATAATGAGGCTTAACATTTTATGTCTCAGGATGACGAGCGCAGTGGAATGCCACACAGTACTTTGTAACTTAAGGTGCTGGATGGTATTTTTACCATATGATATGGTACAATACTGAAAAAATATTTTTTCTGCACAAGCTGAAATATACTTTTCTATTGCTTAGTAGCGAAGCTACGTCGATACAGAATACAGCTGATAGACATTTTCTGTTTTCTATGACTTGTATTTCTTATAATTTTTTTATGGACTAACAAATAAGCGACATTGTCACCAAACTCATAACAAAACCAGAGGATACTTTGCATTAGCACTGGGATATTCTTCAAGTTAGTCATTAAGATCCTCAGTAGACACGCTAGTAGGTAATAACTATATGAGACGTAACACAGCTTGTCGCCGTCCACTGCTGAACGTGGGCCTCCCCAATTGAGCGACAATCATCACGGTCTTCAGCAGCCCGAATCCATCCGCTACTCACCGCGTACAAACAGGACTACATTATCATATTATAGGGGAAGAACTTGCGCTTTTGGAGTAAGGTTGGTGTCTAGCTGGCACGGCCTGAATACGGACTAAGTGTGGGAAAATGAGTACGGGAAAATTCATGTGCTTCTTTGCGTTTTTTTTATAGCAAAGAGAGCAAACAGATAAGTAGGTCAATTGAAGGTAAGTGTCAAGCTCTAAAACGAGAATGCAATCTAGCGATGGATTGTAATACTATGTTTGATTCGCAGCTCCGTTGGCTTAACACCATTTTCCGGCAATAAAAGCTCTACTAAGTTTATGGGATATATTTTGGTATATGTCATATTCTTTCATTTAATCTGTGTCCTAAAATTTTATCAACATCCACCCAGCGGTTTAAAAATGGTGATTTACCAAAAATTCAAACATTTACACAAGCTTTAAAATATATAGTAGCAGGATCGATGAATTTACCGTTACATAGTTTTATTATTTACATAATGTAAAAATACCGGTATAATAAACATCTACTCAGATTTCATGCATTTTAATTTGTGCGTTTATTGAAAATGTTGAATTATGATTTATTTCAAAAACAAGACTTATCTCTCTTGTCATAGGGGTACAAGGACGTATCCGCGAGCTGGCTGCAGCAATGCCCGAGGTCGTTGACCGCGCGACCTACTTTCAGCCCTTGACGTCACAGGTACGCCTCCATGACGTCACGAGCGAGCCTCTGTGAGCCCATTCAAAACTAGATCAACCTCCCTTCAGCTCCACCTCACCTTCTCACCAAATATATATATATATAATTATCGTCGAGGCCACTCCACAGATATATCGCTGGAGGTCGTTTCACCCGCTGTCCTTTCCGCTTGCTTAAGGTCATACGCAGCAGGTGAATTATGAAATGTTAACGGTTCCCTGGTTTGACCTATTACATTACTCATCCCGCATTTCCGCTTGCTCTAGCTTCAAGTGCATGCAAATGACTGTTTTTTATGAGTTGACCATTCGTTCATTACAAGGGGATTTAATTTTAATTTCTATAAAGCCTTGACTATAAGAAAGTTAGATCAAGAGTTTTCAAATATTCATGTGTTGCAAACATGATATTTTTTACAACATTTTCTTTTTTCTCGTCCTTGTAACTGAAAGATAATATTTTAACTTGTAGTTTAAAATAACATAAATGTTCAATATTTGTATGCATTTATACAACAATACGTGTAAAATTTATCTATGTTAACAGGATATGTAATTGGGTGAAAACGAATTGTAGTTTTAAGGTATAGGTAGGATATAAAGGCCTAAAATGTCTTAATTTAATAGAGCCGGTTCTTGTCATTTGATGGCCACTGAAATATCTATAATACCTACAGAATACTTCAACACCGCCTAGAACTATCTAGTTTACCTTGAGGCGGTAGTAAGTTTTATACTGCATTGCATTTATACTGGCAAAGGTCTTTTCAACTGCAACATAATAGTGCGCACTTGGCTGCTTGGCGCTAGAAATAGACAAGATTATTTTTAATGTCTCCATTACGCTGGTATCCAAGTAACATTCTTGTATTTCTGTGATAAATACAAGAATTTTTTTATGATTATATTAATTTATGCTGTTGGTGTACCGTCATTTATTTATGACGGTACACCAACAGCATAAATTAATATAATCATAAAAAAATTCTTGTATTTATCACAGGCCGATTTATATGCACATTACAAGTATACGCATCTGTTGTATACAATAACTGGTTACCATGAAAAACAAAACAAAAATAAGTTGGACCCAGTTATGCCAAAACGTACCAATCTACAAATTATCTAAAAATAGGTTATTAACTTTTAACATGCAAATAATCCAAATGTGATACTTTACAACTCGGCAAAAACGAACAGCAGTCTTTACAACTAATGGCGACATGTTTAAAAGAAGAAAGAAAAAGAATAGGAAAATGCATAAATAATACAGCTGTAACAAATAACAATATAGAAATTTTGTTTAAGTAGTTGGTACATTTTAGCAAAACTCGGTCCAGCTAAACTTCTAATATAAATTATAATAAACTAGCTTTTGCCCGCGGCTCCGCCCGCATTAAAAAGTTTTTCCGGGATAAAAGTCCCGGTTTATATTTTCCCGGGATAAAAAGTAGCCTATGTGTTAATCCAGGACATGATCTACCCGTGTGCCAAATTTCATCGAAATCCGTTCAGTAGTTTTTGCGTGAAAGAGGAACAAACATCCTTACATCCATACATCCAAACATCCAAACATCCAAACATCCATACATTTTTACAAACTTTCGCCTTTATAATATTAGTAGGATAGTAGGATAGGATAAACTATACTGAAGGTATTGACTAAGTTGCAATAAAATTCTCCAATTCTCACTAAATTATTAACTACATACCATTGTTTTTAAATTATTATACACCATCGCAAGTAATATACCACTAAAACAACAAAGAAACGTAATTACATTAAAAACTGTTAGTATGGCAACTTGAAAATGTCCATCTAAAGACATCCTTGACACGGATATTGCGGGTCGTGCCCTTTAGTGGTGGGGGCGGGTTTGCACCCGGAACTCTGAAGGTTTCTGCGATAAAAACGATCAACTGTGAAATTTTAATTGTTATAAGGTTACAGATACCCACTAAGTTGAAAAACGCTTGAAGCCTTACTAATAATCTATAGTCTATACTAATATTATAAAGCTGAAGAGTTTGTTTGTTTGTTTGAACGCGCTAATCTCAGGAACTACTGAACCGATTTTGAAAATTCTTTCACTAATAGGAAGCTACATAACTCCTGAGTGCTATAGGCTACTTTTTATCCCGGGAAAATATTTTTGTCCGGGAAAAACTTTTTTACGCGGGCGGAGCTGCGAGCACTACTAGTCGTTGTATAAGTCTCCTATGTACAATGTTTTGTCTCGCTTTTTCTGACGGTCACTCAACATAATAAGACAATACTCTGATTAACTATAGGTGGTATTTTTTTTCTATAGAAGCTCGGCATATTGACTGCACCGAACTTGATTTTAAGCACGGTGCAGTCCAAATAGTGAATGGAATGGCGTTGGAAGATTATCGCACGTCATATATGCCGTATTACTGGTGGTAGGTCTCTCATATGTAAGAGTAGGTCTGAATGGGTATCACCGCAATGTCGATTTCTACCGCCAAGCAGTAGTGTGCATGCACTGTTGTGTTTCGGTCTGAAGGACATTGTAGCTAGTGTAACTGCTGGACATAATGAGACTTAACATCTTATGTCTCAGGATGACGAGCGCACTGGGACCTGGACGCCAAATCCCTTGCCAATGCATTCCATTGGCGGGAGGAGGCGTTCAGTCGCGGGGAGCGTCCGGCCCTGAAGGAGGTGGAGGCCAAGAGGGCCTCCTTACGGCGAGCCGCCGTGGAGGAGTGGCGTCTCAGGCTGGAGGCCCCGTCGTGGGGGCACAGGGTCGTAGAGGCAGTGCGTCCTGTCTTTGCCGAATGGCTGGACAGGCGCCACGGAGCGGCAACATACCGCCTGACGCAGGTGCTCACCGGGCATGGCTGCTTCGGTGAGTTCCTGTTTCGGGTGGTGGGGATAGAGGAGTCGGCCGTGTGTCACTATTGTGACAACTGCCCAACGGACACGGCCCAACATACGTTGGAGTGTTGTCCAGCCTGGGATGAAGAACGCAGCGCTCTCAGAGCAGTCATCGAAGAAGACCTCTCGCTGCCGGCCGTGGTCGCTTCCCTGGTCGGCGGCCGGGAGGCCTGGCAGGCGGTGGCCCACTTCTGCGAGGCGGTCCTCTCGCGGAAGGAGAGTGCCGAGAGGGATCGCCAGCGCAGTGGTGATCCCTCCCGCCGCCAGACGAGACGTAGGAGGCGTCGGGTGGACGACTGACCGACGTCTCCCGCCCTGTGGATTGGGGGCGTTTGGAGAATTCCACCACGGTATCCCCTGCCTGTCGTAAAAGGCGACTTATAGGGGCCTCCGGGGGTCACGGGTGGGCGGGAGGTGCCGCCCACCTATTAGTCTAGCCAACTTCTGTGACCCCCGTGATGGACGGCAGCGTGTCTCACGCTGCCTCGGACGCCAGGGGCGTCCCTCGGTGTGCGGGGGCTTCTGAGCCCGCGCAACAACAGGAGAAGGACCGCAACAGCGGTACGCGCAGGGGCGGTTGCGGACGACAACTTAGACGCGAGTCCGAGGAAGCCCGCAGCCGTCCCTAATGCGCCGATGATGGTCGTAAAAAAAAAAAAAAAAAGGATGACGAGCGCAGTGCAATGTCACACAGTACTTGTAACTCAGTGCTGGTTGGTGTTGCTACTGTTTATGCGTGGTATCGCTTACCATCAGGTGAACGGCATGCTCGTCTCGTCTTTCAATGCCATATATCCCGGATAAAAATAAAAAAAAATTTGCCTATAGCACTCAGGAGTTACGTCGCTTCCTAGTAGTGAAAGAATTTTCAAAATCGGTTCAGTAGTTCCTGAGATTAGCGCGTTCAAACAAACAAACAAACTCTTCAGCTTTATAATATTAGTATAGATTTATATATTTTGGTACAACACTGATTGTGCTAAGTTCTTTTCTTGTTTTTGAAATGCCTTTGTTTTAATAAGTATAGGATTTTAGACCAAAATTATACACACCCCTTCACGTCTTTTTTCACTGAAGGAGTGGGCTTAGTTTATACATGATTTTCCAAGAGGAAGCAGCTACATTAATATTTATTTATAACGTGTACCTCCTAAATAAGATGTTGTAAATGGATGAATAGTTTACATGTTATTGAACATATGTTATGTTTTTGGGTACCACCAAATTTGTACCACCTTATTTTTCTTATAATGAAGAGTACCGACTCTTGTTGAATTTTATAATTGACCCGGCAACATTTATTTTCTCTCCCAGCAACAGGCATTATACGCGTGGCCATAAACAATAAATGTGTCCTTCTTGTGGTATTACGAAGCAAAACAGAAACCTTCATACAGTTTTACTGTATTATGAAAGGTTTTGCTGGAATTGTATTATTTATTCGTTGTAACTACATAAAGAAAATAATATGAAATAGGCACACCAAATCATAAATCTATTATGATTTCATGTTATGGAGTATGAATCATAAACCCACCATATTATGTGCTTGTACCCTCATAATAAATAAAATCGTTTATAATATGTACACAATACACATATTCACAAGCCTGTTAAGCTCTCATATTATAGAGTACTAGAGTTTTACTCGAGCTCCGCCCGCGTGGATAAGTTTTTCTGGGATAAAAGTACCGTTTTATGTTTTTCTGGAAAAAAAAATAGCCTATGCTACTCGCTGATAATTTAGCTTTATTTGAATTTTTTAACATTATTCGTGCCTGTCTCGGTGGCGTAGTTGTATTACACTACGACTGCAAATCTGAGGTCTCGGGTTCGATCCCGGGTCGGGCAAAGTGGTATTGAGTTTTTCTATTCAGTATCAGCTCGGAGTCTGGAATTTGTGCCTGATATGGCGATAGGCTCGCCCCCTATCACATCATGGGACGGAATAATGGCGAAAAGTGGGTGCACTAGTTGCGCCTCTGCCTACCCCTTCGGGGATAACAGGCGTGAGTGTATATGTATATGTATATATGTATGTAACATTATTCGTTACAAAACCACGAAACTACAAAAATCCAAATCTTTCCCCTTTATAATATTAGTATAGATGCAATGCAATCAGCCCTGTAGATGTTTTATATACTGCCCATTGCTGAGCACCTAGTGCGGGTTTGTAGACTTCAGATGCCTTAGAGATTATTATAGAGAATTCACAGGTATGTAGGTTTCCTCACGATGATTTCCTTCATCGTTAAAGCGAACGATGATTGATAACAATATACATGTAACTACGAAAAGTCAGAGGAGTGTTCCTTGGGTTTTGAACCATCAGACATTGTCTCGGCATACCGTTCCATTGCCAACTAGGCAATGGAACGGTATCGTCCACTCTTTGTCATTAATTAATTATTATTATTGCATGCGATCTAATCAGAAACAAGGAGATCCGTATCATAAGTACTTTCTATTAATTCATTTTGTCACCTCGTCGCTTTGAGTTCGATGAACGGAATTATAAATTAAATTTGTGCTCATGGAACCCTTTTTAATAGAATTGGATTTCACTGAAATAATAGCCATTAACAACCAATAAACAGAATGAAAGTTTATTGAATTCGTACTCACTTTCAATTGACGAGGTCGAAGATCTCAGCAATTGTAAATTATTTGAGAATGTCATTACAGATCAATGATTCCCAAGTATCATGATTGTTAAGATACGTGGGGACTTTATAATGACATGTTTGTACCTTTATGATTATATTAGGTGGTTGCTGACATAGTATTTTAGTCTCTATGTACGTCGTGGCTAGAGGGAAAACCTCAGAACAATAACTTTGCTTTAGTTATTATTTTAAGGGGAAAATATTCGGACGTAAGTTAAGCCCCACGCAGACGTTTTCAACTTCTTATCAGATACACTGCACTACTATGTACCAGGGTGGATCGAAATGGACTATGAAATTGCTTTATCATCTATCAATTTCGTAGCAATATAGCGTTTTCGGGAACGTGTCTATAGAATCTGCACAACGCTTAGTTTTTTTTATGGCATTGAATGACGAGATGAGCATGCCGTTCGCCATGGTAAGCGATACGACCACCCATAAACAGTAGTAACACCACACAGCACGTTTAGTTACCAAGTACTGTGTGGCATTCCACTGCGCTCGTCATCCTAAGACATAAGATGTTAGGTCTCATTATGTTCAGTAGTTACACTGGCTACAATGTCCTTCAAACTGAAACACAACAGTTCATGCAAACTGCTGCTTGGCGGTAGAAATAGACATTGCGTTGGTACCCACCCACGCGGACTCTTACATATAAGAGTCCTACCATCAGCAGGTTTCCTAAGGTTCTATAATTTGTGCTTGAAATTTTGAAACCATTTAATCCTATCCTATTCCAATTTTTTCTTATAATAAAAAGCCCTAGAAGAATTACAAATATATTAATCATTGACGAGATCAATGAATGGGAATAGGCACGCCCTGTATTACATGGCATCTAACATGGGTGCCGAAATGAGAATGTGTTACACCTCTGTCTATCCCTGAAAAGGGAAAATGTTATATAGTATCATTGACATAATGTATGTATTATCATTGACATACACCATTTCGCCTTATCAATTAATATTTTAATCACAGGTTTATCGCATTTTTTCCTTATTTCGAAATTTTTTAGAGTCAAGCATAACTACAAAATATTGACTAGCTTGGCAATATATTATAGGCTAGCTTCTGCACGCGGCTCTGCCCGCGTTAAAGGGGTTTTCCGGGATAAAATTCCGGTTTATATTTTCCCGAGATGAAAACGTAGCCTATGTGTTAATCCAGGACATGATCTACCCGTGTGCCAAATTTCTTTGAAATCCGATCAGTAGTTTTTGCGTGAAACCGGAACAAACATCCATATATCCAGACGTCCATACATTCTTTCAAACTTTCGCGTTTATAATATTATAATATTATGCAATAGGCCCACTTGACTCTAATCTAGCCACTAAGCGGCACTGGCGCTGAAGTGAGTAATGTCTGATATTGTTTTTATAAGTATGAAATGTATTTGTACCACCATGATCAGAATCCTGAACGTCTGTGTTTGCCGTAATCATAATACTGAGTAATGAGTAAGACACATGTTTAGTACAGAAATCATCGCCGTATTTACAAAATATAGAACACCTATAATAAGATTTCAAAATTTGGTAATAATGCGGTCATGGTTCAATCCCCAATAATCAGCTTAGAAAATGTTTATTTAGACTATCTTGTTTACATTATTTCTATTTATCAAACAGAATACTGAATGAACTAAATTACCGTGTTGCCAACTTCATGTTTCGTCAAAAATCGATCCGTGACGCTAAATGTTGATTAAGTCTCTAAAGCATTCTATTTTTAGCCGACTTAAAGAAAACAAGGTTCTGTATTCGACCCGTATGTATGTAGATATGTAAAAGCTTATATGGCCTCAATTTTCTCAAATACTACTAAGCCAATTTTGATGAAGTTTCCGTTATTCAAATACATTTGTTCAGAAAAGGTTTTAGTATATAATTTATTAGGATATGATGAAGATCTTCGGAGATAAACAATGGAACTCTTCAATAGCTAAGAAGACCCGCAAATGTGGCAATCGTGTATATATGATTTATTGTTTGCACCATTCTAACTAAAAGCAACAAATAAAAACTTAAAAAAAAGTAAACCGACTCCAAAATCACTACAAGCCAAAAATCATTTCACTTTAGATACTTATAAGTATTTGGAGTCGGTACCTAATATAAACTGCGACATAAACTAGGCAAATACACGAAAACAATGTTAAATTTCGAAGTTTTATTTTTTCTTAATTGTTTATAGTATTTTTTTTTTGTATTTGATCCATCTTTCTTCATAACAAATTGTGGTATTTCATAATTAACATAAGCAGTGTAGAGTGGGAGTTAACTTTATTGTATAGGGAAATAATCTAAACATCGGATTTTTTTGACTAACAAGTATAATGATTTTATATTTAATGGAAACTTGAAAAAGATCACTCGAAGGTAGTATATAATAGTTCTTGTAGAATATAAAATCATTATCCAGGCACTACATGGCCATTAACATGTATAAAAAATCATAATATAGGATTAGAAAAATGTTTAGCGACTCGTTTCGGTGATCTTACTCCTGTAAAGGAGTAACACTGAGTTAGTAATTTGTAATAATTGCTAACAGATATCGCTGTCATCTCCTTTAAGAGATTTAAAAATATGGATCTTGAAATTCGACAGCTGAAGTGGGAGTCGAGGTGGCTCAATTGGAAGAGCACCGGCACGGTACGCCGGAGGTCGTGGGTTCAAGTCCCACCTTCGACTGTTCTTTCTCAAGTTTCCATAAAAATATAAAATCATTATCCAGGCACTACATGGCCATTAACATGTATAAAAAATTATAATATAGGATCAACAGGTATAACTAATGTTCTGGACCTCAAAAGGAAAAAGGAACCCCATATAGAATCTTGGGGCTTTTTTCTTCGCCTGTCTGTTTATTCGTCTGTCAAGACTATTTTTCTCCGGATTGCGTAAAGATAATCCCACCAAAAACATTTTTATTTAAAATGTTGCCAAGACGAGATTATGTGGCTCGCATTGTCCAAAGTTATTGATCTCATGTAAAGGCAAGCTTCTAACTTCACACGCCTTAACTCTACAAGCCGTAACTACCACCGCATGGGCGTAAGGTGAAAAAATTATTCACTGACCATTACTTCACCGTTATACAATAGTTCTTGTAGAAACGGCCATATGTCCTAATACTAGCTGACATACCAATTAATATAAGCTTTCTAGGACTTCAGCAAGTACCCACCCTAAGAAATTTGATAATCATCAGTGAGTGTTTGAGTCAGAGACGAAATCGGGGTTTTTTATATATCAACTAGACTTCTGCTCGCGGCTTCGCCCACGTGAATGAGTTTTACCGGGATAAAAGTCCCGCTTTATATTTCCCCGGGATAAATTATACATATAAACCTTCCTCTGGAATCACTCTACCTATTAAAAAAACCGCATCAAAATCCGTTGCGTAGTTTTAAAGATCTAAGCATACATAGGGACATAGGGACAGACATCGGGAAACGACTTTGTTTTATACTACGTAGTGATAAAATCTAAAATATAAAAGGAAGGTAATTGAAACTTTATATTATGTTTAATAATTTAATGGAAATCCGTTCAGTAGTTTTTTGCTTTGTAACAAACATCCATGCTTACAAACTTTCGCGTTTATAATATTAGTAGGATAAGGTCACGCAGACTGTCAAAAAGTAAATTTTATAACAGAGGTTTTAATGTTCGTAATGGCCTTTGTATTAGCTCACATTTAAAATAGGAAATAGTGATCTTAACTTTGTCAGTAGTCTGAGTTGTTCTCTTGCTAAATTACAATATAACGTAAACCACCATTAATTAATAAAGAAATCTTACATGAATATAGTTTATTTTAAAACAATAGCCCAACACAGACAAATGATTGCATGAAGATTGCACCAAAACTTTGTTGAAGAGGTACCCTGAAGAGGTTAAAATCACTTGGTCACATCATCATTATCATCAGCCTTTATCAGTCCACTGCTGGACATAGGCCTCCCCTAATGAGCGCCATAGCGCCCTGTCTTCAGCTTGCCGCATCCAGCATCTACCTGCAGTCTTTTGCAGATCGTCATCCCACTTGGCCGGAGGGCGTCCTACACTACGTTTGCCCAGTCGCGGTCTCCACTCAAGAACACGTTTACCCCAGCGGTTGTCGGTTCTTCGCGAGATATGGCCAGCCCACTGCCACTTCAGCTTGCTAATCCTTTGAGCTATGTCGATAACTTTGGTTCTCTGTCGGATGTATTCATTGCGAATCCTATCCTTCAGAGAAACTCCGAGCATAGCTCTCTCCATAACCCGCTGAGCGACTTTAAACTGGTGGACCAACCCTACCGTGAGTGTCCATGTCTCGGCTCCGTAGGTCTTGGTCACATGGCTATACACAAATAAGTCACGTAACAATTACACCGATAAATATTTTATTAAATGGAAAGTAGACAAAGGGGTTTGTTTTATTTTTATAAACCGGACGTCTAAACGCAGCGAAGAAATGTGAAAGTACACGTGACTACAACTTGTATATACAAAACGTGGCTGCAATACACTGGCTCTTAAACCGTACGGCGATTATGTATTGACATATAAATTGTTTTAAGACAAATAATTATATTTTTAATGCTTAACTAGTTTAACTAAGTACTTACTCTTGGCTGGGAAATTAATTGTTCCAATCAATTTGTCGCTCTATTTGAAGAGCTATCGCGAAAGTGCCGTACGGCTAATGTATTTAGATTGTTGAAATAGAGTATATTTTAGAACTAGATGACGATGACGGTGTGTTTTGAATAAAGAATAAATAAATAAATAATAATAAAATAGATTTTGGCCGCGGCCTCGCCCGCATTAACGAGTTTTTCCTTTATAAAGGTCACTTTATATACAAAATATAATTTTTTTAACAGTATCCGTTATGATGGCAAGTACCAGGCGACAATAAACTAACACAGATAGGGAGATATTGCAATATGGTCGGCTAGTGTCATTTTGGTACAAAACGCCTTAAGTAGATCCCCGACTTTTGTCATAAAGGCACTGCGTTGGGGCTTTGCCCGGCCTGGGATGAGGAGCGCAGCGCTCTCAGCGCAGTCGTCGGAGAGGACCTCTCGCTGCCGGCCGTGGTCGCTTCCATGGTCGACAGCCGGAGGTCTAGGCGTGCGGTGGCGCACTTCTATGAGGTGGTCCTCTTGCGGAAGGAGAGTGCCGAGAGGGATCGGAGACGCGGAGATCCCTCCCGCCGCCAAACGAGACGTAGGAGGCGCCGGGTGGACGACTGACGGGCGTCTTCCGCCCTGTGGATTGGGGGCTTTGGAGAATTCCACCACGGTATCCCCTGCCTGTCGTAAAAGGCGATTAATATGGGCCACCGGGGGTCGTGGGCGGGCGGCATGGGGCTGTCCGTCTTTAGTTTTGTGCGTGTTTTTTAGCACATTGCTGCAACCCCCGCGATGGACGGCAGTGTGGCAGGTAGGCCTCACGTTGCCGTTGACGCCGAGGGCGTCCTTCGGTGCGCGGGGGCTTCTGAGCCCCCCCCATACAGGAGACGGGCTGCATTAGGCGGCACCGCGCAGGGGCAGCTGCGGGCGACAACTTAGACACTATTAGTCCGGGGAAACCCGCAGCCGTCCCTAATGCGCCGAAGAAGGCCACCACGGAGTTTTAGTTGGTATGCCGTGCGGTGTACATAGGTTAGGCCGTTAGGGACTCAGCCCGGCGGCTCAACGCTGGGTCGTAAGGCACGGTGAACCCAACATCACCGCTCAGTCGCCCCCCTTGAAGGCTGGGGGGTAGTAAAAAGTCACTTTCTCCGCGAAAAAAAAAAGTCACAATAGAATATATAAATTATTTCTCTAGTATAATATGAATGTATTCTACATATAAATCTTCCTCTTGAATCACTCTATCAAAAAAACCGTATCAATATTTGTTGCGCAGTTTTAAAGATCTAAGCATACATAGTAGGAACATATAGACAGCGGGAAGCGACTAGAAAATGTAACACTCACAAAAGCGTTGTATCTTTAGCGAAAAGCGTAAATGTTTAAATATCCCAATGTACTTACATACTTACTATTATTGAGAATAAACAATAAATTAACGGATATATAACGGTACTAAACTGAGAATTACATTTATTATACAAAAGCTCCAGCTATTTAGGTAAGTACGTGTGTTTGGTGTCGTTACTAGTGAGGTATATATTATGTAGGAAGCTTGTATTTTTATTGACTAATAATTGTATGCTTACTTTATTGATTACTCACTATATCTACGCCTACAACTATACATTATAAATCTTCGGAATATCTTCCGTAGTTCCGTTAGTGGCCTATTCTATAAATCATTTATTAGAGACAAGCCATTGTTTCGATCTCTTCAAATCGCCGTGCAATTGTTCCAAATTTGTGACTATTGTATGGTTGCTTTGTGCTTGGTGGCTATATTCAATTAAAACTAAGCTCTGAAACATAAATTGGCACGGCGCGGTGGGATTTCGTACACGTAACTGAATAATTAGCGAAGTAAAGCGACGTCGCAACACAGAAATAGTAGTGGTATGAAGCCGCGATGCGACCAAATAGTGTATTAGAGGTACACAGACGTATGAAGCATAGTTATATACTTTTATCTACAACATAACTTTGATATGCCAGCCTTTATCTGAATACAATATATGGCCGAGAACTTTAATATTGGAGTTTGGACTTGTCGCTAAACCATCCGTATTAGGCATGTGCGTTGAATTACGCGAAGGTACAATTTACTCTCCATACCAATGTTCGTAAAATTTAGGGTTATATATTTAAGGTGATTACATGAAACGTAAATAGTTCAGTATTTATCCAGATCAAAAGTGGTACTGATTCCACATTACTAATGAATTAGTAACATCAGATTTTCCCCCACGCAATTCCTAAAATAGAAGCCATGTTCAACACTATAATAGGCCGTACATTTAGAATTAAAACTTATATGAATGTTACTGTAAAAAACCCTACATCGGTAAATATTAGGTTAATCCAATGAATCTTAAGATTTATCAACATGAGTTGGTAAATGTAAGAATTTTATGAACAAGGGATTTTTTTTTCTGACATTTTCCTTAGTGTTTGGTTCGTGCTAGGTTTTCTAATAATGGTTGGTAAATATTAGTTTATGGAGCGAACTGTGAAATAACATTTATTTCTTAAGCTTTTATTATAATTCATATACTTAAATATATGTTTATTCACAGTTCCAACCTAACTTGAGATTTACTGTGACATAAATTTTAACACACAGTGTGTGTTTATAGTTCTGATTATGTATGGATTAAAATCTAAGATTTGCCGAGTGGGCGGAGGTGAAAGTTCGAAAAGAAGGAGGATCTCGGACATTTCAGGCTTTTACAATTTAGAGATGGTAAATCTTAGACTTGAAAAAGGCGGCGGGTAGCAGATGGATGCGGATAGCTCAAGACCGGGATGGTTGGCACTTATATGGGGAGGCCTACGTTCAGCAGGAGATGGTGACAGGCTAATTGATTAATTGAAATCTAAGATGCTACTGGAAATCATAAAGTTTTTTCCTAGGTCGGAGCTTTACAATAATATATACTTTCATAAAACCGGACTATAAATTTAAGTGTGTTAAAAAAAACTT
The DNA here is from genome assembly GCA_949316025.1 of Lapara coniferarum. Classification (NCBI taxonomy): domain Eukaryota; kingdom Metazoa; phylum Arthropoda; class Insecta; order Lepidoptera; family Sphingidae; genus Lapara; species Lapara coniferarum. The sequence goes on from OX438924.1 coordinate 9,879,751, forward strand.
GGATGAGTTTGTATTCGAGATTTTTTATTAGTGTATCATTATCATTCAGTCAATTCGTATATCACAGGTTGCTTGCGTTTGGGTTTAATGGTTTAATAGGTGTTGCTTTCAGCTCCGTCGGTGTGAAAGACCTTTTTCAAAATAAGTGCTACTGTATACTTTTCCAGAATAAAATATATATCCAGAACGTGTAAAAAAGTAATCTAAATTTATTCAGTAGTTTATGTATTTACTTTTAACATACATAAAAACCTTTTACATATACCTAAGTATTATAACGTCTTAATTCGTCCCTAGTAAAGTTTTAGAATCAGTTGCAGACGCGGGGTGTACTGCAGACAGTGCGCTCGATCCTCGTGGAAGAAAACGAGCAGCCGTTCGAACATCTTCGTCATGGCAGTATAAACCACAAGTCCGTATACTTTATGTTCATTCATCTTTACCTATTTAGTTCGCGTTTTATATTTCGATGCCTACCACGTATTAGGTTGTAATTTAAAAATTATGATTTCAAAACGGTCGCGTTTTATTAATATTATTCTTTTGGTAAATATTAAAACATTTTTCAACTGTCTGTGTTAGTGAAAAATTATCAATAATTGAAAAAATATAGTTCAAATGATTTTAAATATTTACAGGAAATTTAGAAAAATGGCACATGTTATAAAAATATCTCATAAAATTAAAAGTGACTGAGTGAATGAGACGAGATTGTGGGAGATCCTGAATATATTGACAAAACATTGATACATTAACGTACAGTTGTTCAGTTCATATTCATTCATACGCTATTTAAAAACACAAAAAAATATACAATTGCCAGCGGTAATCACCAGCTGTAATTGTTTTTTTTTTTGAAAGAAGCGTCTTTCGCAATTGCAAAATGGTGTTTCGTCAGTTTTAATGTGTGTCTAGACACACATACAAAAGTCACACGCACACACACACACACACACACACACACGCTGACGCATTTATGCTCGAAGGTGTAGGCAGCAGCGCAACTAGTGCACCCACTTTTCGCCTATTCCGTCCCATGATGTGATGGGAAGCGAGCCTGTCGCCATATCGAGCACAATTCCACACTCTGGGCTGATACCGAGTAAAAAATCCCAATATCACTGTCCGACCCGGAGATCAAACCTGAGACATCACCAGTGTAGTCGTACCCTAATAGAACTATGCCGCCGAGGCAGCAGAGGTTTATCGTCGTGATATTCATTGTTATCGATGAAAAAATGCCACCAGTGAGGCGTCAGTGATAATCCAACTGTTTTGAATTTACCGGAAGTGCTACATTTCCTTAGTCCGCGACTGGAAAAAAAATGCCGGTACGAAGTCCGCCGGCTCAGCTAGTCTTATTATAAATGCGATAACAGGAAAATTAAAATAAATAGTAAAGTAGGAAATAAAGTTAAAAAAGGAAAGTTCTAGAAAACTCTAAAATCTTTAACGCTTATTGTATTACCGAGACTTATAGCCAGAAACGAAAGCATGTAATGCACTTAAATTGTTGGTGCTGGATACCAGGTAGATTCAATTTACACGGACGTCTCAAAAGCTTTGATAGAGTCTCGCACGATGTACTTAGGTACTATAGAATTACACACATCACATACACACATACACTCACGCCTGTTATCCCCGAAGAGGTAGGCAGAGGCGCAACTAGTACACCCACTTTTCGCCGTCATTCCGTCCCATGACGTGACAGGGGGCGAGCCTATCGCCAAATCGGGCACAAATTCTAGACTCCGGACTGATACTGAATACAAAAACTCAATATCAGTTTGCCCGACCCGGGGATCGAACCCGAGACCTCAGCTTTGCAGTCGTACTGTAATACAACTACGCCACCAAGGCAGTCTAGAGAATTACATAATTACGCTGTCTATGGTAGTTTATTAAATTGGTTTATTTCATATTTAGATAATCGTCATCAGTATGTTGTTGTCAAGGGTTTCGAGTCCGTCACTTACACGGCCAGCTCAGGAGTTCCTCAGGGATCACATTTGGGCCCTTGATTATTCAACAGTTTAATAAATGAAAACAAAAAATCTCAAAAAAGTAACATAATAATAGTGTCTTTGTCGTTTAAGTACCTAGTAATATTTTGACCCAACCGTCGTCGCGTCAGGGGACCGCTAAAGAAGTATTTTCATCTCCCTGGTCCGGAGTTCGGTCCCCCGACGTGAGGACGCTTAGGTCAAAATATTACTAGGTACTTAAACGACAAAGACACTATTATTATGTTACTTTTTTGAGATTTTTTGTGTCGGGGGTTATTTAAATTTTAATTTAATTTTTATTTCAAACTTTTTAAATTACTTTATTCTCCATCATGGGCCCTTGATAATTAACTATCTATCACCTACTTGTTGAGCCCATCCTTATGAGCCCAAACACACTATATCTGCTATAAGTTGCTAAGGAATCCCGCAGACTACTTGATGCCGCAGCATCAGCTCATGTTTACAAATATATTGAATGTCACAGTACACCAAATTTAAAGTCAATCGGATTTTTTAAGTTGGAAATGAGCTGATAATCCTCAAACGCCTGAACAGATCTTCATAAATTATAGCTAAGAACCATCGCAGTCACATCAGCTTTCAAACAAAAAAACCGCGTCCAAATCGGTCCATTCGTTCGAGAGCTACGATGCCACAGACAGACATACAGATACACAGATACACAGATACACACCCTAAACTTATAACTCCCCTCTTTTTTGTCGGGGGTTAATAACATCTACAATGGAACTATGGAGGGTAGAATTAAGGAGACCATCTTGTATGGGGGATTAGTCGAAAAAGTGTCCACTTGTAAACAACAAATTATAGTTCGAACACTCACCGAAATAGCGCTAGTGTAGGAAGTGGAAATTATATGAACTTTTGTTTTTTTTTTTATGAAAATTTGTTGATACAGCTTTGTTATTTTAATGACTTTAGTGTTGTTTTATACATAAAGCTTTCGCCCGCTGCTTCGCCCGCGTTAATAAGTTCTTCCGGGCTAAAAGTACATAAAAACCTTCCTGTTGAATCACTCTATTAAAAAAAACCGCATCAAAATCCGTTGCGTAGTTTTAAAGATCTAAGCATACATAGGGACATAGGGACAGACAGCGGGAAGCTACTTTGTTTTATACTATGTAGTGATTTGACACGAATTACATGAAGTTAACGTGACGCGGCTGTTACGAGTTAACACTGTCATGGAGGATAAAGGAGCTGAAAAGAGAAAAAAACATGATGCTATGTTTTTTTTTTTTTATTTATTCCAACATAAAAGTAAAGTACATAGTTGTTTTTTAAGTATCTCAAAAACCTTGTCCAGGTTTGTCTGGATACTGCGACAATCGTAAAGAAGTCAATATCATGTATTACATAACACAACTTAAATACGTGTACAACAAAATATAAATTAAAATAAAATAAAAAAAAAATAAACAGCGAGGTACAATAAACATACAATTAGAGAATAAAACATTACTGCGTAGGTATTCTGCAAGCAACTAACGACAGAACAATATTGTAGACGTAAGAATCAGATAAAGAACCAGTTTTGCGCATTGACCGATCGCTCCAAAGAAATACCTTATATAGGACGTAAGTACAGTCAGCCACATAAGTAGCTGAACAAATTTGAAATCCCCTCCACGTGTTAAGTTTAATTGAAACATTTCTTTTTCTTTGTGGAAAGTAAAGTTAAACCTTTAATTTATTTTTGTGAAGAGAAAATAAAAATTGGTACCTACGTGTAGACGCGATTTGAAGTTTTGAATTTGTTCAGCTATTTATGTGGCAGACTGTACATTAATATGTGGGTACTAAATAAGGGTGTATTCGCGTTAATACCCATGTTTAGTGTGACATTGTTTTGAAATCTGCTGTATTAGTTCTAAAAGTTTTGTGACACGTATTTTTCTTCTATCTTATCAGAATTCCGCGCGGCATATTTTTACAAACATGTCATAGACACGATTTGGTTTAACTTTGTTTATAATATCCAGTGGCTATTACCTCGGACAAATACAAACGTTGCCCGATCTAATACCTGCCCAGGATCTCCTAGTTTGCTGTTCAAACATATTGCTAATAGATCAAGAAGACAACTAATACATCCTTTGTGCCACTTATAACTATAATTAAATAATCAATGCACATAATTCCTTCCACGTCCTACAATCGTACCTAATTATTATTGATATATTCGTACGTCTGAGTCTACCTACTTATATTTTATTAGGAATAGCGGTCCCGACAGACGTTGTCCTGCCCTAAAAAGGACATAAAATCCTAGAATCCGAGTACAGCGCTACCTACCGGATAGAATTGTAATCTAAACCATTCTTGAATCCACCTGAAGACACACAAAAAATTACATTAAAATCGGTCCACCCGTTTAGGAGTTCAGTGACATGCACGTTTAATATGGTGGTTAAGTATTCTTAAGTTTTCTAATTTTCCGCGCAATTTTCTTATTATTTTCTTTCATAAAAACTTTCTCCTGACAATACCAAATACATCAAATAAAGAAATAACGAAATCAGTTCAGCCGTTCACGCGAGATGCCGTGACCAAGGAAAATAGGGATTCATTTTTATATATATAGATAAGATTGGCGAAAACCAATCTCTGCGAAGAAGTCTCATGTTTTTTAAACAAGTGATCCAATTGGTATAATGTTGTCTAGGTCACGATCACTGCATGACGTCTAATGGTTAATCTTATTATATTTATAGTTAATGTAATATTACTATGGCGTCTACGTACAATCGCCCAATTTGGTGCTAGTACTTTCTCAATATAGAACGCCCATTTTTCATATTTTACCAAGCCGGTGCGATCGATTCGGAGATGTACAAGGAAATAACAGATAACTCTTATTGTCTACTTCAGAAGTTCTATGATGACGACAGACGACGCGCAAGCGACTTATTTAGAACCTGACGGTAGTTGAGCATATTTTTTTTACTGTACATACGCATGTAATATCTGTCTTTGATTCCCACTAAATAATTTTTTTTCTATCATACCTATAGTTTTTTTTTATTTTTTAGAAATTGAAAGCCCTTTATAAAGGTAACTTGAAACGTCTCATTTTTAAACACGTGTTGTAGGCCGTTTGCGTATCTGAAAGAAACGTGTTGTGTGGTGAATATTAATAAACTCGTTACATAAAAATAACCTTTTCATTAACTTTCCTTGATTTACAACGTTCAAGTGAAGCCCTGCGTTTGCCAATTTAAGAAATCCAAGAACGCGTGACGTTATTGGTCACGAGCCGAAACCGCCTGTGCCATTGTTTTTTCAGTCAAGTATTTTTAATATGGGTAATTCTTAATACCAGCACTGTATTACCTATATACTGTTTACTGCTGAGCCCGGGCCTCCTCTACTTCTTAGAGGACGTCCACCATGTTGGCCTAGTGTAGGTTGGTAGATTTCACATACCTTCAAAATACTTATGGCGAATTCTCACTGGTTTGGTATGTATGTTTCCTCACAATAGTTTTCCTTCACCGTTAAAGCGATCGGTAATTGAAAAATAATACACACGTTATTTCGAAAAGACAGTGTGACTTGGGTTTTTAACCCGCAGACATTCGTCTGGGCAGTCCGTTACATTTCCAACGTCAGGCTATCATGTTTCGTTTTATTTATTATATTTTAGGGGTTTCGCCTTTGTGTGATTAATGATTATAAGTCTCCAATGTTCAGTGATCAATTAGATTAGACTTTTTTTGATTCAGTCCCGGATTAATTGTATTAGAAAAACCAAATACTGCTTGGCATGGGAATCGAATCCAATATATACGAGTACGCAGCCCATTTACGGTGACCGCTCTCATTAGTCTAAGTAGAAGGGTCAGCTCATTCTAATTTGAGGAGACTTCGTTCATAACATAACAAATTATATCTGAAGATACACAGTTTTAAACGGAGAATCAATAATAATTATTCAAAACTAGATTCCGGCCGCGGCTTCGCCCGCGTTAAAAAGTTTTTTCGGGATAAAAGTCCCGGTTTTTATTTTCCCGGGATAAAATGTAGTCTATGTGTTAATCCAGGATATAATCTACCCGTGTGCCAAATTTCATCGAAATCCGTTGAGTAGTTTTTGCGTGAAAGAGTAACAAACATCCATACATACGTACAAACTTTCGCGTTTATAATATTATTATTAGTAGGATAAAGAAATAAATCACCGTAACGGAATTACTTATTTTTTGCAATCAAGATTCCTATCATATAATGAAGTTTACATGCAATGTGACTTATGTTATCTCGTTATAAGATTGTTAATCTGTTACTTCCTTTTCACTCTATAGTGTCATAATATGTCGAGATGTGTAGAGATTAGGAAGTACATTTTGTGTTCCGAATGTTTTCCTATGATGTGATTTTCGTGTAATGCAATTAAAAAATGACTATGCATTGACTTCTTTTATTTAGTACTATTAAGAGTATTTCCTTTCTTGTGAATGTCTAGAAAATAAGATTAATTTATTAACCAAGTAGAATACAGTTTGTATTAGGTATAATATAAATCCTACTAATATTATAAAGGCGAAAGTTTGTAAGAATGTATGGATGTTTGGATGTATGGATGTTTGTTCCTCTTTCACGCAAAAACTACTGAACGGATTGCGATGAAATTTGGCACACGGGTAGATCATGTCCTGGATTAACACATAGGCTACTTTTTATCCCGGGAAAATATAAACCGGGACTTTTATCCCGGAAAGACTTTTTAATGCGGGCGGAGCCGCGGGCAAAAGCTATATGTTGTATAAAGAAAACTTAAGGGGTAAGCTAGTCCCGTATTTACCCTAAGGAGTAAGGACAAGCCAATACGGGACCCGATATGTCGAAATCTATAGGTTGGTATATAATAAATATCGATATTCAATAAAAAAAATGATTGTAGTAAGTTTAATTTTTGTTTTATTTAATAAAGCCCCGAAACTGTGCGCCCAGGCGTTCCTGCACGAACGTAAAAATAACATAACATCGTACTAATATAAATGCGAAAGTTTGTAAAAATGTTTGGATGTTTGTATTTTTGTTAGACGTAAACGCAGAAAATACTTAACGTATTTGGAAATTTTAAAATTTGGCACACAGGTATATCATGTCCTGCATTAACACAAAGGCTACTTTTTATCCCGGTGATTTGCTTTCATGAGAAATAATGAATACTTTTTAACTAGATGGCGCTGACAGCGTACCAACTGTGTTTTAGGGACCTTTGGATTGGGAAAGGCTTTTGACGCGGGCGACGCCGCGAGCAAACACCTAATTTAAATACGTTGCGGTCCTACATCAATAAATGTATAGCAGTAGTATCAAGTATCAAAAAGCGTAACAGTATGTATACTTAATTGTTGCACTAATAGAGTATAGAGTCTACGTATAGAGTGTTGACTGATGAGGGATGGTAACCTCTCGCCAGTCATCAAAATTATACCGGCCTGTTTGAAAGTTTCAAAAATACATACAACATACATACAAAGGCCATTATGACGGGATTGACACCTTATCGTGGTCAGCGTTAGCCTCGTTTAGGGCTGCCATCCGTCCGGATTTCCCCGGATTTGTCCTAGTTTGAAGGGCGTCCGGGGACACTTTTGTTGTCAGGGGAAATCCATTTTTTATAGATGAGGGACAAATTGAAATAAATCTTAGTTAAAACTTCATGCATTTCCCGCATTTCAAGAAGGAACGGCAAAATATTTTTTCAGAGGTGTCCGGGGAAATACCCATATTTCGCCCAAATGTCCGGGATTTTGCCGTGTTTATCCGGCATCGGCAATTTCGATGATGGCAGCCCTAGCCTAGTTGGGAGTGGAACAGACTGCCGAGTGTTCGCACGTTCAAAACCCAAGGGCACGCACCTCATTTTCTATTAAGTTATGAGGCCGTATCTAAAATTGCGACTATTTCAGTCAACTTTTCATCGCGATTTTTTAAAAAATGATCTGATCTGATTAATTTATAATACATCATCGGAAAGACTATTTCAACACTAATAGAATAAACGAGCCAGATTTTTCCTGTCTTTCTTTAATTTCAACCTGTCCCCCAAGTTCCAACGACATTTTAATTTATGTTAAGTCTGCACAGGTCAGCGTGCTGGACTAAGGCCTAACCCCTATCAGTAATAGAGGAGGCCCGTGCTCAGCAGCGGGCAGTATATATGTCGGAGTGACTAAAATACTATAAAATAGGATGCTAGCTAATTACCAGTATTTCAATATTGCACAGTGAGATTTAAAATACACAATGTTGCAGATTAATTTGAATTTGTAAAATAAGTTGTTGATTTGACTATTTTTATTTATGAATATTGTATTACTGTTGACTTCAATGAATCAAGTAGTATGAAATTATGTAGAGGGGAGCGAACCTTTATAATGAGAGTGCAGACGCGCTTCAGGGTATTCGAAGTTTAGTTGGCTAGCTCAACAGAACGTTGTTATTACTCTGTATTGTTGTTCAGACGAAATATATTATGTTTATATGAGAAAAACCAGCTTTTAATTATTATTGAAAGCTTAAATCATAACGAAGTCTAAAACATGGAAATACCACCTTCGCCCATACATCCATCATCCAACTCCGAAATCGGAAGTGGGATAAACAATCAATGCCCACAGAAATAGATTGCGCTCACTACATAATATGAACGCTACGTGGAATTCATACAAGGTACGATGGAGATATTTGACTACCCGCAATAAACATCAAGAAAGAAAATGCGCTGAGCAATATTGGAAGAAGAACTAGACTACAACATGAATAAAAGTGACCACGTGTGAAACATAACCATCACATATTTATTTCTGACGTCATGTGCATACGGCTTCAAATAAACAAAGATCTGCGTGTTTACCGCGATCAAACGTTTCTGTTTGTGTTCAAACGTTCCTGTTGGTGTTCAAACGGTCCTGTTGGTGTTCAAACGGTCCTGTTGGTGCTCAAGCGTTCCGGTAGATATGCTGCGTGTGGTGTCGCAATTGATGTCTTGGACAAAGTGACCAGGCAACAACTGGCGGTTGATGCTAACTGCCCTATTGTAGAGGAAGTTTATCGTTCAGGAAGTTTGGTATCGTATAACCCATAACCCTTCTTTGAGGGTTCTGGTTCCTTTTATTTCTTGGTAACCTTTACCAATATTGAGATCTTATGACCCTTAACCCTTCTTTGAGGGTTATGGTTCCTTTTATGTCTTGGTAACCTTTACCGATATTGAGATTTTATTTAACAGGGCATGTGCAGACGTAGATTAACGAGCAAGTCATGTTTATTATTAATACAGAGCCGTCCATGAATTTAAGGACTTGGACAAAAATACCTGTTGTAGTAGACTATGACTGTACATGGCCTATGTTGACAAGTGATTCAGGTGCATAGTGTTTAGTCTGAAGGATTGTTGGCATTCTTTTGTAACTGATTGCAGCACCGAACTGTTTAAAACTTTGGATAAAGAGAGAGTCATGCGCCAATTTTGAGGTTATTCTCACATTAAAATGACTATTGAATTCGTAGGCGCAGTTTGATGCAACATTTTATTAAAGGCCAGGGTAGACTGAACGGTTTGATGCTGATGTGATATTTTTGATTGCAGGAACTGAAGATCTTTGCAGGGAGCACTCACTCAATATTTGTAAAAGACTCAGTAAAGCGTGACTACTGAAGAGCCTGCCTGTGGGGTCCTTGGTAGATCTGACATTTACTGCAACGATAGAGGACGTTTGGACAAGGTGGTCCATGCCGGTACCTTTGAGTACGGAGATGACAGCACGGTCGTAGAGTACTATGTACCTCAGTACTATGTACTTTTTGCTCAGAGAAGCTATGATCCAGCGTCTGAGCATGTCCCTTAAGGCAGTCTCCGATTGAGGCAATGCCAATCTGGTCAGGTTCATCGCAGCCAAGATAGGCTTATCCTTTTTCTGCCAAAAAGAGGCCATTTGACCTGGCTCCCTCTTTCCTTAATGCGTCCGTGCCTATAACCGACCATCTTAATCTTGAGTTCTAAACTCATAGTCAACGATACCCTTGTTAAAGCTCGATTACAAAGCCTCTAGCATCGTCGCAAAGTTGCTAGTCTATCTGCTTTTTACCAGATACATTTCGGAGAATGTGCAACGGAATTGTATAATTTGATTCCTCCATCCCCATTCCACCACAGTACCAGTAGAGATACGGCGAAGCGCCATTGTTACATGGTCGAAGCTCCAAGAGCTCGCACTAAGCGCTTTGCTTCCACCTTTATTGTACGGACAGCCTAATTATGAAATTCGCTACCGTATTGTCTATTTCCGCATAAATACAATTTGAGACTCTTCAAGTCTCGAGTGAATCGGTTTCTTCTGGGCAAGCGTGCTTCACCTTAGGCCGCATCTTCGCTTAGCATCAGGCGGATAGCGGACAAACGTGAGCCCATTCAGAATTATGTAATGTATGCAAGAGTGGCCCTTTGGGCTGTGCAGACCGGCGCAGAACAGCGTGCTACAGGTAGCACCAAACTGCGAGGTTAGAGGATAGTGTACAGAGCAACTACTGAGCAGCCTCAGTGGAAAAGCCTCTGCAGATTATCGTTTGACGGCTGTCAATTTTAGGGTGACCCTTTGAAAGTTTGTAGCTCCGCAAGGAGAAGCTTCCATTCTGTTTTGTGTTAAGATTTAATTTGTTCTTATGATGGTTTATAGAAATCCCTGAAGATCAATTGTAGAACAGAGTAGATGAGGCTGTTGATTAAAATAATAGTAAACACGTTGCTTTGTGCTCAACGGAAGCACAAGTATGGGTAACTCGTGTTTGCGTGTTCTAGCAGAGAACGCACGATGAAGGCATATCCTAGAAACCTTGTGCGTGGTGACACAAGTAGTTACTGGAACGCACGATGGAGATATCCCGGGAGGATCGTACTTAGAGGCACGATGTCTGAGCGTTTGGTGTCTTTTGAAATCATGTAGTAAACTGACCAGTTGATAAATCAAGATTTGTGTTGTAGATGAACCTTCAGTCATTTTTCTAAACTTTCCAAACAGTGTTATTAAGTTTACGTGATGATAGATTGGGTAAATAGCCGGAAAGTCAGAGCATAATCGATAAAATTGAAGCCGAGACAAGTAGTACTGACAGTAATTAGGTTTGTATGATGATCGGGGTGGACCATACCACAGGTTGTCATGTAACCATAGCTCAGTAAAAGTCGTTGCCTACTTTTAGTAGGGTCGAGCACGAGTACGCGGTAAGCAGCCACCTCTGGCGGGGGTCGCATAGAGTCCGGGAGAGGTTCTGCATTCCCGTGGGGGTTTGCATATGAGGGTAACTGGAGGTTACTGGGCTCTGAGTAGCCAGAGGTCACATGCAGGCCTTCATTAGTTAGGTTAATTGATTTCATTAATAGGATGGCTCGATGATAATCAAGTATAAGTCTGAATTTCACGGTTGATGCATTTGATATTGAAAAGTAATTTTTGGAAACTCATTTTGATAAATTTTCTTTGATTTGATTATTTTCAGTAAATGAAAGTTGGTTTATTCAAAGTAACGATACAAATCTCAGTAAAATCTTTAAATAAATCGGAATAGAATTTATCTGGTTTGGGTCAGGAATGGCAGAGCTGTTGCTGTGTTTCTTTATTTTTACAATAATTGAGGTCATTATCGGTTGTACCACAAGTGCTATGCTTGTTTCGATTGAAGAGCAGTCTTCACTGTGGCTGCTGTTGGACATTTTCTCAGATAAGAGTTGTTTCAACTATATTCAGTTTAGTAACTATTTGACAGCCGTGTTGCTGGAGAAATTGTTAGTATCACTTCTTGATAATTGAACAAAGTTGTACTATAGGGGTAACGAGGGATATGACCTAGTCCAGTTGTATCATAGCTGAAGATTTCACCTACTAAAGGGGATAGATGATCTAGTCAAGCATTCCGTAAATTGAAGGGATTTCATCACTTGAGTGAATATCTAGACCAGTATATATTACACGAAGAAAGGGTCTTTTTATGACCTAGTCCATCAGTAAGATCATTTGATTCATAGCTAATTTTGGAAAATTGTCGTTTGTTTACATTAAAGAAAATTGCGGCATTTAAGGGCGTGCGATTGTCGGAATGACCTTGACAGTGGCAATTGTGAAGTACAGTGCAAGACAGAGATTTCGATATCTTGCGCTGGCGGCACGTGCACCGAACGTCATCGCCCCCACCTAATCACGCATTTCTAACGGATGCGTCTCGGTGCACGGACTGCTTGCTGTCTCTGTACAATTAGTAGGTACTCCTACTAATTCATACCATTTTGGAGCCTAAACGAGTCTAAGACAAAAATACCGTTTCTTTAGATTTTTCGGTTCCGAATGCGTTTATATTTATTTTATTGTTTTTTGGCACTTAATTTCGGAGATAAAAAAAAAAAAAAAGAAGAACGTAAAATATAAACAAAAAAAAATGATTTATGACGTCATACAAACTGTCGAAAGTAGTTGTTTCCTACTATTTACGTGAATATGTGCGTTGAGTGTCTGGGTATATTTCCAACTAGATGATGGACTGCAGGGTTTGTTGTGTTGAACTATCACTTAACAACTCAAAGTGAAAGTCGTGAGTAAAAGTGTTTGAATCCTGAAAAAAAAAAAAATGTGGATCCCATAATTTTGGATTTGGTGTCACTTACAATATAAACATTTTGGTATATCAAAGGAATGAGTTATTGTTCCTTAACTAGTAAGATTTAAATTGTAATTGAATCATATTTTGCTTCTGATGTCTGAGCCAGTCTCGACATTCAGAATAGCCGTGTCGGAGTATCATTAGGTACACAGAGTATAAGTAGAGCTATAACTTTACTGTGTTTTTAAATAACTGAGAATTCTGTGTCTCCTTCGTATTGCATTGACACTCATCATTTACTGGTGGTAGGTCTCTCATATGTCCGCCCTGTGGATTGGGGGCGTTTGGAGAATTCCACCACGGTATCCTCTGCCTGTCGTAAGAGGCGACTAATAGGGGCCACCGGGGGTCGCGGGCGGGCGGCAGGGGGCTGTCCGTCTGTAGTTTTGTGCGTGTTTTTAGCACATTACTGCGACCCCCGTGATGGACGGCAGTGTGGCAGGTAGGCCTCATGCTGCCGTTGACGCCGAGGGCGTCCTTCGGTGCGCGGGGGCTTCTGAGCCCCCCCCCCCAAACAGGAGACGGGCTGTATTAGACGGCACCGCGCAGAGGCGGCTGCGGACGACAACTTAGACACTCTTAGTCTGGGGAAACCCGCAGCCGTCTCTAATGCGCCGAAGAAGGCCACCGCGGAGTTTTAGTTGGTATGCCGTGCGGTGTACATAGGTTAGGGACTCGGCCCGGCGCCTTAACGCTGGGTCGTAAGGCACGGTGAACCCAACATAACCGCTCAGTCGCCCCCCTTGAAGGCTGGGCGGTAGTAATAAGTCACTTTCTCCGCGAAAACAAAAAAAAAAAAAAAAAAAAAAGGTCTCTCATATGTAAGAGTCCATCTGGGTGGGTACCACCGCAATGTCTATTTCTACCGCCAAGCAGCAGTAAGCATGTAGTGTTGTATTTCGGTTTGAAGGGCATTGTAGCCAGTGCAACTGCTGGACGTAATGAGACTTAACATCTTATATCTCAGGATGACGTGCGCAGTGGAATGCCACACAGTACTTTGTAACTCAAGGTGCTGGGTGGTATTGCTACTGTTTATGGGTGGTCGTATCGCTTACTATCAGGCGAACGGCTTGCTCATTGCTCCTGTCATCCAGACCCAAAAAAAAAGAGAAAAAAAAAAAGAAACCTTTCGAATTGTGTTGACATTTGTCAATAACAATCGAATTGCATTCGTTGATGGCAGAGGCCTCCGAATTGCGTTGTGTGTTGGCATTCGTTTGATGGCAGAGGCCTCCGAATTGCGTTGGCATTCGTTTGATGGCAGAGGCCTCCGAATTGCGACTTTTAATTTTCTTTACAGGTCAGAGGCGACCGTATTGCAGAATGGCCGTGTCGGAGTGACTAAAATACTATAAAATAGGATGCTAGCTAATTACCAGTATTTCAATATTGCACAGTGAGATTTAAAAAAAATATCATATAAAGATTCAATGGACAATTGATGACAAAAAATTAAGCCCGGAGTTTCTTTCTGCCTTTCTTCTTCGGGTAGTCATCGCTTAGGTAGCTAGTGAAAGGCTGGTAGGTTAGCTAGGCTAGGGCCTGTAGTGTCCTCACCGGTGAGGATCGCGACGCGTGCCTCCCATTAATTTTAATAAAAAATATTCTTTTTTTTATCTCTTTCCTGCCAGCCCGAGCTTGGCTTCTTTATATTTAGTTTACATTGAATTTGCTCCCTTTAAATGTGTCTTTAGTTATATAAGTGACTATTTGTAATAATAATTATTAATTGAATGTATCTTGACATATCATAAGTGCAACTATGTTCGCCTACGTGATGAATAAAGTATTTTATTTTATTTTTATTTAAAATACGCAATGTTGCAGATTAATTTGAATTTGTAAAATAAGTTGTTGATTTGACTATTTTTATTTATGAATATTGTATTACTGTTGACTTCAATGAATCAAGTAGTATGAAATTATGTAGAGGGGAGCGAACCTTTATAATGAGAGTGCAGACGCGCTTCAGGGTATTCGAAGTTTAGTTGGCTAGCTCAACAGAACGTTGTTATTACTCTGTATTGTTGTTCAGACGAAATATATTATGTTTATATGAGAAAAACCAGCTTTTAATTATTATTGAAAGCTTAAATCATAACGAAGTCTAAAACATGGAAATACCACCTTCGCCCATACATCCATCATCCAACTCCGAAATATAATACAGGGCTGGTATGGTGGTGATATTGTGGTCGCTGTCCGGGCGATACTTCAACTAGCAACTAGCACGATAGAAGACACAATTATATAAATCTGTCCTGTTTACTCGGACATCTATTCATGGAATATATATCTATAAAGAGGTTGATGTGTCAGGAGTTGCGTAATTACAAGCAAATACAATAGGCACAATTCCTGAGATATTTCTGGCACAAGGCTGGTAATTGTGTTTTATATTATTCAAGAATAATCCAGAACTGTTTTAACCGATTCAAAAACAATATAACATGGTTACACGAATACACAATAGTACCTATAAAGTATAGAAATACGTTGTTAACAGAGATGTCTAAACGGTGTTTCCATTTCACACGTTACTATTGTTTCAGTATAATCAAAGAGTCTTCGATTATCTGATAAACATGGCTTTATAATGTCACCTATGCCTTTAAGAACGTTATAAGAAAAATTTCTGAAAACACGCCTAAGGTCTATGGTAAAAAAATGATCTATACTATGGCCCCTCCTGGTTTTTTTACGTACATGCCACTGCGATAATATTTTGTACCTACAAATGGTTCTATATCTATACTATCTATACTAATATTATAAAGCTGAAGAGTTTGTTTGTTTGAACGCGCTAATCTCAGGAACTACTGAACCGATTTTGAAAATTCTTTCACTAATAAGAAGCTACTTTACTCTTGAGTGCTATAAGTTACTTTTAATCCCAGGAAAATATTTTTATCCCGGAAAAACTTTTTCATGCGGGCGGAGCCGCGAGCACTACTAGTTATTAAATATGACACATTTAGATTTTTTACTATACCGTCATCATCACCATCTTCATCTTTGGAAGTCCGCTGCTGAAACAAGCCTTCTCTAATGCCATCCGTTTTATTCTTGAGCGACTAGAAAGAAACGGAAGTTTGCCGTTTCGAGTTCCCAAATTGCGTCAGTGGACGGTTCAAATAGGAAGGATGCCGTGACCTGGTTTCCAACAGATGTATCCAAGGATAGCCACGGGTATCCTTCGTAAATTATTATGGAACATAAAAAAATAGATTAAGAATATTTTTATTTAAAATGCTAAATTAAAGTTATATTTCGGTTTTTGCATTTTCGTTACAATTTATTGGTTCAGTAGGTATATCTTGTTTGTTCTTAAGTTGAAAAACTCTCAAGTCTACAAGTTTAACTTGAAACCTGACACCTTTGGCATATATATTGGGGAGCGCAAATGAATAAGACGAATTTAGAAAGGTACACAAAGCCCTTTTTTTTTTTTAATAAATTATAGACATTTAGGTACCTATTGTTGTTGTCTTATTGTTGTCAAAGTAAATGTCGGCTTTTTGTATGGGCGCTGGTCCTCAAAATCTAACCAGGTTCAAACTTTAGGGATATTAGAGAGGCAAAAATATGGATAATGGATCAATTAAAACTATTTTTAGGCACCATGTAGGTTTTAAGCAAAATAAAACTACGTAGTTTTCAAAATCGGAGGACATTAAAATTATAGACGATTTGTTGCAAAGGCTTAAGGTTTTGGGAGTACCTACTACCCAAATATATACCTATAAAGTATCTTGGTAAGAATTTTAAACCCATTTTTGGATATCTTCTTTACACGTAAAGGACATATCCAAAAATGGGTTTAAAATAAATTAAAATAAATAATTTACAGTTATAAATCATAATCATGGTTTGGTAGTTTTTTTTAATGTTTAATTGATCCTCTGTTGAAATCTATCGGGATATATTTCCTCCAGCTCCTAGCGGTATAATTTCATATCAAAACCGAGTAAATAATACGATAATTCCAGTCATCATGTATTGCATTTAATACTATTGGCCTAGTTAACGTTAGTATAAATCCAGCTATTCATTCATAATTTAAGCGGGACGGCGCGGGAGGGTTCCAAGGCTTGCATTATGACGTCACAGTGTTTGGTTCAAAAAATTTGCCCCTCCTTCAGCTCCCACCCCGCTGGGGTCCTTTAACGTGACCTACTGACCCAAAATGGGTATCAGTGACGTAGGCGGCACAACCTCGACAACAGTAACAATATTCGTGCCTAAGGAAGTGACAGAAGTTGTATCAGAACCTTTTGAAAGGGGAGGTTTTGTGTTCAATGGAAGGTTATAAGGGGTATAATTGTGTGCATCAGGGTTATTTGTATACAATGGCCGCGACCCGCCGGTACTGCGGTCGTGGTTATTAGAATGTAATTTTAGAAAATCAATCTTACGGTTTGTATTTAACAAATTCTACTAATATTACAAACGCGAAAGTTTGTAAGTATGGATATATGGATGTTATGATGATATATACTGAACGGATTTCGATGAAGTTTTGTGGGTAGATCATGTCCTGGATTAACACATGGGCTACTTTTTAACCCGAGAAAATATAATGCAGAACTTTTATTCCGGAAAAACTTTTTAACGCGGGTGGAGCTGCGGGCAATTGCTACTACAATTAAGATTAGCATTGCTATTACCATATCTTGATTCATGGATGATTTTTTAGTATACATATTAAATAGGTAATCTCAACTTTGATACCCTAACAATTTCGTTGAATCAAACAAACCTATGTATGTCGAATATTTTGAATTACACTTTATTTAATTAATTTGTCCGTAGAATATCTTCGAACAAACGGTCGGAACGCGAGTGATGCCTACGCGCCTCAAGTTTGGCACACATTAAGGATGGGGAGCTCCTTATTAAGATTTCTAAAGTTGTTTCTAAGCTAATGTTATAGAGAAAAAAATGCTATGTTAAAAGGAAATGGAATCTCATTGCTACAAAACGTAAGGAGAAAAGTTTTAGCAATTTCTGACATATAGATGTATGAGAAAACCCTATGTATATGGACACCGGTGTCCGTCGCGGGCCTTGACAGACTACCAAAAAATAAAACCGACATCAAAACCACTAGATACAAACCAAGAAAATTCGGCGCATGTACTTATGTACGCGCGTGAGAAGTTATACTTCTTTAGAATTATTAAAAAATGGTTTTTAATTGCATGCAAATAATTAATTACAATGAAATGATGATCAACACCGTCAATAAAGTTCAGGTTAAATTTGAAAAATTACATATCTATACTAATATTATAAAGCTGAAGAGTTTGTTTGAACGCGCTAATCTCGGGAACTACTGAACCGATTTTGAAAATTCTTTCACTAATAGGAAGCTACGTAACTCCTGAGTGCTATAGGCTACTTTTTATACCGGGAAAATATTTTTGTCCTGGAAAAACTTTTTCACGCGGGCAGAGCCGCGAGCACTACTAGTGTACACATAATTGGTACTACATATTATAAGACTTTTAATTTTAAATATTTATTATCGATTATATAATATTTTAAAAGTAAATAAATAAAATCTATACTAATATTATAAAGCTGAAGAGTTTGTTTGTTTGAACGCGCTAATCTCAGGAACTACTGGTTCGAATTGAAAAATTCTTTTTGTGTTGAATAGACCATTTATCGAGGAAGGCTTTAGGCTATATAACATCACGATGCAACTACTAGGAGCGAAGAAATAATGGAAAATGTGAAAAACACGGGGAAAATTATTCATCCTTGAGGGCTTCCATTGCGTGCGCTGCGAAAACGGTTCAAGATACCAAAAATATATGTGTGAAAAAATTACTCCTCTTGAAATGATCTAAAAAAAGTCCGCGACAGTATATGTCTATCTTTTAAGATTAACTCACTAGAACCGTTTTTATGGTAATGAAATTTGGTCGAAATTAATGCATTATTTGTTAAGAGTTGTAGCAACGTCATAATATTAATCTTTATCCAAATAAATGTATTGGATAGAGTGATTCAACGGGAAGGTTTTTATGTACTTTTAGCCCGGAAAAACTTATTAACGCGGGCGAAGCCGTGGGCAAAAGCTAGTTAATAATAAATTCTAAAACGGAATTTAAGCTTATTCATTTTTTAAATATTAATTATTTTCTTAATTAAACATTCACTTTTAAATTTTATCAAAATGTTTTCATTAAACAGCTTCAACCTTTTTCGATACAGTGATGCGCGCGCATCTTAAAATTTCACCCTCATCATTTTTTCATAACGTGCCTAAAGAAGTATACCATGCCATAGCATACCATACCAGCCCTGTAATACTGCTCACTGCTGAGCACGGGCCTCCTCTACAACTGAGAGGGTTCAGGCCTTAGTCCACCACGCTGGCCTAGTGCGGGTTGGCAGACTTCACATACCTTCGAAATTCAGAGAACTTCTCAGGTATGCAGGTTTCCTCACGATGTTTTCCTTCACCGTTAAACCGAGCAATAGTTCACAAAGAATACACACATATTTTTTTAGAAAAGTCAGAGGTGTGTGCCCTTGGGTTTCGAACCTACGGACATTGTCACGGCAGTCAGTTCCACTCCCAACTAGGCTATCGCCGCTCCAATAGAAGTAAAGAAGTATAACTTCAAAAAATATTTAACTTTATAATATACGTTTATTTGGAGTCGATGCCTAATATAAATTGAACATACGTAAAAGATATATAATTTTTTGGTTTGTAGTGGTTTTGAAGCCGGTTTTATTTTTTGTTATTTACCTATAGTTTCCTGTATATATTTAGATGCTAAACTCCTTCGGCCAAATGTGTACGATGAAAATAAATAGCGCTGAAGCACTAAGGATAGATCGAAGCTATTTGGAAAAATGGGTTATATCGATCGTTCTTCATGTAAGTCGTAATTTTGTGCTATGGGTTTACAAAAAATTAATAACCATAGTTGTCTAGGAAGTCCCTTAAAAATTTGATATACCTAACATTATTATTATGTAAAAAAACAATGAATTGTTTGCCACTTGTAGCTTTTGAAATAAGTAATTATTACTTATAACAGAGTTGAACGTATTGCTTCAATATTGATTTCGAGACAAAACACAAACAGACACATAAGCTCCCACACACCACACACACACACACACACACACACACACACACACACACACACACACACACACACACACATAAATACTCCTGTTGGGCATTCCTCTAATTTTATATCCTATTTACATTATTCACTTTATCTAATAGCTTTACTTATTTATATCTTAAGCGATTACTCCACACGGGCTGTGACCTGAATTAGTTTCATCTTTATCTGTCTCTCACATACAAGCTTTTGCCTAGTTTGAGAGACAACCGATCATCTAATTAATTTGCCTTTAGAACTAGTTATAAGATATTTTTGTTATTTATGTGCTTGTATTGGCTATATTGGAAATAAAATTTATTATTAACATTATAATACAATAAATTTATCGAATTAATTAATAGAATTGAAAAAATACCTGGAATATACAACACACATTCACGAGGTCAACATGACATGACAAACTCTACCTTCTCCTTACATTTTGAAGGTAATTATCTAAATGATGCAATCTTCGGGCAACTTTTAGTATGATCTACATTTTCTTTGGGTTTAGATAACGTAGTGTTCGAGTGACGACATAAACGTGACTTGTTACGGTTCATGCTCACGATTAGAAATAATTTGACACGCATAAATTATGATAATTTATCACGAGAAAATCACTGTTGATAATTCGGGAAGTTGCGAGAAAACTGGTCATCGCGCGTTTCCGTTACACCAGTAACGGGACGTTAGAAGTTTATACGATAGGAATATCGTTTGGTAAGTGAACTATACGATAGTTCCTATATATTTTTAGATCAGTCATAAGACTTAATTGTTTAGTACCGGTAACTTGTCAGTAGGTCTTATTTTTACCTCACTACGGGGAAGCAAGGAAGGGTAATGATTTTAACACTCTATATATTTAATTAAACAAAGTTATCAATATACAAATATTACAGTATTAAGGATCCTATTTAAGTATATTTATAATTATAAATGGAGTAGCATTTGGAATTCTTTGGAGGTCTATTCGAAGTGAATGCAGAAATTATTGAATTAATTTGGATGAAGTTTGAAAGAAAAAATGCACATGGTATTTATATACTCTGAAAGGGCTTGGCACTGGGTAGAACTTCGAGCAAAATCTAACGTAAAATAATTCATTCCTATACGGTAATAAGAAATGAAGGGTATAGATTGCAAAGAACGGAAAACTTCTCAGTAGGATAATTGCGATATAATTGCTAGCCGATATAAAAGCCTAGGACATTTAATATTTCAATATTATTTCCGTATTTTCTACTATGTAGTGAAAATAATTTGGAAATACAATGTTGATTAAGATTCAAGACGATGCTATCGAGACCAGCGGCGATTTATGGTACAAGTTGTAGTATAGTTGTGGCACAGAAGGTGTAATTAATATCCCTTATGCCATCCTTTAAACTGTAAAAAGTAACTTCGATTTATTTAGGGCTAGTCTATACTATGGTATCTATATACTTTGGATAGACAATGGATACAGGACGTATCCTCGCAAGGCCAGTGAACTTAAAGATTTTTTTATGAGAGACTAGCTTTTACTCGCGGCTTAGGCCGCGTGCGTTTATTTAATAAAAAAAATGTGAATAATCTCTGTTATTGTTTGACTTCTCCATGCAGTTAGATTATAAAATGTTTGGGAAATAATACCTATTTGATGATTGAACAACCAGCCCTAAGTGAATATATGATCACCATATAATACTTTAATAGCGAATAAATCATTTAGTTCTATACAAAAACAACATTCTGAATAGTTTACGGGATTAAACTCACGACACCAACGTCCTAAAATCTACACAAAAAACTAATACGGGAGTTATTAATAAAATGCCTATATTATGAAGATTGAAAATTGCAGGGGATGCGCAAGGGATCGATAGGTGCATCTAGGCCGTTAACCTTAGGGCGCGCGTGTTCAGCTTTTGTTTTTAACAGAGCTGTCGCGGCCACACATCTGCTGTGTTATAAAGACCATGGGCGTAGCTATTGCTTTGATATAGGGGGGCCTAGGATACCAAAATATCAGTGGCGTAGCGTGGGTTCTCGCAGCTCCATGACACCAAGAAAACCCCCTTTCAAAAAATAAGTCACGTAAACACTCCTCTCCCCTCGTCACCAAAAGTAAAAAGAATAAAAAAACTTGAGAGGTGTCAAGGGACACCCGGATGGAACGAAGTTCTTTTTGATTAATTAGTGAAGATATTGTAATAAAATTTTATTTCTTTTAAGTTATAACAATAATTGCATATTTCATTAAAACGTTACCACATCAATGAAAACATTTACTTCTATCTCCACAATAGATATGTCATCGAATCACGATCATCACCTAAGCAAGCATTGACAATAAAATTAACATACAACCAACGAAAAAAAAAACAACTCTAAAAAGCATTTAAATTGTCTTTTTTTATTAAAATTTCGAATGTCACTTTTACGGCCAGTTCTTTATTGTCACTGGGTGGTTTCACAGGGCAAGTATAAGTGAGATTTTTTTCCGTCTAGCACCCTTTCACAACGCGGGATAAGGAACTTCGTTCCAAAACATTTTATTTTACGCATGTTTAGATGTTTGTATGTTTCTTATAAGTGCCCATAGGTATTATAATGTATACATGTTTCGTGGCCCGGATTGTTTTTTGGACGCTAAGCTCCCTTATGTACACCGATGATAAAGATACGACACCACTGCATTGCGGAGCGGGTCGAGTGTCGACCGGGCATTGTAAACTAGAACGTGATATAAATAGCTGTTTCGACGCCAGGTTACAGTTTTCGAATAAATTGGAACATACTAATCGATTTAAATAAGATTTAGCTCTGACATTCTTTGTTAAAGTTATAGGAAATGGCTATGACTACTAAAATACGATCAAAAGGATATTTCAATTATCTCAAAGCAATAATAAAAAAGACTCATCTTTTAAAGTGAACATTTCATACAACACACACACTCACGCCCTTTATTCCCGAAGGGGTAGCCAGACGTGCAAATAGTGTATTCGCATTTCGCCGTGCTTATTCTGTCCCATTATGTGATAGGAGGCGAGCCTATTGCTCTATAGGGCACAAATTCTAAACTCCGAGCTGATACTGAATAAAAAAACCCAATATCACTTTGCTCGACCCGGGAATTGAACCCCAGACCCCAGTATTGCATTCGTACCGTAACACAACTACGCTACGGTGGCAGTATTTGCATACAAATAAAACTTATATAATGTTTGAAGAACTGTCACGTGCGAGAGTAGAGTGGGCGAGAGACGTTATACGGCAGCAGGTAATGTGGACCGATACTAAACAAGACCGCAGTTAGAAATTGACGACACGCGACGTTAACCGTTTTTTTAAGATTTATGTTAGGTATTAAGATGTATGAGCGTTTTGAGTCTGATTTAAGAACAGTGGCTTAGAATATGGAAAAAAAGCAACTTGTAAGACGATGTCCTTTACTTTAAATGTTTGATTGATCGAGAGACCAAACGTCAGTCACGTGTTAGTCTCTCAATTGACTCGTCAAGCCCCGCGACGGATGCCAGCGTTCGAGTAGGTATATAGGGTTTCTGCATACATCTATATATATAAGCGGGGCTTGACGGGTTAATCCTAATACAACGAAATTAAGTCGTGTCGTGCTTTTTTGGCATATTCTAAGCCCACATATCGTTTTCAGAGACAGACTCTCTGGCACAAAGTTACCGTAACAGAAAACACTTAGCGGAGGTATCAGTGTTGTAGTAATGCCTCAACATACACCAAATGCAACACAGTTTCAGATGTGGAAGTAAAGTATTATTTTTGCTTTCGATGAAGAATAAATAAAATGAGGTATTGATGTCATTAACGATCAGAGTGTTAGTGTCAGTGTGTGTAAAAGCGTCCGCATAAATTAAGTTGTCCATAGTTTTTGTTCGTTGAGTTTACTTCTGTGGTCTAATTTAAAGCTACATTTTTTAACGTAAACATGATCCAGAAATATATACATTTCGGTATCGAAAACCACATTCAAATCGGTTCAGTAGTTTTTGAGAAACACGCGGCCATACAAATTTACATACATACATACAAACATACATACATACGGATCGAATACAGAACCTCCTTTTTGAAGTCGGTTAATAAATGACTAGGTGTTGCTCGCAGCTTTGCCTGTGTGAATGGCCTCTCTTGCTACGAAGTCCCTCAAACGCCAGCGCCATCTTATTAAAAATTCTGATGAAAATGACCATTATATTCCATTGGAGCAAATTACTGGCATAAAATGTCTTGATACAGGACTTCGTCCAGCCAATTTTCATCTAAATCCGTTCAGCTGTTTCTGCGTTTACTTTTAAAAAACATATATGTAAACATTTTCAATAATTTCCGCATTTAAAATATCATTAAGAAGCAACATAACATAGTAAGAAGAAAGGTTATTTGCCGATTTCACCGCAAGCTGATAAATGCTAATCGTCTCATTAATGTATAACCCTAGCAAATACAACTCATACTCCAATCTATGCTCAAAATACAAAATGAGTACTATGTACGTAAACTGTCTAATACGATAACTGTCAAATCAAATTTACTTTAAACCTGCCTAGCCTAACCTAGCCTTTAGCTAACCTAGCCTTTAGCGTATTTTTTTGAATTCCGAATGCGGCTCTTACATTGCGGCACGTGTGCTTCAACCATAGCTGAACACTTGCCACATATTTCTTAGCCCGGCCGTGTAGAGTGAATTATAATTAATATGTGACATTTTCATACGTGTCAATTGCATTTAGGTAAAATGTTGTTTGTAATTGAATTGAAATGAAAAATAATTTATTTAGAACAGTAACAAGATTACAATATTACACAATAGTAACCATAATAACTGCATTAGTATCAACTGTGTCGCAGTTATTAGGCCCACCGTAAGACTTGATTATTAAAAATTAAAAATAATTGATTTTTGGATAAATATTCGATAATACCACCATGAATTTAATCGGTAGTCATATAAAATTTTATTTCATTCAAAGGTGTCATTGAACCACCTCACATTAATTTCAGTTAATGTATTCTATAAGTACCTCCTAAATTTGGTTAATAGATTAATAATTATTTGTGATAATGAATGAAAAAAAAAATCAACTAACAACAAAAATACGAATATAACAGCATATAAGCGCATTTCATCGCCATATTTTTCCATACAACTTTATGCTTGGAGTTGCTTTTAAACTTGTAAGTATTTTACCCAGTGATAGAGTAGGTATAGGTTAGAACAGGAAAGGAAATAAAGTCAATATAATTTTTCATATTTTATTGAATACGAAAATTCTTATTCGATAATAAAAATAATCTTACATCTAATTGATTTAATATTTAGACTATCTACATGGTATATAGTAATATTATTTGGTTAAATTTAATGAACAATAGTTGTTAATAGACAATTGTCTGTTACATACGTAATAATTTACGACAAATGGAGGAAACTTGGAAAATATTACAACTTTCATTAGGCTTTCCTCCACCTGAGAAGTGTATATAAAGTGCAAAGTGACGATAATCAAACACTATTTTTATCCTACGAAATGTGACCTGTTTACGCAGTAAACTTTACACTAAGTTCGTATAGCACAGCTTTAAGGTGATTTAGGTACATAGTTCTTAATTTAGTAGTATACATTACAGCTAGATCTACTTAGATAAAAATATGGAAAGGCACTATGCTTGAATAATAGAATTACTTATATAAGTATTGCACCCTGACTATATTTATACTCTCCTAAAATCAGAATTTTTGATTTAAAAGAATACATACATGTTGCCAGTTAATTTAGATTGAAATTATCTAAAAGAATGAAATAATGCTAGGTATAGTTGAAATATTATGTACGTGGATTATAACTTTCTGTATTTATACTGAAATAATGATATCAACAAGCGACGTCAAAAACAACATTCTTTACCAATATTTAACAGACCGATAACGAATTCCATAGAATCTCACAGTCTTATGTGTTGTCGCTTAGTAACAACTAGTACATGACACGGCCCTACTATCAATGAAGCGAGCTTCGGTCCAGCCAGCGATCGTGGCAGCGTCTCTGTTGGTCCTCGAAGACGGCTAATTATCCCGGGTTTACCAATATTCTACTGATATGATGAAAACGCATCTCTTTAGCGTTTTTTATTCTAGTCGTAAATCGTAACCAGTCTTAATCTCACGCCCATGTTCGGTCCGAAGTAAACATTTCCACTTTTATTTACCGATTGAGTCCCGTAGAGTCACAGCATACCGCGTAACGGGGCACCCTCTGTGTTGGTAGACCGGAGAGACCGCGCACGTATGTGTAAGTGATTGGCGGTCGCAGGATACGCTTCGGCTGTTGTTGCTTCTTGGGTTGTCGTGAACGCTCAGTACGAGTGCACGACTGGGATCGACTTGTGAGGTTTAGGCTCTGGAACACTCGGCGTAGAGACACTGTTGAACGATTGCGTCGATGGCGCTCGGAGCCGTCACTGCCGGATTCACTAGCTGAACACGAGGAACGGTCGTCTGTTCGCGCGGTATCTCCGGACACGCTGTCAGAACTGCTGGAGCTGCCGACCGAGTCTGAATCGGGGGCACGTCGTGTTATCCTTTTGCTAAGAGCTTTTAGCAACCGGCCGCCGCGAGGTGTCGATATATTTTCCGTCATTTCCTCCATCGGCGGGCAGACAACAATCTTCGGCGTCACGGATTCTCGTCGGTTTCCTTTGGTCGACCGCTGCTGCTCTACCATATTTACTGGTAAATCACCGACGAAATTTTCGCTCGCCACAAAGTTGATTCCCAACTTGTTTTTCATAAGGTTTTCGTGTTGTTAAATTTTTGCCGAAGAAATCACCGGCACGGTTCGTCCGTTAGTTAAATGTAGTTATGAATATTGTTGATACTTTAAACTTTTCCGCTTATCGCGTGTGACTTGAGTTGCAAGAGTGCAAGGGTCGTCTCGAGAAGTTTGAGTCCGAACTGTTGGTAGTCGGGCCGACTGCGAGCTTTATATAGGTTTTTTTGGGCATGCGCAGAAACAGTGTCGGCGCCGTGCACCCGTGCGTATGGTGCACATCCGCCGTGGGCAGGATACATCTCCCACCCCTACTACACTAAAGACACCATTTACATGCATCATGGATGACTGACCATCTTTTATATTTCAAATTAAAGCCTTGTATCGGTGAAATAATATCTATACTAATATTATAAAGCTGAAGAGTTTGTTTGTTTGAACGCAATCTAATCTCAGGAACTACTGAAACGATTTTGAAAATTCTTTCACTAATAGGAAGCTACTTTACTCCTGAGTGCTATAGGCTACTTTTTATCCCGGGAAAATATTTTTATCCCGGAAAAACTTTTTCACGCGGGCGGAGCCGCGAGCACTACTAGTGTACTCATAATAAGGTACACCATCACGACTTTATTTTATTATACACTAAACAGATTACAATTGCTACATAAATATTCGTAAACTTATACAGTTTTAATCTATATTGTAGTCCAACAACACAGAAAACTAAATTTTGTGTACTAAAACTAAAATCAATTCGTTATACTGACGAGCCATATTTGATCTTAACCAGGGATTAATATGGTTGGACTTACGCGTGCTATACTTAATATTGAATGTAACATGTGAAGGGAAAACAGGGGTATCTATTATCGAGTGAATTATTTTGTAAAAATAAATGAGTTCAAAATTACAAATCTCGATAATATTATACTACACATATAATTTAGTTTTTATGAAGTAAGTGCCATTATAGGCTTGCTTAAAATAAATGTTGTGACGTATACATTGTTCGAAAGTTTTATACCATACTTTATAAATACTCCTAAAAAATCACGTGAAACACGTGCGGTTCACGGACGCGACCCCTACTTATTTCATTACAGCAAACATGAAGCCGTCATCGAGTAGGCGCTTAATATATAAGGTAATACGTATATTGGCAAACTTGCTCGAAATGCTTGTAATAAACCTGAAAGCGTCATAGAACTTTACCAGTGTCAGTAAGTACTAATAATTGAGTTCGAATGATGTCAATGCTCTGTCTTTGACTTATCTCGTTGACCATTTTCGGTGATAATAGCGTTAATGAACTTGAATGAGTCTGTTTGAATATTTAATTGTGTTAAGTTCAGTGGTTTGTAATTTTATGGTATACCTACTATTTGTTTGCTTATGTTTCGGTCTTGGTTTGATAAAAGCGTTAATATTATCGAGTAAAAAAATTAAGCATAGTAAAGCAAGAGAAGGTTATTTTTTACTTTTAATCTTAGCTATGCTACGTTAAACGTGGTATTGGGTGACATTTTGTGTTATACACTACTTTAATGTACATGATAGCCTGCTTGGGAATGGAAAGGGATGCCGAGACGCTGGTCCGCAGACTCAAAACCCAAGGCACCTTTGACTTTTCGAAGTTGCTTGTGTATTTATTTATTTAATTAAGACGCAAAACAGAGTACAATCATGACAATTTTATATAACATAAAGGCTTATACTGAAACTAGATTGCATTCCAAAATATGCGCCCTTCTATGAGCAAATTACAGAAGGTGCGGAATGAGGTGTTATTCCTATAGACTTGCAACATGAAGACATTATTGTTAAACGTATTGTTTAACAATTGTAATAGATCGTTGGTAGAAGAAAAAAATCGTGAGGAAATATACTCGTACATACATGAGATTTATCTCTAACAATTTCGAAGGTATGTGACGTCTGTTAACCCACTTTAGGCCACTGTGGTGGACTAAGGCCTAAATGTTTTTACTAGTAGAGAAGGCTCATGCTCAGCAGTAGGCAGTATGTAACACGAAGCTGGTTTAAAAATGTTTAAATAAAACCTGTTGAACGTTATCTCATACAGTACGGAAAAGTTTGTATGTTAGGAATGATCTCATTATACGAAATATACCAATTTCACTATGTGATGATTGGACTTAATAAAAAAAAAATTATAGTTCTTTTTGAGTGTAAGTTCTGAAGTTATGTACAGCTCCATGTATTACACATTCATTACTTTACGCCTGTATCTCACAAGGTAAGGCATATATTATGGGTGGCTACTTTGAATGATCATGAGACACCTATTTCGTTTCATATAGTTTAATTGTTTGTAATACCTAGGTATTTGTTATAACCATATTATCTATGTGAAACACATTAATTAGTCCTTTTTCTATACCTCAAATGACGGTACATATAAGGTGAGACGGTTTATGCTTAAGGTTACCAAATCACCTTCCAATTATTCTGTTCTCATATTACACACGTAAGTATAGTTAACACTTAAAACTGTACCACTAGCTTTCGTCATACAGCTGTACAATGTTGTCTTATTTTTCGTGTTAACATCATCATTAGCACTGCTACATGTCTTTTAAAATATCGCCTCCTAATTGTCGTACATAATAAAATATTAAGTACGACAATTAGGAGGTGATGATGTGGTTTTTATTATGTAAAATAACTTTCTTATTTTTTCTACTGCAACGTCATCCAAAGTTGAATTGAGTTCATGAGACGTAGATCGCCACGTGGCGGTGAAACTCCCACGGAGTCAACTGTTTTCTTAACACGTGATTTAATCACGGGTGCAAATTAATTAATTGCGAATACAGGGTGGAATCTAGAGTTCATTTAATGTAATATTTCCTTAAAATCGCTTAAATTTATGAGTGCAGTAAAAAAGTTCCCTTTAGACTTATTAAAATCTATTATACTTATAAGTAAAAACGACGATAGCCTAGTTGGGAATGGAACGGTCTGCCAAGACAATGTCCGGAGGTTCAATCCCAAGGCACACACATCTGACTTTTCGAAGTTACGTATTATTTATCAATTATATGTCGTTCGCTCTTACGATGAAGGAAAACATCGTGAGGAAACCTACATACCTGAGAATTCTCTATAAGAATTTCGAGGGTATGTGAAGTCTGCCAATCAGCATTAGGCCAGCGTCGAGGACTAAGGCCTGAACCCTCTCAGTGGTAGAGAAGGCCCGTGCTCAGCACTGTGCAATATATAGTACAGGGCTCATTGCATTGCATTGCATATAAGTGAAAAAGTGTTTTTCATTATGTTGTTTGATCGCATTCTAAAGGGTTTGTTCCATCAAAACAGGTCATTATAGCCCCAAGGTTAAACCCCTAACTAATGGGATTAGTATATGTGATTAACTAGAGTCAGCAAGCTGCATGAACATGATTAAGGATGCATATATCGAATAGTTCTTATGTGTGTAGAATCGCAGAGTTAGTTTTAATTATAATAAATATAATATAATATAAATAGAAGCTTTGTGATCAGCGCAACGGAGTGCCACGTAGTACTTTATAATTTAAAGATTTGCATGGTGTTAGTACTGTTTATGGGCGATCGTATCGGTTATTATCAGGCAAGCGAAATAAAGAAATAAAATACCAGTCTCGTCATTCAATTACAATAAATAAATTTAGGTCATTGTAGGAAAATTTTAAAAATAATTTCTCACAGGTTTGTACGTCCCATTTATTACAAGTATCTACGTAGTACCTACCTGTTTCAGACATTTATCTAGAAACGAACTAGTTTGACTAAAACGTGCAGGGATATTATTCCTAACTAATGGTCCGCACACATTTGACTTTATTCAAAGTATAATAGAAATAATTTAGTAATTTATTTCCTAACATAAGAAAAAAAGTATATCGAAAAAGAAAATGAAAACATATTATTGTTAAATTTTTAAGTATATCTTTTACTTGGAAGTTTCTTTTGAACTTATTGCGTCGAATTATATTACAGAAGTTCATCCTACAACTATATCGCATATTATATATATGACCGACCTCCGCTCGCGTTGATAAGTTTTTCCGGGATAAAAGTATATATAAACCTTCTTCTTGAGCCACTCAGCACTCTATTTAAAACAAACCCGCTTCAGGGAATAGGCGATCATGGAAGAAGTAAGAAAATTTATGGTTGTGTGTATTTTGTACGGTCGCATCATAAAAAAAAATCTGTTCGAAATAAAAAAAAAATTGCGGTGTATAATTTCATGTCTAATTTCATTCGTTGTCGCCAGTACAGATTCGAATCGATGGTTCTGATCGACGGCAAAAGCTCATACTGAACACAATGCTCTTCCAATCCCACCATACACACAAAATTATCTTAATTCGTGTTAGTCCGGGCTTTGCCACAGCCGGTGAAGTCTGACGGATCTTTGACTACGACTTTTTTCAATACGTTCTTTTCGTACGTCATCGGCATTTCATCACCAATCAATCTATTCAAAAACAGTTCGGTTTCTTAACGATTAAATAAAGAATCGCAAATGTGTACACAGTTCATTAGGTTTCTTTCAGTGAGTTCGTGTTGCAGACAAGTAACGAGCTTTTTTAACCAACTTAAAAAAAGATGGTTCTGTAAAATATATGACATTCGCGGGTCATCTGCTGTTAGTTATTGAAGAGATTCATTGTCGATCTCTGAAGATCTGCATTAGATTCTAACAAATTACATATTAAATCCTTCCCTGAAAAATATAAATTTGAGTAAGGAAAACCCCATCCAAATCGGATTAGTAGTTTTTGAGAAAATCGCGACGCGAATTTGTTATATAACCTAAAGATAACTATGGGATATTTTTTTAACCCTTAACTAAGGGCGTTAAAAGAGGGCAGCTGAAGGGGGGAGAAACTAAACCCCAATACATTAAGATCAAATTTGGTGTGGATACAATTTTCTTAAACAGTGATACGGAAGTTCAAAACCCAAGGCACACACCTCTGACTTTTCAAAGTTACGTGTGTATTGTTTATCAATTATCGTTCGCTTTAACGGTGAAGGAAAACATCGTGAGGAAACCTGCATACGTAAGAAGTTCTTTATAAGAATTACGAAGATATGTGAAGTCCACCAACCCGCACTAGGCCTGCGTGATGGACCAAGGCCTAAACCCTCTCAGTAGTAGAGGAGGCCTGTGCCCAGAAGTGGGACAGTATATAGTACAGGGTTGGTATTATTATAAACAGTGATAATGAATACAGGGCATTCGTCTTTTATAAATTCTTAACTAAGTGAGACAAGGGATGCGAACTCAACCATGTATAGATATACTCGTGATGTAATTCAATATTAAAAAATTATAAAACCTTACATCTATACTAATATTATAAAGCTGAAGAGTTTGTTTGCTTGTTTGAACGCGCTAATCTCAGGAACTACTGAACCGATTTTGAAAATTCTTTTACTAATAGGAAGCTACATAACTCCTGAGTGCTATAGGTTACTTTTTATCCCGGGAAAATATTTTTGTCCCGGAAAAACTTTTTCACGCGTTCGGAGCCGCGAGCACTACTAGTTTAACATAAATTCTGAATCACTGAAGGACCGATTTTTTTACATAATAAATACCATTCTATAATAATTATAAATCATCCAAGCAAGGCTCGGTCACCCAGGTACTAATACCTTACGTAAGAAGATTAGGACGCAAAAGTTAGTTAGTGATAAGCTCCTCTCTCATGGTTATGAAGATAATTTGGCAATTAGTTTTAATGAGACATCCGAAATACACCAAACGATATAATTAGGTTTTGTGATGTATTTTAAATACGTAGTATGTTTATTGTTGACTATTTGCTATCGTTTCATAAGTTATGTTATTATTTATCATGATTGGTTAAATAGGGTAGACTGGGTACGGTTGAAACGGTGGACGGTTGAAACAAAGCGAATATCTCGAGAACCGTGCGTGACGAGGTGGGGGGTACAAGGAGAAAAAGAAGCGGGGGACAAGTCGAAACACGAATTATAGTGTTGCGTTGCTCCTCGGTCGCTGTAGTTGTGTATAGGAGGCCCCATTGTGTTTTTTGACGGAAAAGTAAGTATTTTTGGTCGTACACTTTTGCAATTATTATGGCTTTGATTAAAGTTAAAGTATTGAGAGTTTTTTATCGTTTTAATTGAAGATTGTAGAATATGACAGTATGATTAGGTTTAATTCAAATTTATTATCTTTCTTACTGTGAGCCGTTATATACCTAGAAGGGGGGTTGGGGACAGTTGAAACATTATTTTTGGGTACGGTTGAAACGGTAAATTTATTTCATTTTCTTGTTTTTTAGATGGCAAAGGTACGCAAAAGAACGACTGCGAGAGGTCAGGCTGATTTATCAATGTATAAACAAGCCTATGAAGATGTGAAAGCGGGATCTTTGTTAAAAACAGCGGCAGAAAAAAATGGGCTGAACCACTGTTGTCTGTTGAGGTATCAATATACCTAGTTACGAAAAGATTAGATGGAGAAAAGACTAAAAGAAATGCTACAAACAGAAAAAAAATAATACGCGGCATGAATCATCACCAGAAGAGGAATGCTACTGCTTTGTTTGTATGTCAGCATATTCAGAAAGCAGCCCGAATAAAAAATGGATACAATACGCTACGCGATACGATACGCTTAAGTATTTTTGTTTAAATTATTGTTTTTATAAAAATAATAAGTTTTTTGTTTTTTCCAAATATATAATATAGTTAAAGCGGAAGTGTTATTTTTTTTAATCTGAACAAAAAGTATTGTTGATTTGTTTTGTCATTTGTTTATCTATGAGTACATTAAAATGTAGATGTTTATAGTAATGTTTGAAGTTTTTCTTAACTGGAGTCCTATAATCTAGTTATTAGTTAATGCTGTTGATTTTAAAGACATATAATAGCAAGTAGAATACTAATATTACGGAAAAAAATCGTCACCAACACCTATTTATTACGTAGTTTATGTTATACTTAATATAAACCGTTGAAGGCAGTTTAAAAATAATTTTAGATTATAGTATATATTGTCTTTCAATCGACCCCAGGCACTGTTTCAACCGACTCTGGCATGGGGACGGTTGAAACAAATTACTTTTTTTTTTAAATTCGATTTTACACATAAAATACAATAGAGTGATCCGAAATAACATTGCCCATTAGTGGAGAGATACACGGACTTTTATATAATATATTTCCGTTATCGCTCGCTTAAGTAATCCTGATGCTATGGACGATAAACGCAAAAATGTTTCAACCGTACCCAGTCTCCCCTACTCAAAGTAATAAATACATGATATCTTCAGCGGGTTTGACTTACATATACATATACATACATATACACTCACGCCTTTTATCCCCGAAGGGGTAGGCAGAGGCGCAACTAGTGCACCCACTTTTCGCCATTATTCCGTCCCATGATGTGACAGGGGGCGAGCCTATCGTCATACCGGGCACAAATTCCAGACTCCGAGCTGATACTGAATAGAAAAACTCAATATCACTTTGCCCGACCCGGGGATCGAACCCGAGACCTCAGCTTTGCAGTCGTACCGTAACACAACTACGCCACCGAGGCAGTCTGTTTGACTCGGGTTTGACTTATTATAATAAAGACTCAATTCAACAATGTCGTTACTAAATGAACTAAATATTTTAGGTATATGCCTGTTCTATGTACTCACTTGTGTATAACAATAGGGAAGTAGTAAAGGTTTGAATATTCAATAAGTAGTACATACAAAAAAGTTCTAAAAACATCTGGCATAATAATAAGTCAATTTGCATTTGTTTTTATGATCATAAAGGTTCTGTATTATTTCTTGCCCATTGAAACACTTTAAAACAGAACGCTTGGATCTACGCTAATGTACTGACAAAGAGAACATGTTTTATGTATGTGCTTTTATTATTTACTAAGCGACCTAATCTGAATAGTCGTTTCATGGCACGTAACTTAATATGCTGTGAAGCTATGGGTGCAAGTTGGAACATTTTTTATTAATGCTATAGCGTGGCGTATGACATTTTACTCCTTACTTAATTTTCCATTATTTATGCACCTATCTTCTTGTATCTCTGCACCACTTAGGTTGACTGGTAGAGAATGCCTATGGCATTTAGTCCACCTTTATTCCATGTATAAAGTGTAAATAAAAAAAAATATTTTGAACCAGAACAGATTACACCCGAAACGAACCCGGGACCTCGGCACGCGTCGTACCGCAATACAATTACGCCACCAAGGCAGTCTTTGTTACATTAGAAGAATTATCTAAACGTTTTTTTATTATTTGGTATTGGTAAAAAGACTAATAATATCGAATATATTTTCCCCTTCGGGGATAACAGGCGTGAGTGTATATGTGTGTATGTATGTATATTTTCCTCAATGGCTTCAACACCATAAGGATTTTTAAAAGTCGATTCAAAGCACACAACTGGCGCATTGTCCACATCTTTATTCAGAGCATGCCGGCTGCTAAGGGATTGTGTTATTTAAGTAAACATGTTATAGCCATTGACAAACATACAATAGGATACCTTGTATATTGATGGTAATCGCATATCGATATGCTTTCTGTTGCAATATCAATGTACAATTATTGCATTTTGTTTTTATGTATGCATTTACATATTACTTTGTACTAATAAGTTTATACTTTAATAAGCCGGTTTTATAGCTGACAGGCACGTAGCTAATGTAGGGTTAGGCGGCGCCGTGCTCTAGGGTTCCCGAGGCCCCCGGACCCTGACTCCTAAACCTTAAACTAAAACAAGTTTAGGCTGAGCTGCAGGATTTGTTTCAGGTCCTTAAGTACCAAAATTTTGCTCCCGTCCGGGTCGGCACCTCGGTTAGGGCTGCGACTGGTCGTGTAACACACTAGACCTTGCAGGGGATTGGGGCATATATTTTTATCTGGACCTTTGGTTACCTAGCTAAGCCACTATTTCCGACTAGTATTTGCTCTCGACGCTCACCGCGTGAAGGTCCTATTCCGACAGAAAATGTGACCTATAGTTATACTGAACACCCCTATCTATACTAATATTATAAAGCCGAAGAGTTTGTTTGTTTGTTTGAACGCGCTAATCTCGGGAACTACTAAACCGATTTTGAAAATTCTTTCACTAATAGGAAGCTACATAACTCCTGAGTGTTATAGGCTGCTTTTTACCCTGGGAAAATATTTTTGTCCCGGAAAAACTTTTTCACGCGGCCGGAGCCGCGAGCACTACTAGTAATCTATATGACGCAGACAAAAAGTAAGTCGAATGTTTAGATCATAATTCTTACCATATTATCTTAAAAAAGACTCATTTTATATGTAAATTACACACAGACATTTAAATTCAGATATATAGATTAATCATGATCAATAAATGTACCGATCAGAAACTTGCCACATGTTATTAGATTTTTTTAAGATTTTATTTGAGAACACGGTGGACATCGTAGCAAAAAATATAAGCGGTAATGTACTCGAATTTCTGGTGTTGTTTATTTCATGTCATTAACTAAGATGTAGGTATATCAAAAGACATTTATAGTTGTGAACTGTTATTTATTTTCGAAAGTCAGGTAACGATGCTGATGTAAGTTTCATTGGGAGTGAATGGGGCATTATTCAACGTACGAAGACAGCGGCGCCAGGGGCCACAGCGGAGTAGGCGAGGGGCACAGAGGCAGCTCTGTACGGTGAGTATACTGAGGGAACCACTCCCGAGGGGTACACGTAGTCCAGTCCAGAAGAGTAGGTCAAGAATTGCGGAGCTGGTTCCGGGGCAGGCTTAGGGTTGGGAGCCGCCATCGCGACAGCAATCAAAGCGAAGAGGGCGAACTAAAACAAAATAAAGGAAATTAATGCACCTGATTTTGATAAGTCGTTGACGTTCATTTTTGCTTACACAAAAGTTTTTAAATATAATGTCTAGTGTATAGTCAAAGAGTGGTTTACCTTAGTGAAAAACCAAATATATATTTATAGAAAGAAAATAATGACTAGAGGTTACATGATGAATTGGAAATGTAATGAGGCATTAGGGTACATACACTTATCTGCCTCGTAACATTAAAAATGGCTGCTGATTGATATTGTTGTGATGGATACTTTAAATTCTATCACGTACCTACCAAGGCTGATAAGAATACAATGCATGTACCATATATTGACACTTGCAATTCTATATTAAACGTTTCCTTAATAAAATGTGCACCTGTTAGATCTCTCGCGTCTATTAATTATAATTTGTTACTTCTTGTTGTATTGTTTGTATGAAATTATGATTATGAGATATTGATGTCATAGTGGTTTTTCGAGCCTCACTGGTAATATCAATCAATATCTGTGTGCCATCTACTTTATTACCACCAGACATTAACACTTTCTGCTCTACATAGTTTCTTGTTTGGTTTAGTACACACAAACACACACACACTCATACCTTTTATCTCCTAAGGTGTAGGCAGAGGCGCAACTAGTGCACCCACTTTTCGCCGTTAATCGTCATATTGAGTTTGGTTTAGTAGCACAATATATAGACCGTTAAATCCGGGCTATATTCCCGGGTCGAGTCGAGAGAGTACATTTTTCCTAGGCTTTTTTATGGTGGTTGACGCTGGACCAACAGTCAGTTGTAAAAGCTAAACTAAATATTTTCTACCCCTAGATTGCAGCGGAATGAGAACAAGTGAGAGAATTTACAGGATGTTTAATACCGAATGTGAGAAATTTCAAATGATAACCCAAATATTGGGTAGCGTTGGGTATTACGCAACCTTTGGCTGCCAAGACAAAGCAATAGGTACTATTATAGGTATATTATAGGTATTATAGGTATTATAGACTAAATTAAGAGGGACACAGTTAGAAAGTAGTAGAATGTAATGAATAACGTTCTCATATAACTACTCACAATTTTTCCGAACATGTTTGTTGATGCGATGCAGATCAATAACTGAATCATAATAAGTGTCAGCATCTCTATGCTTTTATAACAAAATTGTGGCCTTGATCTATCGAGTACACTACTTTTTTGTTTTGGATGACAAATAATCAAGGTAGCTGTAGAGGTCGATGATCTGCCATCAGTCATCTACTTCCTGACTTGCCTAATAAGGTAAGAACACTTGTTACCTTTAATATCAAATCGTTACGGAATAAAAACCATAGGGTAAGCAGAGACGATGGGCGTTTAATAATATGAGTTGAGGTTGTCATGATGATAGTGTAGTTGGGAATGGCACACATTTGATTATTCGAAGTTTTGTGTGCATTGTTTATCAATTATCGTTCGCTTTAACGGTGTAAAAAAACATCGTAAGGATTCGACAAAAATAATTTCGAAAGTATGTGAATTCTGCCCACCCGCACTAGGCCAGCGTGGTGGACTAAGGCCTTTACCCCCTCAGTTGTAGAGGAGGCCTGTGCTCAGAAGTGGGCAGTTTATGTACTACTTATATTTAATGCAGGGCTGGTATGGTGGCATGGTAGAGGTTGTTGTATTATATAGTAGCTTTTGCCCGCGGCTCCACCCGCGTTAAAAAGTTTTTCCGGGATAAAAGTCCCGGTTTATATTTTCCCGGGATAAAAAGTAGCCTATGTGTTCATCCAGGTCATGATCTATCCGTGTGCCAAATTTCATCGAAAACTGTTCCGCAGTTTTTGCGTGAAAGAGGATCAAACATTCATACATTCTTACAAATTTTCGCATTCATAATATTAGTAGGATACGTCCCAAAACGATCCTCTCGACCACAACGGTTTTAGACAAACGTATTGGAGTGAATCCATTGGGTTTCAATTAATCCATTATGCACGTTATGCAACAGTAAAGGCGATTAGGAATAAGGCGATCCAACACAATTGTGTAACTGTAACGGTCATTGCAAGCGTATATTCTGTGACGATGTATAAGCCTTTGATTCCCTATAACGATCGACCATAAAATATAACGAGGTGCATTTATTCCTATCAAGTGTTGGTTGAGTTTTTTTTTACTTTTAAAACAAAGACCCAATTGTTTATGTAGAACACGTCTGTACGTTTGTCTGTGCTCATAATTTACATAGATTCCCAACAGACGAACATATATGTATAGGTTTTCCGTTATTGTTTGTGTGGCACCAAGGACTCCGCGGGCCTATAAATGTTGAAAGAATTTAAAAAATATGTACAGTTGGACTCCATAAGTCTACATCAGAAGTGTGAAGTTATCAGGACATACATTTTAATAGATAAAAATGCTGGCTAAGTTGGTAAGTCATACAAATAAAACGTTAAAAATATTTTATTAAATTTCCCCAAAAATATTATGACTTTATGTATTGTGCGTAATCTACACAAAATTGTTTTTTAGGCAAGAACCTAGTAGTTTTTCACGTCAGTATTTAAATTTAGAACGCATTAATTGTAGTTGTTGTCGAATGAACTAAAATATGTAATGGAATCTATTATCAGCAAACACATCTTGGTATTGAGTTAGACAAGTGTTCTGTAATTACTCAGTAAATGTTAGATTCATTTGTATTTACTTACAAAATTATCATATGTAATCGGTACTAGTTTTAAATCTTAATGTTTCCATATGAAAGTTAGCGCTTCAGTAGAATCTCTTTTACTGCCATTTTACCATAAATTTAACATGAAATTAAAATTTACAACTACGATACTTTTTGCATGTACATATCGGCTTAAAGAATATTATAAAGCTGAAGAGTTTGTTTGTTTGAACGCGCTAATCTCAGGAACTACTGAACCGATTTTGAAAATTCTTTCACTAATAGGAAGCTACATAACTCCTGAGTGCTATAGGCTACTTTTTATCCCGGGAAAATATTTTTGTCCCGGAAAAACTTTTTCACGCGGGCGGAACCGCGAGCACTGCTAGTTCAAAATAAAGCTAATCATTTCGATATCGTGTATGACGTGTGTGTGATATATGTTTATATGAAAAACGAAATATGCTAACTAAGATTGCTACTTCCATCCGGCGGTAACCGACCCCCCTAACAGTTCCGGCCCGCGCGCCGACGACGAAATAAATGACGATAAGATTAGGTTAAACACCAATCCTCCCCACTAATCGTTGATGTCTCATCCTCCTTCAGTGACCGTCTTGAGCCGAGGTTCATAACCCGTTTGTGGGTTGCAATCAGCATGGTCGCTTAATTTAAAGAGTTGCGAGCGCTTAAAGCGTACACCCTAAAGACCGGTGTGGCCAGAAAAGCCGGCTCGCCTCAGGCTACTGGCAGTAGGCACAATATAAAAAAAAAACTTACTTAAACAGTAATCCCACGCTTGTATCATCTCTAGAAGGGAGTGATCCACAACAGAGTCGAAATATTAATCCACTCATTACAAAAATATTTGCCGCGGTCTTGGAATTCTTCGTTGCCGCACAGCGCATCACAGAGGGGGCTTAGAATGTGAAAAAAAAACGCGATGCGTCTCCGCTTCGTTATATTGTGATTGGTTGAGAGACTGACGTATCGGTCTCCCGAGTAATCACAAACATCAAAATACCGATACGTCAGTTATTCAACCAATTACAATAAAACGAAGCGGAAAGGCATCGCATTCTTTTTTCACATTCTAAGCCCCCTGATAAGTTCTAAATCACATGAACTATGACGTTGTGTGTTTACTAAAGCGTTACGCTGTTATACATTTAGACTAAATCTCGTTACGTAACTTGAAGCAAGTTATGCCTAACACAAAACGTTATGTCGGTGTATAAGCTTATCCGTGAAAATACAACGATAATTCGACAAATCAATGTTATATGACACGTTTATACAACGAAGGCGACGAACAATCGCAAAATACACTAACAATATATTGTTCGTCGGCTGTGACAATTAAAGGTATCGTTATGTCTATTTGTATATTTGTCATTTCAATTGTTTGTATATTGTATTTATGCCCTATGTGAATACGTAATATTCTATTAGATTTGAAATAATAGTTGCTATTTGTATTGCTTTCTCATGTTACAATGGCGATCGTCGTAACAGCTATTGTTGCAGTTTTAGTTTTTAAACACTAGACCTTTGAATGTCATAGTGTCTGCAAATCTTTGTAAATTGAGAAAACATATGGTAATATAGTTTACATTCTAAAAGTAACACTATCTTTTTATTCTTGTGTAACGAAACATCCAAAACCTCAAGACTGACTATTTTTTGTGTTCCAGATTGTTCTGTTTGCCGTGCTGGTGGTGGCTCTGGCCAGGCCACAACTATACTCTGGCTATGGCTACAGCAACTACGGTGGATATCCCGGTTATGGCTACAATGGATATTCTGGCTACAGCAGCCCCGTCGTGTACGGTGGCTACGGTGCTTACGGTGCTTCTCCATACAACTACGGCTATGGATACGGCTACTAAGTGTAGAATAGGTTGTTATCTTATGTTTGTACATTCTGTTAGTTTTTTTTGATCGGCTTTAATTTCATAATTCGGCTTACTGATTATGTTTTATTCGTTTATATAAAATATTTTTATGGGGATTATATGTTCTTTGTAAAAATGTTTTGTTTTACTACACACATACCTGTAAAGTTCACACTCACGCCCTTTATCCTCAAATGGGTAGGCAGAGGCACAACTAGTGCACCCACTTTTTGCCGTGCGTATTGCGTCACATGATTGTTTTTGTTTTATTATTCCTGTACAGAAGGAAAAAGTAGTTTTTTAATTGCACCTTTAATATGCAATTACTGCCGTATCCCATAACAGCTCTGTCTAAATTCGGAAAATAATAGAAAAATTCAAGCAAAAGTGGTGCCCTAATGCAGAGGGAACGTAATTAATGGATCAAGGTAAATAGTATTTAAATTAAAATAAAGCATCAATGGACGTCTACGCCTAAACGTTCATTATTCTAAAGATTATAGATAGTATGCAGATTTTCTGATTACTTGGAAAAATTTTCAAATCTTAAAAATGTACTGTTTTCATATTTTTTCCTTTGTATAC
This sequence comes from Lapara coniferarum, assembly GCA_949316025.1. Classification (NCBI taxonomy): domain Eukaryota; kingdom Metazoa; phylum Arthropoda; class Insecta; order Lepidoptera; family Sphingidae; genus Lapara; species Lapara coniferarum. Next base: position 9,921,388 of record OX438924.1, read on the forward strand.
ATATAATTACCTAGCTAGACACCAAATTTCAACTATTTTTAGGTCATCTGAAAGTGTGTTAGGTTTTTGATCTATATGTCAGTCAGTGATAAAAATGCCGACTTTTAGATGTTACTATCTTAATGACCGTTTAACCTGTATTTATGAAATTTAGGATTCTAGTTATCTTAAGGGGCTTTAATAAATAAACCAAATCTCATGTATTTACGTTGAATAGATTTTGAGTCAAAGAGCTGTCAAAAGTCGCTCCAAATGGTTCGTGTGAGACTCCACTGGGCAAATTCGACGTGTTTTTTTTTCTTGGCTTGGCAGCGTGTCAGTAACAATGGAGGGGGGGGGGGTTAGGAGATCTAGACCCCCCTTAGCATACAATAAACCACGCTATGCCACTGACCGATGAAATTTGGGGGATTCGGACCACCCCCCCTTGGCTTCGAAAATGCGGTGTCATGCAAGCCAAGAACCCACGCCACTAAAATTTTTATATCGTAGGACTCCCCCATGTAAAAGCTATAGAGCAGCTACACCCAACACGCTGCTCTCGTGTCTCGATATAATGGGAGTTAGAGTTTGTGAGACCAAAGATATTCCACAAATCAATCAAATTAGTTTTTATAAGAATTTTGAAAAGAGTAACACTTGAGTTTCCAGCCAGCTCTCCTCTGATGAGAACTGCTTTCCAAATTTGTGGTAGAGTTAATATTGACGAAATCTAAATAGTGTAACACTTTATGGGTTCGAATAAAAAATACGAAATGAACATCTGGACCATATTGTTTACGATGAAAACCTGTATAAGTATATCTTTTTTGGGTTAAATCAATAATCAAGTATCATCAAAACCTAGAGAATTATGTTATTTATATTCATAATATAGAGAAAGACTTTAAGTAAATGTTAAGAGCTCTTAATAAAAACTTTTTTATGGCAATGAATGACGTGAAGAGCATACCGTTCGCCGATGGTAAGCGATACCGATATATGACCACCCATAAACAGTAGCTACACCATACAGCACCATGAGTTATAAAGTACTGTGTGGCATTCCACTGCGCTCGTCATCCTGAGACATAAGATGTTAAGTTTCATTATGTCCCGTAGTTACGCTGGCTACAATGCCCTTCAAACCGAAACACAACGGTGCATGCACACTGCTGCTTGGCGGTAGAAAAGACATTGCGGTGGTACCCACCCAAACGGACCGTTACATATAAGAGTCTTAACACCAGTAAAAATATAATGGATCAATGAATTATCGAATACTTATCCTGCTGGGTTTTAAAGATCGCCATTACATACCTACAATCTAATTAAACATATTATTATTATGTAGGTATTGTATAGTTTGTGTCATATATATATATTTTTATTATATGCTTGTAACTGAACTATATAATCAAGTTAACACAAATAAAAACCAAAGCCTTGGACCTGTCTCACAACATTTCAGAAAAAGGCGATTTGTCAAGTAAATGTATTAGCCGACTAAATACAATATTCACACTGTAATCTCCTCCTCCTGCTTGCGTCGTTTTCCTGTGTGCTGACGGTCGTGACCTCTTACTAGCTTCCGCCATATGATGTTACGCCACCGATCGCGACTGTTGGCCACCTGTATGGCGTCGTATACAGTGGTGTCAAGTATGGTGCGGACCTGATCGGTCCAGGGTATTGGGTTTCATCCACGTGCTCTTTTACCCTCTATTTTCCCGGTGGCCCAAATTTTCCCTAAGTTGTCGCTCGTACTCCTGGCAATATCTCCAAAAAATTCAAGCGCTCGTTTGAGGAAAATGGTAGAAGACCTAGTAGTGATGTTTAATTGCTTGAGTATAGAGACATTAGTTCGCCGCGCTGCGCCGTCCAGATAATGCGCAACATCCTCCTCCAACACCACATCTCAAAAGTCAGTGCGATTCTTGTCTGCCGTCTTTAGAGTCCACGTCTCAGCTCCATAAAGAAAAATGGAGACCACCAGTACGACAGTGGTTGTACGACTGCAAAGCTGAGGTCTCTGCTATCACAAAGTGATATTGAGTTTTTCTATTCAGTATCAGCCCGGAGTCTGGAATTTGTGCCCGATATGGCGATAAGCTCGCCCTCTATCACATCATGGGACGGAATGACGGCGAAAAGTGGGTGCATTAGTTGCGCCTATGCCTACCCCTTTGGGGATAACAGGCGTGAGTGTATGTATGTACGGAGAACTCCAGTGAACGTACAAGTTTCACCTTTGTAGTGAACGAGATCTTTCTGTTCGTCCATGTTTTATGTAGCTGAGTCATAGCGTTCTTCTTCGTCGTTCTTGGCCATTCCAATATGTCTTAGCAAGTCTGTCTCGCAAGAGCCGGAGTTGGTGATTGTAGGGCCGAGGTAAACAAATTTGTCTACTATTGAAAAACCAAGACCAAACGCCCCGCTAAGATTCAGTTGTTTCGTGCGGTCCACGACCATAATCTTGGTTTTGTCCCTAATGATGCGTAGGCCTAGTGTGCTCCTTATCCTCTCCATTGTATACAATAGTGAGACCATCTCGGATTCACTTGCAGCTAAGAGAGTTGTGTCATCAGCGTAGCGAAGATTGATCATTCTCACGCTACAGATGCGCACGCCTCCATTCCATTTTTCGCAAGTCTGTCTCATGATGAAATATCCCTATGCGTTGAACAGAACTAGAGACAAGATACAGCCCTGGCGTACTCCTTTACCAAAGCTGAAGAGTTTCGAAGAGGTCTGGTCAATTCATACCACACCTTAACTATTATGGTAGAGTGATTGAAGAATAGCCGTCAGATGGTTAGAAACTCCCAGGCTGCATACACTTTAATCTATGCTCACAAAGAAATGCCAATAAATTGAGTACTATCTATATTCGCTGTTTTATACGATAACTGTCAAATATTTATTTGAAACTTGTAAAACAGGCCCTAAGCTAATATAATTAATATATTAGTTGCCAAATTGTGATGCTTGGTTTGCTGACAAGAAGTGACATGTCCTGTATGCTACAAAAAATCAAGTACTTGTGAATTTATTGTGAACAAAAAAGGACACGGTTAAAGTGCCTTGATATTTTAGATAAAATAATATCAATACTATTTTTCTTACGAGCGACAGTATGGTTTTCACTTTTCAGTCGCCTTGGTTTAATGGTAGCGCAAATGGGAAATGAAACAGAAGGTCTTGTGTTCTATATCCGGTTCGTGCTAATTTTAGGTTTTTCTAACCTATTGCTCAGGGCAGAATGCTCCAGAGTAGGCTTGCATCAAGTTTGCCAGTAAAACTCAGACAAATCCTTTCAGCACCATGTTGGAATAAATGTGTTGCGCTGGCTTTATTGTACACTAGCTTTTGTCCGCGGCTCCGCCCGCGTGAAAAAGTTTTTCCGGGATAAAAGTTTCCCTCTATATTTTTCCGGTATGAAAAGTGGCTTATACTTTATTCCTGGACATGATCTACCCGCATGCTAGATTTCATCGAAATGTGTACATATATTTTCGAGATGTGCAGTAACAAAAAACAGAGAAACAGAAAAGAATTACAAAAATTGCTGATTTGTGTTCCCTTACTCTTCTTTAGTAACTATTTTTTTTATGACATTTTTTAAAATGTACAGTCACACCGGTTCTACTGCTTTATTATATTTATAGATAAAATACGGTAAGGGCAGGTAAAAGAAGTAAAAAGAAAAGTTTTTTTTTCGTTTGTGCCATCTTGTATTGTGTGATAAGAGTCGCTGTGAAGTGTTGTGTGCGTGTACATACACGTACGCATGTGTGACCGAAAAGGGTTAGGGCCTCGCTATTTGATACGATGGCGGTCCTCCTTGCGGGTTTTATGAGTAATCTTTCGGAGGGGCATAGCAATACTTTTATTCGCCCCTCGTCGGCCCTTCCTGGGGAGTGTACGGGCTTTTTGTAATATGGCGTGTGGTGTCTGGTCGCAATAGTCATTGTTATTTTGTTATTATTATAAAAAGAAGAGTAAGTATTGGTCTAATCAATGATATTGGAAAGAAAGGTACTATGTGTAGGTAATATTTATTAAAAAGATTCGCTTTACCTAGATTTGTAAAGCGCAATAAACGTTGTTCATCTAGAATCTTCCGTAACAGACTCAATAACAATTTGCAAAAAATCCCGTACATTCTCTGCATACATAAGAAGCCAGAAGACATCGTATGTGACGCCCATCGCGGATGTTTGATACACATCTGTAGGTACATTGAATCCATTCATTACTTTTGAAGATCAAGGACGCTTTTTGTTAAGTACATGACACTAATCAAGGCGTGGTCGGAACAGTGCGTATATAAGCTGCTAAGAACAACCGAGGAGTATCACTTGTACAAACAAGTAACTTCAACAATGTTCTTCAGACTGGTAAGCTATTTATGATTACATATTGTATTTTATTTATACGGACATGGCAAAGTTACCCTATAGCCCCTGATGGTAAGCAGAGAGGGATTCAAAGGACATGTCCGCTTTTGTATAGCAGCTGGGCCCTAAAATCCAATCAGGTGCAAACTTTAGGGGTATTAAAGGGACAAAATATGGGTTGGGTTATGCGTTGTGCTTAAGTATAAAATGTGATATCAAAATTTACGAACAAATATAATATTATTGCTATAGTGTAATTTATTAGGATATTGACGTAGTTTTTTATATTTTGGGAATTTATGAACAAATATAATATTATTTGCTATAACGTAATTTATTAGGATATTGACGTAATTTTACATGTTTTATTAACGAGAATAAAATTAAGCGTAAGTAACTATTTAGCGCACTATATTTTTGATATGAAAGTGCAGCTTTAACTAAAATTGATATGATTTTACAATATTATGTAGATATTATGTTCCGTGCGTCAATCACTTTAAATAATCATAAAGAAATAAAATAATTTTTCATATATATGTAATGAGGTAAATAAATGTGATATATTGAGAGAATTTTTTATATCAATAATTATAATGTACGATATCAGAATACAATAGGAATACATAGGTAAAACATAAAACTAAGATTTGAAGTTGATAGTATTATGGGGTAAAGTTCTTTAATTTAATCATCTATACTAATATTGTAAAGAGGAATAATTTGTATTTTTGTATGTTTGTAACGAATAAATTCAGAAACTACTGGACCGATTTAAAAAAGCTTCATTAGCTAGTAAGATAGTTTTATCCCGGAAACACTTATTCACGTTGGCAGAGCCGCGAGGAAAAGTCTAGTAACATATAATATTAGGTAAACGGTACAGATTTTGCATGAGAGATTGTACATTCAATTCGTTTGCTATTCCAGCTCGCTTTCTTCGCCTTGGTGGCTGTGGCCTTCGCCAGCCCCAAGCCTGACCCGCAGGTGCTGACCTACGGCGCCGCCGTCGCTCCTGTCGCGTACTCCGCGTACTCTCCGGTCGCGTACTCCGCGTACTCTGCACCCTATGCTGCCTACCCCTACGCTTACTCTGGTTACTACGTGCGTTAATACATGACTCCACAATGCGCTTCACGAGGACTCCGATATGACCAATGATTGAATATACGTTTGAGCAGCATTTTTTGTTTTTTATTGCTTATTTAGTCGTATCTTTGGATCACCCCAATAATTATGCAATAGATTTATACTGGTAATACTTATCTTTGTTTGAGCTTATCATTATTTTAACACTGACAAATAAGATTAAAAACTATCGTAGAATATGATTATTTAAAATCCCAAAGTACCGCAGAAATAATAATATTTTTATAGTGAATTAAAAATGGTTAATTTCCTAGTTCAATATTGATGATACCTAAAAGTATATTTTATTTACAGTACTAAACTTTAACTTCTGTTACTTTTACCCAACTGTTCAAAAAAGAGGAGCATAAGCATTGTACATACACTCCTGAATCCACAATACGAATGAGAAACACGACATTGATATTTACAGTATATTAAGTTATAAGCATTTCTCTATTATTTATATTACCCCATTGTCATATTGAACGTGATATAGACCAAGACGTCTGCATAGTCATCATCATCATTATCATCATCAGCCACGTGCTGAACATAGGCCTCCCCTAAAGATTACCAGACGGACCTGTCAAAAGCGATCTGCATCCTGTATTCGAATCAAATTAGCGCACTCTTAATGAAACAATGACCTAATCCAAAATCGTTGACTTGTGGGAATCGTCACAAAAACTAATCGTATACGACATTTTCTTTTAAGTTGGGCAGGGAACGAACATATATTCAAACAATATTGACCCTATTCCCAATTCTGAAAAGACGCATTTTTTTCTAAGTTGATGCAGCCTGCTCTTCAGGGTTCATATTTTGTTGAAATTCATCTAGCCAAAATTTTTGATAAGGTCGTTGTTTTATTAAGAGTGCCTTAGAAAAGACGTAAGTAAAGATTAGATATCGTAATCTATTTTCGCTTCTGTCGTGATAGATCAATTTCTGTTAAAAGGCTAATCCAAAATAAGTGCCGACAAAATGTCAATGCATGCTAAGAGTCAAGATTAAATCACGTATTGGTCTATGTGAATGTAATAATCGTAATTGACAACTTACATAATCATCATAAGGCTAGTGATCATAATCTATCTTAATGATATAACGGAACTAAACTTTAACATCTATCGAAAGTATAATCCATGCAATAAAGAAGGTTATGTTTGTAAAATTAATGCCATAAGCGTTTTGATCCTGACAACTTACTTTATTTGCTTATAAAACAACGCGAGGCTCCGGGTGGCAGATTATTGTGAGGCCTTTTTGTTTGTGCCTCTTACTACTAGTCAATGCAAGGCCCCGAAAAAAAGGTAGATTTACATACAGAAGTTCCAATAAATGTCACATGAAATTAAACGTGATATTGTGACCTTACACTTTCAAAATATACGTATGTGTTACGTTGAAAATTTCTATCCAGGGCACATACTAAGTACATTGCATAGGTACAAGTAATCAAATGTGCTGTGGAATGGAATGGCTTCATGTTATTGCTACTGATTGTGTAAAGTGTTATAGTCAAAAAGTAATATTTACTTACTAGACTTTGCTCGCGGCCCCGCCCGCGTAAAATAGTTTTTCCGGGATAAAAGTCCCGCTTTTTTTTTCCGGAATAAAATGTAGCCTATGTGTTAATCCAAGACATGATCTACCCGTGTGCCAAATTTTATCGAAATCCGTTCAGTAGTTTTTGCGTGAAAGAGTAACAAACATCCATACATCCAGACATCCATACATCCATACATACTTACAAACTTTCGCCTTTATAATATTAGTAGGATAGTAGGATAAACAAAATACTGTTTGGATTTAACTAGTTTAAGGTGTAAATGCCATCCACGGTGACACGTGCCACCAATTTTTGAGGGGCTATGGAGGCTTAGATGTTTCATCGTCGTGAGTAAGTGAACTCTTAAATCTAAGTGTATACAGACAGAACTAAACCACAAGCGGAAGGTTGCTTGGACTGTAAGCGATTAGGAAAATGATTGTGTAACGTTGCATGGAACGTTGACACTCTCCGTAAACTGTCTATGGTTTACGGTGAGTTTTAACTACTAATCGAAAAGGCTCTTGATTCGTATTGGTTAATTAATAAGTTGTCATTCGTTTGACGTACGTCGGAATGGCGACCGTATAAATAAGCGTGCACTGTCATGCGGACCCTCGTTTGCAATCGTCTTCGCCGTGGCACCACTACTTATCTAACTACGTGCTGTCACGCATACCGTTATTCCCGCTGGGGTTCTTTTCCACGGTACGGCGTTGATGCCTACTTACTCAGCACGGAGTGCTAACTCCGTGCGCACCACCGGCGTCGCGGAAGCTGCTCCGCCACGCGCGCACTGTCATCGTCGCGGGTGCTGGCCCCGACCACGTGTGCACCAACATCGTTGCAGGAGCTGCCCCGCCATGTGCTAACCTCGACCACCTCGACCACCTCACCACCGCTGCGCCGACCACGCGGCCACACCATTTACCCGGCGAGCTGTCGCCGGAGCCAGCCACGTGCATCAGCACCGTGCCGTTCGCCTGAGCCGGAGTACCCGCAGGCCAGTGACTCGTTACATACCATCAGCAAACCGTACCGAGTGTAACGAGGAGGTGCAAAAATAGAGCTCGTACCACGAACCTAAACCTTGAGTTCTTTCTTTTTTCTTTCTCTCTCTACACTACCACTATCTGCGGACTACGCCGCAATTGGGGCTCGTCATTTTGCATTATCTGTAACAGAATCTCATTCTTTATTTTGTCTACATTGACTTCCCACTAATGTAAAAATAAAGGATCTATTGACAAACTTCTTGTTTTGAAAGACCTCGTTACATTATTTTATTTTAATACTTAATTTTCTTCAGAGAAGCGACTCGGTTTCGTATTACAAAACAACATACATCGACCTTACGACCTTCAACGCTGTTTTCTTCATCACGACGTATTTGTTATTGTGAATCTACTGTAAATAAAGGATTTTTATTTACACTCGTAACTCTTAGATTTATTGCTTATAGCTTTTGCCCGAGGCTCCGCCCGTGTAAAAAAGTTTTTCCGGGATAAAAATTCCGCTTCATATTTTCCCAGGATAAAAAGTGTGTTAATCCAGGACATGATCTACCCGTGTGCCGAATTTGTCTCTAGTCGCAAACTTATAAAAGCTTCTCATATACTGTACATATTTCCATGCAAACTTTCATCCCCTATTCCCTCCCCATTGTTATTTTACACCCTTGAGGGTAAAACTTTTACTAATTTGAATGTCATATTTATTTACTGAATCAACAGCCTAAAATATAAGTTGTATATCGTTTAGAGCTTCTAGCTCTATAAATGACGATATTTTCATACGAAGTTTCATCCCCCCATCAACATAGGGGCGAATGAAAAGTTGTATGGAAGTATTTATGTTCTTTAATGCGAAAGGGTTGTCCTCGCATTAAAAAGTTGTCTATGTCCTTTCTCAGGCTCTAGACTATCTGTGTACCAAATTTCACTTAAATGGGTACAGTAGTTTTTGCGTGAAACCGTGACAGACAGACAAGCAGAGCTACTTTCGCGTTTTTAAAATGAATAGCGGCCCGCCCTGGCTTCGCACAGGTAGCGAAGCATAATATTATATGCCTACATTTATTTTTCTGTCATACAAAATTGTTATGAATTATACGCATAAACGTTGCTCTTGAATCACACCGTCCATTGGTGAAAAGCATATATAGAAATCCGTTCGGTAGTGTTTGAGATTATCGCGTTCAAGAAAAAATTAGATACAATATATATGAGGGTGGGATTCTTACAACAAAAAACTATGTGGGCCACAAAACCTGTACACATTATAATGCCTATGTGCACTTCTAACCAACATCCAAATATTTTCACAAAATCACATTTATAATCAGATAAAATAGACCGAACAAAACATAACGCAAAACCATCACTGAATTTGGTGACGGGGGGAGAGGTATACGTTACACATTTACCCAGGGATCCGCCCCAGGTATTTTGGTATCCTCGGACTCCCGTATGTAAAAGCTACGCCCGTGGATAGGGGACTTTGTTGTATAATAAGTCGTAATGTAAGGACATACCTATTCTTAAAAATAATAACAAAAAATAAACCGACTTCAACACCACTGCAAACAAAAAATAATTCAACTTTATATTCGCTTAGTATATACGTATATTTGGAGTCGGTGCCTATCCAATAACAATACATCATAGATATACGGTTGCAGCATTCGCGAGTCATCTGCTGTTAGTTATTGAAGAGTTTCATTGTGTATCTCCGAAGATCTTCATCAGATCTTCATAAATTATATACTAAAACCTGAAAACTATACATTTCAACATCGAAAACCACATCCAAATCGGATTAGTAGTTTTTGAGAAACTCGCGGCCATACAAATTTACATATACAAACCTACATACATACGGATCGAATACAGAACCTCCTTTTTGAAGTCGGTTAAAAACATAAAAATGCACGAGAAAATAAAATCCGGGATAAAATTCGTTGTTTATATATTTTTGGGATAAGCAGTAGTCTATGTCCTTCCGTGGGTCTTAAACTATCTCCATACTTATTTGTTTGCGGTTACACTAACAGGAATTTTCCGGCATAAAAGTCCCGGTTTATATTTTCCCGGGATAGGAAGTAGCCTAAGTCCTTTCTAGGGCCTTAAACGCGGCGAGGTACTCGAAGGTGAGGATGCAACTGCGGTCTTGTGCAGTGTATGAGTTTGAAGAACTCGTCTTACGGCGGATGCCTAGAGTGATATCGTCCTCTGGATCTGTTAAAACTGAACGCGGCCGTCTCCATTTGGCGAGGTCGAAAGCGATAAAAGCCGTGAGTGTGAATGTATATATGAACCATAAAATAAAATGTTATCAAAATCGATGTCTCATGCATATGACTCATTTCCATTAGCTTTGTCTGCATGCAGCTGAAGGTTACCATGCAGTGCATCCACCCACGGGCATCGGGTCCTTAAATAAACTGGAGATGTGTGACGGAGCGAGGAATTTAAATCTATCAATAGTATTCGTTTATTCCAACCAAACGAATGAATATCGATTGATAGACTACGCATCCTCGAACTGCTTAACTACCTCGTATAACTCAGTTGGAAATGTACGCTAGTGCCGTCTACCAATAATCCACTTAAACGTTGAAAGGTTGTCTTCGATTGTAGTTGCGCCTATTTTGTCTTATAGCAATATGGCCATAGAGGTTGAGCAACTTAAGTGCATTTAATTTTTATCGTAACAATGCTATGTGAGTATTACAAAATTATTGTTTCAATGTTTAATATTCTATTACACTTTAAACAACTTACTATTTTTATTGTTATACGATTAGTAGTTCTTGTAATTTATAGAGATACAAGTTTGCCACAATTTTAGAAAAATCTGAAATCGTACGACAAAATGCATCTATGAGATTATCCATAGCTACGTGTTCCGTAATTCATAACCTATTAAGTTATACATTTTATCCTTTACTCTAAATTCATTGTATGGTCTACTTTGGGTATCACATTGAAATAAATACTTCCGTAGCATCCTGGTACCTCGCAGAAGGAGTGAAATGAACAACAGGCCAATTAAAAAGTACAGTGTCGTATACCTATGTACAGAAAAGGATGTTGTAAATTAAACAATGAATTCACTCGCCTATAGCTGAATGAGGGTTATTATCATTCCTTGTATATCGCTAAAAAACGGGCAAGTGCAACTTGGAGGCTTCCGACAGACTTGTAGGTAAGGTATTTAAGAACCTATATAAGTTCAGTAGTTAGCCAAAATTAATTAATTATTAAAATTTAAAGAGTTTGTAAATTCGCTTTTTTGGTTATTAAAGTACATATTTACGGTTTTCAAATTTTTTCCTTTACATGTGCTGTAAGACCTTGCTTCTTAAAAAATTTCATGATTATAGGTTAACGAGAAGTACCCTAATAGGTTAATAGGTTTTGATTCGCTTGCGAAATTGCAAAATATGCGACATAAACGGTCATATCTTTTGATCGCGATGACTTACAAGTTCGATTTAATCACAGCTGAAAGAGACCATAGACCCGAGTATTTGATATGAATTTCAACTTGATATGTCAATGCGTTTCTGGGAAAAAAGGTCTTGATAGACAGACAGACACAGACCTACAGATAGACAGACCGAAAGTCGGACAAAAACTGATTATATAAGGGTTCCTTTTTTCCTTTTGAAGTACGGGACCCTAAAAACAACTACACAGCTTCAATTCATTATTAAATTGAAATATCATTAATTTCACGCATTATTTAATCCATGATTTTGTGTGACAAATATCATTAAATTTATTTCATCTACACTTTCATTGGGCGTTAGTACGAATGGATTAACTAATTTTCTGGTAAACAATAGTAAATGCGTCCACCAATTTCTGCGTGTGACATTGACGATTTCTCTGTAAGGGTGTGTTTGTGTCCTTTGTTAATGTAAATTACATTTACTGACATAATAGATTAATTCGGGCCATGAAATAATATTATTTAGGTACATTGTGAAGTGTAATTTAGTCTACAGAAAACCTTGCTTTCTAGAATGATCTTTTTGGTACACTGGTAGCGTGCCTTTCTCGGGTCGTTACCTGTCAGATTCCCTGATCGTTAATTAGGTCAAGCAAACTATTTTTTGTGAGTATTTCAAAATTAAAGTATTAAACACCTAAATCATACATCTTTAATAACTGCCCAGAAGCTCTAACAAATATGCCTTTCTTCAATCATTAACGCTAACGTTAAGCCAAAGCACGTAAAGCCGTTGGTCCTGCGCCTGATCTCTCTCCTGTTATGTCGGATTGCCGTTTCACTGGACTATGAGAGTGAAGGCATAGCGAGTGCACTTGTGTATTGCGCATACACCTGTGCACTATAATATCTTCTGCTTACCTGGCTGATTTCTGTTGAGTTTTCCCGCCGTGGCCGACAATTGGTTAGGAGGGATTATTAACGCTAACGTTAGGTATGAACATGATATATCCTAGGGAAGGACTTATCGTGATAACGTGATATCGGATATCCGACATATTGGGTCAAGGCTAGGTGAGCATGCAAATGCGCAAAATGCATAAAAACGATGAAGGTTGAGGAAGCGAAAGAAGTGTGCAAGTATCGAACAAAGTAGAACCATAGTATCTGCCTACGTCTATGAGATAGAGGCGTTATGGTATGTGTGTAGATTTATCGATTGGACATGTCTTTCCCATGCATTTTTTTCTGTTTTCTAAGATTGGAGAAAGGCATTTTGGTTACGGCCCCAGAATTCGAATTTGTGTCTGGTATGGTGATAGGACTAATGACTAAGGCTTAACCCCTTCAGTAGAGGAGGCCCGTGCTCAGCAGTGGGCAGTATATAATACAGGGCTGGTAAAAAAATAAAATGGTGATAAGACAGTCATGCGACAGAAAGGAAAATGCGTTTATATTGGGTCTCTACCTATCCCTTTGGAGTTAAAATTGTATATCCGGAGTTATAAGTATTATGCAGTATGTATTAATACTTTAGGTGAGTATTCACACTAATATTTAGCAAATGAAATTTGATATGACATAGGCAAAAGTTTCACAATGAGCTTCTATGATTGATAATGGAAATGTGATACCATTGAAGTAGATAATTTTGAAATGAAACAATACACTTCACTTGTTATTTATATATACTTCAGAACATGATACAGCTAAAATATCCGTTGTGTAAATATTTGTTTTAAAGTGCTTCCAGTTAAAAGCGTGTTTACCGTATTTTTGGAAGCCATCTTTTCGAAATTTATAAAACATAATAAAAATAAATATTTCTACAATATAAAAGAAAGAAAAGTAATTTATTAGTCACGGACAGACATGCATGGGTCAAACAAGCACAAAAAAAATTAAATAAAAGAATAACATCACAAAAATCTTGAGAGGTGTCAAGGGACACCCGGATGGAACGAAGTTTTTTTCGATTAATTAGTGAAGATATTGTAATAAAAAAATTGTTTCTTTCAAGTTACAATAACAACAGCATATTTCATTAAAACGTTACCACATCAATGAAAACATTTACTTCTACCTACACAATAGATATGTCATCGAATCACGATCATCACCTAAGCAAGCATTGACATTAAAAATTAACATACAACTAACGAAAAAAAAAACTACTCTAAAAAGCATTTAAATTGTCTTTTTTTATTTAAATTTCGAATGTCACTTTTACGGCCAGTTCTTTATTGTTACTGGCTGGTTTCACAGGGCAAGTATAAAAGTGTCTTTACAACTTTTCGTGAGAATTTTTTCCGTCTAGCTCCCTTTCACAACGCGCGATAAGGAACTTCGTTCAAACAAGTACAAAACTCACGAGTACTTACTACTAAGAAAAAAAAATAAAAAACAAAAAGGACAAAGAATCTGCCATGAATATAAAACGGATTTATGCTACTGCATGTCAAGGCCGTGACAGGTAGGTGAGCACTCAGCATGATGCTGTGCCGTGGCGCATACCGCGGCACACCGCTGGTTTTCAGTGCTCACCTTTGGTAGTTTTAACTGGGTTATATGTGGATAAGGTAACGTTAATTGCATATAAATGGCACTAATTGTCGATCCGGCACTTCCTTCTAAAGAAGGTATTGGTACATCATTTTAATTTGCAACCAATACTATCAGATAGGCAATTTAATAATGAATATTCTAGTAGATCAAAAAAAATTAAACGAATGCTCAAGGTCATTTTCTCGGAGGAGGCCTAAACAGGAATTATTTAGTAATTATAAGTAATCAAAATAGGTTTACCCCATTCGTTATTAAAGTTTATTTATGAACTTAGTTTTTTATTTTATTTTTACCATACTATACATACCAGCCCTGTATTAATACTGCCCACTGCTGAGCACGGGCCTCCTCTACAGCTGAGAAAGTTTAGGCCTTAGTCCGCCACGCTGGTCTAGTGCGGGTTGGCAGACTTCCAGACCTTCGAAATCCTTATCGAGTACTTCTTAGGTATGCAGGTTTCCTCACGAAGTTGTGAAGAAGCAATTAAGCAGGCATAATTGTGCCGACCGACCAGGGATGTTTATCTCTTGCCGGTTGACATAACTTTTTGGGCTTCACTACATTTAACATCAGATGCAGTGAAGCCACTTTGTCGAGCCTACGATAAAAAAAAAAAAAGAAAACGAAGTTATTCCTTCACCGCTATAGCAAACGACAATTTACAAAGAAAATACACACATAACTTTTTTTAGAAAGTCAGAGGTGCGTGCCCTTGGGTCATGAACCTACAGACACTCTTCTCGACAGTTCGATAGAATCCCAATTAGGCTATCACCGCTACTTTTAAATATTTATTGGAAAACAAATTTTATACTTCGCATAAAAGGGAATTCCTAATATTTAGACAAAAAAATGTTTACTTGTGTTTAGTTATGTCAGTACATTAGTTCAGAAGGCAAATTGTTATTTCTTCTTATTCATTATACACGTGAATAAAGTTCCAGCGTACTACCGTCAGAGCTCTGCAGCAACAGTATCTAATATCTATGTAACCTGCAAGCACGTTTCATAGGAATAACGCGTCAGAAAATTGCTTTACATAATGTTTGTCCCTGCGCACTACAGTACGGACGAGGTTGCACTGATGACGGCAGTAACATTAAACTTTTTTTCTAAGTTATTGAATAATTGGCTTACCAGACATTCTTTATACCCCTTTGTTTGGCTTTGTCTATATACGGCTAAACGTTTAAAATTTCAGCACTATTGAGATTGTATATACTTAAGCCGTCCTAATATTGTTGAACATTTTTTTTATTCACAGGATGTACTATATTCCTACATACATATTAAATGACATCATAGTTAACTAATTTATAACCATACCTACGGAGTGTTTTTTAAGTAATCAATAAATAACTAAGAAGAAAGGTTATTTGTATTCATCTTGGAACAAAATCCTCCACAATTTAGTTTTTTTGTTTTGATTAACATTGAACTGAAAGCATGTTTTTTTAAGCGTGATCTATCTAGCCCTCATGTACTAACTATGACATGGAAACTCGTAAATTAAAAAAAAATAAAGTTAAAAGCAAACAACGAATTATAAAGTTATTATACTTTTTAGGAACCCAACATAGTAACTAAGTGAAAGCAATATTTTATTTATGCAAATACTTATTATTTGACGTCTGTTTTTTTTTATTGAAGTGAATGACGAGGTGATGGTAAGCGATACGACCACCCATAAACAGTGCATGCACACTGTTGCTTGACGCTAGAAAAAGACATTGTTGTACCCACCCAGACGGACTCTTACATATGAGAGATCTATAACCAGTAACAATATTTACTGACAATTTGTTGTAATAAAATAAAACTCAATAATAAACGATGATAATTATATTATCATAAAACATACAATCTTGATACCTGTCAATTATACCTATATAATTATAAAGTTAATAATTTACCTACGGTAATAATAATCAGAGGCATAAGCCCACGGCAAAGATGAGCCGTAAGAGCCCGCATAGACCAAAGGCGCTGATGCCTGGTTTACCACTGGGAACTCTTGGACACTGTAACCTGATCCGTAAGAGTATGCTGATAGGGATGTGAGTGGATTCCATGATGCGGGCACTGTTGCTACTGCAGGTACTGCAGCCACAGCGGGTAATGCGGGTACCGGTAAAGCGGGAGCAGCGGGTATGGTAGCAGCTACCGGCGCAGTTAAGGCCGCAGTGTACCCCGAGGGGTAGTACGGAGAGCTGATGTAGTAAGGATCTGCTGTTATGCATGAGAATAGTGCAAGCACCACGATCTGTAATGAAATATTATTGTAAGACATGGTTTGTTTTTTGAGGATAATTGTATTGCGTTGTTTCCGGGTGGCGATTCTCAACGGTACAATTTGAAATGTATTTCATCGTACAGTTTTCTTGTAGAATCATCGTTTGATAGACCTATACGATACATAGTATATTTAAGGAATGAGCTTACTGCTACCCAACTTAATACGCCTTCAACGCATCAATGATACGTGTTAACATTGAGAATCATTAATGATGGCGGTTATTGCTTATCGTTAGGTGAATCACATTACTCATTTGCGCTAAAAAATATGACACTTGTCACATTACTGTAATTACCAAATATTATGTATAAAAATGTATTGAATTTGTACTTACTCCAATTGCTTTGGTCATTTTGACGAAATGAGTAACACTTCGTTAGTTTAAGAATTCCGAATTTGCACTGATTGTCGATAAATGTGTTCGAGTTTATATATTTACTCCATTTTGGACAGACACATAGAAGCAAATGAATATTTGTATAGAAAAACCAAGTCTTTCAAAAGTATTGTCAAGGCCTTACCGAATGGTAAACGAAAACAAAAGAATGTATAATTAGTAGAGATAAATATAGAGGCTTATACACAAGTACTAAGATCTTATTAGACGATTTATCATATTTTATAATTGTTTGTTGATTGAATATACAATTTATTATTGAATTATCAAAAAAATTATATAATATTAATATCGGAACGGACAACGTCGGTGGTTTTATGCCCTCTTTGCGTAACACGTGGGCCTTTTGTGAGTAATTCGAGCAACAAAACATAGATTGCCCTGTACAATTTAATTACGCGTCTAGTTTTAAAAAACAATATCACAGTAGCGAGTTCAGGACCTCAGTCCATGTAACTTCATCATACCATTAATACAATCAAATACAATGTGCATTTCACAATGATTACTCTATTGTCGTTGAAAGTAAATGAAATGAAATCATTTATTCGAATCTATAAAATGTTAAACATTGCTTAGATTCAGTCAATTCGTATTCTACCACCAATTCGGAAAGCTGTTTCCACCAGAGAAGAACGGGTAAGAAACTCTATGGTTTCTCTCTTCAAATTCAGTTCAAATGTATGAATTAGGTACGGTGTATAGAGACTATCCCGCCCTCACACCCGCCACTACAACTCCTGTAAGCCAGGATCGGTAATGGCACGCATTTTATGACACCAAGCGGTGAAGCTCGGCGAGTCTCAGGGAACACTAGTCTGTCTTAATCCCGCAACGAAATTAATCAAATAGAAAGATAGGGAGGAGTTGGAAATATCAGGTACGGTGTATAGTACAAATATATATAATATAATGATTTTTATTTTTTTGAAGCAGTTCATATAGTTTACTTGCATAATAATAAATTATATATCAATTCTCATCCGAGTATACAACCCTCTTAGAAATCACGAAATAATTTGATGATCTATATTTGTCCAATAAAGGTATTATTAAATATTAGTTCTGAGACATAATAAATGGGCAGACCTGTTCACACAAACAGCACTCGTTCACGAATATGACGCATGTGCCAGCCATCGCCCAAAACTAGGAATTATGAACAGCAACATTGTATATAGCTTGCAATTAACAAATGAATACTCTCTGCAAATTATGATGGTTTCTAGACCTCACTCGAGGCGTAGCCTAGGTTTTGACGCAAAATAATTAACAAATCTCCCATTATGAAGACAATATTTAATTAGCTCGATCTCCGACAAATACATCTTTAGATCTTTATAGTCTAATGATAATTTGCTGTTCATTTGGATATGGTGGGTGGGTACCACCGCAATGTCTATTTCTACCGCCAAGCAGCAGTGTGCATGCACTGTTGTATTTCAGTTTAAAGGACATTGTAGCCACTATAACTACAGGACATAATGAGACTTATCATCTGATGTCTCAGGATGACGAGAGCATCAATAGGAATGCCACACAATACTTTATAACTCAAGGTGCTGGATGGTGTTGCTACTGTTTATGGGTGGTCGTATCGCTTACCATCAGGTGAATGGCATGCTCGTCTCGTCATTAGATGCAATAAAAAAAAGTATGGTCTAATATATTATTACCAAAAAAAATCTTATTATTGTCTAGAAAAGGTCTTGATTTATTAATTTATAGATGTTGTGTAAATTAGTAATTTAAAAAATCGTAAAGAAATTTGTATACTTAATATTTCTTGATGATTTAGACCTTGTATTAACATAAAACGGTACAAAGATATATTTTCTTGAAACAACGCCTTACTTGTATTTGACCTTGTGGATGTTAAAAAGTCATTCAAAAAATAGAGCTATCTACATGACGAATGGACATTATGGATGTATCTTCATGCCATAGCAAGTTATAGATGCAAAAGTAACATAAAGACGATTAACAAATTAATAGTATCAAATAAATGCGCCACAACGAGAAATGTACATATTAACAATCTTACAACTGGACTTTTGGCGGTAGTTGCGTCAAATGTTAACGATTATGAAGTCCTATCGATGTAATTCTATAGCATAATGTCCTGTTATAATCTCTCTGGCCAACTGTATTGCGTCACGTGTAACCCGACTTTTGAATCTAAAATCGAATTCTTCAGCCACATCTGGCCTCATCTAAAATACATTAACAGTCGCTGTCAACCGAAACGAAGTGGAGGACATCATCATCAGTTAGTGGTAGATTTGTATCCACGAGGATAGCGACCACTGTATATAAGGTGTAAATCTCGGCTTAGGGGCTCACGTAGGTGTGTCATGTGCCGGGATCAGTCTGTGTAGTATCACACAGACCGGCATAATTATTTTGACAGACGAGAGTGTATTATCTGGTCAAATAACACTCTATTTGGACCCGACACCCCTTACCATTGGGTGCAGAGGAGTCAATTTGGCGAACCCGTATAGAAAAATCGGCTGAAATGAACTTTCAAAATTTTGTTCGAAAGAATAGCGAACGCATCGCTATGGCTTTACTTAAGCCTCATTAAAATGGAGCAATTTTATTGCCACGCCCGCGCGATTCTTGAAAGGATATAAAAAAGTTGCCCCGTTTCAACATTTGCAATGGCGATGCAATTCTCACTCGCTTTGATAGGCAACACTCGCTTGGCGTAAACAAGGGTCGTATACTAGTCTTTTGATAGATAAACAATACGCCTGCATTATAGTAATAATAATAATAATAATAAAGCCTTTATTTCCGAACTGTTTTGTACAATTGTGAACAATATACGAGCACTTTGGTTACAGTATGTCTCTCCGTTCGGTGTGCCTTACGACATAGGCCTCCTCCAACGCCTTCCATTGCTTTCTATCTGCCGCCACTCTTATCCAATGGGGACCTAAGGTCATTTTTAACTCGTCTTCCCATCTTCTCACTTTGCGACCTCGACTCCTGAAGCTATCCCTTGGGTACCAGACTGTCACCTGTTTGCTCCATTTTTCTATTTTACAGCGGAGAATGTGTCCAGTCCATCTCCATTTGAGTTGATCGATACGTGATAACATGTCTGTTAGTTCAGTTTTACGCCTGATGTCTATACTCCTTACTTTGTCCTTTAATTTTAATCCCAACATGCTCCTTTCCATGGCTCTTTGGCATCTGGCAAGTTTGTTCCTATGATGTTTTGTCAAAGTCCAGGTTTCGCAGCCATATGTAATGCAGGGGAGAATGCAGGTATCAAAAGTCTTCTTTATCTTAATGCCTAGATCTTTGTTTTTCATGATTTCTTTCAAGGCCCAATATTTTTTCCATCCAATAGCAATCCTTTTGTCAATTTCCTTGGACATTTGGTCCCTCGGCGATATTATTTGGCCCAAATATACATATTCCGTTACATATTCAAGCTTCTGTGCATCGATGGTTATGTCTACAACTACTGAGTTTGTCATCATTTTTGTCTTGCTCGAATTCATCTCTAGGCCTACTTCTCTGCTTCTGTCTACAAGGGTCTGTATCATGGACTCTAGTGCTTTGGGGTTCTCTTCCAGTATAACTAGGTCATCGGCGAACCTTAGATGATTCAGTCGCGATCCGTTTATGTTTAATCCTAGATGATCCCATTCCAGTTTTCTAAACATTTGCTCCAGCACTGCTGAGAACATCTTTGGTGAGAGTGGGTCACCTTGCCTAACACCCCTACTAATTGTAGTTTATAGTAGTACCTATGCAATAATCGTCTGACGACTATTGTTAACAACAATTGCTACGTCTAAATACGACTTAACGTTAACTTATCTCGTGACTACTGCTGCTAGCAGTTTCTCGGAAGCGTTGGGGTAAGAGATATAAGTTAATTTAGTTAAGTTGAGCGCTTTGCTTTGGAACACCAATACGCTAAAAAAAATATATTTTGAACTCAATAATCTCGTGAAATAGTGGTAACAAAATCAAAGTATCCCGTTAACCACATACTCTTAACAAATAACGAAACAAGAACCAAGCTTTTATTTAGATACATATCTCAAAACTGAAGAGTTGCGGTTTTAAATAATATTATACCTGTAATAAGATATTTTTGCGTAGGCACCGCAAACTTGGTAAGTCAATAAGAGGTACTAATTTTAGTTAATATTATATTAATAAAAATACGTACCTAATGGGCTGTGACCTAATGTAATAAATATTACATAAATATACATATACACTCACGCCTTTATATCCCCGAAGGGGTAGGCAGAGGCGCAACTAGTGCACCCACTTTTCGCCATTATTCCGTCCCATGATGTCATAGGGGGCGAGCCTATCGCCATATCGGGCTCAAATTCCAGACTCCGAGCTGATACTGAATAGAAAAACTCAATATCACTTTGCCCGACCCGGGAATCGAACCCGAGACCTCAGCATTGCAGTCGTACCATAATACACCTACGCCACCGAGGCATTAATAAATATTAATATGGAAAAATACATTTTGGAAAGCATACCTACACTTTAAAAACTAATCCAATATTGGTTATGTTTATAACATTAACACCTGCAGCGGCTCCGGGCGCTGACCTAGACAAACTGCATTCACTAACTAGTTTATGTCACGTCTCCTGTCTAATTAATCTGTTTTATCTCGTATTTCATGTACTAATTAACTTTAGTGTTATAACTACTTTGGTAATTGTACTATTCTCTTTGATATAGTTATGTAACAGACGTTCAAGGAAGTTAACCGAATTGTTTACTCTGGAAACGAATTTTTAATGATGCCATTATTATTATTAAAGTTTATCATAAAGTCATGTGAAATGCGTGTACTGTGTAAATCTCCAACTTTTTATTGTCTGAAATTGAACTTGTATCGTAAAAGCTTATTGCGGATATGACAATTTATGCGCGTCACTGCTCTTTTCCGCCCGTTGCCGGCCTTTTTTAACCGACTTCAAAAAGGAGGTTCTGTATTCGATCCGTATGTATGTTTGTAGGTATGTATGTATGTAAAGGACAATGGCGAAATCGTATTTATAAAAAAATTGTGCGTTTAGAAATTCCATACTTGGTAAGCTCAATATAATTATTTTGTATGATTTTTCAGCATACCAATTATAGTTGTATAAGTCTGTATAAGTTGCATAAATTAAAAAGAAACTTAATTGACTTTTTTTGTTTATGTGTATGTATGGGCCCCTCTTATACAATGCATACCTCTATGATATCTATACATGTTTTACGCATTCTTCGTATTTGTTGTATGCTGACGATAAAAAAATCTATATCAAAATTAATAATATACACGACTGTCACAATTTGCAATTTGACTTAAACAATTTATTAAATTATTATGAACGTAATCGAATAAATATAAACGTAAACAAATGCCAGACCATAACTTTCTCACGTAAACAGAAGCCGATAGTTTTTGCATATAACTTTAATGGACTCAATATAGAAAGGGTAGATGTGGTTAGAGACTTAGGCATTCTACTTGATAAAAAACTTTCCTTCAACTCTCATATTGACCACATTGTTAACAAAACATATAGGAATTTGGGTTTCCTGATCCGAACTTGTCAACCATTCAATAATCTGGCATGTTTAAAGCTTGTGTACTACTCTTACGTCCGAAGTATTCTGGAATATGGAAGTATATTATGGTCTCCCCAATATAAAGTTTACACAGATAAATTAGAAAATATACAAAAAAAATTCGTAAAATTTTTAGACTTCAAATTTAAAAATAAACATGCAACATACAACGATAGTTGTATCGATTATAAATTATTACCATTAAAAGACCGCAGAACAATGTTGGAACAAATGGTACTTTATGACATTATTAACGGTCACATCGACAGCTCATTTTTAGTGGCACAAATTAAATTTTCTACACCTACTTCCCGCACTAGACACACGAAATTATTTTCCACGTCCTTCACTCATACCAAATTTGCACATAACTCCCCCATTAACCGGATATGTTATTCATATAATGCAATTTTTTCAGACCTTGATCACGATATTGATCCGTTCAACAATAGTAAACTTACATATAAAAAACGAATAATCAATAAACTTCTTGATTCACTTAAAGGTAACTACTTATAATTATTATACTGAAAACTCAACATACACAAATGCATAAAATATATTACAAACATATTATTATGACAATAGAATAAATATCACATAAACTTACTTACTTACTAAAATAACATAAACATTATAGCAGCTCTCTCTTTCACACACGCACACGCACACATACACACACACACACACACACACACACACACACACACACACACAACACATACACACACATATATATATATATAGACTGACAGATACATTGCACATACACACAAATTGAAATATTGCAACTTTTATATACATTTTTTTCTCTTCTCTTGTGTTGGAACTTACCTCATTATGTGAATCTATTTAATGTATTTTGTCCCTCCGACAATTTACTATGTATTAATATCTTAGTGAAACCTATAATTGGCTCATGTTAAGTTAAGTTAGCCCATAATTTAGTTATAGAAAAGCTGTTGGTTTTGTGAATAATAAATAAATAAAAAAATAAAATAAATAAATAAATGTGTCGCGGCCATTTTTTTTTTTATGAATGGCTTATTGCATAGGATTTTGAGGTGGTGCGTATTTACGCAACCAGGTATTTACTTGCAAGTACGCCGACCAGGTGCCGACCTGAAATACTTGCAAGACTTGAAACTATTTTACGCCGCGCTACGTCCGCGCTCAGGTGTCATCGTCGGCAAATGCAGTTATGGTTCTTATTTCAACTAGCTAGTGAACAATTTTCTGTGCAAGTATTGAAGTGTTAAAAGTATTATATTTGTTAACGCGATTGTGCTCCTTATTCGTGCCAAAACATGGGTCAATATCCAACGCAGTAAAAAAATACTTGAAAGTATTTTGATTTTAGACTATCCAAGTGCTATAAGTACTTTATTTACAAATGCAATTGTACTCTTTATGTGTATTGAAACACGGATCAATTTCCTATACAGAAATAAAATACTTAGTATTTATAGAATCGAAGTATTCGAAGTTTTTATTTGTGAACGCGATTGTGTTCCTTATTTGTATGATTGCATGGATTAATTTCCTATGTGTGTTTTAATTCATTATTTTGGTGATACTTAGTGTATTATTGGATAATTATGGTGGTATATTAGACAAATTACCAAATATTTTATGAGATCTACTATTCATATTACTTATTATGTTAAATTAAATTCATAAAATATGTCAACTAAATCATAACCTCAAAATTTTTAAAGTGAAAAATCTTTAGTTTTAGACTTTTTTCACTAATAATCTTAATACAAAATTGTTCAAGCATTGCTGCTGAATTGTTATATATTTTTTTTACTTCTAAACGCTTCACATTTACATCAACTAAAGTCATGTATGGAGACCTGCCATTGTCCTTTGTATGGCCGCGTGTTTCTCAAGAACTACTGATTCGATTTGGATGTGGTTTTCGATATTGAAATGTATATATTTTAGGGAAGGTTTTAGTATATAATTTATGAAGATCTGATGAAGATCTTCGGAGATACACAATGGAACTCTTTAATAACTAGCAGCAGATGGCTCGCGAATGCTGCAATCGTATATCTATGATGTATTGTTTTCACCATTCTATAATTAAGTAACAAAAATGCAATAAATAAAAACTTTTTAATAAAAAATAAACCGACTTCAAAACCACTACAAACCAAAAAATAATTAAAATTTGTATCCGCTTAGTATATACCTATATTTGGAGTCGGTGCCTAATTTAAATAGAACAATGTTTTCGTATATTTATTTGTGTATTTCCTTAGCTTAGCTGGCAATTTAAAATAATATAAATTAGGCATCGACTCCAAATATACGTATATACTAAGCGAATACAAATTTTAATTATTTTTTTATTTGTAGTGGTTTTGATGTCAGTTTATTTTTGTTGTATGGTAGACGTTTCAGAAATATTCATAATATTGTTTGATAATACTCTAATATTGCATTGCAATATACATGGTCATCATCAGCCACATGGCGTCCACAGCTGAACACATGCCTTCCTTAAGGAACATACATAAACATTACAATATACGTATTTGTTAAGCTGTGATTCCGCAGGACGCGGCAGACGGCAGTCGGCAACGGTAGACGGCATGTGCCGCGACGGCCGACTGCACTACTGTGCACTATTAAATTTTATAAGACCGATTCCGCACACGACGGCAAATGACGCGCCGTCTGCCGTTGCCGTCTACCGTCTGCCGCATTTTGCGGAATCACAGCTTAAATATTTTATGATCTTAGTTAAGTATTTTGTAAAAGTGACATAGAAATAACATTAACATTATACTAAATCCATTGATTACTAGTTAATTCCTTGTAAGACTGATAAAAGAATAAAAAACATTACATAGAATAAAATACATTTAATCCGTTAAATCATTGCCATCATAATTGTTCAGTATTCACTTCTTTTTCCAGTACAGAGAAGAAGGGCTCAAGTAGCTGCCGTAGGTAAGGGGAGAGTATGCCTTGTAGCCGGATAGGCCGTTGTAGTAGCTGGGGTACACGGAGTAGCCAGGGTACGAAGAGTAGGTAGGAGCAGAGTAGGTAAGTGGCGCGCTGTAGGAAGACACCACTGGGCTGACAGCAGCTACCGATGAGTAGGAGACTGGAGAGTACGAGTAGGTGGAGGGGTAGCCGTAGCCGTAACCGTAGCTGGACGGCAAGTAAGATCCGGAGTAGGCGGGAACCACAGGAGCGGAGTATGAGTAGGCCAGTGGGGCATGACCGACGCTTGGCTTAGCGACGGCTACAGCTAGCACGGCGGCGAGGGCAACTGCAAACTAAAAAATAAAAGTACATTTTAAAAACAATCCACATTTGTAATAATTTTGTAAGCAGTACTGAGCTTCCTCTACAGATGAACTGCTCGATTGAGCCAGTATGACCATCTACAGAAAATCCATGTTTGCTGATGTATTATTTTGCGGTCAGTCAATTTGCAGAAAACCTAATATAATATTTTTTTCCTAGCTTCCGTTCTTTATAAAGCGGCAATGAAGTCATAATTCATTGACATGAATATCATTCCTGTAGCACTGTGAGGTTGCATGGCACTGTGGCAGATTAGAAGTAATCGCTTAATATCCATAAAACTGTACAGGGACCTGCCGTCCATAAAATTAAGAAAAATAAAATAGCTGCAATGGTCACATAGTCTTTTAGTTCATTTAAGCAACAGGATCGACCGGTACTAAAATTGCATGAATTGGCCTTTTTCTTGCGGATTGTACATATTTTTTGAAATCTGTGAATGCAAATCATAATGTCTACAAAAATTATGGACAGTCTTCAGAAAGTTTTCGTGTGCCCTTGCGGTCCTGTCGCTTATGCAGCTTGCAAAACTTCATAATCGACTGTGATAATGAAAAAAAAATGAAAAGGATATTGAAAATTAAAAATAAAACACATTCTCACCTACTCGGATCGATATTCCGATTTTATAATATTGCTTACCTTGTACATCTTAGTAGTTATCAGTTATTCCGTTGAGGACTGAATGATGAGAAGCTTGTCATCGCCTGCAAATTTATACACGTATCGTAAAACCGGACTCAGTCCTAAAGTAGATTTATATTGTGAATAAATTAATCTTTCTGTAGTAGACATTAAGACTCGATTTATTATGTAGCACCAGTAGGTGAGAAATGAAATAAAAATCAATTTTGTCATCGTGTGACTTCATCCAAGGCTAATTTTGCAAAACGAGTCCAATTTACAAGTATTTCAGAGTAAAATTAAAGCATTGAGGAAGTGGATTTATCAATATGACAAATCGCAAAGTTTAACAAGATATATACATAAATAACACAAACACGTAGGTAATACATCATTTATATATAGATAATAATAATGAACATGCATATGTATCACTCAACTGCAGTTCTACTAATCTTTGTGTTCCATAAATCAAGCACTACATTACATAGAGTTATTGAATACCCATCGATGTATATCATCTCCATATTGTATATTGTTACCAGACGTATCGACTCGTCGTTCCTGTGGGTACTACCAGTTAGGTCGAGAGGGTGGCGTAGGTTCTAGGCATGCCTGCGCTACCTAAATCGCGTCACAGGCGATTCAGCGTCCAATTGTGGAGAGGACACTTCATCCACCATAGTTTCTAAGCTTGGTAGAAACCAACACTGTTGGTCTCTACAGCCAACAAAGAAAGTGTCTCAGGACAACCTCCAACAGTTGACGCTGTTTAAATCATCTATAATAGATGTATTAGGCAAATGATGATTATATGTTATGCTTTTTCTGATAGTTGTCGGGATAAGGTTTTGATGTGACATAAAAAAAATGATAGTTATATTAATGTTCTCAATTTTGATTATTTTTGTTTGCTTCAATATGTGAGAGAAATGTGTGCTTTCTGATCTAATTAAATTAAACTGCTGATGTCGCAGATACACACACGTGTAGTTTGGTATCGTAATAGGTATAATTAAGCATGGTTTAAATTTAAAAATAAATTATTGGTGTAATTTTGGTAAAAAAGTGGGATGCCCTTTTAGCTGATCCTACGAATCCTACTAATATTATAAAGGCGAAAGTTTGTAAGAATGTATGGATGTATTGATGTTTGTTCCTCTTTCACGCAAAAACTACTACGTGTGATCCTATAAGGGTTTCTTTTGAGGTAAGGATCCTTAAGAATAGTAAATCATTAAGTCCTAATTGAAAAAAAATCGGTGCGTGTACTTATGTAGTACGCGCGTGTGAAGTTATACTTTTTTGGCATCATTAAACAATAGTTTTTAATTGCATACAAATAATTAATTACATTAAAATGATAAAAGGACTAGAAAAGGATAGTCAACACAGTTAACAAAGGTCAGTTTAAATTTTGAAAATTAAATATATACCTACATATAAAATTATTAAAAATAACATTTAGAGAACAATAAATATATATGACATGATTTGTACATTATAAGATTCTTAATTTTAAATATTTATTATTAAAGTACTAATAAATTCAAAAACTGAATTTAAATTTATTCATTTTTTTAATATTTATCATTTTCTTAATTTAAATATTTACTTTTCATTTTTATCAAAAAGTTTTCATTAAACTGCTTCAACCTTTTTCGTTACAGTGATGCGCGTGCATCCTAAAATTTCACTGTCATATTTTTTTATAACACGCTTAAAGAAGTATAACTTCAAAAAAAGGACATAGAATATTGTGCAGGAAATAGAGTCGAGATTCATTTGTTTATTAGCGAAAGTTCAAACGATGCAGCAGCTTGAGCTATATATCGCACGACTCTGGCGTAGTATTTATCTATAGGTAGAGTACTAATATTATAAAGAGGAAAAGTTTTTGAGTTTGTAGGGGTAAACTCTAGAACTACGGAACCGATTTTGAAAATTGTTTCACAAATAGAAAGCTACTTTATTCCTGAGTGCTACAGGCTCCTTTATGTCGGAAAATGTTAATCCCGGAAAAATTTTTTACGCAATCGGAGACGCGGGCACAAGCCAGTATACATTAATTTGCGGCTAATTGCATCCCAATGTCGTGTTTAAATGCCGTCACGTCCAAATCATATATTATTAAAAGTAGTTGCTTTTTGACTCGAGAAAATGCCACTAAATACCTACCGTTACGTTACGTTATTATTCTGTAGCGCATTAAGCTGCCATTTCTCACTGAGACAAGCGGCACACAATCTATTAACCAGAAATAATAATGTGGAGTGGGCAGCTTAAAGGTGCTTTAGTAAAAAACTAAGGTATATTATAGCAATACTAAACAAAAATTTTATATGCTGCTAGTCTAGTGGATATCCTACTTAATATTATAAAGGCGAAAGTTTGTAAGAATGTATGGATGTTTGTTCCTCTTTCACGTAAAAACTACTGAACGGATTTCGATGAAACTTGTCACACGGGTACATCATGTCCTGGATTAACACATAGGCTACTTTTTATCCCGGGAAAATATAAAGCGGGACTTTTATCTCGGAAAAACTTTTTAACGCGGGTGGAGCCGCGGGCAAAAGCTACCTATAATCACCTAAGTACCTATTATTTAAAACATCACTTTGCTTATTACTGATACAGCAATTCACCAACCTAGTGAATAGTCTCAGTTAGATCATTTTTAGAGAGGTTTTAATTATAAACAATGTTCAATAATATAGGCAGATGATATATTTTTTTAATCTTATTAAAAATTATAAAACTCAAAAATAAACTACCATTACGATATGCGCAAGATAAGTTATTTAAGTAGTAGAAAATTATAACAGTTTTGCGTAGCGTTCGTTAATAATTTCTCTACAATTACTTATTATATTATGTTAAATACTTGGTGATAAATATTAAATGAGTAAGATATTTATTATAATTGAATTTGGTCTAAATACACGTATGTTTTTGTTTTTTATACAATATTTCGAACTTTGTATTTATTCCTTCACTAGCTGGTCCGGTGAACTTCGTATCGCTTCTGAATCAATGACTGTTATGTTAACTAATTAGAGTTTTTTATTACTATTAAATGAATTATTTAAATGAACGCAGCTCAATAAATGTACAAGAATCAAAACTAAAAAGCCATATAAATTCATATACCTACAGCGACTGCCTCCGTGGCGTAGTTGTATTACAGTACGACTGCAAAGCTGAGGTCTCGGGTTCGATCCCCGGGTCGGGCAAAGTGATATTGAGTTTTTCCATTCAGTATCAGCTCGGAGTCTGGAATTTGTGCCCGATATGGCGATAGGCTCGCCCCCTATCACATCATGGGACGGAATAATGGCGAAAAGTGGGTGCACAAGTTGCACCTCTGCCTACCCCTTCGGGGATAACAGGCGTGAGTGTATATGTATATATGTAATACCTACAGCGACAGAGAGAAAAAGAGATTATTGAGCACGACATGCCACGATAATGATATACCTCTTTCAACTCTTCCGCATTCATACTTTTCATCATATTTTTTAGCTAGTTATGGGTATTCCCTCTATCCGTACTATTCACATTAGCTCGATAAATATCTCTTGTAACTCGTCATTGAACCATCCTCTCCACGTGCCCAAATTATCTCAGCATACTTCTTTTCATTTTCAGAGTTTCTTCTGCCAAATCAGCATTCACTTCCATACATAAGCAAAAGGAAAAGGGAAGAAGAAGAGGAAGGGAAGAAGGAGCATATATAAGGAAAAGGGAACAGAATCTCTATTCGCAATACTGTTGTATTACAGTACGACTGTAGTGCTGAGGTCTCGGGTTCGGTCTCTGGGTCGGGCAAAGTGATAATATTGTTTTTTCTATTCAGTATAAGCCTGGAGTCTGGAATTTGTGCCTGATATGGCAATAGGCTCGCCCCCTATCACATCATAGGATGGAATACGCACGGCGAAAAGTGGGTGCACTAGTTACGCCTCTGCCTACTCCTTCGGGGATAAAAGGCGCGAGTGTGTGTGTGTGTACATTCTGTTAATTTAAACGAAGTGATTAGTTAAGCATAATTTACATTGACTCATAAAAAGAACAAAATTTATAAATAACTTTAAATGCTGTGTCATTTAATAAAAACATGCGACATAAAAATTAAGTGTAGCACACTTTCAAGTGGCCAATAAAATAATTATTGTTCTTGATGAAAGGTTAGATGTGACATTTAAATTGTAGCTATAAATAAGGCACAAAAAAAAGAAACACATAGATCAAGCGAACATATACTGTATTGGTAACATGAAATAAATATAACTTTACAATTTTGGCATCACAATTTTATCGGAGTTTTAAACGTAGTAAGAGTATGGGGCGGCGTATGTGTAGGCAGAATAGTACGGAGAGTAGGCGCTGTAGGCAGAGTAGGCCACGGGCGCGGTGTACGCCGCAGCCACGGGAGCGGAGTACGCTGCGTACGGAGCGGAGTAGCTCACCACCAACGGCTTAGCGACGGCGAAAGCCAGGAGAGCGGCGAAAATCACCTGCGAATAATAAAAAGAAACTTAGGTACATCATTAAGATTTATACTTGTTTCCTAGTTTGATTAAACAAACATTGACAAATGATATTTTTTTAATGTATTGCTATACAGTAAGGGCCTTACTAATAATCACTGTACACGTCTGTCATAGTTATACAATTTTTTATTATCTTCCTTCCTCTGACGGTAAATGTCACTCAACAAAACAACACAAAACACTAAATAACTATCACGGACGTATACAGCGTTTATTAGTAAGGCGGTAAACATAAATAATATAAAGAGCTATATAATAAAACCCATTCGTACATAATGTATGTTCGGGTTATTAATAGGACTTTTCAGAATATTAAAGGATGTCACTTATTGATGGTTAATTATTATACACAAGTTGCCTATAAAAAATGATGATTAAAATAAATATTTAGCCGGATCACTGATTTCACTATTTTATAGCACCATAGATCAAACACTATTTCTATAATTTAATAATAGAGTGAGTACTCACAAGTTTGAACATTTTTAAGTTTGGTTGGTTCGTCGGGCTGTGACTGATGCTCCTCCACCTGGTCCCGCGAATATATAGGATTCGATGATGACCTCTATTGTGTTGGCATCAGTTCGGTGCCTGCGCACCTTGGCGAGACGTGCGCGATTGGGACCCTTACGCGACATGAATAATTTTGATTGCACACACTATTGAAATAGATAGAGGCTGATTATTCTTTGTTAACTTATACAGAAACGATATGGTTTACGTATGATGTTCTTTGAAGAGTCAATGGTTGAGTGAATTTGTTAAAAGACGAACAAAATCTGCGTAAAAAGTGACCTATAAAGTTGAAATTGAAGGCAGTAGTTATAGTGCTGATCAAACTGTTGAACATCATACATTCAGCGCTGCTTGAAACCGAAATCGAAATATTATAAAGTACTCGCCCGCGTGAAAAGCCTTACCCGCTACAAAAGTCCCTAAAATACAGTACGATGCCAGCGACATCTACTTAAAAAATCACATTAAAAATATTCATTATTTCCCATGGTAGCAAATTACCGGGATAAAAGTACCCTTTATTTTAATCCAGGACATGTCCTATAGCCAACTTTTGGGACCCCCATGATGGATGGCAGCGTGGCGGTTAAGCCTCACGCTGCCGTTGACGCCGAGGGCGTCCTTCGGTGCGCGGGGGCTTCTGAGCCCCCCCCCAACAACAGGAGACGGACCGTAATAGCGGTACGCGCAGGGGCGGTTGCAGATGACAACTTAGACGTGAGTTGGAGGAAGCCCGCAGCCGTCCCTTATGCGCCGAAGATGGCATCAGCGGAGTTTTGGTTGGTATGCCGTGCGGTGTACATAGGTTAGGGACTCGGCTCGGCGGTCGCCTGACGTTTTCCATCTCTCCGGGCGGCTCAACATCGGGTCGTAAGGCACGGTGAACCCAACATAACCGCTCAATCGTTCTCCTTGAACGCTGGGCGGTAGTAATAAGTCACTTTCTCCGCGTAAAAAAAAAAGGACATGACCTGCCCGTGTGACAAATTTCATCCAATTAAGTTGTTTCTGAGTGAATTCTAACAAATATACAAACATCCAAACATTTTCACAAACTTTCGTATTTATAATAATACATACATATACACACACGCCTCTTATCCCCGAAGGGGTAGGCAGAGGCGCAACTAATGCACCCACTTTTCGCCATTATTCCGCCCCATGATGTGATAGGGGGCGAGCCTGTCGCCATATCGGGCACAAATTTCAGACTCCGAGCTGATACTGAATAGAAAAACTCAATACCACTTTGCCCGACCCGGGGATCGAACCCGAGACCTCAACTTTGCAGTCGTACTGTAATACAACTACGCCACCGAGGCAGTCCAGTTATAATAATAGTAAGAGTAAAATAAGTCCGTTGCAGATGAGTTCTAGAAACTTCAACGGCTTTAATGTTAACAGTTACCTGCGCCAGCGTAGGCCTACAATTTCTGTTTAAAAAAGTAACAGCCTATATTTTGGCAGGCGTGTTGCTCGTCTATTCAAGGCGGCAAGGATCTACCGTCATGCGCGTAGAACATTCTATTCTACGTACGCGTTTGGTACTAATATTTAAATTTGTACATCCTTATGCGCCACCATTTGATCAAGGTCGCAATTATTAATAACCATGAACTTGACTTTAATTTATTTGCTCGATTGATGTTCTTAATGTTTTCTCTGAGTGCGTTTCGATATATTGTATCAAGAAAGTTTTTTTTTATAAATTAGAAGGGTATTGTTAAAAATCAATTTTGTAAAGGCTATTTTTATATTTTTGAAGCTTGTTAAAGCAGCGTCCCAGTTATAGTGTTACAAGGAAAAAATAGGCTCTTATAACTACTAAATAATTTATAAATGCAGTTTCCTCAATATTATGATTCATAATTTATGAGTAATAATAAAATGCGCGATTTATAATTCCCGAGGCTATTCACTGACCTTCGTTGCGATTATAAGAGTATCCACAGTTCTCTCCTAATTTATATCCGTAGATTCCAATTTTAACGCCTCGATGAACTCTTAGGTATAATTTTTTTTCCTTTACTTATCACGCGTCAATTATAAAAGCAAGCACTGGGATCGATTACTACTGTTCCAGCATTTCCACTTCCGTAATGCTGTTGGAGTTTAAAAGCACCAGCATTTTATTTTAAATACTAATAGAGATTTATAATAAACATACGCTATAATTTAACCAAGTAGACGTTAAATATTATTTGTTGTCACAATGATTCAATGGGTTTGTCCACACAGTTTACATTAGCATTTCAAACACATAGAACTTAACGTTAAATCACAGGCATTGTGGAACATACCATGACTAAATATAGTAGCTTTATAAAATATGTGTCATACCCACTAAAATATTATGTACGAGTGTATACGGATACGCGTAAACATAAAATATTAGTTTCTTGTTTCTTAATAGACGAGAAGAATTTGGAACACAATAGAGCATCCTTGAAGATGCCTATATAAGACATAGTACGACTGGCATGTACTTATGTTTTCAAATACATTATTTTATAGAACTAACATTTGTATGTTAATTTGTTCGGTAGGAGTAATTGACTGCCTCGGTGGCGTAGTTGTATTGCGTACGCGT
This sequence comes from Lapara coniferarum, assembly GCA_949316025.1. Lineage (NCBI taxonomy): Eukaryota > Metazoa > Arthropoda > Insecta > Lepidoptera > Sphingidae > Lapara > Lapara coniferarum. The sequence continues at coordinate 9,955,389 of OX438924.1, forward strand.
TACGAGTACGATTTGCGCGCTGAGGTCCTGGGTTCGAATCCCGGGTCGGGCCAAAAAAAAATTGTGACTGGGTTTTTCCATCTTAAAAATTACTCAGTCGCAGCTCGGAGTCAGGAAGTTGGCGGTGTGATACCCCCGTGCCTCGGAAAGCACGTAAAGCCGTTGGTCCTGCGCCTGATCTCTCTCCGGTCATGTCAGATTGCCGTCTCACCGGACTATGAGAGTGAAGGAATAGCGAGTGCACCTGTGTATTGCGCACACACTTGTGCACTATAATATCTCCTGCGTACCTGGCTGATCTGCGTTAAGATTGGCCGCCGTGGCCGAAACTGGCTAGGAGGATTTCATTTGAGGAGTAATTGCTGCAAACTTCTGAAGTAATCTCAATAAACCTATACGCATGTGCGTATATAAGGGGGGGTGTGTTGTCAGGGATTGAACCCCCCCCTAGCTTACAACTAACCACGCTACGCCTAACGTCACTGACCGCTGACATTTTGGGGATTCGGACCCCTTTTAGCTTCTAAACTTGCTCGGGGATGGGAGGGGGGAGGTATACGGTGTCATGCAAGGCAATAACCCTCGCCACTATTTTTATATATCGTACGACTCCCCCCCCCTCCCCCAGCATCTGTGAAAGCTATGGCTATGCCCGTGCCTATCCTACTAATCCTACTAATATTATAAAGGCGAAAGTTTGTAAGAATGTATGGATGTTTGGATGTATGGATGTTTGTTCCCCTTTTTCACGCAAAAACTACTGAACGGATTTCGATGAAATTTGGCACACGGGTAGATCATGTTCTAGATTAACACATAGGCTACATTTTATCCCGGGAAAACATAAAGCGGGACTTTAATCCCGGAAAAACTTTTAAACGCGGGCGGAGCCGCGGGCAGAAGCTACGTAATATAAAGCTTTAGTGGATACGCAAGCTTTCATAGAGGACTATAATAGTCGTAGTACAGTAGTAAAAAAATTCGCAAGAAAGGGTTGATTAGCCAGGAATCATAATATTATGTCATTTTTGTTAAATACCTACACCAGTGGATTATACTTTGTATTTTGATTTTATCATAATCTCCATTAGTTACATATTAAAGTCATAGCTGCCTATTATTAAGTTATTTTGATTAACACTATGTGCATTTATGCTGTGCGTTTATGTATGTATGTCGATATAATGTGTCAAAAGTCTTGTTGCGGCCAGTTTTGACAGAAAGGGCGACTCTACATAATTATGATCTACATATAATTTTTTATATCATAATGTTCTCAGATCTGATAAACAACAACATTTTACATAGCAAAATATCAAAATATCCATGAAATTTGTTCCAAGAAGTCACAAACCTTAATCTTATTAGATTAAAATCCTAGACAGGGATCATCTCTAATGTATTATAAATTCACTTTTATACGAAATTAATCTCGAAAAATACTGAAGAGACACGTAACGTGTATCTTATGAAGTTATTCACTCGGGCGACGCGTGCAGGAATGGTGACGTCATGCCATCATAACTTGAATACAATATGCTACAACCCTAACAATAAGGCCGGGTTATAAGTATTATGTTGATAGGCATTCAAGCTAGACGTTTACTTTGGAGGGTATATTTAGACAATGAAGGATGGTAATACTTCGCCGCATTAAGGCTTACAGTGAGTACAGTTTGTTTTCTGGATAAACTCTTATCATAAAAGGAGGCCGATTATATTCTTTAGGTTTTGTATATGTTTTTGGGCGGTGAATGTCATCTATACATATAATAAAGCAGTAGAACCGGTGTTTCTGTACAATTGAAGACATGTCATAAAAAGGAAAGGGGGTGACTATACAAGAGTAATGGAAAACAAATCAGCGATTTTTACAATTTCTTTCTGTACATCTATTTTTCTGTGTGTTTGTTATGCGCCTCCAAAACTACTGAACTGTTGGAAGTGAGCCAATTTAATCTTCAAACCCCTGAATAGATCTTCTTAAATTAAGAAAATTTCGATCCCATCAGCTTTTAAATAAAAAATAGCCGCCCCAAAATCTGTCTATTCGTTTGAGAGCTACGATGCTACAGACAGACATACAGACATAGACACAGATACACACCCTAAACTTATAACTCCCCACTTTTTTGACGAGGGTTAAAAATAGAGGTAATTTATTGAGTAGTTCGTCTGGCCGAATCCTTAGACACCCCACCACATGCAACCATCGATTGATGTCATCCATTGTGCTATTGTCTACAAATACTGCTATTCAAACCACCATTTTGAATGTTGTTTCATGGTTTTTAATAGTATATGTACCAACGTCCTGTATTGCGTTATGTAAAAAATATCTATAAAAACGTTATAACAAAAGAAAATCCGACTTCAAAACCACTACAAACCCAAAAATAATTTAGCATTATACAGGGTCATTTTGACATTACGTTAATAAATGAAACCACATACTTATCTCGTTGAAAATAGCGTTTCCCATTAAATTATTCTTACCAAAGATGTAAAATAAAAAAGTGCGGGTTACAAACAAAATAAGTATCAATAAAAAGTAACTTTAAATTTACACGCCCTTATGCCACAATGACTGCTCTAAGAGAATTCGTCGCAGCAGCAACATTGAAACACTTTCAGTCAGAAATACACTTACGCACACAACACATTCGCACTAAACTACAAAATTATTAAAAAATTGGAATACTACAACCGAGATTTTTGGGGCAAAAGTAATCGTTATATTCGTTGATCATTTTTGCCACAATATTAGCAGAGGCATAGACGAGTATAATAATATGGTTTTCATTTAGTAACATAATGTAGAAATGACCCTGTATACGTATATTTGGAGTTAACGCCTTATTTAAATTGAACATTGTTTTCGCATATTTGTTCGTTTATTTGCTTAGCTTAGCTAGTAATTTAAAGTAGGCCTCGACTTCAAATATGCGTACATAATGTAATTTTTTTTGTAGTGGTTTTGAAGTCGTTTTTATTTTTGTTAAAAAGTTTTTACTTATTGCTGTTTGTTATTTAATTATGGAATGGCGTGAACGATAAAGTATGGATATCCGATTGCAGCATTCGCGGGTCATCTGCTGTCAGTTGTTGAAGAGTTCCATTGTCTATATCCAGAGATCTTCATCAGATCGTAATAAATTATATACTAAAACCTTCCCTGAAAAATATACATACAGAATAACGAAAACCACATCCAAACCGGATCAGTAGTTTTTGAGAAAATTGCGGCCATACAAACTTACATACATACGTGTCGAATACAGAACCTCCTTTTTTTAACTCGTTTAAAAAGATTCAAAATTTTATGTTACACGACGTAATTATTGTTATTTTAGGATTGTAGCTTATATTGACTCGTTATACATTATTATACAACCTTTATAGTATTTAGCAGAGTTAAATGCCAACGTCCTCAATATAGTGTAGACTGCAGGAGATACTTGAGGGATATTTAATATTGTTGTTGGAATCGCTATTCTGTATAATACTCCGCTAATGCTTTCGAATTTTATTAGTTTACTAGCTTTTGCCCGCGGCTCAGCCCGCGTTAAAAGGTTCTCCCGGAATTAAAGTCCCGCTTTATATTTTCCCGGGATAAAAAATAGCCTATGTCTTAATCCAGGACACGATCTACCCGTTTGCCAAATTTCATTCAAAGCCGTTCAGTAGTTTTTAAGTGAAAGAGTAACAAACATCCATACTTACAAACTTTCGCGTTTATAATATTAGTAAGATATGCTTAGAGGATAATAATAATCCAGAAACGGATTAATACATACATCCATACATTCTTAAAAACATTCGCTTTTATAATATTAGTAGCATTCCGTTAGTTCTTCGCAAAAGACGGCGAGTGATATTATTTCGGATTAATGAAGGTCATGAGTTTTTTTGCCACTAGGGCAGAACCACGCCATGGTATACTTCGACATTGGCAGAATCATCGCGTGTGCGGGGACGCCATAAAAAAAAATAATTAAATAATCAATACTACGTGATTTTTACTCGCCTTTATTTTAAGAAGGTACTAGTTACTTTGTCATGGATGAAAACGCATATATAATCAGTCTTTGGACCAAGGTCAAGTCTACCCAGTACTCAGATCTAATACATTCTCTCATGAAAACAGAATACAACTTCCTTGAAAAAGAAATGTAAATATTTAAAAGCTCATTAAATTAACAAAGTATTAATTAGTGGCAACGATTTTATGAGGTGCTTAATTGCACATTCTTTCTATAATTAATTTATAGTTTCACCTTTAACATTATATGTAAATAAATAACATAGATATGTTTGTATCTTATTTTGTTACATTGGCGTATATAAAATACAGTGTAATTAAAAGCGTTAATGCCATATCGATACAAATGTTTAATCAGCGATCAGCATAGTCGCCCATTCTTTAATTGTGAAATGATTTACAGTAATGGGGCTAGGGATAAAAGAAGCTAAAACACTGACTAACATTAGTATCGGAAGATGTTATGGCTCGAATTGAAATATGGCATATTTTAAAATAGATACCCATTGGATATACTTTAGTACAATACGACTTACGATTTCATGAGGTTTGGCGAATAACAACACGTAAATTAAAATATCAAAGTCATTTATTAAATATTCTTTGGGTAAATAGATCAGTTCATTCACTTAAGGAAGGCAAAGGGAGCTCTGTAGGCTGCTGACACCAAGGGTGCTGAGTACGCGGCAGCTACGGGTGCACTGTAGGCAGCGTAGGCAGCGGCCACAGGAGCAGCATAGGCAGCAGCGACTGGAGCGCTATAGGCAGCAGCAACTGGAGCGCTGTAGGCAGCGTATCGCAGAGGAGCGGCATATGCTGCTGCGACTGGAGCAGTGTAGGCAGCAGCCACAGGAGCGGCTACAGCAAGGGGTGCGGCGTACGCTGCCGGGGCAATGCTGTGGATGCCTGGCTTAGCAGCGGCAACAGCCATGAGGGTAGCGAAGATTAGCTATAAAACAAAAAATAAAGAATAAATATTTTTGTAAATGTATGTAAGTAGAACAATTTTTATATGCAAACAAAATTCATAAGTTGTGATGACGTTTGTCTGAGCAGTATAGTTAAATAAAGATGACATTTCCAATAATAAATTCAAGGCTAACACACATTAGTATACAAACGTTACACCTCGGGAAAACTAACTCTTGTTTCTTATTTGTTCATATCAGAATTTCGATTAGCCTTGACTTTGGATTGGTTTTATAGAGCAAGTATGGTCGTACAACATAACGATTATATCAACAGATTATTATATCACACTTTAAGTGTATAAACAGGTTATGTTGCACAGTTCTTGATACTGAGACGAATGACACGTGTTTGCTTTAAAAGTTCTACTTTGCTACGGTGTTGATACTTGTAAATATATATTATATTTGTATTTACCAGCTTATACATGTTTGTTTGTTTTTGTTGTGAGTGAACGAGTGAATGATGTCCACCGAGGTAACCCTCCACTTTAAATACTGTGCTTGATTTGGTACGAAAGAGGATTTCGAGATAATACGAGGGTGTGCAAATTTACGTACATACGTTCACGTTGGTGCTGCTCCGAATTCTAGATAAAATCCAGTACGATACAATGTCACAATGCACCAGTATTTTTTTAAAGTGTTTCAAGGTAACCAACTTAGACTTTTCTTTAAGTAACAGTAAATAGTGATTTTTTTTATTATTTGATATCAAAAATGGTACACAAGAATGAATTTAAAAACAATAAGCGCCTAAAATTATTATTTTCCTACTTAGATATGGTATGGTTAATTTAAATTAAGTCAAGGAGTCTAGAATTAGTACCCGATGTGGCAGGCGGCTAGCCTATTATATCATGTGGCGGAATGAATGGACATGACAAAAAATGGGTGCACTAGGTGCGCCTATGCCTTCCTCTCGAGGATAAAAGGCGTGGGTGAGTGTGCGTGTGTATGGTCAATTTAGTGATTTTTTATTTATTATAGCCCGTAGAATACATTTTGTTTGTTAATACTTCAACTTTAAAACCAAAACGTATTACGTTTTTCGGATGTATTCTGCAATACAACAGTAACTTTCAATATAAAACGCAGTCGGGTAACTATATTCAATGAAACACACTTGTATTATTTAATTTTTGTAAACTTTTGACTTTATTATTACACTAAACAAACTGCTGACTGCCCTTTTCGTCATTTCTCTTATCTCCATCCAATGGTCGTCTGTAAGAGATTGCCTTGAGCGATAAGACCGCCAATTGTATCACCGCTGCCTATATTATAAATATTACTTGTATATATTTTGATTTATTTGTTACTTTTGTTGGTGTACAATAAAGATTCAAAATGAATAAATAAACAAAATAAACGGTTAGACAAACATTTTCATTGAACAACTACAACATTGTAAAATAAAAAAATAATAAAGATTTCCAGACGGACCTGTCAAAAGCAGCTTGCATCCAGCGTGTTCCTGCAACCTTTATCGAAACCGATCTTTATAAAATTATTTAAACTAAAATCCTTTCTTGTCTCACAGGTGCATAAAGCGATTACGGAGCATATCAGCATTCAGGGTGTGCGGCATGATTGCGTCAGAGGTCAGTGCGCGCGTGTTTGATGTTACAATGACAATTCTAGTTGCGCCAACCCTGGAGGTCAATGCGCCTCCATTCTGAATGTACTCACTCTTAGGTAAAATATATTTGTACTGCGCGTGACACTTAATTAAATCGTCCTAAATAATCTTATTTGCGCCTTCTTCAGATCGATGCCGTTAGCCCGAGTGGTTATTGACTGCTAATTATTATCGGGCATAGCGGACGAAGCAATGCACTTTCATGCGAATGTATGGTTTGGGGCACTAGATCATGACCCTAATCGCATATTTTTATGGTATTTTTTAAGTGAATACTTATGACTTAGTTTTCAAGGTTGTCTTGTTGACCTGGGGGTTAACAGTTTTATAGATTTAAAAAAGGAGGTTCTGCATGCGACCTGTATGTGTCCCCGCTTGTATGTCCACGATAGTCTCAACAAGTACTCGTCCAATTTGATTGGGGTTTTTGTTATGTGATCTACTCTTCCACTGATTCCAGGGCTGAAAAGCAATCGACTGTATAGGTACACGCAATCCGCAGCTTTATTATCATTATCAATGAACTCAACAGTCCTGGCTATTCAAAGAGTAATCTGGATATATCATTGAACATCTGTTATACTTACCTTTTAGTTTGCGTGCTATCGGCACGTAGCTCTAATATCTAAAGCAGCTCCGGTTATCGCTTTGCCTTGTGCACCTTTAATGCAATGCGTCATAACTTTGTTCGTAGTTTTTACGCTGCTTTAAACGCGTCAGAGTCTTCATGACGAACTTTGATAACGACAGTACATTCTTATGATAATTTGGAATGTCTTACAATTTACCAGTTTGTAAACTAGCCTGATCGCTGGATTAAGGGTTTATAATATAAATTACAGAGCAGATTGGAGATTAAAATATTACCGAATTGAAATTACTGGACTAAAAGATATCTCAACTGGGTTTCCAATTTATATTCGGATGATGTATTATAATATTGTTAGAGCGAATAATTTTTTTGCGAGGGTATTTATGACGTGATCTACCAATTACCATTTTTGTATAAAAGCACAGAACGTTTGACAGTTCGAGTCACATGATCCAAAAGATCGCTATTCCCTCCTCGCCGTCGAGGACCTCGTCGCGCTCCCCCCCCTCCCGGACCCTTGTAACAGTTCCGGCCCGCGTGCTGGCGAAATAAACGGATATAATAAATAATAACACCAGCCCTGTATAATATACTACCCCACTGCTGGGCACGGGCCTCCTCTACTACTCAGAGGGTTTGGGTCTTAGTCCACCACGCTGGCCTAGTGCGGGTTGGCAGACTTGACATATCTTCGAAATTCTCATAAAGAACTACTTAGGTATGCAGGTTTCCTCACGATGTTTTCCTTCACCGTTAAAGCGAACGATAATTGATAAACAATACACACGTAATATGAAAAGTCAGAGGTGTGTGCCTTGGGTTTGGAACGTCTGGACATTGTCTCGACAGACCGTTCCATTCCTAACTAGGCTATCGTCCACTAGACAATAAACGGATAGGATTAGGTTTATCTTAGCGTGTGTGTGAGTGTGAGTGTGTGTGTGAGTGTGAGTGTGTGTGTGTGTGTGTGTGTGTGTGTGTGTGTGTGTGTGTGTGCGTGCGTGTGTGCGTGTGTGCGTGTGTGTGTGTGTGTGTGTGTGTGTGTGTATGTATGTATGTATGTGTGTGTGTGTGTGTGTGTGTGTGTGTGTGTAAATAGTTGTTTACAGGGGTTTATCCTTGCATAACAATATTTTTTTTATGACAGAAGTGTGATTAATTGCTATGGTATTTAAAAATACGGACAAGTGCAAGTTAGACTAGCTTACCGAGGGTTCTGTACAAAATTGAAGCTAAGGTACCTATCTAAGTATATAAATTCAATATTTCGCCAAAATTAATTAAGTTAAGACACTTAACAACTTATGTCTCAGGATGACGAGCGCAGTGGAATACCACACAGTACTTTGTAAGTCAAGGTGCTAGATGGTGTTGCTACTGTTTATGGGTGGTGGTTGCAACAGTCTTCAGATTTTACCTTTACATGATAAGCTGCAAGATCTTGCTTGCTAAATTTTATGATTCTAGTTCAACGGAAAGTACCCTATAGGTTTTGATTCCCTTCCAAAATCGCAAAATATGCGGCATAAACGGTCAATGATCATATCTTTTGATCATGTTGACTTATTTGAATTAGACAGCCGAAAGAGGTCGTAGACTCGAGTGTGATATATGAATTTCAACTTGATACCTCTACGCGGCCCTGAAAAAAAGGGTGTTGACAGACAGACAGGCAGACAGACGGACAAAAGTGATGTGATCTTATCTTATAAGGGTTCCTTTTTTCCCTCTTGACGTCTGGAACCCTAAAAATAAAATATACTGAATTATTTATTTATCACTAGCGGCCCCGACAGACGTTGTCCTGCCCTAAAAAGGAAATAAAATCCTAGAACCCGAGTACAGCGCTACAAACCATTCTCGAATCCTCTTGGAGACACACAAAAAAATTTCATTAAAATCGGTCCAGCCGTTTTTCCGCGCAATTTTCTTAATTTTTTCTTTCATAAGAACCTTCTCCTGACAATAATAAACACATCAAAAAAAGAAATAACGAAATCAGTCCAGCCGTTCACGCGTGATGCCGTGACCAAGGAAAATGGGGATTCATTTTTATATAATAAAATATAGATAGATTGCAGCCGATAATTGCAGCAGCTTTCACTTAGAGTTTTCATTACTTAGAGTATAGACAATTCTAGATTCTGTAAAATGACCGCTATATTTCTATTATCCAAATAATAACATATCCATCTATGTGAAAATTACAAAAGTGTTCGTCACATCCTTGACCTATGGAAAATAAATTGATTGCATAATATTTGCATAAACGGATGTATATTTACACCCGCTGCATTTATTTTGAGTAGGTAGGTACAGTTTGCTACATAAGTAGCTGAACCAATTCAAAATTTTAAATCGACTGTATGCGTTATATTTTATGAATATATTTTTTTCTGTGTGGGAAGTACTTAAATTAAGTTTATTTTTTTTGTGAAGAGAATTAAAAGTGATTGATTTGAAGTGATGAATTTGTTCACTTACTTACGTGGCCGACTGTACACGTTTGTAAGTTGATTGCCTTGTTTGACCGGTTGTTATTGGTTTCTCGTAATATAAGTATAACTGTAATTTTTTCTGGGATTAATGCCTTGGTCCCGTCTGGGTAGGTACCACCGCAATGGCTATTTCAACCGCCAAGGAGTAGTGTGCATGCACTGTTGTGTTTCGGTTTGCAGAACATTGTAGCCAGTGTAACTACTGGAGATAATGAGACTTAACATCTTATGCCTCAGGATGACGAGCGCAGTGGAATGGGACACAGTCCCTACTTTGTAACTCAAGGTGTTGTATGATGTTACTACTGTTTATGGGCGGTCGCATCGCTTACCATCAGATGAGCTCGTCTCGTCATTCAATGCCATAAAAAAAAAATAACATAGAAAACGAAGCTATGTAATGTAACGACTACTAAATCGTTTTTATTTTCTTTGCTTTTCTTTTCCTCATTTTTTATGTTTTTTAGCTTTGCTTGCAAAGCTGAAATATTTTTTAATGTTTGTGTGCAGATTACAAACCATGTAAATTAAGTTATACTATGTGTATTGTGTAACTTGATAATACAAAAAGGATGCGACTTGTATGAGATTGCCTTCCGTCAAAGGTATAAGATCAAATGATCATGCACAAGTTTATAGAATCACAATATAAGGGCGTAAAATGGACAACCGTTCAATATTTATTTAGGTACTAGCTTTTGCCCGCGGCTCCGCCCGCTTTAAAAAGTTTTTCGAGATAAAAGTCCCGCTTTATATTTTCCCGGGATAAAAAGTAGCCTATGTGTTAATCCAGGACATGATCTACCCGTGTGCCAAATTTCATCGAAATCCGTTCAGTAGTTTTTGCGTGAAAGAGGAACAAACATCCTTACATCCAAACATCCAAACCTCGAAACATCCAAACATCCATACATTCTTACAAACATTCGCCTTTATAATATTAGTAGGATATGTGCGTTTATATCGACAAAATATAGTTTGAATATGCATATTGTACTTTTGATGTAGGAGTAACACTGAAAGTGACTGCGATGGATATGAAAAGAAAAAAAACAGACGTAATTAGCATAGCGAAATATGGGTGCACTAATTGCGCTTCTGTCTATCCACTCTTTGGAGAATAAGGCGCGCATATGTGTGTTTTTGTGTATAGTTTTAAAAGAGAAATAATAAAAATAATCATAGGAAATAAATTTATTTCATGTTATTCGTTGTTTCTTTTAGAATCATGAAATATTTTTTTCCAATACATTTGGCGCTGTCCAGTTCGTTGTCCAATCTTCTTAAGTTGATCGTTGCGTACTTCATATTAATCAACGGCGCAGGTAGTAAGAGTAAGGAGACGCGTAGCCGTAGGCGGAGTAGGCAGCCAAAGGCGCGCTGTAGGCAGAGTAGGCGACAGGCGCGGTGTACGCAGCAGCCACCGGCGCGGTGTACGCGGCGGCTATGGGCGCTGCGTAGCCTCCAACCAGGACGCCGGGCTTGGGCTCGGCCGCGACGAGGGCGAGGAAGCAAGCGAAGATGAACTAAAATGTAAAAATAAAAGCATTCAATAATATACAAGTGAATTTTCTAAGTTTGTGTGGCTAAAACGGAAACAAGAAGTAGTATAGAGGCAGATATTTCAATACACAATAGGGAATAGCGAAAAGTACTCAAATTTATTTGGGGTCTTAATAATAAAAATTAATCTGCCTACAATGCGAGCAGTTAGTTACATTATACTTAACTGACCAGTCGATTTCGGACCTTTAAAGACTATATTCTAGTGATGGCTTTATTTTTATTTAAATATATTGAAATTATTTAAATTAAATGTGGTGGTGCAGTTAAATTGCATTTATAGTGAGGCAATGTGGGAAATAAAAGTCATTGATGACTTCGAGTGGACAGAGCTCCCTCACTACATTTTATTTTTGCCTAGTCTTATCTTACTTATATTATAAACGCGAAAGTTTGTAAGAATGTATTGATGTATGGATGTTTGTTCCTCTTTGACGCAAAAACTACTAAACGGATTTCGTTGAAATTTGACACACAGGTAGATCATGTCCTGGATTAACACATAGGCTACTTTTTATCCCGGGAAAATATAAATCGGGACTTTTATCCCGGAAAATCTTTTAAACGCGGGCGGAGCCGCGGGCAAAAGCTAGTACTTGTAAAAAGCTAATAGTGAAACAATTTTATCACGTTGAAAAGTACTGATTCAAAATCAAAGGACACTATTAATAGATTTACGTGGTCTTTTTAATGGAAGCTGTATTTTGAGAACCTATGATTTGGGTTGTTAAATTTTCCATCATATCTGGTGTGGTGTTTACTACCTTAAAGTTATGGAATTACGTGCAAGGAATCTGCTATACAGCAATTGGCTCAAAACAATGATTGCAATAATACTCACCAATTTGAACATTTTGGTGGTTTGTTATCAGTTAGCTTCTACTGAGCAAATGATACCAAGTTGAAGTCCAGCACACACTTTATACTATTAATGAAGGACAAGTGCATGCAACATGAAGATATTCCTTCCGTGCCGTCCGCCGTGTGTTGTGAATCACGATCAGCTTGCCTCAACAGAAGTGCTAAGATGAAAGTAAATACGGCCATTTTCATTTTGCCCCAATCAATCTAGTTAATCTAATTAATCTAGTCTATAAAAATCTGTAATATAGTTTTGTGGTCATTCTTGAAAAAGACCAAACCACTACGATGAAACTTATCCTTTTCAATTATCTCACCACTCAAAAAATTTTACCAGTTGGTTGATGTATTTTATAAATAAATAGTTGAGTATGTGAAAAATTACGTTGTGTAGGATTTTTATATATCAGTTTATATATCAATGGTTGTATACAAAATATTTACGACCAAATACCGGTTTTACATCAAGTTGTAAATGAACAAGTTTACCTATTAAAATATTTTATAAAAAAAGAATTATAGGCTTCAGCACGGATCAGTGATCTTGTTTTCCAATATTTATGTTTTGAATAATTTAGATGGATCATGTCCTGGGCTGGCATATGCTATCTTTATCTCAAAATTATACGAGTTTTCTTTAGAAAAAATATTGCTCGCGGGCGGATCCATAAACAAAACTAAGAAACTAATAAATTATATTGGTTACAGAAATCAATCACGCAGTAGGGAAATCCGTAACACGAATAAAGCGTTGATTGATATAGGCTACTAAATATGCTACGCAAATTTATTCGAATACTAGATAATGAGTCATGTAGTTAATTTAGATATTACATCTTAGTCTGATGTTATTTTAAAGTTTGTTAATATACAAAGAGAAATCAAATTTGCAAGTGGTCAAACATGGATTATGTCGGTTTATGTATACCATATCAGCCCTGTATTATATACTACCCACTGCTGAGCACACGAGCTTCCTCTGCAACTGAGAGGGTTTAGTCCTTAGTCCACCACAATGTCCCAGTGTGGTTTGGCAGACTTCACATACGTTCGTAATTCTTATAGAGAACTTAAGAGAAATAATTCACATAGAATACTATTTAGAAAAAAATAATTTAAAATTTTAATAGCCCCCAAAACAAAATGCCTCGAAAAAGTAATAACAAAATTGTCGTTGTCGTTTAAGTACCTAGTAATATTTTGACCCAAGCGTCGTAACGTCGAGGGATCGCGAAAGAAGAATTCTCACCTCAATGGTACGGAGTTCGGTCCCCCGACGCGAGGACACTTGGATCAAAATATTACTAGCTATTTAAACGACAAAGACACTTTTATTGTTTTCTTTTTAGAGATTTTTTGTGTCGGGGATTATTTATTTTTTATGTCAAACTTTTTAAATTACTACATTCTCCTTCATGGGTCCTTGATAATCAATTATCTAACACTTACCCGTTGAGACCATTATTTTGAGCCCACACACGCTATATCTGCTACAAGTTGCTAAAGAGTTGGGTATCCCGCAGACTACTTGATGCTACATCAGTTCAAGGCTAACACGTCTTAAAAATATTGCCGAAGTTACAGTACACCAAATTCTAAATCAATCGAAGTTGTGAAAGATGGAAATGAGCTGATAATCTTCAAATGCCTCTACAGATCTTCATAAATTATAGCTAAGGACCATGTCGATCACATCAAATTTCAAACAAAAAAATAAAAGTGCTAAAAAAACGGTCCATTCGTTTGAGAGCTACGATGCCACAGACAGACGTATAGATACACATCCTATACTTATAACACCCCTCTTATTTTGTCGGGGGTTAAAAAACGTTAAATGTATATTAAATTAAGATATTATATTTAAACTACCTCGGTGGCGTAATTGTATTACAATACGACTGCAAAGTTGAGGTCTCGGGTCCGATCCCCGGGTCGGGCAGTGATATTGAGTTTTTCTGTCCAGTATCAGCTCGGAGTCTGGAATTTGTGGCCGATATGGCGATAGGCTCGCCCCCTATCACATCATGGGACGGAATAATGGCGAAAAGTGGGTGCACTACATGCGCCTCTGCCTACCCCTACGGGGATAACAGGCGTGAGTGTATATGTATGTATGTATTATATTTCAAAGTCTTTACGACAGAGAAAATTTTAAAATTGTCCTTAGGTACGAATAACGGGAACCAAAAACAAAAGTATAATTTTACATTCGCTAGCAAAACTGATCCAGGTGCAGTGTGCACATCCAGAACTGTATCATTTAGTTATGGCCATATCGTGTAACATGGTATAAATATAAGATTCAGTAAAATACGTTAAAAAGCATAAGCTATAATAATGTGTTACTACTTACCCCAATTACAACAAAACCATTACACATTCATAATTACACATCTAATATTCATTGACATCATCGTACTAATTTTATCAAAGTTTGTGAAGATATTTGTAGATTTACAAGATAAAATTATCAAAGACTAGCTTTTGCCCGCGGTTCCGCTCGCATTAAAAAGTTTTTCCGGGATAAAAGTCCCGGTTTATATTTTCCCGGGATAAAAAGTAGCCTATGTGTTAATATAGGACATGATCTACTCGTGTGCCAAATTTCATCGAAATCCGTTCAGTAGTTTTTTCGTGAAAGAGGAACAAACATCCTTACATCCATACATCCTTACATCCATACATCCAAACATCCATACATTCTTACAAACTTTCGCCTTTATAATATTAGTAGGATTGTGAAGATATATGTAGATTTACAAAGAAGGCATTTGTATGTTTATTAAGTGCGTAGTAGACTGTTATAGTAGCTCGGAGTCTGGAATTTGTGCCCGATATGGCGGTAGGGTCGCCCCCTACCACATCATGGGACGGAATAATGGCGAAAAGTGGGTGCACTAGTTGCGCCTCTGCCTACCCCTTCGGAGATAACAGGCGTGAGTGTATGTATGTGTGTGTAGACTGTTATACTAGGTCTTGGCAGCAGCTTCCAAACTTTTATCAATTCGTTGCAAAAATTATAAGTTCATAATAACTTTGACATGAAGTTGACAATAGCCTAGTTGGGGAATGAAACGGTCTGCCGAGACAATTTCTGGAGGTTCACAACCCAACGCACCCACCTCTGACTTTTCGTAGTTGCGTGTGTATTGGATGTCGATTATCGTTCGATTTAACGGGGAAGCGAAACATCGTGAGAAAACCTACATACCTAAGAATTCTCCATAAGAATTTCGAAGGTATGTGAAGTCTGCTATCCCGCACTAGGACAGCATGTTCGACTAACGCCTAAACCCTCCCATTTGTAGAGGAGGTCCGTGCTCAGCAGTGGGTATAATACAGGGCTAATTCCGATAGCTTTGCGTGTGGCTTTTGTGACTGTTAAAGTAAGGCAAAATATTTGATGTCTCTTACTATAATGTTGGTATTTTACTTATGCCGTCGCACCGACGCTCACTCGTTTGGTTATAGGCATGTTTTTAATAAATATAAGGTATAACCCATATTTGATTACATTAATAATTTACAAGAACTGACACTATGGCTCTAATACAAACGAAACCATCTTACAACCACGTGTAACCCGAACCGATTTCGTTTACCTTGTGTTTTGTTTATGATGTAAAAAAGTCCTTTACATCAATGTGTTTAGGTATTATATTTCTTAATCATTTGTTATTACGTCAGATGATTACACGGTATCGTTGATTGACATTTTGTTGACAGTCAATGCGTGGTCAATGTTATAAAATATTGATATATGTCATACAATATATAGATCATTGGTTAACAATATGTTACCAATCGTGATATATAATACAGCATATTAATTATGTCACCCTTCTGAATTGTGTCAACCAGTTTTAAGATATAACATATTATATATGTATGCCTGCCAAATGGATATAAGGATCTAGTGCAGACCTGATAGTATCTACACATTCGGTCACATTTCTTTCCGCAACAAGCTAATTGTAATTCAGACTGCGCGCTTTCTTGGGGCGATTTGCCCCCTATTGTATTCTTTTGTCCTTCAAGTAGAGTATAAAGTCTGCAGCCAGCGTAGTCTCAGTACCATTTGTCTTTACAAATCAAACAAAAATGTTCAAATTAGTAAGTATATAATATCAATAAAGAGTAGAAAAAATATATAAAATTATAGGACATATTTGAATAAGAATGCTTAGAAAACTCATCCTATTTTTGAAGGCGGTTATAAATCTATGCAGATAATATTTATTTTTATTTTTGCATAAAAGTTTTAGTTTAAAATACTTATACAAAACCTATTTTGCTGGAAAAGCTATTGTAATATCCATTGTCTTAGTTTTCCAAACTATTATTTTTTTTACTTTCCAGTTCATCTTCGCTTGCTTCCTCGCCCTCGTCGCGGCCGAGCCCAAGCCCGGCGTCCTGGTCGGAGGCTACGCAGCGCCCATAGCCGCCGCGTACACCGCGCCGGTGGCTGCTGCGTACACCGCACCCGTCGCCTACTCTGCCTACAGCGCGCCTTTGGCTGCCTACTCCGCCTACGGCTACGCATCTCCTTACTCTTACTACCTGCGCCGTTAATTTCTATGGACATCAAGAAATTCAACCTAACGCGATTGTAATGTTAATTGGAACCAACGAAATACATTTGCGATCACGTAAAATTATCAAGCTATCGAAAATGAAAGTAAAGTTATTGAGTACAAATTAAAGATTCTTTTTTAAATCAGGCACAGTTTATTATTGAACCGTAAATCCTTTTTTCCTACTGACTTTAGAGTTTCAGATGTTTAAGAAGATACATTTAGATATTTACCTACATAAGAAACAAACTCAATAACTTCTTCTACTTCAGCCTTTTGAAGTACACGGCTGAACATATTTAGATGTAACATGAATAAATGGAGATCATGTAATAATTATAGATTAATAATTATTACATGGATATATCCTGGATTAATAATTATAGACTACTTCTTGTCCCGGAAAAGTATTCAGCGGGACTCTTATTCCGACTTCCAGGAAAGGCCTCCCATGCGGGAGAAATTACGAACTATACCTAGTAAGACAAAAGTAAATCACTACAATTTATTAAAATTCAATAGACTAGTAAAATTTTTATATTATAGGAATACAGATGTAGTGCTAATTAATAATGTCAGTAGGTATCTTAAATACAGAAGGAGGGATTTTATAAGTTTTCCGCTAGTGACGCAGTTGTTTTGAATCATGGAACACTCTTTTTTGCATCCGATCTAAAGATTGAAACACCTAGGTAGTGACTGATAAAGTCCTACTAATATTATAAAGGCGAAAGTTTGTAAGAATGTATGGATGTTTGGATGTAAGGATGTTTGTTCCTCTTTCACGCAAAAACTACTGAACGGATTTCGATGAAATTTGGCACACGGGTAGATCATGTCCTGGATTAACACATAGGCTTTTTATCCCGGGAAAATATAAAGCGGGACTTTTATCCCGGAAAAACTTTTTAAAG
This sequence comes from Lapara coniferarum, assembly GCA_949316025.1. Taxonomy (NCBI): domain Eukaryota; kingdom Metazoa; phylum Arthropoda; class Insecta; order Lepidoptera; family Sphingidae; genus Lapara; species Lapara coniferarum. The sequence goes on from OX438924.1 coordinate 9,973,043, forward strand.
CGGGCGGAGCCGCGGGCAAAAGCTAGTTTTATCATATAATTGGTAGATGGTTATGGTAGGGGCGGTTGCGGACGACAACTTAAACGTGAGTCGGAGGAAGCCCGCAGCCGTCCCTAATGCGCCGAAGATGGCCACCGCGGAGTTTTAGTTGGTATGCCGTGCGGTGTACATAGGTTAGGGTCTCGGCCCGGCGGTCGCCCGACGTTTTCCATCTCTCCGGGCGGCTCAACGTCGGGTCGTAAGGCACGGTGAACCCAACATAACCGCTCAGTCGTTCCCCTTGAACACTGGGCGGTAGTAACAAGTCACTTTCTCCGCGTCAACAAAAAAAAAACAAAAAAAAAAAGATGGTTATGGTAATCTGAAGAGAAAAGTGACCTCGGTGAAATTGTCACTTTTTGTTTTAGACTACTACTACTACTAAAGAAAATAAGCAGTAAAAAGCTACATAATTATGGTATGGTATTTTACACACACACACACACACACACACACACACACACACACACACACACGCACAAACACTCACACACCCCACACTCACGCCTAGTGCAAGAGGCTAGAGGCGCAACTAGTGCACCGACTTTTCTTCGACGTGCGTATTCCATGATATGATAGGGGAAGTGCATAGGCTCACCATATCAGGCACTAATTTCAGACTCCGGGTTGATACTGATTAGAAAAACCCAATATCACTTTGCCTGACCCGTGGATCGAATCCGAGACCTCAGCATTGCAGTCGTGCCGTAATACAACTACGTCACCCAGTTTTTTTTTTCATCTTTCTCCAGTCATGTCGAATTGCCGTCTCATCGGACTATGAGAGTGAAGGAATAGCGAGTGCACCTGTGTATTGCGCACACACCTGTGCACTATAATATCTCCTGCGTACTTGGCTGATCTCCGTTGAGATTGGCCGCCGTGGCCGGAACTGGCTAAGAGGACTACGTTACGTAACCGAGACAGTTATGGTATTTTAGTATATTAAATAAGCTGGTTCATGGCACGAGTAAACTAGTCTTACTATTAGTTTTAAGTAAATTGAATATAGAAAAGCAATTATAAAATACTCTGCTACGACTAAATTTTACGACCCACTTTCAATGAAAAAATAGACACGACTTTAGGAAGCAATTTAGAGATTGTTGTTTGATATTGATAAATCTCGATGAAACAATTCAATTAACTTTAGTACGCAGATATTGTACCGAAATAGAGCGTACTCTAAGGGTAATTGGTATGGTTTTTTATCATGGGGGCATAGACTCTTTTTGTATAACGGCACTGTAAATGTGTTTTAAATGTCATCTTGCTTTGTTGTTTATTTTTATGAATAATTTAACCCTTAACTACCCAGTATGCTTTTGTAACGTACCTGACCAGTAGTGTCCGGCGGACACACTACAGAGATAAAATAGAAAAACAGCGTTAAAATCCGGAAATTACTTTTATTTCGATGTCTTACGTTCGCGTAAATATATGAAATCATTATATATTTATGTTACCTTTTTTGTTTCATTTTTTTCAAACAGATATTATACAAGATAATATTTTTACCGAGTGCTCAGAGCATACATTTCATATGAGAATACTGTTAAAAAGATTTGTATATTTTTGATGGACAAATATTATGAAAACGGTTCTTGCTTTTTGCTCAGAAGATTGAGCAACTCCTTGATCAGTGGTAGCATCAGATGATCCCATCATGGCTTGGATTATATGAGTGCGATTCATCTTTCACACATACAAACCCAATTTATTTCTTAGAAAAGCTGAAGGTATTAGATGCGATGACACATTGAAAAAGTTTAGATATAGAAGCCTTATTTTGTCCTCATAGTATTTAGCTACTATGAGACCATTTTGTGTCTAGGATTTCCTACTACGAGGCATGTAAAATAATCACCAAAAGTAACGTTTCTGCTACTTCGAACGTGCGATTCACATGACTAGTTGACCATATTGTACGCAATATTTTGACCTTCTTTTCCCAGATATTCGTATCAAATAAAGGGTATAAATGTTTCTTTTAGTCACAGATCTCCTAAATTTTAAATCGTATCTCAGTTGTCAATCGTCAGGATGTTTGGGGAGATACTGTTTGACCCTACTTTCAAAAGTTAATAATTTAATTTTATATGGTCATCGATTGTAACATTTTGCCCATGCAAATAAACTATTTTAGGTTTAGGCAGACATACTTTAACAACTTTCTAATGGGTGCAAGTAAATTTCTTGACTTTTTCAGAGATTTTGTATCAAGGGCACGTTGAATTTCTCCCTATCTCAGTGTTGATTTCTCAGAATAAAAACGAGTATAACTGGCTTATAACAAAAATATCTAAGCACTGTGACTGTAACCAAATAGTCAACATTACAAGTACAAAGACTGCTATTATAACACAAACAATGCACTGTGAGTTGATTTATTACCTACTTGATACGATATTGTTTTAAATAAACGTAAATAAACAATATACCTTGGTACTTCAATCAAACAAAATATATTTGTGTCTGTTGGACACTTGTGGGTTGATGCGTTACAGTTTTGCTTTACTTGTAATAAATATTAAACTGTTTATGTTACAAATATTTTTATTGCACAATTAGATTCGGTAAACTTCGGAGTTAGATTAGATAAAGCGGTTTTTCGTAAAAATAAATACTTTAGGTTTTATGAATAACCGAACGCAAAAATGTGTCCGACAGACACTTGTGGGTTGTTTAGGGTTAAGTATGTTTTACATTTTAGTGTCGATTTACCTGTATGAACATTTTGATTATCGCCTTATTAGTCTGTAGCTCGCGTGCGAGCTCCGAGGAATCGCAGATTGCGGAACTAGTGGAGTGTCGTAAGGTTTACACCACGCCACCCGGGTATACTGAACGGATTTTCTTAAAAAAGCAATGACAATTTCATCGCTACATGCATGAACCCTTGGCTTGTACGTTTTTTTTATTAAATAAAAATAAAAGTTCTAAAACCTTATGGTACGTCTCTTTCGTAAAAGCAACCGCTGAAAAAATACTTGCGTTAACTAACCGCTATTGGCACCTAATGAAGATGCCGCTTACAGATACTTCGGAAGAGTGTAAGTGCAAGTTCAAATTTGCCTCAGAAGAGAAATATTACCAAAAGAATGGGGTTCGAAATATACATGCTGAATACTGTCACCGGAAACAATGACGCAGCCACAAGCGGCACAAACTTTAAATGAAAGGGTCCTATCATATGAGCTGTCAAATTTGATTCCAATATTAGCCATGGCAAATACACCAGAATGCCCGGAAATTCTGCCTACTCTCTGGAAGGTCCATGTTTTTTTTTATTTTTTATCCGTGGTGCTGCTTTTCTAGTTGTATAATACGCCCCTGTACTTGAGGTTAAATACCTCCGTAGTTCATTATTTTATCTCTCGCTTTTCTATGGATAGAAGTGGAAAATTAAAATTTTCAACTCCTTCCTATCTTCCTATTTGTTGATTAATTTAGTTGCGGGTAAAAGACAGGTTAATGTTCCCCGAGACTCGCCGAGCTTCACTGTTCGGAGTCATAAAATGCGTGCCACTGCTCATCCTGGCTTACAAGAGTTTCAGTGGCGGTAGTTGATTTGTTGGAGATTTGTTAAGTTGCACAATTTATATTTTAAGTTGGTTGGTTTAAATATAAAATAGTTTGTTTGGTTGAACGCGCTAACTCCAGGAACTACAGAAACGATTTTGAAAATTCTTTCACTAATAGGAATCTACATTTCTCACAAGTATAATAGGCTACACCTGGAAAATATATCGATCCCGGAAAAACTTTTACACGCAGGCGGAGCCGCGGGCAATAGTAGTAATAAATATACGTTCTGACGACAGAATAAAAATGTTTGATAATATTCGATTTTGCATCAAATTCATAATAATTTAGCACATTTTCGCTGTCTGATTTTACTTACATTAATGTCATAATATGTATAAGTTATTTTGTCATCATTCCTTAAAATTCCTCGGAACTCGCTTTCGTACTGAAGCAGTTTATGTAGCAGCTGGAAGAAGAGACGCAAATATTTACGCCAAGGTTTATATTTTTATAGTGCGTATTAGAAATCGGTTATTTCCCCGATACTGGTCCTTTAAATAACCACTGAAACGTAAATAAACAAAGTAAATATGTTATTTGATAGAAATCGAAGACAAAATATACAAATATGATCCACTTCATTCATTGTTTGAATACACACGTTCGCCACGTCGTCGCGCCGTACTCAGGGCGATCTATTTAAGTAAAACGACGCCCCATTGAAATGAACCAGTCACTTTTTATTTTTATTAAATGCTTACGTCAATATTATTTTCGAATAGTATTTATTTTTAAAAATACCTCTTAAAAGGTTACAATCTGGCAGACTGCGCGCGCTATTGTTATAAAAACGTTTTTGGTCCACATTGGCAAATATGCTTAGAACATGCGTATACACTAGGGCTTTCAGTCTCGGTGCCTTTACGAGTCTCGGGAAAAAAAACGAGACTTGGTCCGGTCTCGAAAAAAAAAACGAGACTTTCGAGACTATTTCAAAAATAGTCATTATACTCGTAGGTCACAACTCATAGACTTTTTAGGCAGTCAATACAAGATATATCAATAAAGTACTTTATAAATAACACTGTTATAAACCAGTATGGAAGTTAAATTATTAATTATACGACTTTTCAATTTTTATAGTTGTCACGTAAAAGATAAAGAACGTTGGATAATTACTTTCAGAGACAGGATTTGATTTTATTACAAACTAGCTTTTGCTCACCGCTTCTACCACGTGAAATAGTCTTACCAGGATAAAAAGTAGCTTTATAGCCTTTCCAGAGTTTCAAACTATCTCTACACCTAAATTCAACGGAATCTGTTCGGTAGTATTTGAGTAATTCGGCGTTAAGATATACGTACAGACTCAGCGGGGGATTTTTTTTTTATAATTTTTAATATAATAAATCGCATTAGAAAAAAATCTTTCTAATTCTACGCTAGAAGTACGTATAGATTAGCATTAGTGTCTGGGTCCCAGGTCATCTTGTGTCTCAAAGTATGGGGAGTCGGAACTTTTTGTATTTTTAATGGTCTAGCGTCTCAGGTTTTTAGGGTTCAAACATGTCACGCTATGGTAAGTGAAGACTCCCTTCTCGTAATAGACGTAGAAAAGACTATCTTCAACCTCTTTTAAAGCGGGCCTGCAGACGGCGGTTGGGCGATCGGCGACCCGCTACCGTATATATAAAGTGTATGAGGGTGTCGCGTAGCGTTTCATGCTTATTTAACATTTTATTCGAGTCTCATCTTCAAACAGCGGGAGACTCTGCTCAAGAGCAGACGGACTCCTACGAGAGTTGCGATAGCATGCACATGTGCAGTCCGTGACCTTCAATATGCTTAATTATAATGTTAAATAAATGCTTTGGGTTGTCTCATGTCCTTGGACTTTTGTAACTTTCCAAACTATAATTAGCAGGGGTTTAACAATGGTTTGAGTATTTCCCCCCTATCGCTACCATTTTCAAAAAGAGTACTTTTCCCAATTTATCATAACAATGATGTACTTAATTATAAAGATCCGTATATGTTTCAACAAGGTTAGGTTGCGTCTTATAACAGATTATCTAAAATTTAATTTTTCTGTGTCGCCACTGACCCGGATTTAAAAAGATCTTGATAGTTTAGTAAATTCTTCAACAATAACTATTATTTGATGTTAGTTTCGCAAGTCTCGTTTTTTCCCGAGACTGGAGGCAGCAGTCTCGAGTCTCGAAAATATAAAAAAATCGTCGAGACTCTCGAAATTTTCGAGATCGAGAGTCTCGAAATGAAAGCCCTAGTATACACGCGCCTGTAACTGTTGCTACAATACCATAATGCACGCGCGCCTTACTTAATGAAACGCGTTTGCACATTAATCGCGACCTGCATGCTTGGAAATAAAAAGTTTGTGAATGTTAGCATTCTAAGGAATGTTAGGAAGTGCGTGCATTGAGCGCACAGAAGTTGAGACTCGTGACCGCCAGACAGGATTGGCGCGAATTAGGCTAGTGATGTGCACTAAACGCTAGCGGGCAATTTTAGTGTAGACGATCAATCGGCGAGCGTGCATTGGCGAGCATACTGCGCTTTCGCTGGTGTCATGCGTGAATGTTGACCTCGTGAATGTTGCCTCGTCCGTCCAAAGAACAAAGTTTATTAGGGTTTTCCTCTAACTGCCTGAGGTACCACTCGCAGAAGGTCCTCCTGGGTGCGAAATCGGAGGGTATCAGCTCCTGTGTACGGCTATAGTGATATGGTGGCAATTGTCACGAAGAATTCGCCAATCTGCAACATGGTTTATACCGAATCTTGTTCCGGCTCGCCTCGTACTTGTGGTCAGCTCTTCTTCAAAATGCTCTAACACTAATTCAGCCTGCCTGGCGTCAACTGTGCTTGGACGTCTACGTCCCGTAGACTGACGAAAAGAGCCCGTGGAATGTAGTCGTCTTGACATGTTCAGAAAACACTGGTCCGAAGGCAGCCGTCGCTGTTCAGTGGGGGTCGACCATCGATATATCGTTGCCGATACAGTTCGTGAGCACGATTTAAATTGCTATCTTCATGGCCTACGCATAACATCATATCATAATATTCCAAGTTAGAAAGCATCGCTATTTTGCAAAAAATGTTGGAAAAAAAAACTCGAAACAGTTAAAGGATATCGATTAGAAGATTTGAAATTTACAACATATTTCTTTTTCCAATTTGACATTTTTTTAAGCCAGTACTTGAGTCCTTGTATTGAGGTAGCAAACATTTATGAATAAAAAATAGAAATATTATTAAAGTAGACGATTATTAGGTAAAATTGGTATATAGGCCTTTCTGTTAAATAGTCTGGTTCCCTGACATGATAGCTTACTAGGGTTGACAATATTTTTGGCTTAGATAATTAATTATATTTTTTTCGGGGTATTTTGTAACACGTTGCATTCTTTCGTTAATGTTAATAGGCATAAAAATATACAACAATTACTTCATATTGCAGCAGTGTCCATTTATTCAGTTGCCATAGATAGAGTTGTGATGCTTTAGTAGGAATTAACGACGGAGGAAGTAAGAGTATGGTGATGCGTAGGTGTAGGCGGAGTAGGCAGCCAAGGGCGCGCTGTAGGCAGAGTAGGCTACAGGCGCGGTGTACGCAGCAGCCACCGGCGCGGTGTACGCGGCGGCTATGGGCGCTGCGTAGCCTCCGACCAGGACGCCGGGCTTGGGCTCGGCCGCGACGAGGGCGAGGAAGCAAGCGAAGATGAACTGAGGAAGAAAAAACGTTAATATAAATAAAGTTAATATCGCATTTTTTTTAATGTGATACGAGGTGTTGAAGTATTTTAATATTATAAAATATAGCTTAACAGCTTTTGGAAGACCCTTAATGCTATTGCAGACATTTGAAATGGAGTACTGCATTTATTTTTTATACTCACAAGTTTGAACATTTTGTTGTTTTCTTGTCACTGAGCTGCTTAGCCAAATGATACACATTCAGTAGTAACTCGGGACTTTATAGTGAGTAACGAAGGACAAGTGCACGCAATGTAAGAATACTCGAGGCGGTGGACACGCACGATGAATAATTATGCACAACTTACATCGAGATTCGAGGGGGTTGTGTAAATTAACAAATTACCTAACATTGTTATGTCGTAGGTTTATATCAAATAAAATACCAAGGCTAGAAAGTGTTTGGGAATTTAGGTTATAAAAGTTACTTGATATGCAGGTATGTTTTGTGGTTTTATCAAATAAGATCGGTGGCAGAACCAGGCTTCCGCAACGCTTAGATATGAAACATTTAGAGAAAATAAAAAAAAAATGACTATTGAGCGAGTTCTAACCTTTCAACAACCCTGAAATAAGAAACATCTTCTGTTTGTCAGCAACACGCTAGTTTTAAAAAATAATATTATTATATTTATTGACATTAAATATATTTTAGTGAGGTTCCTGGAGTTCAAGCTATCAACTTACAACCTCACAACTTTACACAAATAACCATGATTTTGTGGGCAAAATAGCTTTATTAGTGCTGCTGATCACTTTCAGACAACCCACTTATGTAATTTGCCACCATGAAAAGTCGAAGATAAAACGAATTTGTTGGCCATGAACAAATGCGTTTGAACTTTTTCTCTGAATTACGTAAATCCTCCGGGAGCACGCTTACTGCGTAGTTTGTTACGGGTAAGAATCACGTGCAACTATATTGAATACATTTACAGGTGACTTGTAAGAAATATCAGCACGTTTTTGTGTGCGTACATTTTTTGCATTGCTTTTATGGTGTGACGCACTGGGTAATGTGGTAATGGAGGACAATTTTGTTATTTAGAAATCTTTGTACTATTATTACAACTGGTAGTAAGGTATGGATTTCCTTGTACGATGCTAGTCAAATTCATACGATGGTCAGACGGACAGGTAGTCTTCATGTCAAGTTTTTTTGAGAGTAATGACAACTGAACCAAACAATACTTTGTTGTAAGGCATCATATTTAGTCAACGGATAAAAAAAAAACACTATCAACTTCGTAATTAAAGAGGCAGTACCTATGGATCCTGAATAATCAGTACAACGTAATAAAACCATAAGCACGTGATACTTGATTGCGAATTCCAATTTATATCTGAATAGTTGCTTTTCGCGATTCCCAAGGGGTTGAAGCTGAGGTATGAAGCCGCTTTTACAGTTTATTTTCAAGTTTTTATCGTCATCACTGGTTTGTTGTAGGCTGAGTATACCTTTTATAAGATAATAATGTAACATACATACATATACATATACACTCTCGCCTTTTATCGCCTACGGGGTAGGGGTAGGCAGAGGCGCAACTAGTGCATCCACTTTTCGCCATTATTCCTTCCCATGATGTGATAGGGGGCGAGCCTATCACCAAAATGGGTACAAATTTCAGACTCCAATCTGATACGGAATAGAAAAACTCAATATCACTTTGCCCGACCCGGGGATCGAACCCGAGACCTCAGCATTGCAGTCGTACCATAATACAACTACGCCACCGAGGCAGTCGTAATAATGTAAATAATAACTAAACTAAATGTTTTACGGGTGGTAGGTGTCTCACATGTAAGAGTCCGTCTGGATGAGTACCATCGCTATGTCTATTTCTACCCCCACGTAGCTGTATGCATGCACTGTTGTGTTTCGGTTTGAAGGACATTGTAGCCAGTGAAACTACAGAACATAGTGAGACTTAACATCTTATGTCTCAGGATGACGAGCGCAGTGGAATGCCACACAGTACTTTGTAACTCAAGGCGCTGGATGGTGTTGTTACTGTTTATGAGTATTGCTTATAATCATGCAAACGGCATGCTCGTCTCGTCATTCAATGCATAAAAAAGTTAAACCTATACGTGCAAAATCACGTCTAGTTATAAAATCAATGTCAACGTGTATTTGTTTGGTTGCTATATATAAAAAAATCATATCGGTATACTTACATTCGCAAATAAAAAATAAAACCACTCTCACATATTCCTAAATTTTTCACAGAAATTTTATTACTTTTGTGTAGTTATGTCACTTTAAGAAAAGGGGAGAGACTGGTATTCCCCTTAGGATTTATTTAAAATGTTTTCTCTTTGACGTCATAGGTTTCAGGCCTAAAACTACGTCAAGAAAATTTAAAATACGCAATGTCTGGGGCTGACGAGGTAAGATATGGTTAATTAACAAAGTAGCTTTAGATGCTGCGTAGCCTAGAATATCAATTATGTCACTTAGCTGTGTCCAAGAGTTATCTAACGCTATCAATTAATTGTCTCTACAAATAGTATCTCTAGTATTAACTACATAATACACGTAGTCACTCTTTGTGGAATAAATTGTATTAATCGGAGGTCTAATTCCTTCTAGAAACGACAAGATAAGCACGTAAAGAAGAGTAATTACCGCATGAAGGTCGCAGAAATATATTTTAGTGGCCTTAATACATCAGTAAGAATGAGAAAGGTCCTAAGCTGCGTCTTGTTTGACTATACCGGCAGCACTATACCACGGTGGAAAATTGACCCAATACTGATGGCTATCAATCTATAAATAAATATAATTGATGTGTCTGTGATTTCGAAATAGAATTATCCAATTAGCTCATATTGTATTATTCTGTCTGCCTGTTTGTCCGGGATAACCTCTGAAATATTTGATCTGATTTTGACGTGCCTTATATTGGAAGTAGAAAGTTATTTATTAATGTTGTGTAAAATATTATCAATATTTAGTTTTAACTATTAAAAGAATGCAGAATAGCTTAAATACTACAAATCTTACAAGTATTTTAAATATTATAAATGCGAAAGTTTGTGCAAATGTTTGGATGTTCGTATGTTTGTTAGATGTAAACGCAGAACCTACTGTATGGATTTGGATGAAGTTTGGCACACGGGTTGATCCTTACCTGGGTTAACACATTGGCTTTTTATCCCGGTAATTTACTGCCATGGGAAATAATGACTATTTTATATGATTATTTTTTTGATTGCCTCAGTGGCGTAGTTGTATTACGGTACAACTGCAATGCTAAGGTCTCGGGTTCGATCCCCAGGCCGGGCAAAGTGATATATTTTTCTACTAGCTTTTGCCCGTTTTCCCGAGATAAAAAGTAGCCTATGTGTTAATCCAGGACATGATTTACCCGTGTGCCAAATTTAATCGAAATCCGTTCAGTAGTTTTTGCGTGAAAGAGGAACAAACATCCATACATCCAAACATCCATACATTCTTACAAACTTTCGCCTTTATAATATTAGTAATATTATAAGTAGGATAGCGTATCAGCACTGAGTCTGGAATTTATGTGTCGGGTCGGCCACTTCCCTGCAACATGAACCCAACTGAACTGGTGGTAGGGCTCTGATATGTAAGAATCCGTCTTGGCGGGTACCACCGCAATGTTTATTTCTACCGCCAAGCAGCAGTGTGCATGCACTGTTGTGTTTCGGTTTGAAGGGCATTGTAGCCAGTGTAACTACAGGACATAATGAGACTTAACATCTTATGTCTCAGGATGACGAGCGCAGTGGAATGCCATACGGTACTTTGGAACTCAAGGTTCTGGATGGTATTTCTTCTGTTTATGGGTGGTCGTATCGCTTACCATCAGGCGAACGGCATGCTCGTCTCGTCATTCGATGCCAAAAAAAAGCATGGTTGAGGAGACTGATGGCTGGCACATGCGCCGTACTCGTGATCGGGTGCTGCTTGTGTGGACTGGTCTGCCCATTTCGCTTACTATATCTCAGAAGTAATTGCTAATAATACCTGTATTAAACAAGTATAGATCATCAAATTATCTCGTGATTCCTGAGTGTTGTACACTAGGATATATATATTTTTTTGTATTATACACTATATCTAATTTATACCTTTGAACTGATTTTGAAAAGACAACCCTAGAGTTTCTTGCCCGTTTTTCTCTGGTGGAAACTGCTTTCCGAACTGGTGGTAGAGTAAATATTGACTGAATCTAAGTAATGTTGTAACATTTTATGGATTCGAATAAATGATTTCATTCTACTTCATATGCCCGATATGGCGATAGGCTCGCCCCCATTACGTCATGGGACGGAATATGCACAGCGTGCCTCCCACTAAGGTTATTTTTTTTATGCAAGCAGGACAAAGTAACTGCACCTGATGGTAAGCGGAGAGGGCTCCAGATAGAGTGATGACTGACGAATGACGATTATCGCTCGTCAGTTGGCACAATTATTATTATTGTTTGGACCGGATGAAAAATTCTAGCTAGTTTCGGCCACGGCGACCAATCAATTAACGGTGATGTGTGTGCATTAGCTTATATAACTAATCTAACTATGTATGCAAAAGACTTAAAAAAAAATATATATAAAGACAAATGATGGAAAAATGATGACAAAAAAGTAAGCCCGGAGTTTCTTTCTGCCTTTCTTCTACGGGTAGTCATCGCTTAGGTAGCTAGTGAAAGGCTGGTAGGTTAGCTAGGCTAGGGCCGGTAGTGTCCTCACCGGTGAGGATCGCGACGCGTTCCTCCCATTATTATTACTATTATTATATATTTTTTTTGTTAATTATCTCTTATTTTATATTGCTTTTCTTGCCAGCCCGAGCTGGCTTCTTACTTTTTACTTTTTATTTTTCATCATTTATTTTACTCCTAATAAAAATGTCTGTAGTTATATGAAATCCTCCTAGCCAGTTTCGGCCACGGCGGCCAATCTCAACGGAGATCAGCCAGATACGCATGAGATATTATAGTGCACAAGTGTGTGCGCCAACACAGGTGCACGCGCTATTCCTTCTCTTTCGTAGTCCGGTGAGACGGCAATCCGACATGACCGGAGAGAGATCAGGCGCAGGACCAACGGCTTTACGTGCTTTCCGAGGCACGGGGGTATCACACCGCCAACTTCCTGACTCCGAGCTGCGACTGAATATTTTTTTTTAAGATAGAAAAACCCAGTCACTAAGTTTTTTGGCCCGACCCGGGATTCCAACCCAGGATCTCAGCGCGCAAATTGTACTCGTAACGCGTACGCAATACAACTACGCCACCGAGGCAATCTCACTGGACTGGATACTTTTAACTTAACGATACCTTATAACACCTATCTAAAAGTATAACGGTTTTTTATGCTAAAAGTTGTAAGTTAATAGCATAATTTCACTTATTTCGAGCACGCTTCATGTTATCCACTCTAATATTCCGTGTCAAGGACAACATATTAACATAAAAAAGCAGGCTACGTAATAAACGTAGTGAAAAAACGTAAACAATCTCATTTATTAGCGCGTCTTGAGAAACAAAACGTAATTTATAAAACCAGATCATCAAACTAACCGCCACAACAAAAGGTAGTGCAGTATGATTATCAAACATTCCTGCGCTCGCGGGCTATGAAATAATCTTTCATCTACAACCTTGACCACTAAAACGGGCTTTCCGTGCAGATTGAAGATTTTATTTATATGGTCCAGTGTTACTTAAGTGTGGCCGTTTTAATAAAATAATGTTTCACGGATCTCTTGTATGCCACAGCTTGTAAAAAAGTAGGTTGATTCTTTTTTAACTTACTTCAAAAAGGAGGTTCTGTATTCGATCCGTATGTATGTATGAAAATTTGTATGGCCGCGAGTTTCTCAAAAACTACTGATCCGATTTGGATGTAGTTTTCGATGTTCAAATGTATAGTTTTCAGGGAAGGTTTTAGTGTACAATTTATGAAGATCTGATGAAAGTCTTCGGAGATACACAATGGAACTCTTCAATAACTAACAGCAGATGACTCGCGAATCCTGCAATCGTATATCTATGATGTATTGTTTACACTATTCTATAATTAACTAACAAAAAAGCAATAAATAAAAAATTTTTAACATAAAATAAACCGACTTCAAAACCACTACAAACCAAAAAAATATTCAACTTTATATTCGCTTTGTATATACGTATGTTTGGAGTCGGTGCCTAATTTAAATTGAACAATGTTTTCGTATATTTGATCTTGTATTTCCTTGGCTTAGCTGGCAATTTAAATTAGTCATCGACTCCAAATATATATATATATATATAATATATATACTAATATATACTACGCGGCTATAAAGTTGAATTATTTTTTCGTTTGCAGTGGTTTTGAAGTCGGTTTATATTGCCTCTCAATGCACAACTTTAGGGTCTGCACCAAAATTTTGCATAATTCACCACCACGAGCCAAAATCTGATCGCAGAGAATTCTCCATAAGGATCTTGAGGATATGTGGAGTCTGCCAACCCGCACTAGGCCAGCGTAGTAGACTACGGCCTAAACCCTCTCAGTAGTAAAGGAGGCCTGTGCGCAGTGGGCAGTATATATATAATACAGGGTTTTGCATTGCAAAATGAGCATATTTTTTTATTTTATTTTAAATTTCATTTACAGTACTAGTTGCAGATACGGTAGATTCTTACTCGTCTTCATCTTTTTCATTTTGGTCCAGGTGCCGGTCGTGCGAAATCGACAAGTGCGATTCAATGTAGCGTTTATGAGTTATCTTTAGCTTCAAGTCTCTGTAAATCGGGCTATTTACACGTAGTATTAAGCATACCCAGTACCGTACATTCACAACTCCAGGTATCTTTCTTGAAAAAACTTTTTATGTATGTAAATTTCAATATTCGCCGTGGTGACCGGGTACCATGACGTCTTCTGACAATTATACTCCGTCCAACCATTTATTCAACTTTTGACATGTGCACGCATATAATTTTTTTTATTATTGACAAGGAATCTAAAACAAAATAATTGTCTACTTTTTCGGAATTTTAGCGGAAATCGTTTTTACGCACCTACGCATAAGGATCTTAAAAATAAGTAACACCTGTCAAACTACGAATATTGAAAGGTCAATGTGTGTTATTATATTAGCATAGTTACTTACATTAAATATAGCAATATCCTATTAATAATAACAATAATTATTTTAATATCAGGAGCTTTACCTACTTACCATTGTAATTAAAAATTAGCGTAATACAATGTCTTTTAATATTAAAAATAATTTACTCTGTTGAAACAAAAATCTAAGTGTAATTTCAACAGATGCAAGTATAATACAATTGAATAACTTGCAATGTGATACATTTCTTTGTTGGATATTTGCATGTGTATGTGACGCATGTCCTAATTACAGGATATTAAACAAATAAATCCATTACCTATCATATTATATCATTGATTTATAAAAAAAACCGTATAAATCAATGTATTACAATAAATGATGTTGACGACGTATAAAAAGAATTATGCCAAAAAAAAAGTTGCGATCAAAACCTGTCCTATAAATGTTACCATATAAGTTTATTACTTACTTTATTTTGACTTATAATTTATTACAACTAGTCTATCGATTGTGTATAATTAAAGTAATTGGCAGCAAATTGGTAGATTGATTGATTTTGACGAATATTTTATGAGTGTTAATAGTTTCTTATGTTAGTATTACTGTGTGCTAAAATATATTTTTATCATAAAATATAGCTCAAAAATAAACGAGCAATCGATAAATGTTTACGTGTTTCGATTTCTTTCAATTAATAAATATACGCTTATCTTAGAACTAACTATATTTGTGACGTACCACAATCAACATTTTCGGATGTTGAGAGTTGTTTCTGATTAGGTTGACTGGCCCTTATTTTATTTTCCTATAAGTTTGGACTTAAGCGATGACACGAGAAATCTAGATATTACGAAATGTCTAATATTATAAAATACTTAACTAAATCACAATTATTAGACGCAATTAATTACCCAGTACTCTTCATTTTGATTCCGTAGAGTTGCATTTCGGAAATGACCGATGTAAATAAGTTTTTCCGTTAGTATTTCATTTACATAAGCGGCGATAGCTTAGATAAGCGGCGATGGCGTAGTTGGGAGTGAAACGGACTGCCGAAATGAATGTCCGCAGGTTCAAAACCCTAGGGCACACACCACTGACTTTTCTAAAGTTATATGTGTATTCTTTGTGAATTATCGCTTGCTTTAACGGTAAAGGAAAACATCGTGAGGAAACCTGCATATCTGAGAAGTTTTTTATAATAGTTTCGAAGGAGCCTACCAAACAGCACTAGGTCAGCATGGTGAACTAAAGCCTAAACCCTCTCAGTAGTAGAGGAGGCCTGTGCCCAGCAGTGGGACAATATATATATAAAGGGCTGGTATTATTATTATTATATTTAATTTTCCAATACCAGCATAAAACGTATTGGCACATTTATATTAAGACTGATGCATGTTTAGCACCATCATATTTTTGTCTTGAATATATTTATCAATTACTAGCATGTACGTCATGAATTACCCCTTTTCGTTACTTCTCTTATCTCCATCCCATGGTTGTCTGTAAAAGATTGCCTCGATCGATAAGACCGCCCCTTGAAATTATATTACGTTGTGATGTACAATAAAGTTATAAATAAATATTTTTACTATATAGAACTCTACTAATAAGAGCGATAAAATGTAACCGTATAAAATACATGTGTAATTGTCCATGTTGTGCATATTATGTATTCAAAAATTTATTAAACCTGCACACGGCATACTATCATGGTAAATATTATGAGTTTCTTTGCAAATTATACAACAGAATAAGATTCATCGTTTATTTCAACACTTCTCGTTCATATGTGCCGACTTAAACAGGTCGGACTGAATAACAACAATAAAATAAAGTATAGTCCAATGAGGTATAACTATATCATGTCTGGCATTAACCAACAATTATAATTAAATAAACGGCAACACATCCAGTACCGAAGGAAATCACGTGGAAAAATCTCGTATCTAAGACTTAAAGATAATATTATCTCTTGAAAAGCTACAATCACAAAAAGTATGCATGGACATAGTTTAACGTTATTGGGCATTGGCAAATTGCAATATACACATTGATGTATTAAAAAACCCATTAGACAGCTAAAACAACAACAGATTAGAAGAAGAGTTTTCATAATACGGATGTTTTTTGTAGAGGTGGTGGTTCCTTAGTCATGACACTTAAAATTAACGGCGCAGGTAGTAAGAGTAAGGAGATGCGTAGCCGTAGGCGGCGTAGGCAGCCAAAGGTGCGCTGTAGGCAGAGTAGGCAACAGGCGCGGTGTACGCAGCAGCCAACGGCGCGGTGTACGCGGCGGCTATGGGCGCTGCGTAGCCTCCGACCAGGACGCCGGGCTTGGGCTCGGCCGCGGCGAAGGCGAGGAAGCAAGCGAAGATGAACTGAGGAAATAAATAATAATTATACACAATGTTAAATTCTATTCAATGGATTAGTTGATGAAAGATAATTAATTTTGATTTATGATTTATACCCATATCTACGATTATGTTTAAATTATACTGAAATAACCATAATGTTATGTGAGGTGAAATATTAATTTCATGATGTAAATAAATTATATACTTGAAACTTTTATCATATTATATTTTACATATTTTATCTCGCTACATCGTTTTAATACAGACTGAATTAATGACTGACGGAATAACTTTTGGACCAAACTGAAACGCGCCAACTTCAGAAAATATGAATATTGTTAACATAATGAACTGCATAAAATTACCCAACTCACCAGCTTGAACATTTTTGTTTGGGTTTGTAAAGTTTGGAATGAAACAAGAGAGCACAGGGAGGTTTGTGATGCCCTCTGTCCATGTCAGTTGGTTTTATACGTTTACATTTGTATGAGGATAGCAATGATGAAACAGCCTTGCGCTGCGTACTCAGAATAACAAACAGTAATGTCTACCAAAACGTTAACATTCAGTGTCCCCTGAGCATTGATTAATTAAGGATGATTCGTTTATTTCCTTGATGTAATAAAACTTCATTCGACATATCGGCCCAAATGTAGAGTAATATTAACCGACCCATAATAAATGGTTGTGTTATATAATACAAATAGTATAAAAGCGGAGTTGATACCGAAGGCATTTTCTACCAGTCAACCTGTAGGTAGTCCAGAGACAAAACAATGTGGGTGTACACAACGCGAGAAGGTAGTAGACAAAACATTAAAATAATAAAGACTAAAATTCTTTGTAAATATAAGACTTACACAATACTGTAAGATAACAACAACAACAACACAATACAGTTACACACTGATATGATAGAAAAAAAAACAGCAAAACATATTGATACTTAACATAAATATAAATATATACATACATTAAATATAGGATATTAACTGACTTGTAGACGAGATTCTGCCAAACTATCAAGGAGTAGTCTTCGAACCCTTGTTTTGAAATCAACCCGCGTAGTGGTAGATCTTATTTCGGAAGAGAGCGCGTTCCACAGAAGAATGGACTGAACGTGGAAAGAAGAGTGGATAAAGTCAGAGGTATGTAGAGGACATTTAAGAAGAAGATTATTTGAGTAGTGAAGATTCTTGTTGTGGTTAACACCGAGGTACTGGAAGTGAAGGGATAGATAGGAAGATTGAGAAAGAGACTTGAGAAGTGAAAATAGTGTGTTTTAAATAATAAGAATATTTTAATTTGTACAGCATTCCAGTGCAGTGGAAATTAAAAGGAAATAATATTATAACATTGATTTTTCTCCTGGTAAGTAAATGTTCAAAGAAAATACTAAGTGTTCCCCGTGGCTTCCTTCCGAGCTAAAATCCTTTTCTGCTACACATGCTGATTAAAGAATCAGAAATGCTATTACTTCCTATCGCAGCACATTACCGGGATAAAAGTAGCCTATATGTTAATCCAAGACATGATCTACCCGTGTGCCAAATTTAATCCAAATCCGTTTAGCAGTTTTTGCGTATACTTCTAACAAACGTTCAAACACTTTCACAAACTTGCGCATGTATAATATTAGCAAGATAGTAAGATAATAAAGATGTTTTCTCGAATTGATATTAAAATAGTTATAATTAAAGGTTTAAATAAAATATGAATTTCTTTAATCCTGCTCAAGAATGTTACTTCGTTCAATTAAGCTGTAAAAAGAAAATTCCAGACTGTAAAAACTAAAAACTAAGACGTACCGTAAAAAAAAAGCTTTCGATAAAAATAAGACTGACATTATATCAACCTTCCCTAAAATGTTCAAATAGCCCAAATTCCTACACGAGAAAGTTATTAAAATCATTAAACATGTGAATGATTTTTCAATTAGGCTAGATTGAAGAATAAGTTGTTAAATTACAAGTTTACAGCTGTTTCATCTACCCACATTACACATCGCAATGTAGTTTTAGTAATTAAATCATGGTATAGCCAATACTAGATATGAAGGCGATTAATTAAGAACGTTACACAACTTCACGCCTGTTTCTTAATTACTTGTTTAGATTAAACATGTAGGTACTATAAAAAAGGAAGGTCGTTTGATTAAATCTTATTGTCGCGAAATGTCACTGTTAAGAGCGGTAAGTGATTTTTTTATGCGAAGGCATTAAAAAAAATATAAATTATGTAGCTTCTTGCCCGCTTTGAGTCACTTGGAATTTCAAGAGATTTTCATTTTTTTTCTTGTATTAAAAAACTTATAATTACAATGTACACACACACACACACTCACGCCTTTTATCCCCGAAGGGGTAGGCAGAGGCGCAACTAGAGCACCCACTTTTCGCCGTTATTCCGTCCCATGATGTGACAGGGGGCGAGCCTATCGCTATATCGGGCACAAATTTCAGACTCCGAGCTGATACTGAATAGAAGAAATCAATTTTTTTTTGCGCGATCCGGGGATGGAACCCGAGACCTCAGCATTGCAGTCGTACCATAATACTTAGTTGAATAATTATATGAATTATTATAAGTGCTTGACTAAGCACTTATAATTATTCATAGTTTATTCAAGATACATTACAAGTGTAAAAAAATATGAATTGATTGTTTTCGGTATTTCATTGTACTACAATGTAATCTCAATCAGGTCCCAATCAGCAATGTATTAATATTTCGTGCTATCAACCAGTAACAATATCGTACTTACATTTTAAATCTTTCTATATCATTAACTGGGTTAGGATATTCTTCAGCGGAAACGTGAGATGAATTAAACCGTACGTTTGGAGTTTCGCGTGAGTCCCTTGATTAATATCACGTGACAGAATATTTTATCGCTTGGGTTGCAATAAAAATGAATGACTGCCTCGGTGGCGTAGTTGTATTGCGTACGCGTTACGAGTACGATTTGCGCGCTGAGGTCCCGGGTACGAATCCTGGGTCGGTCCAGAAAAACTTTGTGACTGGGTTTATCCATCTTAAAAAAATTACTCAGGCGCAGCTCAGAGTCAGGAAGTTGGCGGTGTGATACCCCCGTGCCTCGGAAAGCACGTAAAGCCGTTGGTCCTGCACCTGATCTCTCTCCGGTCATGTTGAATTGCCGTCTCACCGGACTATGAGAGTGAAGGAATAGCGAGTGCACCTGTGTATTGCGCACACACTTGTGCACTATAATATCTCCTGCATACCTGGCTGATCTCCGTTGAGATTGGCCGTCGTGGCCGAAACTGGCTAGGAGGATTTAAAAAATGAAATAGCTATTTCACTGTGCAACTTCATACAATATACAAGGTACATTGTTTATCCAATTACACTTTGAAGGTTATTTTAACTCCCTACAAAGTTGCAAAAGCCAAACAAGTTTTTTTCAAAAGAAATTCTATTGACAATTTATACGCGGACTTGACCAAAAATAGCATCAGTTGAAAACTTTTAAAAATAAACTTTATTTTCAGCTGCTGTTGGTTCTTTTGTTGGGTTTCGTGATGACGAGTCACGTTCACAAACACGTGGTTGATGTACGACCAGTAGTCACAAGAAAAACCCTAATATCTGTCCCCTTGCCGGCGAAAAATATTGTGCTTATATGAACTATTAATCGTGTATCAACACCATTTATTTTATTAATAAATTGCTTGTAATAAATATTTCTTATTTTTTTTATAAAGTCTCAGATAGATCAATTATTAATTTGATTAATCGTACGCAATTATTGATTAAAAAGTTACCTCCTCTGAACATGGTTTTAAGAGAGGTAATTGTCCCCTGCATATCTTACATATGAGTCTTTTGTCAGATATTCAAAAAAGAATACTGCATGCAATAATTGTCTACGATTAGGTACTGTTTGTAATAATTGGTCCGTCCAAATCAAGTTTTAAATGTAATGTTGAACTATACTCTCAAAACAAGTCAACAATAATTTTAAACATGGATATACCTAGTAGGATTTTTTTTAAATAATAGGTATGCAATATAATTGTATTGCCCGATTTAGATAGGTACTCAATAATGCTATAGAAATAATGGAAACAGGTGTAATTGATTGGTTTTGATAACACACACACACACACACACACTCACGTCTTTTATCCCCAAAGGGATAGGCAAAGGCGCAACTAGTGCACCCACTTTTCGCCGTTATTCCATCTCATGATGTGATGGGGGCGAGCCTATCGCCATATCGGGCACAAATTCCAGACTACGAGCTGATACTGAGTAGAAAAATTCAATATCACTTTGCCCGACCCGGGAATCGATCCCGAGACCTCAACATTGCAGCCGTATCATAATACAACTACGCCACCGAGGCAGTCGGTTTTGATAATGTAGTAAATATTAATTAATGTATATTAATATCAAACACACTTATTTTATTAATAGACACACTTATTACAGGCATTATTTCTTTAATTTAAAAAATAACTTTAAAGATTATACACCATACATATAAACGTAAGAGTAAAAAATTAAAACTTCTAAATTTAAAACTGACGACTAGCACTCAGCATTTTTGACATTTACAAAGTTTAATAAAAAATTAAAGGCAAGATGTTAATCCTTGATCTAGTAATATTTTGACCAGCTGTGCCACTGTTGAAGGCCAAGCGTGACCATACTGCATAATGGGTACAAGCAGGATATTCGTCTAATTATCCGGTGGCACTACCATATCTTGACCGCTTGTGCAATTGTTCATTCGTATAAAAAGAGGACATCTCTACTTACATGCATCATTGTAAATTCATTCTTCTGTCAACCATCTCAAGTAAACAAACATGTTCAAATACGTGAGTATTAAAGACTTGTTTTGTTAGTCAGCTATATGATTTATATGTTTTACCGGCATTCAGTATATTATATAGTATGTATAATCCTTAGCTATATCTTGTTTAAAGTGGACGTCTTAAATTATAATTAAAGTGTCTTACTAGTATTATTTAATTAATGATAAATCTAATCAGTGTTGTATCACTATATATTTTATTTTTAACTTTATTGGCCCTACTGCCAGTAGCCTGACACGAGTCTGCTTTTCTGGCCACACCGGTCTTTAGGGTGAACGCAGAAGGCGCTCGCAACCCTTTGAATTAAGTGACCATGCTGAGGGCTATCCACTAACGGGTTACGAATCTCGGCTCAGGACGGCCATTGAGAGAGGATGAGACATCAACGATTAGGGAAAGATTGGTTTTTAGATCTAATCCTATTAGATTGTGTGGTCATCGGCACGCGGACCGGAACTGCTAGGGGGACAACTTCAATAAGTTAAAACTCTGATCAGTATTGTTTATCAGTAAAGGTGAAAATGTGTGAAAAAATGCTTGAAAAATTGCACTAATATATTGTTATTTCATAATGTATAGTATTTTTTAACGTCTCTATCACCTGTTTACAAGAACATAATACAGAGCTTTTAAGGTTGCTTGCTGACTTTATACTTAATAAAGAATTATTATTTCACATAAAGCAGATATTATGGATTAGTCTTGACTATTGTGTGTTACAAATAAGGCAAGCGTTGATTTTTAACTCACAACTTTGTAGATCCCAGGTGTTATAATTCAGCAAATTATTGAAAATATTCCATGGAGCATGAACTTGTAACAAAAATCAAGTATAAATTTGAGCTAGATCAAATTTAAAATATATTTTTTTTAAGGAAAAAATGCGTCAGGAAAAGGTAATATATCCTAAAGAACGACGTCCTCATTTGAATACTGATGTTATAAATCGTTTTTCCCCAGGTACTGTTTGCCGCTCTCCTGGCTTTCGCGTCAGCCAAGCCTCTGGTAGTAGACTACCCAGTCGCGTACACTGCGCCTGTTGCCGCAGCCTACACTGCGCCAGTGGCCTACTCTGCCTACTCCGCCTACTCTCCTGTCGCCTACTCTGCCTATACCTATGCTTCGCCGTACACTTACTACGTCCGCTGAGAACTGACGTTTACCTAAGTGCCTATTCGATTTACTATGTATCATGTGCAATAAATATATTAGTTTATTCTATAAAGGTTTTTATTTCGACGTTTTGTATGTTGTATGAGACTTGCTAAACATATATTGGATTCATTAGTTAATGATATTATTGTGAGTTGAATGAATGAAAATTTATATAGTGTGTATTGAATACCATTAAGTCATATGAAAGTTATGTAAAATTTCCATTCACTACTATTACTATTGTGTATTAAATAATAACGTAACGCTGTAACACAATATAATTGTAGTATTGTGACCCCACTCGACATTTATTAACCCTTTGTAAATTCATTCACCTATTAATACAAGAAAGCATGTACTTAAAATTCCATAATGGTTTATTGAGCCCAATACTTAAAAAGGGATTGTAAACATGTTTCTATATAAAGTTTTGTACTTTAAAATACCCTGTATTTGTAAGATCTCTTTGAAAATTTGGTATTATGCTGTTATTACAAGCGTACGCATAATAGCACCAACTGAAATTCAATAGAGCTATAGCCAATGGCCGTGATTGTTATGAGCTAACTGTACTACGTCACACGTCACCGCATGATTAGGGTCTTATTTCGAATTGCACGCAGGTTACTTTCGACAAATTGCGCTTATGAGATAAGAATATACAGGAATATTAATAGTACTAAGCAGGTACGAAAGGTTTTGGGGCTCTGGTCCCTTAATCATGTCACGCGAGAACTTTGACGAATATTCTTGCATGTGTTTGGGAAGACTTAGTAGGGTTATAGAGATATAAATATAGAAGACATTAGAATAAGTACCCTGATACAATAAAGGATTTGTGATGCCCGAGACCAATGTTGAGCACGTGACAGCATTCATGCATCATAATACTATTCATAAAATTGATTTTATCACGTGAGTGCGCCCACAATATAAGTAATTAAAGCAGCTTTACTGTTTATAAATTTACGTAGGAAAACTAAGTTTATGTTGGTAAGTGTTTTTTGTTCAATCATGTTGCTAATCTAAAATAGCAATAAAGTATTAAAATTTTGATCAATTTCATTTCTGTCATCTTGGTTAAGATATTGTACTTATTTCATGATAATCGTCTTGCCCTCATACTTGACTAAGATTTATAATTTAGTGAATTTTTCTCCGGTTTTACGACCCAATGCCTGCTTGGGGTCAATCCACTCTGGAAGATTTACTAACGGGCAAATTGTGTGAAGATTTTCTTACAATATTATGTTTTAAGGGCTCCGTATCTCAAAAATGAAAAAAAAACATGAATCCTATGGGATCCCATTTTGTCTGTCTGTCTATCAAAACCCTTTTCCTCGAGAATGCGTAGAGATAGATACCAAATCAAAATATATGGCTTGGCCGTTTCAGTACCGTCACATGGGCGTAAGGTGAAAAACTTATTCACTTTTCATTACTTTTCTGTCATAAAATAGTTCTTGTAGTAACGAACCGGCAAAGCAATATATTTTAAATAAGGTGTAGAGTTTGTAAAGGTAGGGCTTGTAAATTTAGGGCGTGTAGAATTAGAAGCTTGGCTCTACATGGGATCTGATAACTTTTTGACAGTACGAGCCATATTATGATCGTGTCTTCGCAACATTTTACATAAAAATGTATTTGTTGGGATTTCACATCTTATTACTTGACTGCGAAAGAAGGAGGGTTATGTTTTTCGAGTGTACATGTATGTATGTATATTTCTGTGGCCCGCCCTAGAGCCTAAACAGCTTGACGTATTTTTATGTGAATAGTGTCAATCGATTCGTCTTAGTCGTGAGAGCGATACCCGGTATGCATGAATAAAAAAATTAAAATAAATTGAGGATTTTTGGCGGCCAAAAATAATCTAAAAAATAACACGTTTTCAAAATACATTGAGTGCGGTATCAAAATAAATTTTTAACGGTGATTACAAATATATAAATGTAATAAGAAATGCTAATTAATCACATCACACTTCACACTAATAATGTAAATGCGAAGTTTGTGTTAGTTTGTTACTTCTTCGCGGTAAAACGGCTTGACGGGTTTGGCTGAAGTTTGGCACACGACAGCGTTTATGAACACTGTGAAATAAGATCATTCAAAATAAAAATAAAATATTCAAATTAAATTCTTGTATCTTTTCAGTTCTTACATGAATTTAATAAAGATGGCAGATATTGACGCAGTCGGGTTATTGTATTTTTTAAACTTTTTTTTTGTACGTTGCATGTAACAATATTTTTTTTACAAACCTAAGACTCGTATTTTTTACTCGTAATTTGTAATAAGAAGTCTGTGTACCTGTAAAACTTTCTATAAGAAATTAATTAAGTTTATATGAAACAACCCATGTAAACATCGATCCCTTAATTTAACGGACGGTGGGTGATTTGCTATACATTTTGAAATATATATGTTATTATTAAAACAAGGAGTCTCTATGTAAATTATCTTCTTAAAAAAAATTATGCTAGGATCTCCCTAGCATAAAAATTTGTGGAAGTCTCACAGAAACATCCATTCTGTAGTTTAAGGGCTTGAATTTTTTTGTTGTTTGTGTACTAATACTAGCTATATACTAAATTTCAAGTTTCTACGACTTCAGCAAGTACCCTAAAATTTTTGATGATCATCAGCGACTGAGTGAGTCAGTGACGAAATCGGGGATTTTAGTTATAAATCAAATCTAAAGTGTAATAGTTACGCAATGGAAACTTTAACAGTGTTATTACAAAAAATACTTTTTATAGACGCAGTGTAACACGTGTTAAGAGCCTATGTGAAAAACATATGGAATCGTGATGGGCGTGACTTAGCGTATTTCAAATGCGAGGCGCCGCACGGCCCCGCTGAGATAGATCGCGCGCCTCGGCCCTCGTCGCATCGCGTCGTTGCGACAGGTCGTTGCACTCAAGCCCGCGAAAAGATCGTCATTGCAAATGCATGTCTGTGTTGTAAATATTATAGTTATTATAATTTCTAATAAATTTATAACTTATAAAACAAAGAATTTATTTTAATTCGTTTATAGAACCATTATTATGTCACTATTATCTACCTAATTACTTGAACATTATGTAAAATGACATTGTAAGTTATCTAAACTCATCGAAAGTATTATTCACTTATAGTTGACTTTTGTTGACAAGATAAAATTTGGTGTGGTGGTAGGTTCGAGTCTTACCCCTACGTAGGTCTGTATATAGGTAAAAAGCAAAGCAGTATGAAACTTCTATAATATGTTTTAAATTATATTTTGCTTTGCTTTGATTTATTCTTGTGGACTTTCCTAACTTTGGTGGACATAAAATAAATAATAATACAATAAATGGCGTCACTATTTTTCGGGCCGACTCGGGATTCGAACCCGGGACCTCAGCACAATAGGCGTATCGTGTGTGCAACTACGCCTTGGAGGCAGTCAAACATAGCATCACACCTTTTCTCCTCACATTTCGTTAGCTATTTTAGGTCTTATCAAATAGGAGACGAGCTTATTGCCACATACCGGGCCCAATTCAACAGACCGAGTTGATACTGGACAGAAAAAAATAGTATTTGCCCGACGCGGGATTCGTACCCGAGACCTGAGCGTGGAGACCGTACCGGGCACGTAATACAACTACGAGTTGCGACATCAAGGTAGTTTCGACAAGTCATTCACGATGAAACTTCTTCCCTGGAATGTCAGGTCTATTTTACGTAAATGATGCTTCACTCTAGTGCCACCATGCAATTTAAAAATCAAATTTTGTATGTAAAGGATGTTCGAAATTTATGCAATGCAATAAAATTACATAGCTTGATATGAAGATTGATTACATTATTATGGTTGAATAGTCACTATATAGGATATAAATGTTACAAATGTTGAAGGCGGCCGCTACCTATCTGGACAATTTTTATAATTTTTAATTTGAACTGTATGTAATGTGGGGTAAGAAAAATATAGCAAGGTCATTCTTACTACGCGGGTACTTATGCTTATAGAAAATTTGAAATGTTAATTACTTACAATTTTTTAAATATTTTTGATATTTTGTACAGAAGAATAGACTGATGTTTACTGCAACAGCTACTTCTTCAATTCTAAGGAATTTGTTTTTGTTTTGCAATATAACAAAGCTCCAATATCCTTATTGAACTAAATGAAAAATAATGATGGCCATATTTTAAAAGGAGACGGGAAAAACTTCATAGAACTTTGGGCTTAGTGTTACAGAGATAATTTATGCATTATTTTATAGTTATATTAGAACTATTTCCAAATGAGAAAGAAAAATCTGTCTGTCCAATGGGAGTAAAGAAAGAACCGCTGTAGAGTGGAGCTTCTAAATCATTTTTCGGTGAATAACTTTTTTTTACCTGATGACATAAGATGTTCACAGTACCTAACCATTGGATTGCCCTATTGAATAGTGAACAGAGCTAGCTTAGACAATAACCAGAATTGAAAATATCACATGGAATCGACGAGGACTGATATAAATATATAATGGCTCATTTACACTCTCGCGCGAGTGGTACGCCGAACACAATACGAGCCACGACGCGAGGTGTGAAGCTAGAGTGTTAGTGAGTCAATAATGTATTTCAATTTGACATTACGTCGGGAGCGCTGAACAAAGTTGCCAGTAAAATTAAATAATATCGACCAATATTAAATATCCCAAAAAGTGAAAATGTCTTTTTAGTTTAATTTCTAAAATACCTATAGTTTTTAATTCTTATTCTTTTTCAGCCTTTAAAAGGCTACTATTGCACATAGGTCTCCCCCAAAGAATTATTAATACTATTATGTCAATATTATTCTTGTTATACATGCTTGGTATTCTTTGAGTATGTAACCAACGCTCTAAGTTTGTGCCAGTGCCGTGTGTAATATTACACGAACCACTTGGTGCCACTTTTCACCTTTCTATAACTCAAAACCTATTTAAAGTAAACACATAAAACTGTGTGAGTTTAATTATATCTATAAGGACATCTAGAAACCCAAATTTCATGAAGCTAGCTCAAACGGTTATAAAGATATGAAGGTCAAAATCGTAAATTTTTGTACTGACTGACAGACTTATAGTATCTAAACCTAACCTACTTCCAGATGACCTAGAAGGATGAAATTTGGAATCCAGCTCGGTAATTATGTGTAAGTGTAAGAAAAAATCTAAAAATAAAAAAAGTTAAAAATACAGGGGTCCACATAAAAAAAAAATATTTTTAATGGTAGTGTTGGAACCGTTACAAGCAAATATTTGAAACAATCCCAATATATGTTTTATTATATTTGCTTTATAACAGAAATATTAAGATAAAGTTAAGCCAAAACATTTGTGGTGTCCCCATAAAAAAAACACTTGTAATACGCGCTAAACAGCCGGCCAACGGTGTGTCGTCGGCGGCGCGCGGCACCACACAACTCAATACCTACCTAGTTTTCGTTACAAAAAGTAATGATATCCCACCAAAAACATAAATGTAAAAGATCTCACATTTGTAAATACCAGCAACTATTATAGGTATTCAATAAAGCAAACAAATAGAATTTAATACTTGTTCATGATGTTATTTTGTTCCTATAAATACATATTTAGATTTTGCATAAAACTTGGCACACATTTAGATCTCCATTCTTTTTGCGGCGAAGCCCACAGCTAAGCATAATTTTGGTAATGAACTTGGCTATCCTTTTTTACATTTATGTTTTTGGTGGGATATTTTTAAATGGAAGACATAAAAATAGAAGAATATTGATACATGCTTCAAAAGTGTAAGGTCAAGCCCAATTTCGGCCGTCTCCTTTATACCTATTAGAGTTTGTGGCCAGTCATGTCCAGCGGATTTTGATTTTAAAGCCAATAGCCTTTAAAGAAAAATAAATCTAAATGGCGGCCTTTATTTAAAATTCTAACATTACATCTGCCTTTTGTGCACAAAACAATGCCCAGACATCGATTTTGAGTTCGATTGGCCTTAATACAAAAAACTTCAAAATGGTGGCTACTTTTTTCAATTCTGACATTGGATCACTCTTTTGTTAATAATGTTACACCCAGATATCGATTTTGCGGTCGATTAACCTTAAAACAAAGAAATTCAAAAGGGCGGCCACTTTTTTCAGTTCTGACGGTGGATCTGCCTTTAGTAACTAAAGTGGTACTCAGATACCGATTTTGAGGTCAATTGGCTTTAAAATAAAGAAATTCAAAATGGCGGCCAATTTTTTCAGATCTGACATTGGATCCGTCTTTTGTACCTACAGGCCTGCCCAGATGTCGATTTTGAGATCGAATGGCCTTAAAACAAAGGAATTCAAAATGGCGGTAATTTTTTTCAATTCTAACATTGGATCCGTCTTTTGTACCTACAGGCATGCCCAGATATAGATTTTGAGGTCGATTGGTCTTAAAACAAAGAAATTCAAAATGGCGGTCATTTTTTTCAATTCTAACATTGGATCCGTCTTTTGTACCTACAGGCTTGCCCAGATATAGATTTTGAGGTCGATTGGTCTTAAAACAAAGAAATTCAAAATGGCGGTCATTTTTTTCAATTCCAACATTGGATCCGTCTTTTGTACCTACAGGCTTGCCCAGATATAGATTTTGAGGTCGATAAGCCTTAAAACAAGGAAATTCAAAATGGCGGCCACTTTTTTCAAGTCTAACATTAGATCCGTCTTTTATACCTAAAGGCCTGCCCAGATATCGATTTTGAGGTCGATTGGTCTTAAAACAAAGAAATTCAAAATGGCGGTCACTTTTTTCAATTCTAACATTGGATCCGTCTTTTGTACCTACAGGCTTGCCCAGATATAGATTTTGAGGTCGATTAGCCTTAAAACAACGAAATTCAAAATGGTGGCCACTTTTTTCAAGTCTAACATTGGATCCGTCTTTTATACCTAAAGGCCTACCCAGATATCGATTTTGAGGTCGAATGGCCTTAAAACAAAGGAATTCAAAATGGCGGTCACTTTTTTTAATTCTAACATTGGATCCGTCTTTTGTACCTACAGGCTTGCCCAGATATAGATTTTGAGGTCGATTAGCCTTAAAACAACGAAATTCAAAATGGCGGCCACTTTTTTCAAGTCTAACATTGGATCCGTCTTTTATACCTAAAGGCCTACCCAGATATCGATTTTGAGGTCGAATGGCCTTAAAACAAAGGAATTCAAAATGGCGGTCACTTTTTTTTAATTCTAACATTGGATCCGTCTTTTTTACCTACAGGCTTGCCAAGATATCGATTTTGAGTTCGATTGGCCTTAAAACAAAGAAATTCAAAATGGCGGCCACTTTTTTCAATTCTAAAATTGGATACGTCTTTTGTACTTAAAGGCCTGCACAGATATCGATTTTGAGGTCGATTAGCCTTACAACAAGGAAATTCAAAATGGCGGCCACTTTTTTCAAGTCTAACATTGGATCCGTCTTTTATACCTAAAGGCCTGCCCAGATATCGATTTTGAGGTCGATTGGCCTTAAAACAAAGAAATTCAAAATGGCCGCCGTGTATACCAATTCTAATATTGGCTCTTAACATTTTAGTTATTATTGATTCATAATGTATAAATAAATGAGTACTACAAAAAATCATACTAAAATAATTTTATGGTGTAAAAATTTTAACAGCCTTTACATGCAAAATACGAATTTTTTAAATGTATGAGCGGCACGCAAGCGTCATTTACGCAAAATTGGGCCGGCATTCTAGGGCGTCCCTAGCTATGAATTACCCAATATAAATAATACATACATATACTCTCACGTCTTTTATCCCCGAAGGGGTAGGCAGAGGCGCAACTAGTGCACTCACTTTCCGTCGTGCGTATTCCGTCCTATGATGTGATAGGGGGCAAGCCTATCACCATTTCGGGCTCAAAATCCAGACTTCGGGCTGAAAAGAAAAAAATCCAATATCACTCTGCCCGACTCGGGGATCGAACCCGAGACCTCAGCATTGCAGTCATAACGTAATACAACTACACCACTGAGGCAGAATAAATAACAAAAAAAAAGCAGTGACTATTGTTTTTCAATCAGGGATTCGAACCCGGCACCTCAGCGTACCGATCACTAAATATAACTAAAGCAGGTCTCCGACTACAAACAATTTACAAAGGTGAAAGGATGTAATAATTACGCTTGCTGCCTATCTTATAGACCTAATAGAGCCTATAATTTTATATTGATACACGGACGTGAGCTGGATACACTATAAAACAGAATTTCCAGGGCACCTTCAAATTTGCCGCGCGGTAACGCGGACCAATCCCTACACTAGACGGCCAATTCGAACTTTGAAGGCGTCCGAAAATTTCGAGCGCACGTCCGTCGTCAGTAAAGATTCCGGACGACTGAAGCCGGCACGGGCCACTCCCATAACAGCGATGGCGTATTTGGACGTCGCGGATGAGAGAAAGTGACGGGAGGCGCACGCGTATGCCGAAATGAAATGGCGTAAGCGCCAAAACAATTTTCTTTTAATTGTGATTATACTATTTAATTCGTTTTAATTGTGTATTGATAAAACTTTGAAAAAATTGTTGTATTGTATTTAAATAAAGTTACGAATGTACATATTCCACCATTTAGAGATAAAGCGTGTTTAAAGAAAATATCAGAGGTAACTTTGAATTTTTTTTCGATCGAGAAAATTTATAGCAATTGTGTTTTGGCTTTGACATATTATTGATTTATACGTTCAATTTACACATATCCAAAAATCTAACGTCTGATCTTAGTAGTTTACGAGAAATTTGAATTTGAAAGTCCTTAAAGTTCCTGACATAGGCTCTTAAGCTAAAGAGTTTCTAATTCTAAACACCCGTCTAAACCCTCTATACGCCTGTCATGCCTGACAGTGTGCGTCAAAGATCGTAGACAACCATCGGCTTATCTATACATCTATACTTATAAATAAAATTGAAGTGTCTGTTTGTAATATTGAAAGAACCGTTTTTTACTATATGAATATGCATAAGTACGGTACATACACCAAAATAACATTTTTTACAATTTATGTCTGTCTGTCTGTCTGTCTGTTTGTTCCGGCTAATCTCTGAAATGGCTGGTTCGATTTTGACGGGAGTTTTATTGACAGGTAGCTGATGTAATAAGGAGTAACTTAGGCTACGTTTTATCCCGGGAAAATATAAAGCGGGACTTTTATCACGGAAAACCTTTTTAACGCGGGCGAAACCGCGGGCAACAGGTAGTGTTTCAAATATAAACAATGTCTAAGCCATGTCAACTCTAACCAATGCTTAAACATGAATTTGTAACAGAATTTTTTTTAGTTAAGTACGTGTTCATCGCGTGTTTAACTTTTTTGTAATCAACACATGTTTAATATATTTACTTTTGACATAATAACTAGAGAATTTAGTTTGTCTAGAATAATCCAAACCCAAGTTATGAGGGTTAAAAGAATTACGAAGTGCTTGGGGAAGGAGAGGGAGAAAAGGGTGGTTGTGTCTTTGCCCTTCACATGGCTCGTTTTGGTAGGGCACTACTGCGCCCCCAGATAATGACCAGTAATTACGATAGTAGGAATACCCTTCAAACCGAAACACAACAGTGCATGCATACTGCTGCTTGGTGGTAGAAATAGACCTGATCCAATTCAGACGAATCCTGTAAGAATAACCTGTAAAAAAGGTTGCTCTACCTGAAAATAGAATCCAGAACTCTAGTACACATTAAATGAGATGCCACTATCCAAAAACAAAATAAAATGGAATCCACATAAGTAAAAATCATAAAAATATAAATCCTTACTCACATGTTGGAAGTAAGAAATATTTTAGTTAGTCAGAAAAGTATTCGCTCGACCACCTTAGTTGTTAATAAGTCGTTTGCACGTCGTCTGTCTGCAACATTCAACTTATAACTAAAGTAAACAAAACAGATATCTGCTTGCTTTGTACAACTTCATAACAATTCTACCTTCCAGGTAAAATATGAAAAATGAGCGTTTTAACTTTAGAGGCAAGGCGATTATACATACATACATGCTTTATGTCTTTTCTCTTATTAGAAGTAGAGGTGTGACACACTCACATTTCGCCAACTACATTAGGTTCCATGTAATATAGCGCGAACCTTACCTTATAATGGGCCCAATTCAAACACCATTGTTTAACACAATGTAAAATATTTAACACGTTGTATACAGTCCGTACACAATAGATATTTACTATCACGTGTTTGAGAGTCATGGCAAATGGAACGTGATTTGTCTCATAACAGAGGGAGTAAGGCAAGGACGGGAAATAAAAGAGTTTTACACAATTTTGATATATAAACAGACACAAAATAATCTCGTATTCATTGTATTTTTTTTTAAATCAGTACCAAGATACAGTATTTAATTAATAAATTTGCTTGCACATCTTTTTAAATTATATTTAATCCAGGCGAGACGGGGCGTTTTTTCATACCAAAGGGTAGAAAACGTGTAAATGCGTTACCTAATATAAAAGGATCTTCACCATCTATAAACATGCGTCGGTGGCACAGTTTTATTATGGTACGAGTGCAGCGCTAAGGTCTTGGGTTCGATTCCCGGGTCGTGCAAAATTATATCAGATTTCTACTCAGTATCAGCTCGGAGTCTGGAAAGGTGTCCAGTAAATGGCAATATTCCCCCTACAATATGAAACCTAATATAAATGTCGATATAGCGGTGTGATACACCTCTGCCTACCACTGAAAAGGCAAAAGGCGTGATGTATTTATGTATAAACATACAAATAGCTTAAATGGCAAAGGCGCGCTGGCGGCCTTAAGGTAATAGAAAGTAGTAGGGACCAGGGGTGGGATATATTTGTTTAGGTTTCCGTTAATCTCTCTCAATTCAAAAAACGCGAGAGCAAGCTATCACGTCAGTCTTCTGAGGTATTACCACAGTTGAGGCGGCTCAGTCATGCTGTATGTATGCAGGAAGGCTCTGACCATTTTTAAAATACAAGACACTGTGGTACATTTACAAAAAAAAAATATTTATCTAGTGTATGCTGTCTACTCTAAGTCGTTTTTTTCATACGTATAATATGCGACGATATAAATATAGCTATTAGATTTTTAGGGGAGGCCTATGTTCAGCCATGGACATCATGTGGCTGGTGATGATGATGATGATGATGATATATAAATTATAAATGCAGTAAATAATATACATATAGTGTTACAAACAATTGTATGACATCGTTTTTCGCTCGTGAAAAGATTAAACAGCCCCTTTAACGCGATACTTAAATGCAAAATTTTGCCAGAACGCAAATATTAATGCGTACTACCTTCGTGTGTTTAACGAAAAACAGTCCATGAAAGTTTTCTATACACGCGTCTCCTTGAGGGTGGCACCGCCTATTGCGTCAACGCGTGCTTTGTTCGCTGGAAATCAACACTCTTGTTTAGAACTTTCCAACAACAGAAAAGCATTAGAAGGTTGAAATACAGAGTATGTAAAAATTTTAAATACTTACCAATTAGTGGGTAATATTATTTATATATGATATAGACAGACTGCCTCGGTAGAGTAGTTGTATTAAGGTACCACTGCAATGCTGAGGTCTCGGGTTCGATCCCGCGTCGGGCACAGTGGTATTTCTGTTCAGTATGAGCCCGGAGTCTGGAATTTGTTCCCGAAATGCCGAAAGCCTCGCCCCCTATCACATCATGGGATGGAATACGCATGGCGAAAAGTGGGTGCACTAGTTGCGCCTTTGCCTACCTCTTCGAGGATAAAACATAATATTCAATATAAACAAATCTGTAAGTAAGGGAACATAACTTCCTAATTTAGCTTCAATCATATTAAAATAACTAGCTCCCATAAAAAGAACATATTCTAGTCACGCTGGGTATCAATAATATTCGGCCGGAATCCATATTTAATCCTTTTTGTCATATTAAAAGAATATATAAATAAATTATAGGTTCGAAAAGTTTCTTTTTTTATCCAGATATGGCTCTAGTGTCGATTTTGTACTGCCACCTATAATTCGTGCACGTTCCCCATATCTACCTGCATACGTGAAAATTATGATCATTCATGAATGTTTATAATTCGTAAATCTATTTGAAATACTTTTTATAATTTATTTTAAAGTTTCACATATACTGTAGCAAGCCTTCTAACATGTGAGTCATTATCAAGATTAAACCACGTGGAAATTTGTTAGGCAAACTATAAATACTCTAACACTAACTCCGACGAAACCAATGCAATGCTGTCCCGTTTCACATAGGAAACATGGCAGTACCTACAGCTTTCACATGGGGGGTCCTAGGATATATTATATACCGCCTGGGGAGGATCCATAGGTCACGTATACCCACGTTACGAAATTCTAAATTCATTTATGTTTTTGCATTGGGTTGGGTCTATTTCGTCTTATTATAGATGTTTGTCAGATGTGCGCTAATATGTGTACATTTTTTGTGGCCCCATAACCTGCCTCTTATACGCCCATGAGGAAACAATCACTGCCTAAAGCACTATGGAACAATCTAAAAAGCATGATTAGGTAAAAAAAAATTATAAAAAATGCAGAGCAATTTCTGATATATTTTTTTAATACTGGCATGTGACCCATGAACCGTTTTCAACATTAATCTGTTTACGAAGCAGATGTTATATTATACAGTCTGATAAAATTTACGAACAAAAATATATTTTATTGCAGACTCTTCTTCCACCTGTTCTTACCTCACACCATTGTGGGGTCGACGGTTTTTAACACGTTTCAGTGGGGCTAGGATGTGAAAAAAAAACACGATGCGTCTCCGCTTCGTTTTATTGTGATTGGTTGAGAGACTGACGTATCGGTTTCTCGATCAATCACAAACATCAAAATACCGATACGTCAGTCTCTCAACGAATAACAATAAAATGAAGCAGAGACGCATCGTGTTTTTTTTTCAACATCCTAGCCCCGCTGAAATGGTTTGAATTCGTTTTTACGATACACTTGCTTGATCTGAATGTACTCTGACGATGAAGCCTTCAACAAATCTTCGGAAATACACCTATACTTTACATATATAAGTAACTAAAATATAGAAATACTCATACTTTAGTATAGGTATTTCTAACACGGGTGCTGCAAAAGTTCAATGCACTCAAAAACCCAAGTTCTAAGATAAATGCAGCGACTATATTAATTTATTAAAATAACATTGCATAAACGTCAGGAACGAGCGCTTTCATCGGTATTTATAGAAACTCATCTTCACAAGGATTTTATAATTGCGATATTCAAGTTTGAATGGAATAAATGGATGGAAATGGCAGAGATAGTTACAGTTACGTAATAAGTAAAAAAATTGTCTCGCCTGGGCCCCCAGCGGGGCAGGTGAAAATTGAAGGTGTCAAGTACAGACTGTGACGACTATTCCTGCCCCACCTGTCTTCTACGGAACCTGTTACGTAAGAGAACACTGACAAAGGGAATGAGGATCATTATCCGCTCTAGAAGTGTCATTTGACATTAGTTTGTTTTTTAATTCGGCATCGTAAAGGTATCCAAAGGTATCCAATGGGTGAGTCACAAGGTAACATGTATTAGTAGCAATTTGTGGGTAGATATTTCCCTAAAAAAAATTAAATTTAAGCTTAATTACTATTTTAAGATGCTGTCCTAAATTTGACAGCAACTCAGCAGCTGATATCACACTTCAGAGGTAGAGGGAAGCGGTAGAGGTAATCTTTCTGTAATAAAATTATTAATCAGTATATTAACAGTTAAGGGATAATATATGCTAGAATAGTTATTTTTCAAGCTTACTTGTATTATTTTTAAGCTTACTTTTATTCAAGTGATTCCATTTAGTTCAACACAGCTTTAATTATATTAATCATTCCAAACAAAATGGACAAGTATGTTCTTGCGTAGTCAATCTTCCGCGGTAACATTGCCAAGTTATTTAAGTATGCAATAAGCACCTAGTTTCATACTAAATGTTTGAGAGTAGTCGCACGAATAATTTTGTAAATAACTACTTTGCCAAATAACGCAACTATTTGAGAATTTATTTGCGTCTTCGATACACGAGGTAATATATTAAATTATTTCAAACATTTTTTAGCGTCGTAAGGTTCCCACACAGAATGTATACTAGTGGAGCCCAGAGACCAACGTTTGTTTGATCCTGAAATATGAATAGTTCTTAATTACTCTAAGGTTCAAATATTATTTTTTTTGCAAATATCGAATAATTTTAAGGATTTCCTTTATTCCCCATTGAGGCAACTTTTCAACAATCCGGTATTTTCGTCCAAAAAAAATAAATTCATTTACAATTATTTATAACCATTACCTAGATATGTACACCTAAAGTAAAAAACAATGCAATGCAATGCAATCAGCCCAGTATTATATATATTACCTACTGCCGAGCACGGACCTCCTCTACTGCTGAGAGGGGTTAGGCCTTAGTCCACCACGCTGGCCTAGTGCGGATTGGCAGACTTCACATGCCCTCGAAATTCCTATGGAGAGTTCTCAGGTATGTAGGTTTCCTCACGATGTTTTCCTTCACCGTTAAAGCGAACGATAATTGATATACAATACACACATAACTTCGAATAGTCAGAGGTTTGTGCCTTGGATTTTACACAACTAAAAATAATTTATTTTATTCGCAAACATGGAACAGATTCTATAAATTCAAGCATCATATTGTTGCCCCATCCAGTGTATGAAATACGACATAACGTTCACATGTTTATACAATTTAATGACAGTATTTGGAGCAACGTAGGTATGTGAATATGTAATCGCTTACCGAATCTTTTGTTTCGTATTCGGATGGCTTTTGTGATTTATTGAAATGTATACATGCCTTAATTAAATTGAATACATAGTGGTGTTCTATTGTGTGATAGTCGATACTTAACGTTAGACATTTGGAACAAAGTCTTCGCAAGTCGCGTGGTCAGGGTTATCAAGTAACTGAAATAATAATATTAAAAATACGTGAAAACATAGCAAAAACAGTTCTTCGTTGTACTATAGTTGAACTATTCAATGGATATCACGATTAGATGTATACGATGACTGGAAACCAGGAGCAAATAGCCGGAAACAACGAATACGTACTCGTTTACTTTAATGGCAAGTTTTTTGCCTCTCATGAAAAGTATAGCCATTTACCATATACGGTGTCGAATGGAACGATACTCCTTGTAGTCGACCTTTACTGAATGCTGTCTTGTAGTAATATGCCATCCGAAAATTAATTTCGATTCACATGATATGTCAATGGCAGTGTTTTAGTTTTACATAACTTAATTACGATTTGCTTTGTATGGACTAGGGAACCATATTGCACAATATCAAGCTTGTTGAATGAAGCACGCACGCATATTCACGCCTTTTATCCCCGAAGGAATAGGCAGAGTCACACCTAGTGCACCCACTTTGCGTATTCCGTCCCATGATGTGATAGGGGGCGAGCCTATCGCCATATCGGGCACAAATTCCAGACACCGGACTGATGCTGAATATAAAATTCCAATATCACTTTGCCTGACCCGGGGATCGAACCCGGGACCTCAAAATTGTAATCGTACCGTGATATAATTACGCCACCGAGAATCTTGATGAATGAAGATGTCCGCTTTTTGTATGTGTGCTGGACCTCAAAATCTAACCTTTATGAATATAAAAGGAGCAAATATATGATCATGGATCCATTAAAAAATGAAATCTTCCTAGCCAGTTTCGGCAACTGCGGCTAATCTCAATGGAGATCAGCCAGATACGCAGGAGATATTATAGTGCACAAGTTAAAAAATATTTGTAGACTCGTCTATTTATAACTTTTTAAAACATTCAGTTAACAAAAAATTAAAGAACCAAAATAAAATTACATACCTACATCTAAAAAACGGAGGACTTTAATATTATACAATTTTTTACAAAAGTCTAGTATTTGGAAGTACCATATCAATATTAGGACCTTACATATGAAATTGGCGTTTGGTATGGGAGCAATACAAAGTTGATTTTTTTGTAAAATATAATTAAAGTATGCACTATTAGTATCTATGCACTTTTGCCATCTCATGGGGAGTTCATTGATCCCTTTACTAAGAAAAACCATGGGGGCGATATCAATAAACTCTCTGAAGGCGGTTTGGACTGCCACATCGGAGTTGAATTTTTTTCCTTGTAAAAAGTTGCAAAAATTACGAGAAAAATTGTAATCTGTTAGAGTAAGGTCCGGGGAATACGGTGGATGTCACGGACATTTCAATTACAGCTCCGCTAATTTAGTGACCGTCTGTTGTGCAGTGTATGTGTTGTTTTAATATTTTTTACTGTCCCGATTTTGCTTCAAGTTGAGTAGTTTGTCAAGCCCCGCGACGGACACCGGTGTCCATATGTATAGGGTTTTTCCATACATCTATATATATATAAGCGGGGCTTGACGGGTTAAAACGGTTTTATCACTCACACCGAAGCCTGTAGCTAACTCTGAAATGGTTTGCGATGGATCCGGTTCCATAATAGCGTTTAATTCCTAATTATCCTCCTTGGTCTCCGGCCGGTCACGGGGCTTGGTCTAAAGGTCGAAATTTCCAGAACGAAAACGTAGGAACCCACAACGTACCGTGTTTTCTTTTGCGAGACCAGTGCCATACACATCGTTAATCCTTCAAGCCGTTTCTGCAGCACTGGTGTCACGGTGGAACTCATACTCGTAAATATAGCGATATTTCATGTTTTCATTGTGCGATATGAAAGACACCAAAGAAAAACTAATTAGGAAATAACAAATAAATGACTGTTTACGAAACTCAAATGTATCAACTAAATACATTTAAAATAAATTTTAATCGAATCAGAAATGAGGAGATACGTAGAAGAACGAAAGTCACCGTTACAGCGAAGCGGATTAGCAAGCTGAAATGGCAGTGGGCAGGGCTCATAGTTTAAAGAACTGACGGCAGATGGGGCAAAAAAGATCACGACCTTTATTAAGTCGCTGGGACACGCTGGATACAAGTCGCTTTTGACAGGTCCGTCTGGAAATTTTTGGGGGAAGCCTATTATAAGCAGTGGACGTCATGTGGCTTATGATGATGATGATGATAAATTTTAGTTTGAAATACTCAACAAAAAGGGAGATACTTCAGATCGAAGTGGCTAGTATGACAAAACTAATTTCGTATGTAAGGACCTAATATATATAAAGTATCTTGATTAAAATTTTAGGCCTGCCTTGGGACATTAACTTTATTATGCTACTAAAAACAATAACGTGGTTTATATTTAAAACAAAAATTGTATTGTTACAGTAGCCGTCAAAACAAACAAAAGTAAGGAACTAAATTACACGTGCTTGCTCACGTTCTATGTTTAGGAATAATTTTGCTAAGGAAAATGCTTATTTCTTGATGAAAAATGATCACGTGTCGTGAGCGGAGGACGCATAGTGACTTAAATTTTTTTACGTCATTGACCTTCAAATTTCGTTCTGTAACACCAGTAACCGCATACGGTGTTGTCATAAGATGAAATATGATCCGGAAACATAAGTTTTATGTAGGCAATATTAAATTTTAATCGCTGTTGCCATTTGTATTTGTTGTTGTTTATTGCCAAGTTGCCGGATTCTCGAGGTACTTATAGTATATTTATAGGTTTTAATAATACGACCTGTGTTAATTTTTACTCAAGTATATTTATTTTATTCTCATTTAAAGAATTGAGTGATTAGCAACAAGTACAAAATAAATAATAACAATCTCGTTGATAACTTATTTCACAACAAGGGAGAGAGTATAATCTATTTGATTAACGTTTATGATAAATATTATAAAATCGGTTAAGAACTCCGATGAAGATAGATGAATCCCTCGAAGGTAATAGTGATAAGATTCAGAGCACGCGCCGCCCAATGTCAGAGACATTGCCGAATGGGGCTGGCGATGCCAGTGCGTTGCGCCACGACTCGTCTGCCGCCTATATATTGTCCAGCTACATGGACCAACAGTATTCCCTGTTCTCTACCGCCAGAAACAAACAAACCTAGCAAAATGATGAAGATCGTAAGTTCAAATTATTATTGTAATAAATATTAAAAACAAAAATATTACAAAGTGTATTCGACATAGAAAGTAACTTAAAGTTGTTTTTTCGTTTAATAATTGATCCCTTAATAATTAATTAGTTGTCAATGTTCTATCAAATTGCTTTAAACTCTTTAGAAAATAATATTAGCAATATACTTTTCATTGCTCCAAACAAAAAAAAAAACGAATTATTTACGTTGGCAGATCGTCGCCCTCTCCGCACTTCTGGCTATCGTCGCCGCCAAGCCATCGCTGGTGAGCGCTCCCCTGGTCGCAGCTGCCCCCGCCGCCGTGGTTACTGCTTCCAGCTCCCAGTATTACCACCGCATCAACAACGGCCTGGCTGCCTACGTCGCTGCTCCAGCTGCGTACGCCGCCCCTGTGGTCGCATCTCCCTATGTAGCCGCATCTCCCTATGTCGCCGCATCTCCCTACGTTGCTGCCGCCCCCTACGTGGCAGCATCAGCTCCGATCGTCGCCGTTTAAAATTCGAACCTTGCGCATTAAAATGATTTCGACAGCATAATTTGGTCTTTCATTGATTTAGTAAAAAAAATACCCTGTAATTTATAATATGCTCGCCCCCTATTACATGAGGCCTAACGTAGCTAGGGAAATGTAGATTTGGTTGAAAAGGTCTGAGTACCTCTTAAAAATAAATTTATATTATTAAGGCATCAAGTTAGGTATCCATGTAGTACACATAAATTTTTTTGGTTTGATATATTTCAAGCTAATAAAATTTTCTAATTTTCATTCGCCTGTATAAGGAATTATCTATAAACCATTCCGCACTTGATATACACACTCCAAAGTATAGTACTTTCCGATGATCAATCAAACACATTTCTCAGCATCAAAGTCAGATACAACTCCCATATCGTTTGTCTTACACTAGTCATTATAGTTTCTGACGGTTATTTTTTCTTCTTTATATTCACACACCTGCTGCTAAGTGCTTAGCTGTTTAGATCTAAATAGTAACAATGATGTGTCAACATAGTTAGGATTGCAATCTAGAATAAGACTTTATGTTCATGTATCTCACAATGTATTCGATTGTTATCTGTTTTGTTGTCCATACAAATAAATAAACTGAAAGTTACTTAAATCCAAAAGAGGCAGCAGTTTAATACAAAATTATTTACCAAGTTCACACCTACCAAAGTCATTGTACGAACTATAAATAATTAATGAAATTATTATAAACTAGATTTTGCCCGCGGCCCCGCCCGCGTTAAATAGTTTTCCGGGATAAAAGCCCCGCTTTTTATTTTCCCAGAATAAAATGTAGCCTGTGTGTTAATCCAAAACATGATCTACCTGTGTGCCAAATTTCATCGAAATCCATTCAGTAGTTTTTGCGTGAAATAGTAACAAACATCCATACATACTTACAAACTTTCGCGTTAATAATATTATTTAAGTAGGATAATAACAAAATCGAGCCGCATCTTATTTATTACCATAATAATCTTCGAAATACATATGAACAATAGCAGTTTTAGGGATGAATTGTTCGATGCATTAAACTCAGTTCGTAGACAATTTATAAAGGATGCGCCTCATATTATAATCTTACCTTTGTGCCAAAATAGAAGAGCAAATGCTTGTTTATAAAAACAAACTCATAAAATAGTCTTTTTTTTTGTCCATGACTATACTCTTTCTAGCCTGACGAGGGCCGGCTTATGAAAGCACACCGGTCTTTTGGGTGAGTGCAGAAGGCGCTCGCAACCCTTATATTAATAACCCTATAAAATTGTTGATGTTTGCGTAAAACAGACAAGTGTTAAGATTTATTTATGTATGCACTCATAACAACACAAAACGTTATATGTAATATATTATGTGTTGCACAACTTGTACTTTCCATGTACTATGTACATGGAAAGTGTCAGATTTCATTCACGACTATAAGCACATGGCGTGTCCTTTCTAGGCAGTCCAAGATGCGGTTGTACTAATTAAAAACGTGTTGATCTTAAGAAGTAACAATTATATTCTCACGTTGCAATTACTTTTAAAGCAATTAAACGTTTTTTACGCTTGAATGAATTTCTATGAAGAGAACATTTTTCCAGAGTGAATGTTGCTTGTATGACTAATATAAATCACGTGCAAACAAGTCACAAATGTATAATTAATAGGCATGTATACAAATAAGTAATAAAGGGGAGATATATAAGTAGGGTA
This sequence comes from Lapara coniferarum, assembly GCA_949316025.1. Lineage (NCBI taxonomy): Eukaryota > Metazoa > Arthropoda > Insecta > Lepidoptera > Sphingidae > Lapara > Lapara coniferarum. The sequence goes on from OX438924.1 coordinate 10,016,143, forward strand.
TAAGAATAGGTTAGTAATAAATGTTCTGAGAAGGCTTTGCAATGGTCTGTATCTATTAGCCAATAAGAAACAAAGCTGAGTCATCTGAATTGTTATAGGACCCAAAAAAAATTTTTTCAAATATTCTCAGAAACGTCAAAATGGTATTTTTTCGGTAATAGCTTCTTCATTTAATTTAATAATAAACACACACGGCATACGCGTAAAAAGATTTGTATTCAATCTGTACCCAATTTTACGTCCAATATCACTAAAAGACCGTTAGTTAATCGGGCATTAAAATTAATGCGAATGTTAAAGTATCGCACCTCTCGTAACAAAAAGGCCTAGTCAAGATAATCACTTGGTAGGTCATGGTGGGACACTCAAAAACTTCAACAGTCCATTAAGGCAATTAACAGGCCGTTAAAGTAACTAACGGAGCATGGTGAAATTGGGCATTAATCTTATGTTCTCAATTAATGCGAATCAGGTCGCAGATAAAATCTAGCATAAATAACTCGAGGTATTTCAAATGTAGTACTTTGTTTAAGTAAATACTATAAAGATATTCATCATGTCGTGTTGCAATTGAAATGAGTATGTTTACATACAAGTGACGGTTGACAATAATATGTTTTTGTATTGAAACGTTCAATATCCGGCTACCTGACATTATGTATCACCATGGTAGGTGATTAATAGGTACAGCTTTTGATAGTCGGCTTTGTTTTTATACATTCGCATATTGATTTGTCAGATACAGAATATAATGGATTCACTTATTAAAAACATTCTTATATCAAAACTATGTAAGTGCTTTATATATTTTTGTTGTGTTATTTCTCATGCTTTATACGGATGTAGGTATAAGAGTATAAAGTTCTTGGTTTGATATTAAATTGTAATAGAAAAAACTCAGCTACTGGAAGAAATCTTACTAATATTATAAACGCGAAAGTTTGTAAAAATGTATGTATGTGTGGATGTATGGGTGTTTGTTACTCTTTCACGCAAAAACGACTGAACGGATTGCGATGAAATTTGACACACGGGTAGATCGTGTCCTGGATTAATACATAGACTACTTTTTATCCCGGGAAAATATAGAGCGGGACTTTTCTCCCGGAAAAACTTATTAACGCGGGCGGAGCCGCGGACAAAAGCTAGTATGTTATAAATATACTCAATATAATGATGCGGTGAAAGTGATGAGTAAAGGTTTTTATAGATTCTCAAATTTATAAAAAATGAGGGCAATTGTTATGTTTTATCTAAAACATGTACGTGAACCAACTTGTATGATGATACGGAAACACTTAGGTAAGTATTAAAATTAATTAACAATTATTAGGCAATATACGTAGCAAAAGGCTTGAACTTTATAATAAGTATACCTATCTCTCGTCGATGTCCTCAAGACAAGTATTTTTTTAAATACTAATAGGTATGTACCTAACATTTAACAATCGGTCAATAGTACACATTGTACAGGTTCCAAATACATGTCCACGAACTATATTTAAAACTTAATTACGCCTTTTACACACAGATGGTAAATGGTAATAGAATCTAATAAAAAAACGCCTACTTAAAATAATCTGCAATATCACAACTCGAACATATGAACAAAGTAAAGGCACAGGCGGCTTAAAAATGTTTAGGCTGCGCTTGTTATATTATAATCATGGTTCATGATACCTATATAATTATACAAAAATATACTTATACGTATTATATTATTCCCAGGAAGTGCAGGAGGAGGTGTATTATTAATTTTTATCTTACCAATGAAGTAGGCAATGGAATGGACACGGCTGACTCGTATAGCGTAGAGACCTTAACATGCATTTGCATAGTGTGATCCTGCGGAAGAACAAGTATTTGAGCATTATGAAATATAACACTATATCAAATAAATTGTTTAATATAAAACAAACAACAATATTTAAATAATTCATGTACCTAAACATTTTATTATGGCATCGTATGGTGACAATGTTTAATATTTAAACAATGAAATGTAATCGCGTATTGTGTTTTGTATTACTACTGTGAACAGTAAACATTTTAATTGACATTCTTGCACGGAAAATAACTTGAGCTTTCGTTAAGTTATTTTGGAAAGTTTGCAATTAAAAGTCAGGGTTATATGTAAACCGATCTAGAGCTAATAAGGCATATGTTTAATGTCAGGTTCTCCTGCAATTATAATTGTACTTATTGTATAATGTATTCATAAGCATCCTACGAAATGTCCATAATTTAAATATCAATCTTAGTTCTTACATACCGATGCTTTTTTCTACATTTAAGAAAAGTGAAACTATATTCGGCGGACAATTAAACAAATTAGAAGAAATCTCATTCTTAAATCTTTGAACGATACTTGAATTATAATCTCGTTACGTATGTAAAGATAATCACTGACTCTTATCCACGATCAATTGTTTTAAATTCAGATTAACATCTTTGTACGTGCAGTTTCCTCAAAGCCGAACGACGAAGCACACGCACATTTATTTATGAACCAGAGAGTACGAGGATAAACTCCGATATTTTTTTTTGTACTTTTGTTAGTATTTGTTTATCTACAATTAATGATGGATCGATATCAATCGCAATTCGAAGTGCAAGTGAATACTTTCGAAAAGGCCCATCGGTATTATTATTCGCTGGGCGTTTTCAATACGATTTTTGTAGCCATCAAGGTCCGCGTCCTTACTTATGGTACCATTAGGTATTCCGCGACACCCGCATCGTTGCCTCACCACGATGCAAAATTTGTTACACCTATATAAAAGACAAGGCTCCATTTTCTAGCGACCGCATTATAAATTTAAAACCGGTCAAGCAAGGGGACTTCCAACATGCTCCTGCCGGTAATATATCATTTCATATTTGTTATTATTATCAAGTGCCTACTTGATATTTATAAGAATATTGATTACAATTACGTATATTTTAATTACAGGTACTAGTAGTGTCTACGTTGTGTGGCATCGCTCAAAGTTCTGGAATCGGCCATGTTGGCGTAGCACCGGCGGGTTTGGCACCAGTGGGGTTGGCACCCGCCGGTTTGGCCCCACTGGCCGTAGGTCCACCAGGCGTAGCGCCGGTCGTAACCGCAGCAAGTTCGCAGTACTTCGAAAGGACTTACAACCGTTTAGTGGCAGCTCCACCGCTACCATTAGCACCTCCTGTACCTCTTGCACCACCTGTACAAGTGGCTCCAGCTTTACCATTGGCTCCAGTAATTCCAGTAGCACCACGGCCACAGCCTGTATTCGTGCCAGTCCCCAACAATGTGCCTGTACCCGCGACCCCTCCGCAGTCAGTGACCGAATCTCCGACGGATCCTAACGTTGCTATAGCTATAGCCACTGCGCATGCTGCAGCACCTGTAGCGACAATCTTACTGCCTCCTTACCCATTCGGCTTGCCTCCAGGGTTCACATTTGTACCACAACAACCGAACAATGTGCCAGCGGAGAGGCCAGTAGAATCCACTACTCCGACAACTACTCGACAGACAGAAGCGACCACGACTGAAAGAGAACCAGACACAACACCTGTGCCATCCAACAGCGATAACAGTTTCGTTCAAGCTCTACCTTCTAATCAAGATGTCAATTTCAAGCTCTATGGGCCGCCGCGACCGCAGCACTGGTCGCAGCAACAGCCGTTGCCATTGCCAGATTCAGCACCATCAGCACCAAGACCCCAACAGTTGCCAGTACCGCTACCTCAACCGTTGCCAGCACAAAGACCACAGCAATGGCCGCAGCTGGCGCAACCGCGCCCACAGCAGCAACCCTGGCCTCAAAAGCGACCACAAGCGCAAGCTTGGCCACAGCCGCATGCGCATCCTCACGTTCACCTCTACGCGAAGGTTAAGCCTCAGAAGTTAAAAACATTAGTGGAGGTGGTGAAAGCCCCGTTAGCGTATATCGCACCGCCGCCTCTAGTGACCCATGAACCACATCGCCATATTAAGATCATAAAACATGTGTACGGGTTTGCGCCGGAATCCAGTGGTAAAATTATAATTAGGCCAGTGAGTGCAAAAATACGTGCAGTCAGGGTACCCGCCCACCTGCACTACAAGGCCCAAATATTAGCAAGGAACGTGCGAACCCCCGTCAACAGGATTACTGAGCCCACAACATTTAGTCCTTCTAACAGACCAAATACCAAACCTCCGAGAGTGTAATTTATGTATTATAGATAGGAAATTATCACTTGTTAATATGCACCACAATGTAAATATATAGAAAACTTGTAAGAGTGTAAATATAACGATGAAACTTTTTTATTTATGTGTAATTCATTTGGAAAACCTACAACCTATTGCTCTGTCATGGGTATTTAATTCACTTTGCCCGATCCGGGAATCAAATCCAAGACCTCAGCATTGTGGTCGTACCGTGATACAACTACGCCACCGAGGTAGTTAAATGTAGTAAAATAATTTATTTATTAATAAAACATACAACTAACATTTAAAATAATAAAAGATGTAAGAGGCCTAAACCCTCTCAGTAGTAGAGGAAGCCCGTGCCCAGCAGTGGGACAGTATATAGGGCTGGTATTATATATTATTTATATAAAAGATGTAAACAAAGAAAGGTCAATTACAAGTTTCCATAATTAAATCCAGTAAAAATAAAAACAAATGCATAAAATATGATACCTACACACACACACATAACACATACACTCACGCCTGTTATCCCCGAAGGGGTATGCCGAGGCGCAACTAGTGCACCAACTTTTCGTCGTCATTCCGTCCCATGATGTGATAGGGGGCGAGCCTATCACCATATCGGGTACAAATTCCAGACTCCGAGCTGATACTGAATCGAAAACTCAATATCACTTTTCCCGACCCGGGGATCGAACCCGAGACCTCCGCTTTGTAGACGTACTGTAATACAACTACGCCACCGAAGCAGTCCTATGATACCTACCTTATCTTTTTTTACTTTATCCCCTACATATTAGGGAGTCCACTATTATTAGTGTATCTAAAAAAATCACGAGCAGTTCCATGCCTGACGTCAACCATTTAGGGGCAATCAATTCAGAGAAAATCATATTAGGAAATCCTAAAGGAATCTTATATTTAATATGATTTTTATACTGCCAACGCAATGCCGCAAGTGTCATCGGAGAAATTTCCCTTGAATTTATTGACGTCACTTCTTTATGCGTATTTTATATGAATGCCAATCATACCTACCTAATTGGTAAATAGCAATATACAGGGTCATTTTTAAATTGCGTTACTAAATAAAACCACATATTCGTCTATAGGTACTGCCTCGGTGGCGTAGTGGTATTACAGTACGACTGCAAAGCTGAGGTCTCGGGTTCGATCCCCGGGTCGGGCAAAGTGATATTGAGTTTTTCTATTCAGTATCAGCCCGGAGTCTGGAATTTGTGCCCGATATGGCGATAGGCTCGCCCCCTATCACATCATGGGACGGAATGTCGGCGAAAAGTGGGTGCACTAGTTGCGCCTCTGCCTACCCCTTCGGGGATAACAGGCGTGAGTGTATATGTATATGTATGTAATATGTATATTCGTCTATACCCCTGCTAACATCGTGCTAAAAGTTATTAAAGAATAACGAATACTTTCGCCAAAAATCCCGGTTGTAGTATTACATTTTTTTATAATTTTGTAGTTTAGTGCGTATATGGTGTGTGCGTAAGTGTATTTCTGACTGAAAGTGTTATGTTGCTGCTGCGACGAATTCTCCAACAGCAGCCATAGTGGCATTAGGGCGTGTAAACTTAAAGTTACATTTTATTGATATTTATTTTGTTCGAAACTCACATTTTTTATTTTACATCTATGGTTAAAATAACTTAATAGAAAGTGTTATTTTCAACGAGATAAGTATGTGGATTCATTTATTAACGCAATGTAAAAACGACCCTGTATAAGAGGAGAGAAGAGAGAAAGAAAGAAGGATTTTTATTGTTGAGACAAAAAAATAAGTTTAAATATCAAGTCAAGAATACCCAACAATATACCGTGTAATCTATACCTACTAATATTATAAAGAGGGTCGAGCCAAAAAAAAAATTGTGACTGGGTTTTTCCATCTTAAAATTTACTCAGTCGCAGCTCGGAGTCAGGAAGTTGGCGGTGTGATACCCCCGTGCCTCGGAAAGCACGTAAAGCCGTTGGTCCTGCGCCTGATCTCTCTCCGGTCATGTCGGATTGCCGTCTCACCGGACTATGAGAGTGAAGGAATAGCGAGTGCACCTGTGTATTGCGCACACACTTGTGCACTATAATATCTCCTGCGTACCTGGCTGATCTCCGTTGAGATTGGCCGCCGTGGCCGAAACTGGCTAGGAGGATTTCAAAGAGGAAAGATTTGATTGTTTGTTTGTTTGTAACGTATAAACTCAATAACTACTGGACCGATTTGAAACGTCTTTCACTAATAGGAAGCTACATTACTCCTGAGTGCTATAGGCTACTTTTTATCCCGGGAAAATATTTTTATTCTGGAAAAACTATTTCACGCGGGCGGAGCCGCGAGCAGAAGTCTAGTAAACAATAAAAATAAATAATCGCAATTAAACTTTTTTAAATAATTGAGAAGCACTTATACCTGCATAACATATTTAAGGAAGGAAAAATCTAAATACAAACAAGCATAAACCAAAACATTACCTAATCTTTCTTTTTAACAATTCCTATTACGTAAATTCGATGAACTTGCCAGTATAACTAAGATTTGAAACAAAAATATATGTTCAACATATTTCTTTATCTTTTCTTCTTTCTTGGAATTATTATTTTCATCCTTGTCAACTAAAAATAGATTTTCCATTTAAAGATACTTAGCTGCTTCCAACAGTTTATTTAACTGAATATAAAAGTTAACATAAATAAATTGTTATTCCAGAGAGATTAAATCATGAGAAATTCTTTGAAATGCTTGCCATTGCTACTTTTAAAGAAACATTTATGGAAACCTTTTTTGAGAGTGAGAAACAATCAATTAAATACTTTTTGAATTCACCTTTTCAGAATACATTAACAATATTATTAATACTTGCGGTAAACAAAATATAAACAATATATTACTTTGAGTATCTACCAATGCAAATATATAACGAAGTTAATATTTTAGCTTAATGAAATCTTTGGGGGAGACCTTTGTTCAGCCGTGGACTTTCAAAAGCTGACGAAGAAGAAGTTAAGTGAATACATTATATGGAAGTAAGATGAATGGGCTCGCAATAGATCGCTGTTTTGGTTTCATATACAAAGTATAACGAGTGTCGATTAATCGGTGTATTTTGATCAAAAGAGATGGAAGAACAAGAGGAAGCTGTTGCAAGTTTTTTCAGCATCTATAATGACTGAAACAATCACACATACACGCATTTTATTCTCGAGGGGGTAGGCAGAGGCGCAAATAGTGTACCCACTTTTCACCGTCCGTATTCCGTCCCATTATGTGACACAAGGGCGAGCGTATCACCATATGTGGCCCAAATTCCAGACTCCAGCCTAATACTGAATTTAAAACGCAATATCACTTTGCCGGACCCTGGAATCGCACCCAAGACCTCAGAATTGCAGTCATACCGTAATAACTACGCCGAGACAGTCTAAAAACAATAATTTTTACAATTAAACAAAACTACCACGATAATAGCCTTGAAAGTGTTGAATGTCTGGCATTCAAAATATTCTTTTCCATCAGTTGAAAATAAAGAAAATAAAAAGAAACCTAATTCCGACGACGAGTAAAATGAACACGGGACAATAAAATGTCTCTATATTATGTATGGTGATATCTAGGTACACCTAGAAATCACCATAAGCTGTAGCTTAGCCCCCGCTTCGCCGTAGTCGACCAGTAATGTTTTTTTTATAGCATTGAATGACGAGACGAGCATGTCGTTCGCCTGATGGTAAGCGATACGATCACCCATAAACAGTAGAAATACAATCCAGAACCTTGATTTACAAAGTACTGTGTGGCATTCCACTGCGCTTGTCATCCTGAGACGTAAGATGTTAAGTGTCACTATGTTCTATAGTTACACTGGCTACAATACCCTTCAAACCGAAACACAACAGTGCATGCAAACTGCTGCTTGACGGTAGAAATAAACGTTGCGGTGGTACCCACACAGACGGACTCTTACATATGAGAGTCCTACCACCAGTATATTTACCACCAACATACATACTGTTTAATATTTATCAACATTGTTGAATGAACCGAATGAATATACGCAAATACACACAAACATTATAAAATATATAGTTTATTAGTTTATTATATTTTTCCTATTATCCTCTTTTGTGCGACATAAAGTTAAAAAGTGTGGTGTCAAAGACAAAAGTCAGAAAAATATTAAGTGTGAAAAAATCTTCGGACGAATCGGATCGTCGGCTCCCGGGAGCAAAATTAAAAGGCACAATAAAATGGAAAAACCAGGGGTTGCAACCCGGATTAAGGCGCAGTACGCACACCATAATATGTAAGTGATTTTATTCATATATTTAGTGGTATCGCACACAAGAACGAGAAGTTCGACACGGCGGCCGAAATTTCAGTTATCACCAACCACACCCAAGATTTTGTATGAACAGCTTATATACCTAACATTTTGGTCCTTCGAGCCGGATTGGTTGATTGCTAGAGGTTTCTGCTGTTGTGAGGGTTCTCGTTCTGTCACAAAGGGTACACAGGGAAATATCTATTCGTGGGTATGCGGTACCATAAAGCGGGCATAAACACGAATAATAAATTTGCGGAAAAAACTGTTTAAATTTATATTTTCGGTGCCATAGCGGCCATTGTTTCTTGTCACACTTCACAGAGAAATTCAAATATTGCGGTAGGGCTACACATATTTATTGTCACGTTCCCCTTATATTATTATAGTATACATTACACATTCATTGCGGAATTCATTTGGTTTTATTTGTTCACTTTTCTTTGCGGAATATTTGCGTATGTGTCTTTGGTGTATTAAATACATCAATGGTATGTGTAAGTATAATTTTGTGCGGTTATAAGGATTATACTTACGTATTATAAAACGCAAATTAATATATTTTATGGGGACATATTTTCTTTGTTTTTTGACAGTTATGTGTCAAATTAAATATTTTTAAAAAGCGGTTTTCTAAAGCGGTTGACGGCACAGCGGTTGGTGCAGTTCAATAGTGTGATTTTGAACGCGGGTTCAAATCCACTTCTAAGTTTTTATATTTTTTGCATTTTGTGTGATTATTATACTAATTTCGGGTCTTAAATTGCCTGAGGGAGTACTATTTTATTTTATATAATAAATAATATATATCTAAAAATGCCTCCTAAGGTTCAATTAAAACTTTTGAAAGTGAAGTATGATACAGCGTTATTAAATTTAGACAAGCTTCATGAGCTTTCACAGTCAGGGCTTGGTTCTGAGGTAGACAGAAGTGAATTCAAAGTACGATATTCTGATTTGGAACACATTTACACAGAATTCACATCTAGTCATATGGAATATTTAGCTAGCTTGGAGGATGAATCTGAGATAGATGAGTTTACCAAAAAATACATGGTATATAACCAAAAATATTATGATGTAAAACGAACGTTTTTAGATTTATACCCTGAGGGCAGTTGTCAATCTTCTGAATATGGCACTGCTTCTTCCATGGATAGGGCAAAAAGCAAGCATGCCATCTTGCCCAAGGTTCGGTTACAAACTTTTTCCGGGAAATTAGAGGAGTTTACATCTTTTATGGAATTATTTGAGTCGTTGGTTGGTAAAGATCCAAAATTGTCAGATACTGAGAAGCTATATTACTTACTGGGGTCTCTGGATGGGGAGCCAAAAAGTCTCACTAAACATTTGTCTGTCACCGGTGACAATTATTCAATAGCTCTGGAGTTGTTGAAAAGACAATACGGCAGTAAAAGAGCATTAGCGGATAAACTGTTGTTTAATTTGTTGTCAACGACTAGGGTTACCAATAATTATTCTTCTCTGAAACAATTTCTTAATACTTTGGTTGTAAATACTAAGGGTTTAGAGAAAATGAATTTCCCTGTATCGGCATGGTCTTACCTTTTATTTTACATAAATTTCCAAAAGCTTGACATCGGTTTAAGAAAACGTTTTGAAGCTAAGGTAGCTGACAAGGAATTGCCTAGTTTTTCTGATTTTATTCAATTTTTGGAGAAGGAAGTTAAGATTTTAGAATCCAGCAGTGATGGTTTTAGCGGCAAAGGTGGCACTGTGAGTTCACGGGTACACCATGCTACTAATATAGATGAAGCGATGGCTTGTAGGCTTTGTAGGCAGGGAAGTCATCATTTATCAAAATGTGTGCAGTTCTTATCATTGAATGCACGGCAGCGGAAGGACCGTGTAAAAGAATTGCGGCTTTGCTTTAGGTGTTTAGGAAAGCACAGCATTGATCAGTGTCTATCGGGTTGGTCATGTTACAAATGCAATTCTATCAAACACCACTACCTTATTCATTTTGATTTGCGGCCGGTGGCTGCACCAGGGGAGGTGTCGCGGGTTCCACCAGCGGACGGGGGACCACGTTCACCAAATGCTCATCAAAATCGGGAAGGCGGATGCAGAGTAGATACAAGTGGGGAAAAAGCTACTTGTACCATGGCTAGGATAGGGGAAACAGTTAGGGGCCATCATGGGGTTACTGCGTCGGCAGTACATGGTGAGTCAGGTTTAACTGCTTATAACATAAAGAATAATTATAGGCGGACAGTGCTACTAGCAACAGCAATAGTGCGTGTCATGGATAGATATGGGGAATATCATGAAGTTCGTGCGCTATTGGATGGGGGTAGTCAAACTACATTTATCACTGATACTTGTGTTAAGAGGCTTGGTCTAAAACGGTTTAAGTCCAACTCTATTTCGGTTACGGGTTTAGGGGGAGGACTTGTGAGTGATTGTAGAGGAGGGGTGAATTTGATTATGTGCCCTAAATTTTCGGAACACCCTAGGTTGGTAACAACGGCAACAGTACTAGGTACTATCACTCTCGGCTGTAGAGGAGGGGTGAATTTGATTATGTGCCCTAAATTTTCGGAACACCCTAGGTTGGTAACAACGGCAACAGTACTAGGTACTATCACTCACAACCTGCCGACTGAAACACTATCTCAAAATATAGCGGAGTGGTATAGAGGGATTTATTTAGCGGATGACCAATTTTATACTAGTCGACCTGTAGATATTCTTATAGGTGCTGATCTTATGGGCGAAATAATGATAGGTGATTGTGTGAAAGTAAATGATTATTTACCACGTGCAATGAATACGGTGTTTGGTTACGTATTAATGGGTCCGGTAATCCATGCGGCTGTGCAAAGAGATCATAGAATCGGTTTTGGGAATATTTCGCAGTGCAGATTACCACCGACCAGATTTTATAAAAAATATGGGAGGTGGAGGATTCGGAATCGGATTTAGTTAGTCATGAAGATTCGGATTGCGAAATGCAGTTAGTTTCGTAATACGCATCAACGGGAGCAGATAGGGAGTTTACAGTGCGGTTATTTTTTAGACAAGGTTGTCGGGCTTCGGATTTGCTCGCGTATCTTTTATGTACCTGGATTGAGGAAGTTTTTGAAGACATTTTTTGACCAATTTAATTATTGATCATGCACATCGGGTCTATTGTCGTGTGGGAGCGACAGCCCTCCAAGCTATATTACAAAAGGAATTCTGGATTCTGTCGGCTCGGCAAGCCATTAGGAATCGTATTTTTAAATGTATATCGTGTTTCAGGACTAAGGCTAGACCGGTTCAGCCAGTTATGTCTGCGTTACCAAGCGACAGGGTGAATGCAACTGGTATATTCCATACAGTGCAAACGGATTTTGCAGGACCTTTTTCTATTAAATCATCGCGTCTTAGAAATGCAAAGGTTTTGAAGGCATATTTGTGTGTTGTTGTCTGCTCTGCAACGAAAGCAGTACACTTAGAAGTTGTTGGAGATTTAACCACGGAGGCGTTCGGAAGCTGCGTTGACACGTTTCACATCTCGGCGTGGACTCCCGAGTGTGATACGTTCCGATAATGGAACAAACTATGTAGGGACTAACAAACATCTCAATGAGGTTGATAAATATCTTCGGAATAGGGAAGTTGAGAATACTCTGACGAATTTTGCGGCCAAAAGCGGTATTACTTGGTTATTTAATGTGCCTTCTGGACCTCACTTCGGGGGATTATTTGAAGCGGCTGTCAAATCTGCAAAAACATTATTAAAGCGGATGATCGGGGAGCAGGTTTTGACTTATGAGGAATTGTCGACGGTGTTCGCCAGAATTGAAGCGGTACTCAATTCTCGTCCATTATGTCCTCTATCTAATGATCCTACGGATCTCGAAGTGTTGACTCCAGCACATTTCTTGGTTGGCAAATCGTTACTTTCTGTACCTGAATACAATTTGGAAAACGTCACTAATACGCGGTTAGGACGTTTCAGTCTAGTTCAGGCTATAGCACAACGATTCTGGAAGCAATGGAGTGACCGGTACCTGCATTGTCTCCAGAACCGAAACAAATGGACAACACCAGTGGATCCACCTAAAATAGGGGACCTCGTGTTGATAAAAGAGGACGATGTTCCTGTTCTTAAATGGAAGCGGGGGAGAGTTACAGAACTTTTGCATGGGAAGGATGGAGTGATCCGGACTGTGAGGTTAAAGACTCTCTCAGGGAATTTTTTGAAGCCAGTAGTAAAAATTGCTAAGTTGCCGCTGGATTAGATTATAGTAGCAACGATTATTTTGTTAGTTTTATTTTATACCGTGAACCGTTTTCTGAAGAGATAGTTTGTTTTTAAAAAAAAAAAGGAGTTTGTGTTTTATTGATAAAGGCTTTTCACAGCCTTTCTCGGGCGGGGGTATGTTTAATATTTATCAACATTGTTGAATGAACCGAATGAATATACGCAAATACACACAAACATTATAAAATATATAGTTTATTAGTTTATTATATTTTTCCTATTATCCTCTTTTGTGCGACATAAAGTTAAAAAGTGTGGTGTCAAAGACAAAAGTCAGAAAAATATTAAGTGTGAAAAAATCTTCGGACGAATCGGATCGTCGGCTCCCGGGAGCAAAATTAAAAGGCACAATAAAATGGAAAAACCAGGGGTTGCAACCCGGATTAAGGCGCAGTACGCACACCATAATATGTAAGTGATTTTATTCATATATTTAGTGGTATCGCACACAAGAACGAGAAGTTCGACACGGCGGCCGAAATTTCAGTTATCACCAACCACACCCAAGATTTTGTATGAACAGCTTATATACCTAACACATACTTTATCAAATTTTTTAGCTAGGACAAGTTAAAGAAGCATTAATTTATTACTGAAATCGTATCTGTTTAGAACGAAGATTTCTTCACCGGGGAATCCCAGAGCTAATTGATTTAATTATAGTCAACCTACGTGGCTAGAGGATAATGAAGCAAGTATTTGAAATCAAGTTCAAAGTATTAAACAAACGTTAGGAATCCAAGACATTGATGTAATTGTCTAATAACGTAATTTTTTAAATGATAACCTATTATTACCATTTAAAGGGGAAATTGTATGTTTCGGATTTATAATTTCATAGAATTCATCAAACATATCATCATACCAGCCATGTATTATGTACTGCCCACTGCTGAGCACGGGTTTCCTCTACAACTGAGAGGGTTAAGGCCATAGTCCACCACGCTGGCCTTGTGCGGGTTGGTAGACTTCACATACCTTCGAAATTCAGAGAACTTCTCAGGTATGCAGGTTATAGTATATTTTACAGTTCTATACGATAATAAGCTTTTGCCCGCTGCTTCGCCCGTATCAAAGAGTTTTTTATGGATAAAAGTCTCGCCATACATATTCCCACGATAAAACCTTCCCAGTGTCTTGAACTATCTTCTTACCAAATATCATCGAAACCCGTTGCGTAATTTTTGATTTTGTACTATACAAACTTAGCCAACTCTTTTTACTCCCTTGGGGATTGAATTTCGCAAAATTCCGTCTTAGTGATGACTTACATCCAAGAAGTAACCCTCATGCAAAATTTGAGACTCCTAACACTTGTAGTTACTGAGATTTCAAGATACGTGAGTGAGTGACCTTTCACTTTTGTGTATTGTATTTTACATGTTTATTTTGAATGTGAAATGATTCGTATAATTTACTAGATATTTGCTCGCGTCTCCACCGGCGTGAAAAAAGACTTTCCGGGATAAAAATTGGCTTATAGCACTCAGGAGTAATGTAACTTCCTATTAGTGAAAGAATTTTCCAAAACGGTCCATTAGTTTTTGAGTTTATCCATTACAAACAAACAAAAAACAAATCATTCCTCTTTATAATATTAGTATAGATAACCAAAATGTTCTAGTCCCTACAATTTCAAATTTAGAACTCTACGTCCCTATGAGGTCATGTCCTAAAAGGTTGTTAAATGCTCTAAGCCTAAAAGTGCATACCCTCTGCTTAGAAAGCTTCAAATGAGATACTAATATAATACGGTGACTTTCGAGATATTCTAATTTTAAAAAAGAGTATTTGCTTGTGTTTTTAAGTGAGTTCAACCTTTTTCAATTAAAATCGGATTGATCGAATCGGTTTTTAGACATGTGTTTGAATCTTAGAGCATTAAACATTCTTAAAGGTTTGAATCAATTGAAGAAATTAATTGAATATGTTTCAAATCAAAAGCACTAAGGAGTATTGACATCAACTTCGTTAGGAGATGAATTTCAATAAAATACGAAACAAGCCCGACAATTCTGTTAATAAAAGATTTACCCCCCATTTTCACCGTCTTTCGAGTAGAGTTTCGGAAAATCCTGTCGTATCGGATGCCTGCGTAATACGAAGAACACACCCTCCAAGTTTCAGGTTTCTACGATCAGTTGTTTAGGCTGTGAGTTGATTCGTCACTCCGTCATTCAGGACAAAGCATTTGACATGTATACCATACCAGCCCTGTATTATATACTGCCCACTGCTGAGCACGGGCCTCCTCTACTACTGAGACGGTTTCATATGTTTAGATTTTTCTTATTATGTACAAAATATCAGATTTTTCGAAGAAAACACATATTTTGTTAAAGACAAAACTTTATAGCAGACATATTGACATCTGTCTGTTGCGTTTAAATAACAAAATAGTTCCAATACCAAAATACCTGCCTCGGTGGTGTAGATGTTTTGCGCTATGACTGCCGCTCTGCAGGTTCAACCCTGGGTCGGTTAAAGGGAAATAGATTTTTCCGGTCAGTATTAGCCCGGAGATTGGAATTTGTGCCTGATATGACGATGAATTAGCCTCCTGTCACATTATGTGACGGAACACGCATAATGAACAATGAGTGCACTAGTTGCGCCTCTGCCTAACCCGTGTGTACAAAAGTAATATTCTGTGTTTGAACATACATTTACTTAAAATTTGTAGTTGTCTATTTGTGTTTGATCAATAACTTCGAACAGCTTACAATAAATTCTATAAGCTAGCTGGCACAATCAAGTCTACGGATCAGGGGATGTTGGCCCCTACAATATTAAACTCACTGTTCAGAGGAACTTTCCACGATTATGCTCTAATGAGTTATTTCAGCCCACGTAAGTACCATTTCATATCCGTCCATTCGCAGACTGCGTCACAGACATGGTTTTAGGTTGTGTTGTACAATGTTTCTGTTGTTCTAAAATCAGGAAATTACAAATGTAGTATGTATTCGCGCTTACGTACTTGAAATAAACCGAATTACCATGCAGATACAATATACATAATCAACAGCTCTCTGCTGCTTCTAGCTACTGGTATGTAATGGTAGTAGTACTATTATTTCCTTTTACAAAAGTGACAAACGAATGTAAAAATTTAAATTACGAAAATTAATAATTTATTTAGTTTATATTTTCTGTCAGTAACAAATGCTATATGCTATACCATCTACCTTAAACAATAACATTTTATCTAAGTGAATCATAAAATATGTTAACATAACAATAAATCTAATTGAATGATCTGAATATGTCCAAATTTGGTATAGTGGTCAAATAATAGTGTCCACTTGTTGTCGCAACGGCGCGCGCCCTCGTTGCGTGCCCGGCGTCTAACGAGGCAGCGCAATACCACTGACGAAACTCAATACAAGGTGAATCTTACCCGGCCCGTGTATAAAAGGTATTGTCAACTAACTATGGACATCATTCGCATCTTCTGTTCTATCAGAAACAACAACAAAACAAACCAAACATGTACAAAATCGTAAGTATTCTAAAATCAAAATTTTCCATATTATCTTATTTGGAGTTTAGTTAATTAGTTATTAATGCAAATGTGTTTTCTAGGTGTTCTTCTTCGCCACCATCGCTCTGGCTGCTGCCAAGCCTAGCCTGGCCCCCGCTGCCTACGTCGCGTCGGCACCGGTCGTGGCTGCTGCTCCCTTGGTAGCTGCCCCAGCGCCAGTCGTCACCGCTTCCAGCTCCCAATACATCGCAAGGAACTACAATGGATTGTACGCTGCCGCCGCTCCCCTGGTAGCCGCGCCAGCTCCGTTAGTCGCTGCCCCTGCCTCTTACGTGGCCCCTGCTGCGAGGTTTGTGGCACCCGCTGCTGCGCCTTACGTAGCCGCTGCCGCTGCTCCGTACGTAGCCGCTGCCGCTCCCGTGGTGCCCGCCTACGCCCGCTACGCCGCTCCCTACGCCGCGGCTGCTCCTTACTACGCCCATTCCGCTCCCTTTGTAGCTCTTAAGTAAAAACAACGACTCAAATCTAGGCCCATTGTTATAAATGTAATTAAATAAACTGTTTTGTATACTTTATTTTTTTTTAACTTATTTATTTCCTTTTGAGTTATGAATATAACAAGTACATTAAAATATCACGAACTATTCGATACCAATGTTTTACTTATATACTTAAATACATAAATATAGAAGTATCAAAGAATTTGTTTACAGTTGATACTGTATTAAGTTTCAAGGATGTTTCCTCGTAAGCCTTGGCAAAAGTAATTAGGTTTGCGACAAAACTATCGCACTTATATAAGGAAGCCGTATTAGGTATAATGGAAACAATTGAAATTAGGCTGGTCTATTTAAAGCTTATACGTCGTCACTGTCTGTTTGCTGTAGTTGAAATAGACACATGTAATGTGAACGCATAATCACTTGGGATAAATAATCACACGTAACTTAATAATTACTGTTGGTAGGACTCTCATATATAAGAGTCCATCTGGGTGGGTACCACCGCAATGTTTATTTCTACCGCCAAGCAGCAGTGTGCATGCACTGTTGTGTTTCGGTTTGAAGGGCATTGTAGCCAGTGTAACTACAGGACATAATGAGACTAAACATCTTACGTCTCAGGATGACGAGTGCAGTGGAGTACCATACGGTGCTTTGTAGCTCAAGGTGCTGGATGGTGTTTCTACTGTTTATGGGTGGTCGTATCGCTTACCATCAGGTGAACGGCATGCTCTTCTCGTCATTCGATGCCTTAAAAAAACGTAATGTAAATCACACAGATACATATAAACCCATCTTGTTCAAATTTGATTGAGTCGGGGGTGCCTCAAGGGTCTCACCTAGGCCCGCTACTTTTTAATTTCTTTGTAAATGATATTGGAGACTGCTTCCTTAACTCTAGTTATTATTTGTTTGCCGACGACCTTAAATTCTTTATAGCCGTAGATGAGCCTGAGCACGCTACTTTATTGCAAGACGATCTCGACCGCCTGGCTGTGTGGTGCGACAACAACGACATGACTCTAAATGTCTCTAAATGCTTCTCAATGCGATTTACTAGAAAAAGTCATGACAACCTCGATGTTGCTTATAAAATTAAAAACTGCTATCTCACAAGAGTTTATAGCTTGAAAGACTTGGGAGTTACACTTGACTGTAAACTACAATTCAATCGCCATGTAGAAAACATCTGTGCTGGTGGATTTAAGAATCTAGGTTTCATTTTGCGCAATTGCAAAGACTTTAAGTCACCTAAGACTAAGATACTGCTCTACAACTCGTTTGTTCGCGCTGGCTTGGAGTATTGTAGTGTAGTTTGGAACCCTTTCTATGATGTCTATGTTAAGAAGCTGGAAAGCGTTCAAAAACGTTTTTTATGGCATTTAGTGTTTTCATCCAATCTGGGGAAAAAACTCGTAAAATATGACGACAGGCTAAAACACTACAAAATGACGTCTTTGGCCGATCGGAGAACACAGCTGGATATGTTGTTTCTGTACAAGCTTGCGAATGGCATTCTCGACACTCCTTTACTTTTGTCTTGCCTAAAGTTTTCTGCTCCTCCAAAGCTTCCACGTGCTTCGAGGTTTGAACTCCTGAGAACTACTCCCTGGCAATCTAACTTGGGTCAGCACGCACCAATTAACCGGCTTATTCAAGAATTCAACGTCATAGCTAAGACCACGGATGTTGATCTGTTCTCTGTTAATCTCAATACTTTTAAGAAAAAGATTTTAAATTTATAAGTCGATATGCATACTATAGTTAGTTTTTTATTAGTTAATTATTTGCTGGTATAGTTCAATATAATTTTTGCTTTTTTTTTAATTTATTGTATTACGTATATCTTTTTAAACATTGATTGAATTTGATTGAATTTTATATGGATGGATTTGATTTTAATTTTAAGATTTAATTTTAGGTGTTAGGTTTTATTTAACTGTAAGTAGTCATTAGGATTTTTAATTGTCACAATTAATAATATTAATATTAATCTTAATGTAACTATTGATATTTTTTAATTTTATATAATTCTCTTTAGATGAGTAATTTTAGACATATTGTTTTAATTAGTTATATACAATTTGCATGCAGTCTTCACCTATAATTTCAATGGCACTTAGCTAGGCAGATTTATATTATTAATATGACTTTATTGCTATGTATCGGTGTACATTGTGTTGGTGATAATAAAAAAAAAAAAAAAAAAAAAAAAAAAAACAAAGTAACTTACTATAAGAAACAGAAAATTACTACATTTTTATTGAAGACTGCCTAGGTGGCGTAGTTGTATTACGGTACGACTGCAATGCTGAGATCTCGGGTTCGATCCCCAGGTTGGGCAAAGTGATATTGGATTTTTCTTTTCAGTATCAGCCCGGAGTATGGAATTTGTACCTACCCCTTCGGGGATAAAAGGCGTGAGTATGCGTGTGTGCTCTAAAGTTTTATCAATACTTACAATCATATAAACTCATTTGCAAAAAAAACGGGCACCTAAGCAATGAACCATTTCATATGTTACTATTGGTTTGTTTGATAATTATAGGTAGTTTTACTTTCACAAGTTTGTAAATTAATAAGCAAATAATCGTTTTCGTCAGTATTATCATAAAATTTTGATAAAATTTATGGGTTTTAATGCTAAAGTTCACTAGTAGTGTATGCTCGCTAGTAGTGCATATGCTCGTGAAGTAAAAGTTAACAAAGATTTTTGTTTGTTTTTTCTTTAATAAAGTAAAAGCAGATAAATGTTTAGTATCGAGTGTGACCCCCTCTAGCTGAAATCACAGCTTGAATTCGTCTGGGTATGCTAGCGAGGATATCCCGGATACTTGCTTGCGGAATACGTTCCCACTCCGCGGTAATCACATTCTTCAGCTCTCTGATGGTTTGCGGACCCGGTTGTACTGATCTCACGCGTCGTTTCAGAACGTCCCAGACATGCTCTATAGGATTGAGGTCGGGACTTCGAGCTGGCCAATCCAAACGACGAATGCCGACCTCTTGCACATACGCTTCCACATCGCCAGACCGATGGGCGCGAGCGTTGTCGTCCATAAAAATTGAGTCTTCGCCTAAAGCGGCCAATGCGGGTTGTGCATGAGGAATAAAAACTTCCGTTATGTATCGATGTCCAGTCAGTGAGCCGTTTTCAATGAAGACTAACTCTGTACGATCCATTGAATTTATTCCTGCCCAAAACATAATAGAGCCCCCACCATAAGGTGTGATTTCTTCAAAACAAGCCTCTGCAAAGCGTCCTCCTCGTCTTCGTAGCACTCGCCGACGTCGATCTTCACCGAACAGAGATATCCTGGCTTCATCGGAGATCAATACCCTATTCCAGTCTTCTTGAGTCCATGACTCACAATTTCGAGCAAACCTAAGCCTGGCAACTCTGTGCTCACGGAGTAACTTAGGGCCGCGGGTCGGGCGATGACTGCGTATATTGGCCGCGAGCAGCCTCCTCCTGACCGTCCTTAGACTAATATGCACATTTCTTACTTCTTCGAGGTTGTTCTTAAGGTCCACATACGAAGACTTGCGATTTCTCAATGCGCGACTCACAAGAAAACGATCATCCCGTGGTTGGGTACATGGTTTTCTTCCAGAACCAAGCCTTCTCTCGACGGAACCGGTGTCTTGATACCGCTGCCAGGTCCTTTGAACCGTCGAGCGACTCACACTTAGCCTCTGAGCCACGAAGCATTGGCTGCAGCCCTCTTCGAGCAGCGCAATAATTTTGGTAGCTTTTACCACTTTCTCTAACATTATTGAGACAGCTAAACAGCAATAAATGAAGCTTTGACAATTAAGAATATGAAATAAATTCATAAAAATTGACTAAAAGTTATGAAAACCGATATTATATTTTGGAACTTCGCACCAAAAATGTAGGATAAAAAGTGGTTTTCTGTAAAAACGAGCATCAAACGAAAATTTTAATTTAGAACGTACTGTTTTAAACACCACGGCATTTTTAAAACCGGCCAGTAACATGTACAAATGATTGAAATCATTTTGGTACCGTATTTTTAAAAAAAGAATTAAAATCCAAACCGCCCGTTTTTTTTTGCAAATGAGTGTAATATTATCATTTGATTTTTATTCAGATTTGTGGCAGATTAAAATATTATGCAAAAAATTGACACGCGCCAGAGAGAAGCTACAAAACTTTTTTTATTGTATTGAATGACGAGCCGAGCATGCCATTTGCCTGATAGTTTGCGATACGACTACCCTTAAATAGTAGCAACACCAACCAGCTCCTTGAGTTACAAAGTACGTTGTGGCATTCCACTGCGCTCGTCATCCTGGGACATAAGATGTTAAGTGTCATTATGTCCAGTCGTTACACTGGATACAATGTCCTTCAAACCGAAACGCAACAGTGCATGCACACTGTTGCTTAGCGATAGAAATAGACATTGCGGTGCTACCCACCCAGACGTACTCTTACTGCTTACATATGAAAGACCTACCACCAGTAAATATAATAAATAATAATATATTTAATATGAAAATGAAACACAACGTGACTAAAAGCACGATCTTTGGGATGTGATTATTTAAGTGTTCTTAGTATACATAGGTATATAGTGAACGATTTAAAATAACACTGGTTCTTACATTTCTGGCCAGAAGGCGCTGCTACACTTTTGAGCGTGATTTTAATTGTTAACTTATAGGGTAATTCACCAGCTAGATCTTTGTATCAATGCTGTATATTTTCTTCAACCCATAATACCTGTTTTGTGTATCCAAAATTACAAAACATTGAGAAGACGATAGAAACCAAACAATGTGATAAATAAAAGAGCAAGTCGGCTCAGTAGGATACATGCGATCTTTATGGAGTTGCGCAAACGTTGTGAGCTTGTTGTCGAAAAACACTACACTACCATGAAACTGAAAATCGCTGAAGTTTTTAAAGAAACTGATACAGATTCCTTTAAATATGCGTGTTGTATGCCGGCCGGGTATGGAATACTGTTCGCACCTCTGGGACGGTTCCGCCCAATACTTGCTCGATGCCTTGGATGGATTGCAGCGGCGGGCCATCCGCATTGTGAATGATGCAGACGTAACGAGCAACTTGGAGTCGCTACAATTGCGGAGGGATGTCGCTTCTCTAAGCGTGTTCTACCGTCTGTATCATGGCGAATGCTCTGAAGAGTTGTTTAATCTGATCCCCTCCTCTCCTTTCCTCAGCAGAACCACGCGTGCCGGTATCCGAAGCCACAGCTTGATGGTTAAAACCATCTCGGCCCGAACCAATAGGTTCGCCAATTCTTTTATTTGCCGCACCATCAAGCTTTGGAATAGTTTACCGGCGCACGTGTTCCCTCCTTCCTATAATCCTGGGTCCTTCCGCCGTAGCGTGAAGAAGCAGCTCAGTAGGCCGGCATGATTGTGTCGAATGGCATGAGATAACTATCTGCTGCCATTCGATACTCTATCTGAACTGCATCGCGCTTACCATCAGGTGAGGTGCAGTCACTTTGCCGTGCCCGAATAAAAAAAAAAAAAAAATGTCATTACATCGCGTAATATGTCGACGAGATTTATTGGATCTGAGAGTGCCACGAGTAAAACGACATACTTTGTTATATAAATCGGATTCATTCAAGACAATAGTCAAGCCTAATACAAAGTACCACTACAAGTCTACTTAATCTGATCATGGTGGTTGGATCAACGATAGGGAATTCAGTATTACTAAGCTTATTGCGTGTTCCTAACTACTTAGAACATATCTTCCATACTCATGAATAATAAAAATAATCACCATTATTACCGTTCACTTCATTAACATTTTTCTTAATAAGGTGTTTTAGTTTTTATTGCCTAGTTAAAAATCCAATCTAGCTAATTTAAATTATGGTATCCACTAATTATCAAATACATCTATTTATGGCGTAGTAGCCTTAGAGCATTTAACATTTGGTTTCATACTCATGGCAGTAGCCATAACTACGACTTGCTACTTTAATAGGGTATTTGACAAATTTTCGAAATGAAACGGTCTGCCGACACAATTTCCGGAGGTTCAAAACCCATGACACACCCAACCTCTGACTTTTCGAAGTTATGTGTGTATTGTTTATCAATTATCGTTCGAATGAAAACATCGTGAAGAAACCTGCATACCTGAGAAATTATCTATTTCGAAAGTATGTGAAGTCTGCCAACCCACACTAGGCCAGCGTGGTGGACTAAGGCCTAACCCCCCTCAGTAGTAGAAGAGGTCCGTGCTCAGCAGTGGGCAGTATATAATACAAGGGTGGTAGTAGATAAGTATACTAAATTATAACAACACAATGTTATAATTTGTATACTTATAAATGCGTACATCACTCACGATGTTGTAAATTCTAAAAATATTATTTGTTGTAATTTTTGAAGTCACCCTTATATTTTATTATTAGCTGAAAATAAATATACGGCAAAAGAATAAAGAAGAAAGAAACATAAAAGCACCGGAAAAATACAAGGAACAAGAACAATATTGACGCCGGGAGTATAAAAGGCGCACGAAGTTATATGTTGCGACTGAACTATATATAGTGAATGAAATAATATACATGCATAAAAGTATATTAAAATGGACCGAAAGTGTGTAGGGCATTGATAGTATATAAGAAATAAGAAACGTATAAGGCGCCAAATTTATATGGCATATAACATTTATAAGGCAATCGAAGTGGTTGGTTACTCAACAGAATGACTAATGACTAACTATTACCGACTAATGGCCGGTCTCAATAACTTACTAACAGATAACAAACAGTTAAAATGCTCACTTTTGCTGGTTATCTGTGTTTCTATAGACGATGATAGATAAGAATTGACATTGAATCAGCAGTTACAGTTAGCATGTAGCTCGGAGTCTGGAATTTGTGCCCGATATGGCGATAGGCTCGCCCCCTATCACATCATGGGACGGAATAATGGCGAAAAGTGGGTGCACTAGTTGCGCCTCTGCCTACCCCTAAAAGGCGTGAGTGTATTTTTATAGAGGAAATAGATAAGTCTATTGTTGACAAAAATAAAATAACAAAAGTACTATTTGTTTTGAATTCTTAGAACTTCCAAATATGCCGTGTGGCCAAATGCATGCATCCTTGAAACCTCCCGGGGCATTCCCCCGGAACAGCGACTATATAACCCCTAGACTCCTAATAACAGACGATCGGCTTCGGGCAACACATCTGACAAATAGATCCAATGTAGCTTACCGTTCAAAATCTTCAAGTCAGTTGCGACCACAACTGTGAGCTGTAAATACTTCCGTGTTTGCGAATAAATAGCTATTGTAGTGAACCCGTGCACAATAAAATGGTGTGGTATAAATAGCCATAATTCAAATTTTCAGAAAAATGGCATTACATTTCACAGGTAAGTCAATAACGACACATAATCACATTTTATTTAAAATTTTACGGAGTTCATCTTAGACTGGCCATGTTGTGTTTACGCGCCATCTTGTTATATTTGCATCTCTTTCCGACGAAAGTACTTTTTATATTTTCTATTTCGTTTTGTTTTTTAACATTAAAAGTAAGTGATACACCAAAAGGATTTGTCGATAGTTCTATCGATAAAATTAAAAATAAAAGAAACTGTCGCCCGAATACTCAAACGCTACTCAACTAATCAATTTATCTGAGGCTTATTTAATTTTAACAGGCTTCTTATTTTAAATGGTTAGTTCATTAGTAATAGTTAATTCATTTTAAATATGATTAGGATATATTTTTGACTAGCGGTATCAAAAATAAATGTTATTAGGATAATTTTTTTATTTTGTTTGTTGATTATAACGATTGTTTTGAGTTATTCTTTGTGTTATTCCTACAAGTCAGCTCAAATATTCTTGTTAATGTCGATGAGACTTACTAAGCGCCATCTGTCATTCGATAACATAAAGAGTTTCGTTAAAATATTAATATGTTTAATAAATAATAATTATATTACTATAAAACTTTATTGCATAAAAGTAATATCGATAAAAAAATCGTGTTTTCATTTAACTCGTCCTATCCCTATGCCTATGTTTCCAAGGTTATATAATGCGATAAGGTGTTGGAAGAACCAATCATAATGCAGTACCCCGCTTCCTCAAACCTCAGCTAGTTGACAGAATTAATTTGAAGAGAAATATTGAACATTAGGTGTCTAGGGGTTATATAGTCGCTGCCCCGGAAGTAAGTTAGTGGAATACTTAGCAAATATGTTAAATCATATCCAAATAAGTTATCGTATTGCCATCACATCTGTAATTGATCTTGTAAGATATAATACCTTAGAACTAAAAATGCTATGAGTACACACATATTTCGCATGACGATTTACTAACCATGCAAAAAAGAGCAATGCCTCTGTATCACACTAAATACTTCATAGGCAATAAATGCAAACACTACTGTTGACACCATTATGTAACACGGAATCAGTTCATCGATGAAGGACGCCCTCGATATTTAGCCGTGTGATCAGAATAACCATGTTAGTATCGAATCCTGAGTGCCCTACGTCACGCGCACTTACGTATGCAAAGCCTGCGCGGTGCGATACTCCGAAGTGCCTCCAATGCACACAAGACATTCTTATTTGTATTATTTTTAACACATACTAGTCATATCCGAACGTGACGGAGTTGAAAAGTGCATGTATTATGTACGTCAATAGCAGGAAAATTCTAAAGAGCACTGGTGTTTTATATAATGCTTCAAAAATAGTGTATAATTGCATTTGTCTGATCCTTGTAGGATAAATAACCCCTCTCCCCCCATTAGTTAGGAGTTCGTTGATAATTTAATGAATATTTTAATAGGCTTTACAGTGTTTTGGTTATTAGGAGACCGCAATTACATACAAGATCAAAAAATAAGATACGAAAACAATTTTAAATTCTCAAAAATTAGTAACCCGTTAATACTGGTATTAATGTATTTTTTTTGGGGGGGGTTATTGAATGCTGTTTATTTTTTGATAAATAGATTTTAATTTTTGCTTTTTTAAGTAAAATAGCCCCAATAGAACTCAACACTAAAACACCATTAAACAAGGCCAATCAACAATATTCTTAATATCAAAACATTGGTACAGGAACATTGAACACATCACAAAAATATTCTTTCTTTTCCTTTTTGATTTAGAGGAGTTCCCTTCTGCATTTTCTAAATTTAAGGCCAGTGAACATTATCCTTGATAGCAAAGCATCGTAAAAACTATACTGAACTCAGAGAAGTGAAGTGATATTGAGTTTTTCTATTCAGCCCGGAGTCTAGAATTTGTGCCCGATATGGCGATAGGCTCGCCCCCTATCACATCATGGGAAGAAATAACGACGAAAAGTGGGTGCACTAGTTGCGCCTCTGCCTACACCCTTGGGGTATAAAAGGTGTGAGTGAGTGTGTGTGTATATACTGAACTCAACACAAAAGAATCGTTCCAAACCTATTTGATGTTGAGGAGCTATACGAAATCTAACGCAAAAATAATTTTCAAAATCACTCCACAATTGACGGAGAATTTAGTGATCACACATATACTGTCAATATTAAATTAAAATTTAAATAACCTCCGATACAAATAATCTCTAAAAAGTAAAATAATAAAAGTCTCTTCGTCGTTTAAGTACCTAGTAATATTTGGACCCAAACGACATCGCGTCGGGGGACCGCGAAATAAGTATTTTCATCTACCTAGTCCGGAGTTCGGTTCCCCGATGAGAGAATCAATCTTACTAAGTACTTAAACGACAAAGAGACTATTATTATTTTACTTTTTAACCCCCGACAAAAAAGAGGGGAGTTATAAGTTTAGGGTGTGTATCTGTGTATCTGTATGTCTGTCTGTGGCATCGTAGCTCTCAAACGAATGGACCGATTTGGCCGCGGTTTTTTTTGTTTGAAAGCTGGTGTGACTGCGATGGTTTTTAGCTATAATTTATGAAGATCTGTTCAGGCGTTTGAGGATTATCAGCTCATTTCCAACTTAAAAAATCCGATTGACTTTAAATTTCGTATACTGTGACTTCCAATATATTTGTAAACATGAACTGATGCTGCGGCATGAAGTAGTCTGCGGGATACCCAACTCCTTAGCAACTTATAGCAGATATAGTGTGTTTGGGCTCATAAGGATAGGCTCAACGAATAGGTGATAGATAGTTGATTATCAAGGCCCCATGATGGAGAATAAAGTAATTTTAAAAGTTTGAAATAAAAATTAAATTAAAATTTAAATAACCCCCGACACAATAAAATATCTAAAAAGTAAAATAATAATAGTGTCTTTGTCGTTTAAGTACCTAGTAATATTTTGACCCAACCGTCGTCGCGTCGGGGGACCGCTAAAGAAGTATTTTCATCTCCCTGGTCCGGAGTTTGGTCCCCCGACGTGAGGACGCTTGGGTCAAAATATTACTAGGTACTTAAACGACAAAGACACTATTATTATTTAACTTTTTGGAGATTTTTTGTGTCGGGGGTTATTTAAATTTTAATTTAATTTTTATTTCAAACTTTTTAAATTACTTTATTCTCCATCATGGGGCCTTGATAATCAACTATCTATCACCTACTCGTTGAGCCCATCCTTATGAGCCCCAACACACTATATCTGCTATAAGTTGCTAAGGAGTTGGGTATCCCGCAGACTAGTTGATGCCGCAGCATCAGCTCATGTTTACAAATGTATTGAAAGTGACAGTACACCAAATTTAAAATCAATTGGATTTTTTAAGTTGGAAATGAGCTGATAATCCTCAAGCGCCTGAACAGATCTT
Organism: Lapara coniferarum; assembly: GCA_949316025.1. Lineage (NCBI taxonomy): Eukaryota > Metazoa > Arthropoda > Insecta > Lepidoptera > Sphingidae > Lapara > Lapara coniferarum. Next base: position 10,043,721 of record OX438924.1, read on the forward strand.
CATAAATTATAGCTAAGAACCATCGCAGTCACTTCAGCTTTCAAACAAAAAAAACCGCGTCCAAATCGGTCCATTTGTTTGAGAGCTACGATGCCACAGACAGACATACAGATACACAGATACACAGATACACACCCTAAACTTATAACTCCCCTCTTTTTTGTCGGGGGTTAAAAAATAAAAAGATACTTCCTACAAGCTATTTTGTAGAGGCTGAGCAGTTGCAGGAGGTTACTAGTATTCGAGATTTGGGTGTCATTGTCGATAATAAGTTGAACTTCGTTGAACATATTGATAAAACCATTTCTAAAGCACGAAGAATGCTCGGTTTCATAAAGAGAACATGTCGCGATTTTAATAGTATTCAAGCACTCTTGTGCTTGTATAATGCCTTAGTTCGCAGTCATTTGGAGTATGCCGCTGTGGTATGGAATCCTCACTTCAGGAATCACATTGTGCGACTAGAGCGAGTGCAAAAAGCGTTTACCAGGTTTTTGGCATTCAAAGACCCTCACTGTCCATATCGAGCCGATTATGGAGCACGTTTAAAGCATTTTAAAATGAACTCTCTGGCAGACCGACGAAAGCTGTACGACTTGCTGTTTTTGCACAAACTGGTTAACGGCTCCATTGATGCACCAGATTTGCTTGCCCAACTTTGCCTGTCTGTGCCACGGAAAATCCCTAGATATCCCTTGGATTGCATATTTAGAAGAGCTCCTTTCAGGACTAAAATATCATCATCATCATCATCATCATCATCAGCCTATACTTTAGTCCACTGCTGGACATAGGCCTCCTCCAATACGTGCCATTTCACCCGGTCTTCGGCCTGGCGCATCCAGCTCCTGCCAGCGACCTTTCGCAAATCGTCACTCCACCTAGCTGGAGGGCGTCCCACACTACGCTTACCGACTCGCGGTCTCCACTCAAGAACTCGTTTACCCCAGCGGTTATCGGTTCTTCGACAGATATGACCAGCCCACTGCCACTTCAGCTTACTAATCCTGTGTGCTATGTCGGTGACTTTGGTTCTCTGTCGGATAAACTCGTTGCGAAGTTTGTCCTTCAGAGAAACTCCGAGCATAGCACGTTCCATAGCTCGCTGAGCAACCTTGAACTGATGCATTAGTCGTACTGTGAGTGTCCACGTCTCAGCACCGTAGGTCATGACCGGTAGGACGCACTGGTTGAAAACTTTAGTTTTCAAACATTGTGGTAGACGTGACGAGAAGACCCGACGTAGTTTACCGAATGCTGCCCAGCCCAGCTGTATCCTCCTCTTAACCTCCTTTTCGAAGTTGTTCCTGCCTAATTGCAAAATCTCGCCAAGGTAAGTATATTCGGAGACAACTTCGAGAAGGTGGCCATTGACAACAATAGGTCTTGGATCTAGGTGGTCATTGATCATTATTTTCGTTTTGCTCAGGTTCATTGCAAGACCTATTTGTTGGGAGGCTAATGCCAAGCCGTTCAGCATCTGTTGCAGCTCCTCCAGCGTTTCCGCCACTATCACTACATCGTCTGCGAATCGCAAGTGCGAGATGTAATCGCCATTTATGTTTATGCCCATACCGTTCCAGTCCAGCGTCTTAAACATATCCTCCAGTGCGCTTGTGAACAGTTTCGGGGATATGACATCCCCCTGTCTCACCCCTCTGCGCAGCTGGATGGGTCCTGATGGCTGGTTCTGTACTTGGACATACATAGTGGCAGATTCATACAGACATCTCAGCACTTCGACATAGTGATAATCAACTTGGCAACGCTGTAAGGATTCCAGAACAGCCCAGATTTCGACGGAGTCGAAGGCCTTCTCATAGTCCACAAATGCCAGACACAGAGGCCGATTATACTCTTCCGTTTTCTGTATAATCTGCCTCACCGTGTGTATGTGGTCTATGGTGCTGTATCCTCCGCGAAACCCGGCCTGTTCCGGGGGCTGAAACTCGTCGAGTCTTCTAGCGAGGCGGTTCGTGATGACCCTAGAAAACAACTTATAGACGTGGCTCAGGAGTGAGATGGGTCTATAATTCTTAAGAAGGGTTTTATCTCCCTTCTTGAAGAAAAGAACCACCAAACCCCTACTCCACGCCTTTGGAGTTCTCCCACAGTGAAGGACGGTGCTAAACAACTTCTGAAGCTCCTGTATTACAGGAGATCCTCCTGCTTTTAAGAGCTCCGAAGTAATTCCGTCCTCACCGGGGGCTTTTCCATTTTTAAGTTGTGTCAGAGCCAGCACGATCTCGCTTTGGTCAATTTCTGGCAGTTCGTCGCTGTGGTGGCGTGCCAGGTTGGCTCTGGGATCATGGTCGTCACGCTGGGGATAAGAAGCATGTGCCGCGTATAACCGGCGATAAAAGTCCTCGATCTCGGCAAAAATCCCCGGCAAAGACAAAACGGTTTTACCCTCGTGTGTGGTTAATTTCGTCAGGTGGCTTCTTCCAAGCTGCTGAGTGAATACCTTAGACCCTCGGTTTCGCTCTATCGCTTCTTCGATCAGGCGTGTATTGGAGCTCCGAAGGTCTCTAAATATCATCCCCTCTTAATCGTATAGTTGAAACATACAAAAACAATAATGACATTGACATTTTCCAGTTGCCCTTTACAAATTTTAGGTCTATGTATTTAAGGTCTTTGATACCAGTTTAAGGTAAATTCGATTACTTTGATTCTTTTTATATTGTGTTGATTGACTGATTTGATTTCCGCAAAGTTTCTTCTTTTTTAGTCTTTTTTTATGTTTAAATAATTGTTAACAATTTTTAATGGATTTTTAATTTTTAATGGATTTTTAATTTTTAATGGATTTTTAATTTTTAATTGACTTTGTTTGTAATTTATATATTTTTAAGTTATTATTTTCAGACATTGTATTATTATGATTTCATTTAGAATTTTATTTGACATCATATTTTTGTTTATTTTAATCTGATTTATATTATTATTATTATTTTTATATCCAAATGAATGTAATGCTGTATCCACTTATAATGATGTTACATATAGTCCTTAGTTTTATATCATATTTTATTTTGATTGTAATATTTTTGTGAACTATCGCTAGTGGATCTAAATAAATAAAAAAAAAAATATCGGGCACAAATTCCAGACTCCGAGCTGATACTGATTAGAAAAACTCAATATCACTTTGCCCGACCCGGGGATCGAACCCGAGCCCTCAGCATTGCAGTCGTACCATAATACAACTACGCCACCGAGGCACCGTTGCAAAATCATCAAAATACGGTAAAATGCATTAGCGCTGTTCAATAGTGACGTTACGAAACATTTTATGATATGGCTAGAGTGCAATAATAATAATGAAAGCAGCGCACACAATAAGTAGGGGTAACTACTAAGTTATATAACGCTACTATGAATGGTCAGTCGTATGACATATTCGGCAATCGATGGTGTCTGTGTTGACACCTAATTGAGCATGCGTATGTCCTGCCTAAGGAAAGTGAAACTATCCTCGACGAACAAAGACGTAATGCTTGCAACAGTATGAACTATATAACCTCTAAGTGACACACTCATCCATACACATCGACTTTGTTACTCGACTAATCAAGTCGGAACACAAACAACATGTCAGCACTAAGATTAGTAAGTGTCATCCAGATTGTGCATATATTAATAAACAATTAAATTTTTTTAATTAAACCATATTTTTTTTAACAGGTAGTTTTCACCACCGCCATCATAGCTGGTTGCAACGCCAGCGGATTTGGTCACATAGTGCCGACTGCAGTAAAATCGTTTCCTATTGTCCGATATGCTCCTTTCTATAACTTCCCTGGAGTTGTAAGATCAATACATGCCGTAGCGCCTGCAGTAGCACCAGCACCAGTCTTGCCAGCTCCTCTACCAGCGAGGTTCATACCTGCACCAGTGGCTCCAGCACCGATCCTGCCGGCTCCAGTACCAGCTCCCGTACCGTTCACGCCTGCCTTTGCTCCAGCTGTGGCGCCTGCCTTCGCTCCACCCGTTGGTCCCGCCTTCGCTCCACCCGTTGGTCCCGCCTTCGCTCCAGCACCATTCTTTGCACCTGCCCTGCCCAAGTTGGCTCCAGCTGTGCCTGTACTGCCTAGGTTTGCTCCTGCTCTGCCAGTGCTGCCTAGATTAGCGCCTGCTGTGCCTGCTTTCCCAGCCCAGTTTTATGCTCGCGCCGTACCTGCTTTACCCGCGGCTCCGTTCGCACCGCTCATAAGGCCTGTGGCTCCGGCGCTGCCTGCAATCGCCCCAGCATTACCAGCCCCAGTATTCCCCCCAGCTCCCATTGCAGTTACGAGAGCACTACCTTTCGGTTTTGCACCGTACGCGCCCCTAGCGCCTATCGTTAAACAAGTTGCGTGGAAATGATCTAGTCTTATAGTTTAGAAACAATTGTAGTATAGAATTGTTATTGCTAGTGTTGACTTGTTGTATATAATATGTTAAGGTTGTTTTGTACGAACTTTATAAATATTTTATAAGAAAATCTCTTTTTATTTTTTCTTCCCATTCATTAAAATTAATATAATATAAATAATAATAATACCAGCCTTGTATTATATACTGTCCTACTGCTGGGCACGGGCTTCCTGTACTACTGAGAGGGTTTAGGCCTTAGTCCACCACGCTGGCCTAGTGCGGGATGGTAGACTTCACATACCATCGAAATTCTTGTACAGAACTTCTTAGGTATGCAGGTTTCATCACGATGTCTTCCTTCACCGTTAAAGCGAACGATAATTGATAAGCAATACACGGTATTTTATTGTAATATGTTAATACACATATTATAATTACGCAATGTAGGTACATAATATAGACTATATTGATTTATCCAGTGTTGTCAAAACTGATGAACTATTTAACATTACATTACGTCCATTTTAAATAAAGGATCCTAATCTTAATCTTCAATCATCATCATCATCAGCCACACGACGTCCACTGTTGAACATAAGCCTCCCCCAAAGATTTCCAGATGGATCTGTCAAAAGCGGCCTGAATCCAGCGCGTTCCTGCGACCTTTATCAAGACATCTGTCCACCTTGCAGTCAATCTTTAATCCGATCCCAAAAAGAAACCAAAAGCCATTTGTAAGCATGTTTAAAAAAGATTTGTCCTGATTGGTCAGTTTTGGTGTTGGATGAAAAAAAAGTGATTGGGATCGTTTATTAAAAACCGCGGTTAGTAAGCTTTATTTCAGAATAAAGATAATTATATAAAATGTAAATACGTACTTCCTATACTTGTTTATAACAACAATCAATACGGATATGTAATGAATGAATAAAGTAATAGATGAAAAAATTAAATAGTTTGCAGATACATTATTAGCGTATTACAGGACGGGTTGTTTGAAATTTTTTTTTAATGGTAAAAATAGTCAGCCACATAAGCTGAACAAATTCAAAACTTCAAATCGCGTCGACATGTTCGTGTTACATATACACTCACGCCTGTTATCCCCGAAGGGGTAGGCAGAGGCGCAACTAGTGCACCCACTTTTCGCCATTATTCCGTCCCATGATGTGATATATCGAGCCTATCGCCATATCGGGCACAAATTCCAGACTCCGAGCTGATACTGAATAGAAAAACTCAATATCACCCGACCCGGGGATCGAACCCGAGACCTCAGCTTTGCAGTCGTACTGTAATACAACTACGCCACCGAGGCAGTCTTACCAATGTTTGTTTTCTCTTCACAAAAATAAAATAAAGGCGATTAACTTTACTTCCCATAAAGAATATAAAATGTTCCAATTAAACTTAACGCGTGGAAATTATTTGAAATGTTGAATTTGTCCAGCTACTTGTGTGGCTGCCTGTATATTGTGCAGCGTAGGTACTAAAACACGTTATTTGATAATCTTTATACATTAACATGAACATTGATTTTAAAAAGGAGGATTGAGCATAACTATTCAAAATATTCTAAACATACGTGAATATGTTATACATATTCACTATTCTTTATAAGGAAAGTAGAGGCGCAACATCATAATATTGCGAGTTCAACGCCATACTATTTAACGTAATTAACACTCCAATCGTATAGGACTTTATAAATTGAAAGAAACAAGTATATTAATTATTAGTTGCCCGACTTAGGAACTGAACCTAGGACCACAGTTTACAGCCGAAGTCTTATCACTAAGCCAATAAAGCTTCTAAAATAGTTATTGATTCCTTTCACATACATAGTCATTTTCCCATATTTGTTTGATCTAAATTACGAATCTATTCGATATTAGAAAGATAATTCTATGTGATATACCCAAACATTGTTTTGCAGCACGTCAGGTTTGTTTTGCTACAATAAAAACTCAAAACCACATTATGATTTCCGCTACCGTGTATTGTAGGCGTTTCCATTAAACGATTTAAATATAATCAATAACAATTATTGTCAAAATAAAAAATAAACATCAGACCCAAGTCAATAACACCCATGTGTCATTTTTTGTGTTATGTTTTACTAATCATATATCTAAAATTTTGCTCTCGATGGCGTAGCTAGAGTAATTTTCCAGTGGGGAGGAGGGCAGTGTGTGCTAAACTTAAAAAATCTTAAAAAAAAATAGTACATAGTAGGCTGTCTCTAAATCCTAGGGGTAAGCACCATGCAATGTTGGGCAAATCCACTCTCCTCTTTATACGTCTATGATTGCTCTATATATTTTACACGGTGTATTAAATATATCTGTTTATAGAGGTATAAGTTTGTGTTACATATTCTGGGTGGTTCTTAATAACGATGTTTAAAAACTCCGAACTCCTAAGTTGCGTTCTACGATGTTAATAGGAATGAGCGTTTATGTTTAAAGTTGTAACGGACACCTCACGGCACGTTCTTTAGTGTATAATTACCTACCTTAATAATAAGTCGAATGCAAATCTAAATAATATAATACAAACAATATAATCCTGTTCTTTTCCACACATACGATAAGAGGAAGGGTTACGCAAGTTGTGTAATTTTTATTGCTTTGTATAAGGCAAATATGTTACCTATTTTTAACCGACTTCAAAAAGGAGGTTCTGTATTCGATCCTTATGTATGTATGTTTGTATGTATGTATGTATGTACGTAACTTTGTATGGCCGCGTGTTTCTCAAAAACTGCTGATCCGATTCGGATATGGTTTTCGATATTCAAATGTATATTTTTCAGGGAAGGTTTTAATATATAATTTATGAAGATCTGATGAAGATCTTCGGAGATACACGATGGAACTCTTCAATAACTAACAGCAGATGACTCGCGAATGCTGCAATCGTATGTCTATGATGAATTGTTTACACCATTTTATAATTAAATAACAAAAAGCAATAAATAAAAACTTTTTAATGAAAAATAAACCAACTTCAAAACCACTACAAATCAAAAAATAATTAAAATTTATATTCGCTTTGTATATACGTATATTTGGAGTCGGTGCCTAATTTAAATTGAACAATGTTTTTAATCGTATATTTGTTTGTGTATTTCCTTAGCTTAGCTGGCAATTTAAATTAGGCATCGACTCCAAATATACGTATATACAAAGCGAATACAAATTTTAATTACTTTTTTATTTGTAGTGGTTTTGAAGTCGGTTTATCTAAGCTACAGTTAAATATACAGGATCTATGCAGTACTAATACACTGTATGTAGATACTATATTAGAGATTTTACGTGTAATATAAGAATATCGTTTTAAGTTTTTTCATGATTGAGTATGAGTACCTAATTAACGAAGTAACACAATTTTCCGAATGAAAATCTCAATTAGTGAAGACAGAATGTTAATAAAAAAAACAGTAGCAGCAATGAGCTAATTAAATTATTACAAAAACAAACAAGGATAACCAGAAAAACACAAGCAATGTATTTCAATATTTTTATTCAATTCATTAAGAAATTTGCTAACTAAGTCTTTGTAATAAGTCTTTTCAAAGAAAGGTCTTAGAGTATTCTCTTCAACCTATCGAACGTACGCTGGGGCGTAACCGAAAGGAGAGCGTACTAGGGGAGCAGAGGCATAAGGGAAGGGAGCGGCGTACGCAGCCGGGCCTGGGAGAGCGTAAGGAGCGGCGAAAGGTGCAGCGCCGTAAGGTGCAGCACCATAAGGTGCAGCGGCGTATGCGGCAGGTCCAGCGAAGTAAGGAGACGCGGCGTACGGAGCTGCGAAGGGCGCAGCTAATGGAGCAGCTACAGGCGCCCCAAGAGGAGCGGCTAAAGGTGCTGCTAGAGGCGCAGCAACCGCCGGAGCAGCCACCAATGGACTAAGCGCCCTGTTGACCACGCTCACTTGAGCGGCGTAAGGAGGGATGTTCTGGGGCACCGCATGAGCGTAGCCAATTTGCGCAGGCGCCACCAGGGGGGCAGCAGCTACAGCTGGTACTGCGCTCGATTCAGCTCCGATGACCAAAGCCGCAGCGACAAGAACGATCTGTTAAATAGTCATTTTAATAAGTAAAAAAATATATTTACAAAACATAAAGCATTAAACAAAGTTTTACTTACAGATTTGAAAGAGAACATCTTGCTTAGTTTGGTAGTGAACCTTTCTTAACGAAAAGAAGATTTGGTGTGTGACTATCGAAAAAATGTATAGCCTTTTATACCATGTAAATTGTAATTCAGATATCGTTCGACAAACCGAACATTTGACGTATTGCGGACGTTCATTTACTATTCGCGGCGGCACGCGTGGAGAAATGGATCACATTGAGAAATTTTTGTGAAATTTCCTTTAGATTCGTGAAGTGCATTTATTGTCGTCAATAATTTGTAAGTCATTTGTTTCCAATTTGCAATTAACTACAGGAATATATTAAAATTTACATTGAGCTATAGAACTTATAAACTTGCACGATAGCCTAGTGCATGGAACGGTCTGTCGAGAAGGATGAATACAGGTTCAAAACCTAAGGCACACACAGCTCTGACTTTTCGAAATTATGTGTGTATAATTATTTATCAATTGTCATGCGCTTTACGATTAATGAAAACATCGTGAGGAAATTTACATACCTGAGAATTCTCCAAAAATATTTTCGAATGTATGTGATGTCTATCAAGCCGCACTAGGCCAGCGTGGTAGACTAAGGTCTAAAACCTTCTCACTAGTAGAGTAGGCCAGTTTTCAGGAGTAAGCAGTAAATAATACAGGGCTAGTATTACATTATTATTCATGTATTATATGGAACACATGCACCCTCGCTGATATTTGTTTTTTATAATGAACTTTTAAACCTGTAATAACAAGATGAAGTGATTGTTCGCATTAAAACATAGTACGACACAATAACTTATCATTAATAGGTACTAGTTTGGTGTGGAACACGTTTCCATTTTTTTCCTTCTCAGAAAAGTGTCGGCACAATCCGGAACTATAGTTTTTATTGGTACCTTTTGACATTACCAACTTTTTGCCAGGCACTTTTTATCGCTGCAGACATAAAAGCTGCAAAAAATCTATTTGTCCGACATTCAGTGTCTTAGTCCAGAATTTTACCTATGCTGTACTTTGAGTTGGCTGCCTTGCAAGAGGTATGGTATCCTCCTTTTATCTTATCATATCTTATCTTAGTTCTTGCTTACTTACTTCATACTAATACTAGGTGTTGCTTTCGGCTTCGCCCGCGTGATAAGGAGGTTGCTGCTACAAAAGTGCCTAAAATAGTACGGTGCCAGCGCCATCTATTGGAAAGTCAATTTAAAAAGGTCCGTTATATCCCATGGTAGCAAATTAAGGGAAAAAGTAGCCTATGCGTTAATCCAGAACGTACGTACGTCTACCCGTGTGCCAAAATATCATCCAAATCGGTTTAGATGTTTTTAAGATTACTTCTAACAAACATACAAAACCCAAACATTTTCAGAAACTTTCGCATTAAATATAATATTAGTTAGATTATACCTTAGACTAATAGCTTATACATGCTTGCATGCTGTTTGGCTTTGGATGTTTGTTATAAGTAATCACAAACCGCTAAACTGAAATTTGAATTAAGATGAAATTTGCACACGCATAGACCATGTCCTGGATTAACAAATAGGCTACTTTTTGTAGGCATCAGATAGTGCTATGGATCGCTACAGTCGTTTAAAGACTTTTGTAGAAGGAAAAGCTTTTCACCAGCTTAACATCTATTCTTTAATAAAATACCAATTTTCTTCAATAAATTACCAATGTTGCATATCAAACTTGGATTCGATTAGTTCAAGACTTTAAAGGAGTAATATCTTTTATCGTCTTTATAAAAGGTTATATGTTGCCCGCGGGTTCGCTCGGGTGAAAACCCGTTCCCGCTACAAGTCCCTAAAATAGTACAACGCTAGCACCATCTATTCAAAGAATATGATTAAAAATATCCATTATTACTTATGGGAGTAAATTACCGGGATAAAAATAGCCTGTGTGTTAATCCATGATATGACCTACCCGTGCGCCATATCTCTTTCAAATCCGTTTAGTTGTTTCTGCGTTATTTTTAAAAAACATCCAAACATTTCACAAACTTCAATTCAATTGTAGACGTCGAAAACTATAGAAGACAGATGCGTTCCGGCATCTATAAACCTTGTAAGATAAGTTGCAACCTTATAGGGAAGCAACATTTTCTACTATATATTTTAACTTCTCTGTACCCCTGTGAGCCACAAATGCAACTATCTAGCCACCTATCGAACTTTAATGCCTTCTGGTTTATTTTACTGAGCAATTAGTTTAAGAAATCCCACGGTAGCTGTTCAAGAGCAGTGGATTAACTCCTGTCTTTAAAGAAAACGAATATGAATCAGGAGCGATGGTAGGTTATTTGGCCTCCAAAAATTCTCACTCGTCATAGTGGTGCTGTCTCAGACGACCCGCATTCACTTTGTATACAAAGAAGTCTCCAGTGCCGCTCTACCATTTCAAAATTTTAATTTAAAAATAAAGAAAAGGAAAAAAAAATTCTATAAATTCTAATTTTATTTTTCCTTTTCCTCCCTTACATAATGTTGTGGTTGTCCATATACATTTTCATGCACGTACCATTGATTATATATGACTAATGGCAATAACGTAAGAATAGCCAACTCTCTATGTATATTACATAATCCAGTGAAATTGGTGTGTACAAAGTCGAAATTAGAATGCTCCGTTCGTCAAACGTGTCTGGGCCAAAAACCACAGTGCCAACAATGTCCTGCGCATTATTTAGATACGCGCACGCGTATCGCGTCCGCGTTGTTGCCCAACAGAAACAACAGGTGGTATAAAACATGCCGATGCCCTGGGGACCACACAGTCCATCGTTCTTTTCAGTGTACTCAACTGAGCAGTCACAAAACCCAAGCAAAATGATTGCCAAATTCGTTGTGAGTATAATACGAAAAAAAATGTTTTTAGCTTCTCACTTAATAGTTTCTGTTATCCTGATTTAGATTCTTCGATGAAAATGAACAAAAAAATTCAACATAAACATCTTTATTGGATATAGACCAAATACATTGGAATCATAAGTAAAAACGAGCATAACTCGCGAACATCCCGACCAATCATAGAAATATTAATTGGGTTTCCTAAAACCTTAAGGTTCGCAATAAATATACGTCATGTATTTGATTTCAGATCGTTTTCGCTCTGGCCGTCGCTTCCATCAACGCGGCTCCATCACTTGCGCCACTCGCCGCTCCTGCTGCATTTGTGGCCCCTGCAGTGGCGCCGGCGGCATATATCGCGCCTTACGCCAGCTCGTACTCGGCTCACGCAGTGAACCACGCCGTCGCCGCCCCTGTAGTGGCCCCTGCCCCTGTAGTCGCCGCTGCCCCTTACGTAGCCCACGCCGCACCCCTAGTAGCCCCCGCCGCGCCATTCCTCGCCGCCAGATACCTGTCAGCGCCCTACTACTTATAAACGAATTTGGTAACCTCATTGCCTAGTGACTTGCTCAATACTGTATATTCCTAATTGTTATTGTTTACATTATGTGAAATATAAAATTGTAAAAGCCTACATTTGCATTTACTTTTCTAATACCGCTTAAACATTAATTTGAATGCGAGTAATTTAGCTATAAAAGACCGGTCATGTGCGAGTGGACCTTGTTTGTCAAGTATTATTTGAATGTTTACTAATGATAGTATAAAATAAAAATACGTTTGCTTTTATACTATGCCAGAAATTAAGTGAAAGAACTAATTAAAATAAAAATTCCAAATAAAACCTAATAAAGTAGATACTGATTTACAACTTTAAAGTGTCATCTCAGTAAATGCTTCCGTATCGTTCTAATGTGTTTTAAACGGCTTAGGCTCAGAAATTTCACAATTAGGTCCCAAATTTTCAATATACACTTAGAGACATTTAAGGGACACCAGTAAAAATAGTTACTGCAAATGAGATACACTTAACACTTTAGTCACAGTCAATTTAAAATACTATTAATTATAATCTAATAACTAGGTAATGTGTGGTTTGACACGCGCGACACATTTACCGACGTGTACGAAAACTTAGGTAGATATTAAATTTAATCTTGCTAATATATCAACACTTAGACTTTATTGTCCGACAAGTTAGGCAGTTGTTTACTTTATATCGTGGTAACAAGCTAGTATCAACATACGACCTCCTTTTGAGTTAGATTTAAAAGGTGATTAGAGGTGCAGTTAAATTATTTGTTCGGACTAATTACAAATATTAGGGACAATCGTATTATAGTCATACATTGTATGCCAACCTATTTCCAACGTGAGAGAGGTAGCGTGTCGGGTAAGCCAACATACTCATATGGACAAGGCTCTATAACGACTCTACCATACACAATAATTGTGCCAACAGTATTATCTCAACCGTAAGTGCTGAATCCTGAGGTTACACTATATATTTTTTACATCCCACTAGATAATGACTACTCTCAATCGGTAGTCTATACACGGTCATTTTAACATTGCGTTAATAAATGAAACTACATACTCGTCTTTCCTTTTGCTAACATTGTGCCAAAAATCATCCATGACAAACAAATATTTTCACAAAAAATCTCAATTTTACTTTCCTGATTTACATACATATACACTCACGCCTTTTATCCCCGAAGGGGTAGGCAGAGGCGCAACTAGTGCACCCACTTTTCGCCGTTATTCCGTCCCATGATGTGATAGGGGGCGAGCCTATCGCCATATCGGGCACAAATTCCAGACTCCGAGCTGATACTCAATAGAAAAACTCAATATCACTTTGTCCGACCCGGGGATCGAACCCGAGACCACAGCATTGCAGTCGTACAATAATACCACTACGCCACCGAGGCAGTACTACACTTTCCTGATTTTTTTACAATTTTATAGTTTAGTGCGAATATGGCATGTGTACGAGTGTTTTTCTGAAAGAAAGTTTGAGGTTACTCCAGCGACGAATCCTTCTAGAGTAGCCGTAGTGGTATTACGGCGTGTAAAGTTACTTTTTATTGATATTTATTTTGTTCGAAATTAGTTTAGATCTATGGTTAAAATAACTTAATGGAAAGTGTAATTTTCAAGGAGATAAGTATGTGGTTCCATTTAGTAACGCAGTGTCAAAATGACACTGTATATAAAGCGAAAAACCCGGAATAAATATTAGCTCAGTCGTGTTCTGGAGTCAGTCGGCATAAGTCCAGTAAGACAAGTCGGCTTAGTCTCGACTGACGAACGCAATTTCTTACTCAAATGCCAGCTTGAGTATGCCTACACTGCACTCACTACCACCAATATAGTATACCAACCAAAAATACTAATGACATCGTAAGTATAAGAAAGAGAGCCATGTCTAACACTGACTTACAACTGACCTTAGTTATATAAGCCAAATTGACGCTCTTACTCTGATTAATAGGTTTAAACCAACATAATTACGGCAATTGAGTATTACCATAGTGATATGAAATGATAGCGCTGACCGTGTGACGTATTTGCACAGAACAGTGTCATTGAAAACGCCCTGCCCTCATTACGTTTCTTGTTTACAAGCGGCTGCGACGGTTGGCCAATTTTCATCTACGGGCAAATAAATTTTAGTCAACCAATAGCTATTAACTAAGCTCTGTGTAGTACGACTTTATGTAATTGATCTGTGGGAATAGATTTTTATTAAAAAAATCCCTTGAATCCTACTTTATATTATAAAGGCGAAAGTTTTTAAGAATGTATGGATGTATAGATGTTTGTTCCTCTTTCACGCAAAAACTACTGAACGGATTTCGATGGAATTTAGCACACGGATAGACCATGTTCTAGAATAACACATAGGCTACTTTTTATCCCGGAACAATATAAAGCGGGACTTTTATATCCCGGGAAAACTCATTCACGCGGGCGGCGGAGCCGCGGGCAAAAGCTAGTCTGAAATATAATGGTGCTTCGATACTATCTACTGCTTAGTAGTAGAGATAGAAAATGCGGTCTTATCTAACCAGATGGGTTTTTGCATACGAGGAACGTTGTAGGTTATTTCACAAGAAACCTTGAAACTATTTATATTATGCATCCATTTATATTGTTCATCATGTAATGTATGTATTAAAACATTCCAGACTAATACAATACGACTATGACAGACATTGGAGAGCAATTATTGAGTCAAGTCTTGTATATTATAATAACGAATTGATATGCGTAAATAACTGAATTTATTATAGCCTGTGAACTACACTGTTGTTATATAATTTAAAATTATTTTAGTTCAAGTAAAATTTTGTTATATCCTACTCCGGATTCACACTCTCCATGAAGCAATACGAAACAAACGCGAGACTGTCGTCACCCCCAAAGTTCACCCGCGAGAGTGTGGTACCGTCGCACGTTCATACATATTTTTGTAATATATCTATTTCATTTTTTTTTCAATGATTTTTGTTTTTAAATATTGCTTTGAAACTACACTCGTAAAATTTCTCAGACCTTAATCGTAGATGAGATTGTTGATTGTCGGATCCTACGTAAATCATTTTTTTGCTTGTGAGTTTTATTAAGCCAGTTGATTAAAATTGATCAGGATCGTTTGTTCTAAGCAGGAGTTTAATTGTGAATCAACTTTATAGTTTACAAGCATTTGACTGCGGCTCCGCCCGCGTCACAAAGTTTATCCGGGATAAAAGTCCTGCTTTACATTGTCCCGAGATAAAAAGTAGCCTATGTCCTTTCTCAGGCTCTAGGCTGTGTACCAAATTTCATTTAAATCGGTTCAGTAGTTTTGACGTATAAAA
Organism: Lapara coniferarum; assembly: GCA_949316025.1. Taxonomy (NCBI): domain Eukaryota; kingdom Metazoa; phylum Arthropoda; class Insecta; order Lepidoptera; family Sphingidae; genus Lapara; species Lapara coniferarum. Next base: position 10,058,944 of record OX438924.1, read on the forward strand.
CGCGACAGAGAGACGAAGTTACTTTCGCATATATTAGTAAAGGATTTTTTGTTAGTCTGAAAAAGAAAAAAAAACAAAGCTTATTATGACATTCCATGACATTTTATATTCTCCCGTGGTGAAAAGAAGTCAATTAAGATAATAGGTGACTATGTTTCAATTTAACCTTTTGTTACAAGTACCTACTCTTCGGTGACTTTATCGCGACAGAAATAAATCGACCTGAGACAATTTAATAATTGGGCAAAATAGTTTAGTCCCTAACCTTTATCAAAAATAATATTATATAACATAAAAAGTTTTAAACATATTCGTGACCAGTTTGTGCTCATGGCTCTGCGCGTGTAATACACCGTTCTTGACATAAAAGATTCCTAATATCGGGATAGATACTGTATCTTTCTGTTAGTACCTAGTATCTTGATTATTGGTACTATTCATATAAGAATTTTGTGGGACCTGCCTGGACAGTTTTTAAGGTTAGCGTATTCAAAATGAGTTTTTTTTTTATTAAAAAAAATTTGCGCCTGATTATAATTATAAAAATGTAACATTTGGACTTGTGCCTAGGTATCGCTTTATATTGTACATATATAGAGTTATATTAGATTGTCTCGTTGGCGTAGTTGTTTTACGGTACGACTGCAATGTCTCGGGTTCGATCCCCAGGTCGAGCAAAGTGATATTGAATTTTTCTATTCAGTATCACCCTGGAGTCTGGAATTTGTGCCCGGTATGGCGATAGGCTCGCCATCTATCATATCACGGGACGGAATACCCATAGCGAAAAGTGGGTGCATTAGTTGCGCCTCTGCCTACCCCTTCAAGGATAAATGGCGTGAGTGTGCGTCTTAGAGTTACATTATTTAGGTGCTACAAAATATTATCATGTTAAAATTCCTTAATAAAAGCAAAAATATTAACTCTTACTGCCTATCTAAAGTATCAGAATTCGTCATTCTAACTAGGGCAAAACCATAACACATGTGTAGAATTAAAAATATCCACACCTTATTACTAACTGAAGTAGCGTTAGATACAAAATATGGTCAAATATTATTTATCTTTAAATGTCTTGATTTAAAGATAAATAATATTTGTACGTCTGATACATTTATTTGTACGTCTCAGTGGAGCAAATAGGACGTTCACGTTCCTGATTGTATAATACAATATTATTGTTATCTGTTTTTAAATAAATTGACATCATTATTTCTTACAAATGAAACGAAAGAGTTTGTTCCTGTCTTTGCCTTCCTTAATAACGTTTATTATTGTATGTCGAGGTTGTATTTTATTATTGTTAGTCCAGGACGAGTGCGTTATTCTAATTGTAGATTCTATTACCAATAGTTTTTAAGAACCAAAAAAAGAAATGGGGTATGTAGAAGAGGTAAGATAGTCAGGATTTTTGTTTATAAGTATGACGCTATGACGGTTTAAAAATGTCTTATATATTGTACAATTATTGTACAATACAAATATTGTAAAGAGGAAAGATTTGATTGTATGTTTGCATTGAATAGGCTACGAATATACTCGACTAATTTAAAAAAGTCTTTCATCAATATAAAGCTACATTACCAGCAAGTAACATAGGCTACATTTTGTCCCGGGGAAATATAAAGCGCTACTTTTATCCCGGACTGCCTCGGTGGCGTAGTTGTATTATGGTACGACTGCAATGCTGAGGTCTCGGGTTTGATTCCCGGGGCGGGCAAAGTGATATTGAGTTTTTCCATTCAATATCAGCTCGGAGTATGGAATTTGTGCCCGACATGGCGATAGGCTCGCCCCCTATCACATCATGGGACGGAATAACGGCGAAAAGTGGGTGCACTAGTTGCGCCTCTGCCTACCCCTTAGGGGATAATAGGCGTGAGTGAGTGTGTGTATTTTATCCCGGAAACACTCATTCACGCGGGCGGGGTCTCAAGCAGAAGTCTAGTACTGCATACAATTATGGGGACAACACGTGGTAGGTAATGATTATAGTACCGGGACGATTTGATGCTCAGAATAATAACTTTGCTTTAGTAATTATTCTGAGATCTGATGACCTGTTTGACGTTTGTACGCTCATCAACTTTCATATTTATTCATAACTACGTTGAAGAAGCTAATTGCTATATATTATTGTCAATAGTGACGTGCAGTAAAATTTAGAGTATAATTTTACGACACAACACGGCATTCGTTTTACATTTTATAAACTGAAATCTAATACGATCGTCACTTATTAGATCACTGGCCAGCACAACATTTGCATTCGGCAACTCGCATTTGATTGTATTTTTTTCGATAATTAATTGAAATTTCACCTCATTATTGTAATTTGTCACAACGGCTAACTATTGGATGACTTTCATCAATGAAGACGATTATACTTTGCCTTTTGACCAAAAATTTTCTTGTTTTGGTATCATTTTATGACATGGTATTTTTTTTTGTCAAATGTGTGTACAGGAACGGCAGCAGATAACGCTATTTTTTTCGGTAATTAAAAACTAGTGGTGTATATCCTCGCAGTTTCAAAAAGGAGAATTTCGAGGGTATGTGCACGTGCAGTTTGCCAACCCGCACTAAACCAGCGTGGTGGAGGCCTAGCCCCTCTGAGTGATGAGGAGGCCCGTGCTCAGCAGTGGGCAGTATATAATACAGTGCTCATTGCATTGCATTGCCTTATTATGACTGCCTCTATGGCGTAGTTGTATTAAGGTGCGATTGCAATGTCTCGGGTTCGACCCCCGAGCCGAGCTCAGTGATATTGGATTTTTCTGCTCAGTATCAGCCCGGAGTCTGGAATTTGTGCCCGATATGGCGATAGGCTCGCCCCCTATCACATCATGGGACGGAATATGCATGGCGAAAAGTGGGTGCCCTAGTTGCGCCTCTGCCTACCTCTTTTGGGATAAAAGGCGTGAATGTATACGTATGTGTATATGTAATAATTATAAAGACTCTTTATGTTGCTAAACTCTAGTCTCTAAAGATATCGGTTTAACTTTTACGTATACTTTTTTGGACAATTAGTGTAAATTTTTTATTAAGCATAGAAGGTCACCTAAAGTTAAACAAAGAACACATATATATACATATACTCTCACGCCTGTTATCCCCGAAGGGGTAGGCAGAGGCGCAACTAGTGCACCCACTTTTCGCCTTTATTCCGTCCCATGATGTGATAGGGGGCGAGCCTATCGCCATATCGGGCACAAATTCCAGACTCCGAGCTGATACTGAATAGAAAAACTCAATATCACTGCCCGACCCGGGGATCGAACCCGAGACCTCAGCTTTGCAGTCGTACTGTAATACAACTACGCCACCGAGGCAGTCATGTTAATGCAGATGATACCTGTACCATATTTATAATAGACTAAGAAGAAATTAGTGAATTAGCATTATCTCAGGATTACAGAAATGATTACTATCTGAGTAATAATAACCTAGCCATTGCTAATACCTACTTTTATATGACCAAAATAATTGAACAAATACGGCCCTATTGTCACGTCGACAACTTCTCCCAACGGATATATGTATTTCAATTTTCTTATATTTTCTGTTCGCTTATTTATCGACCTATAAGTAAGAACGTTCTCTTAAAAATCTCATTACAACTATCCATTGAGGTGTTGGGTATTTTCCATATCAATGCAACTATCACTATTTTAAAATTTTATAACATAAATGTCAATGAGATAAACGTGTAATTATTTTATAACGTACAATTTGCATTATCTGAAAATTAATCTGACCGGTTTCCCGCAAGTAAGGTTTAAGTATTGTAATTATATTCTGATAAAAAGTAGCCAAGGTACATAGCCACACTTATTTGTATTAACCATAAAATATCTGCAATGACAATGATGTAATAGACAGTAAATATTACAAATACATTTTCTGTAAGGTATGAATATTATTAAAACGAGTTAGTATCTTGATAAGGAACTACAATGTTGATTTGAAAGGCCGTCATTATTCATGCACTCCATTTAGTAGGCACGTAATTATTATATATCAATTTATTGATATCCAATCTGTGACATTTTAGAAATTTGCCTTTTTTGCTGACCCTAAGTGCTATTTAGTGAAGGTTGATATGGTTGACCTAGGCCCAGGCTGAAGGTAGGGTTAGACGGATTTGACCAAATGGTCCAGTCATGTGCCTCAGCCCTATAAAAGCGTGTGTTAGCAGGCCCTAATCACATTCGCTCTTTCATCCAGCTTCTACAGACCAACAAGCTGTTCCCACCCACCCTTCAAAATGTACAAGCTGGTAAGATATCGTTTATACTTTCCCATACATTACTCATTTTATTACTGCTTGAAATTCAAATCACTTTACAAACTTTGCTTTTTTATTTATTATCCAGAGACAATGCAATTATGAAAAATGTATGCTATCCAAAATCTAATGGAAAGAGAATTTTCAAAATTGGCGCAACAGTAAATAAGTTATAAAGCTTTGAAATTTTGGTGGAAGGCGTAGCTGTCAAATAACAGCAATACTAGGCTGTGACGTCACCAAGCGCCGTCGGCCATAACGCTGCCTGCGTGCGAAAGTGATAGCGCGATATCCCCGCCACGCCCCCACTTTTGGTCATAAGATTATTTCAAAATTGAATGACTGCTTCATTTTTAAATCGATTTGGATGTTGATTTCACAGAAGAATTTCCTTTTAACCGACTTCAAAAAGGGGGTTCTATATTCGATCCGTATGTTTGTATGTATGTAAATTTGTTTGTAACAAAAAGTTAAAACTAAAGTAAACAAGTCAATTAAAATTATTTATATGGCAACAAATATTATATTTTTCTCGCTGTGTTAAAAAATCTCCCTAATTTAATTAATTTTATTTTATTGTGTTAGTTTGTGATGCTACAGTAATTTATAAAGATCGGGTGCAGTGTCTTACGCTGGGTTTATACGTACAAGATATTCCACACATTATTATAATGATACGGAAATATTATATTCATAATTAACATAGTTCGGCACTCTTATACAAATGCGGACATGGATGATATTTTTTTTTATAATTGTTCTTTATAATAAATAGATCAAGGTATTGCATAATTAAACTGATTATCCTTAAATAATGCAATGATCGTGGAACTTTTAAATTTATTGAAAGTTTTTGTATGCGCTGACATTCTTTGTAGCGACAACGACCCACCGAGGTCGGACACTAGTTGCTATCCGGTACACGATAAGTAACACTTTTTATTCATTTATCGAATCGTAAATCTTTCAAATAGTTCCAAATATAAAATGCGAATGTGCTATGCAAACAGCTGTCATGAAATTTTAAACCTTATTTGGTAATAAGGAGATTGAGTTTTCTTTTCAATCGATAGCACGGTACGTTCAGAAACCTTTCGCAATCTTTATATACGAGTACATAAAATCTAATTGTATTCCAAAAGAAATAGGAATAACTTGTTCAGAAGTTAATACCTTTTTTGCTTGTCTAATAAATATATTTTAATCAGTAAACATTTGCTTACATTATAATTATGTAAATTACATACGCGATTATCGCATAAGTTATTGTTATAAAATGTTTTTAACAACTAAATATTATTGAAATTGTCTTGTTGATGAAGAATTAAAATCATTCAATATAATTAACTATTTTCATAATAATAAATAAACAAAAAATAGTCTATGTGGTATGTCGTATGTGCTAAAAGTTATCCTGGTCAGAAACGGGATCCTATCCTAATCCTGAACAGAATTACGTAATAGTTTTAATTATTATCATATGCTACCTTATCTTGCAACTTCGGCCGCGTGAAAGTGTATTCCGAGATAAAACTCCCGCTATATATTTACCTGGAATAAAAAGTAGCCTATGTCGTGTCCAAAGTCTTAAACTATATCTATACAAAATTTCATCCAAATCCATTGGTTAGTTATTGAGTTTATTGCGTTCAGACACACGCGGCTGGGGACTTTGTTTTATAATACGTAGTGATGTAACGAATCTTAATTGATATAATCGGTTTCGCATGAATATTTTAAATTCAGATTTTTTTGGATTCATCTGATATTTACAGCATAAAATGTAACCGGACAAAGGATTTGCGCGAAACGACAGCGAAAAAGTTGAAGTACTCTTTGTCCAAAATAATTATGCTTTATTAAATTTACAAAAAAAAACCCCTGATGCTGATCCTATTTCGGGCAGTAAATTAAGCAATGTCTAGAATCAGTTGATATAACTTAATTTTTTAACAAGTAGATACATACATACATACATACACTCACGCCTGTTATCCCTGAAGGGGTAGGCAGAGGCGCAGGTAGTGCACCCACTTTTCGCCGTTATTCCGTCCTATGATGTGATAGGGGGCGAGCCTATCGCCATATCGCGCACAAATTCCAGACTCCGGGCTGATACTGAATAGAAAAACTCGATATCACTTTGCCCGACCCGAGGATCGAACCCGAGACCTCAGCTTTGCAGTCTGACTTTTAACAAGTAAATGCGTAATGTAGTACTTCTACACAAAGTAAGTGTTTCTTGCGGCTCTGTCTATGTGAAACATTTTCTCGGGGATATAACCATCAATATTTACTTTCCGTGTTTAAAAAGTATATTTTGTTTTATCGCACTGAATGACGAGACGGGCATGTCATTCGCCTGATGGTAAGCGATACGACTGCCCATAAACAATAGCAAACCATCCAGCACCTCGACTTACATAGTACTGTGTGGCATGCCACTGCGCTCGTCATACTGAGACATAAGATGTTGAGTCTCATCATGTCCAGTAGTATCTTAAGTTAACGTTTATTGTTAATGAAATGGTCTGTATGTTCAGAAGTTTCTGCGTTTCTTGTTAAACAACCAAACATCTTCACCTTATAAGTCGCATTTATTGTTTTGTTAAGATTATTAACTACTTGCGGTGCGCGACGTACTCTATTTCTATCTCTTTCTATAATAATACTAGCAACCCTGGTTAAAATTGTCTTGCTCTAAGATTAAAATAAATCCTAGAACCCGAGTACAACGCCATCTACCGGATCCAATTGTTAATCTAAACCATTCTCGAATCCACCTGAAGACGCACAAAAATCATTTAAATTGGTCCAGCCGTTTAGGAGAAATTCAGTAACATACACACGCACAGAAGAATTATACATATAACCTCTTTGACGATATTTCCAGCTCGCATTCTGTCAATGTTATGTTAAACGCCTTAAGGTTGAATTAAAAAAGTTTATATTGTCGGAAGCGCCAAAGTTATATTTTTAATATGGTGGTTAAGACTCCGATTTTTCAACTGTAGTTATCTTTTTGTCAGAGTCTTATTAAGCTGGACGCGCTCGCATCGTCTGGAGCACTGGAAGCTCTGCGAGCGCATCCAGCTTAATGACACTGGTGATTACCCTAACTACAAGTGAAAAACCCGGTCTAAGTATTCTTAAATTTCTAATTTTCCGCGCATTTTCTTTTTTTTTTTGTTCATAAGAACCTTCTCGTGACAATAATAAACACATTAAAAAAAAGAATAACGAAATCGGTCCAGCCGTTCACGCGTGATGCCGTGGGAAAATAAGGATTCATTTTTATATATATAGATTCCGTCAGCCCACACAGATTTGCTGTCTTACGATTTCCTTTACGGACGGCAGACTAGCCAACCATAAATTGTATTGGAATATTACCCAATCTTGGCTAAGTTTTTTACCCTAAATTTATTTTGTTCCCTATCGCCATATCGGGGTCAAATTCTAGAGTCCAGGCTGATACTGAATTTAAAAAGCGTAATACCACTTTGCTGCATCCGTGAATCGAACCCAAGACCTCAGCATTACAGTCAGTAATACAACTCCGCCACCGAGGCAGTCCATCGAGGGAACCGAGGTAGTTATAATCATTTACATCTAAATTAAAAAATCGATGTTTCTTTAATTAGATAATAGATAATTTATTTGGTATACATATTTTATTTAATAAAATAAGTATAATATTTCATCAATTAATTCTGTTTTAGACAGAAACATAGTTTAATATATTCCATTATGAATTATAGACTGAACTGCCTTGGTAGCATGATTGTATTGCAGGCTTAGTCGGACGACAACTTAGACGTGAGTCGGAGGAACCCCTCAGCCGTCCCTAATACGCCGAAGATGGCCACCGCGGAGTTTTGGTTGATATGCCGTGCGTTGTTTGTAGGTTAGGGACTTGGCCCGGCGGTCGCCCGACGTTTTCCATCTCTCCGGGCGGCTCAACGTCTCGGGTCGTAAGGCACGGTGAACCCAACATAACCGCTCAGTTGTTCCTCTTGAACGCTGGGCGGTAGTAATAAGACACTTTCTCCGCGTATAAAAAAAAGGCTTAGTTCGAACACCACACTGAGGTCCGGGTTTAAATCCCAGGACCAGCACAATGATTGAGTTTTTTGCTCAGCATTAGCCCAGAGTTTCGAAATTGTGCCCGATATGGCGATATGCCCCCTATCACATCATGGGACGAAACCCACATGGCATGAGGTGCGTGCCCTAATTGCACCTCTACCTACCCCTTTGGGGATAAAGGCGAAATGTGTGTGAATTATATACATTTATCATTGGAGGTCCTTATCTGTGCTACGAGCTTTTATTTCAACACACAGTACTATATTATCTTCTTGTTAGCACTGACTAAAAGTGATAATAGTGTATATTTTATAGCTGCATGACATAATCACATATAAATTTGACCCACCTATAATAAACATAGTTTGAAATCATAAAAGGCATTTATTATATCAACTGCAACTGCCGTAAATAGAAGTGGAGTAATAAATAGTACATAACCTTTCTTAGATATATATCAATCAAATGCACTATAAATATTGATATCAAGATAACGTGTCCTAAATCACAGAACCACATCATTAAAGCTTGTCAAGTCTTTTGTTGTCAAGTCCTCTATTAATCTATTTTTGAAATTGCTCTTCATTTGAAAGAATATTTCAGATTGGTCCCATAGAACTTTTATCAGAATCGGTTCAGTAGTTTGGTTATAAAATAACATAAATATATAAATAAGTATCTCGTCTCGTTGTTACTTTGTCAGTGGTGTTTTCACGTTGGTTAAGCACGGACATTGGAGTCAGTATACAGTTTGAATTTTTGAGATGGGGCCGTAAGGGCTGCTTCCCTAACCACGAGCTTAACAAAAATACTTTCTTACAAGATTGTCCATCATTTTTGAAGATTTAAAATTGCATTCATGTATTATGAAAAAAGAGTTCCAGTCAGCAAGAAAATAGACAATATATGTAAAAAAAATATTGATACCTCCCGATAATTTTGCTTACAAGGATCAAATCTATAGGACCATTAGTTAAAGGTTTGATTAAAATTCAGATCAAAAATTCCCCCAATAAATCTCCATACATTTTGTACGAAATGCGTCTATAATTCGCTTTTAAATATAACAAAACTTTACATTTAATGTCAACTAGACTTGCTAATACAGACGAAGCAGCAAGTACAAGGTAGTAATGATAACAAGCATAGAAGGCAAATAAATAACCAACAAGGACAAAAGTATAACATGCGATCAAATATTTTTTTATCATATCACGGCCAATCGACTAAGGTCCATTCACCAGATTCGTCTCAGAAATATAAATAAATGTCCCCACTTATCAATTACGTCTATTGTATTCCAATTCCGTGACTTGTGTAATTCCACGATCTCCATTTTATGATAAGTGTAAATATGAATAGTGTGCCATACATTGTCATTGTTCAGAAATAAAAACACCATTCGACCGCGCCAAATGGAGACGGCCGCGTTCCGTATTAACCGATCCAGAGGACGAAATCACTCTGGCCATCCGCCGTAAGATCGAGTTCTTGAAACTCCAACACTCCATAAGACCGCAGTTCTGTCCTCGCCGCGTTCCCCGTCGCCCTCTTGACCCCCCTAGCAGTTCCGGCCCGCGTGCCGATGACAACACAATCTAATTGGATTAGGTGGGATTAGGCCTAAAAAACAATCTTTCCCTAATCGTTGATGTCTCATCCTCTCTCAGTGGCCGTCCTGAGCCGAGTTTCGTAACCCGTTATTGGGTTGCCCTCAGCATGGTCACTTAATTCAAAGGGTTGCGACCGCCTTCTGCGTTCACCCTAAAGACCGGTGTGACCAGAAAAGCCGACTCGCGTCAGGCTACCGGCAGTAGGGCCATTAACAAAAAAAAAGTAAATAAAAAGAAGACAGAGTTTACAGCCCCTACAAAATATATTTAATAGAATCTTTAGAATAAGAACACATTTTACACTGCGCCTGTACTACAAAGTGTCTAAATAAATAAATATCCAAAAATTAAAGCCCGTTCGATTTTTGACAGAACATGCCCAGAACGAGAATATGCTAATAATTTTTAACCGACTTCAAAAAAAGGAGGAGGTTCTCAATAAGTCGGAGTCTTTTTTTTATGCTCCCAGATTACTCGAAGACGCCTGGACCGATTCGAGAAATTATTATTTTTTTTATATAAAAGGCTGCTTCCCAGGTGGTCCTACTGACACCAAGTTACGTTCTGATGAGATCGTAGAAAAATTGAGGGCAACCCTCAAATTTTGTGGAGACGCATAACGTGTTTTACAAATTTTCTTCCTAAAACTATTCAAGTATTTGCGTCTGGTACTCATCATGTGATGTTTCCGGGCTGATAATAGATAATATAACTACTTAACTATTTGGAGTTAGATAATAATTCTTTAACTATTTAATAATACAAACTCGTATATACCGCCATTTATGTTCTTTTGAGTTATTTACTTACACAAAAAAACCTTGTTAACTTGTTAAAACCGCCTTCAAAAACCAATAAGTACCGAAAAATAATTTAGCATTACCTACATACTGCTTAAACTGAGTATTATTCCAGTATCACACGTGGCCATAGACTCCAATAGTGGTCATCAGTATGTAGGTAATGTGAAATTATTTTTCATTTTTTTAAAGCGGTTTAATTTTATGTTGCTAATATTTTGGCTATGAGTAGTAACCAAATTTTGCCAAAGAAAGTTCTAATGGACATTAGACCCCATTGCATTTCGATAGGCAAGTCTACTCCTAATTACAACCCGCTTGATTTTACTGTCTTTTTCATATTCATATAATAGAAATAAAATGGATTTCTCGTGGGATAAAATTAATGCGCCTGTATACAATCGGCTTTGATCATAAGCAGTTTTAAACCAATTTTAGCTATCTTTTTTTTTTTTTTTATATATAAGGCTCGATAAAGTGGCTTCACTGCATCTGATGGTAAATGTAGTGACGTTTTGTCTCTCTAACGTTTTGTCTTCTTCGAACGAATTTTGAATTGAGTTTTAACGAAAAAGACCAAGCTTTCTATAACGAAAATGTTTTTATAAACTGTTTATGAATAAATTCAATAATTGTGTTTACGAAGTGTAAATCTTATCTCACTAATATTATAAATGCGAAATTTTGTGAAAATGTTTGTATGTTTGTTAGAAGTAAACGCAGAAACTACTGAAAGGATTTGGAGGAAATTTTGCACACTGGTAAATCATATCCTGGATTAAAGCTAGGCAGCTTTATACCTCGGTAACGTGGAGCACATTGGAAATAATGACTTTTTTAGTGTGTAATTTTTTTAGGAATGAACCCGCGAGCAACACATAATAAATACATACATATACAGTCACGCCTTTTATCCCCGAAGGGGTAGGCAGAGGCGCAACTAGTGCACCCACTTTTCGCCATTATTCCGTCCCATGATGTCATAGGGGGCGAGCCTATCGCCATATCGGGCACAAATTCCAGACTCCGAGCTGATACTGAATAGAAAAACTCAATATCACTTTGCCCGACCCGGGAATCGAACCCGAGACCTCAGCATTGCAGTCGTACCATAATACAACTACGCCACCGAGGCAGTCATAATAAATACATAAAATTATTAATTCTTTGGTACCTATGTATTTTACAGGTTGTGTTCACCGCTCTCCTGGCCGTTGCCGCCGCCGCACCAGGATTTCTCAGTGCCCCCATCGCCGCTGCACCCTGGGGCCATGGCGTAGTCAGCGCTCCCCTCGTTAGCACTGGTGTCGTCAAGACCGCCGTTCCTGTAGCTAGTTCTTATGCGAATACTGTTAGGGTTAGTAAACATAATAACATATTTTATCGACATTACAGTCTTAATATCTATTAGTACCTTTGAGATCACATAAAAATCATACCTATCTACTGTGGTATAGGGGGGTGATTATTGACCATTGGCTTCCATACATATTATCTCTCTATGAAAGAATTGCATTGAAAGAAGTACAAGCTACTATGCACGTGATTTCACAGTATTCAAATACTGATTGGACTGTGCGATCTTATCCAGTCGTCAGGTTCAGACAGGAAAGTATGAATAAACAACTTTGCAGCTCAGCAAAGAAAGTTCACGCTGCAAGTGCAATATAGCCAACAGACAAGTAATGACCGTACAATCGCTTTTTGTTTTAATCCCCCGACAGAAAAAGCAGGGTGTCATAAGTTTGAATGTGTGTGTATCTGTATGTCTGTAGCATCGTAGCCATCATACGATTGGACCGATTTTGGCGCGGTTTTTTTATCTACAAAGCACTTATTACGGTGTCAAAGTACTGCTCAATGTTGTTTCTGTGTTAACTAGGGCGCAGACATTGATACATGCCAGAAGTTATAATCTCAAGATTAATATACATGATGATTATGATTCAATACGTTTTATTACCAAGGGATATAAAACGTATTGAATCTATATATCCCTAAGGGATAAAGTCGTGTGTATCTTAGTACTGAAGAATATCACTAAGTATTCGTGTCTCTCGAGACTTGTGCGAAAATAGCTGAAGTGGATTTAGAATAGACATTTCTCTGTGTGTTGACGGGGTAAATCCTAAAATAGAACGGACGTTGGCTAAAAATTGGAGCCATGAACGTAGGAATCATAATTATCCAAGCCTATTAACTAACTTTTTTCCAGTAAGGAAAAAGGAAGCCGAAATGTATTACAGATGCTATGTATAACTATGTGCAAATTTTTGAGACTTAACTAAGGAGTATAAAATATATATCGTCTAAAATTGACCAGAAAATAGTCTTTATATGAGAAATTACCTTAACTTGATGTATTATTTACACCCAATACGTACATACATAGTATTACACCTCTATCCCATAGGAGTAGGCAGAGACTATGGATCGCCACTTTGCTCGATACTGGCACACCACTTTCGCTTCCTCTACCTTCATCAATCTTAACATGCACACCAATTAATTAACTACACCCAATAAGTTATTTAAATAAATTCCTTACAATTCAACTAATTTATTGTTGAAATATATTAATAAATATATAATATATGCTGAATGACCGTATCTGAACCGTCCATGGCAAAGTATTATCAAAATATATTTTCAAGATATATTTATTCAGTATCAGTCCGGAGTCTGGAATTTGTGCCCGATATGGCGATAGGCTCGCCCCCTATCACATCATGGGACGGACTGCGGCGAAAAGTGGGTGCACTAGTTGCGCCTCTGCCTATCCCTTCGGGGATAATAGGCGTGAGTGTATATGTATGTATGTATGTATATATTTATTATGTTCAAAACGGTCAAACTCAGAGTTGCAGTAAACTGTCTGAGTTGTTGAGCTCTGCTAATCAATTATACAATAATAATAAAACCTTGTAATTATTAGATCGCATCGCCTGCTGCGGTGGTGGCTGCCCCGGCGCCTATCGTCGCCGCCCACGCGCCCTTTGTGGCGGCCCACGCGCCGATCGTAGCAGCTCCCGCTTACGCCCACGGGTGGTGAGCAACCAACTAGCCAAACCAACATCGTGGCCCAACGCAGGCTTACGTTGCTTAGTTCCGGAATGTGCAACAGTCAAACCGTATTTATTAAATTTATGCTAAGTCCATTCGGCTCGTCAAGTTGCAGCAAAATCTAGCTCTACAGAGTTGGAGAGTTGTGGCTCACAGTTTGGAAATAAAATACAATAAATTCTTTTACTTCTTTATTAATGTCCCTTGCACCTTTTTATTGTCCCAAGATTTCACCTAAATTTTCCATTAAACACCTGGCATGCGTTAAAACATTATGAATAAATTACAACTCTATGCAAGATTAATGCTTAAAATATTTCCATAATAATAAATTTATTTATTTTATCCACCTGACATGGACTTGCTTTAAATGAAACCTGTCAGGATAATGGTTGAGATACAGTTTTTATAAGTTATTTAAATGACAGTGCAATTAGTCGACGTTGAAAAGGTTACTCGCCTTTTCTCATTGCAAGAACCAATCAAATAGACGATTTTATATGTCGATAAACAAGTGAAGCAAGTGGATACGATAGTCTCTGTGAACACAGACGAATTCCGCATGCCACCTCGTGCGTAATGTCAATATTATTGACAGAGTTGATACAAATTTTTAAGAGATGTTTGTACTTTGAAAAATAGATAGTATAAGTGTGACATGATAATTCATGATGGTAATTCTAACTTCAATAAGGTTCTTAAGTAGCATGTGGAATAGCTCTTTCTGAATCGAAATACAACCTCTAATTTTATATTACAATTCTATCTTCGGCCTCTCATTAACTTATAGACTGAATTTTACTAATCTATATTGTCCATCATTAGCCAGTATCACGATCTAAGGTACCTAAATAAAATCCTTAGGCATGTTGTCCCAAAATTGTGAATATTGTTACATGCCGTCATCACGCGTTTCGTTGTCTCTGTCCTCTTTGGTTGTATCACCTCTGTATGTATATAAGTAAAACCTACGCCTAGTAGCCGAGCGCGGCAGTATGAAAGTGTGCTCAAGGCCGACCGAGCCTTAACATTTTGTTTCATCGGTCACCATCGCAAAAAATATACTTTAATCACAATTTGAACTGCCCCGTTTAAACGAACCATATCATTATTTTGTTCGTACTTGTCTTTTTTTTAAATACGTTTTCCTTTAAGGATATCAACAAGTTATTGGGTACTAAATTGATATTATTTATTGTTTCGTGCTTACGAACCCTTATCAAGTGACTTTATTGTGTTGTCTGTCTGTTCGTCATTTCTAAGAGAAACGATTTATATGTATACTTAAAGACAAAGCCTAGTAGGTACTACTGTAAAAACCTATTTTTTATTTAATCAAGTATGTTATGTTAATAAGAATAATATGACTGCATTCGCGACGAGTGCATTGCGGTGCTTTGCAATTTGTAATCCTGGTCGAAGTGTTGATCGTGTTGCTACTGATTATGTTAGCACAATTAATAATACATAATGTGTTATATAATAGTGCGAAATCTTCACCTAAGCTCGGCGCACCGACAAACGATGTGGCAGTCTACGGAAGCACTAAGCCAATTACTTCGTCGCCGTTGTTACACGACGATCGGAAATACAAGTGTGGCTCATTATACACCTCTTACAACGTAATTCAATCCTCAAAGCAGAAAGGTCCAAGCAGTCGCCACATATCTTATCTAGTATCAGGGAAAATTGTATTTTTCTCCCAATGCCTTTCTGTGAGATGACATAATAAAACCCGACAACTACGAGTTGGACTCGCGTTCCGAGGATTCCGTACAAACTTTTTGGTAAGGTATCTAAGTATATAAGTTCGATAGTTCGCCAATTAATCAAATTGAAAACGTTTGTAAATTCCATTTTTTTATGTTATTAAAGTAAATCATGTTTACAGTTACCACATTTTTTCCTTAACATGTGCTAAAAGATTTTACTTCTTGACAAATTTCATGATTCTATGTCAACGGGAAGTATCCTGTAGGTTTTGATTCCCTTCCGAAATTGTAAAATATGCAAACTTGTGCGACATAAACGGTCTTATCTATCACATTGAGTTACAAGTTTGCTTTTTCCCAGCTGAAAAAGACCGTAGACTCGAGTATCATCACTACATAGTATAAAACAAAGTCACTTCCCGCTGTCTGTCCCTATGTCCCTATGTATGCTTAGATCTTAAAAACTACGCAACAGATTTTGATGCGGTTTTTAATAGATAGAGTAATTCAAGAGGAAGGTTTATATATATAATTTATCCCGGGGAAATATGAAGCGGGACTTTTATCCCAGAAAAACTTATTCACGCGGGCGAAGCCGCGAGCAGAAGTCTGGTTTGATATCAATTTCTGCTTGATATCTCTACGCGTTCCTAAGAAAAAGGGTCTTGACAGACAGACAGACAGACGGACAACAAAGTGATCCTATAAGGGTTCTTTTTTCCTTTTGAGGTCCAGCACCCTAAAAATCATAATATGTTCACAAGGTAATTAGAGATTTTGTTGTATCTTAATTAAGATTATGTTTTGGGTGTCTTAAAACCTCGTATAGTTACGACCTTTCAATTTTGCAATAAACTGTATAATGCACACGCTCAGCCTCAGCAAACGCAATCGAGCTTCCAATCAGTCTCGTAATTTTGCCACATTGCTTTTTATTTCGAGCGACACGTTCACGACACACGAACCAAAATGGATAACAGTTGTGACTGTTCTTATTACTGGTTTAGCCTTTCAAACAAATCAGACGCAATACCCGTTGTACCTTTAAAGGAAACGCCCCTGAGCAGCTATTATGTAGTGTTACTAGTTTATTAAAAATATTCACAGCCAGCAGCATGTCAAAAGACTACATGTCTATTAATTGCCTGTGTACTACATGATTTACTGCTATTTATATCCCCGTGGTGTTTAACTTAATAGATATATGCAAGCCAAATTGTTCGTAACGTCTAATGAAGCTCGTTTTAGGCAAATATTGGATTAATATATCACATGGTTTCATTTGTCATGTCATATGTGCACATTCAACTATGTTGCACGGTAAATGCCGGCCAGTACAGTAAATGGAAATAATACATTTGGATCGTTGTATTTACGTGTTGCGTGTTTTCTTGTGTAAAGGATAATTTTATGCATCCACGTGATTTTTTTTTCTTAGATTGTGAGGAACAAGAATTATCGCTATACCATTCCTATGGTGATAAAGGTGAATTGTTAGAATGTTTGAACAATGAAACTTATGAAACCATAATCATATTTGATAAAACATAATCATTTAAAAAAAAAAACCTACCAGGTAGTTACACCTCTGTGTAGCCCTTCAGAGCAAACAGCGTGATATATATCATTATTATAATTCATTATATTATTTTTATAATTCAACACTATAGTGACGTAAAGATAAATTAATATAGCACCCACGTCACAAACTAGTTGGGTATCGTTCCGCACTTAAAGTGCAAGATCTGATTCGGTTATTTTGTTTTTATGATGACTAAGGACCCGTCGAACTTGACTTTTATTTCAGATATACCGCGAACGTATAAAAACATATGAGTATACAAAGAAAGCATCAGTTCATCTCGTTCAGTCGTCGTCAGCATAACTAACACAGACCACGATGAAATCGCTGGTGGTGTTACTATCCGTGGTGGCGTTGGCCACAGCCAAGCCTTCTCATTTCTACGATGAAGGCATCGTCGCTTATTCGGCGCCGATAATAGCTGCTGCGCCCGCTGCCGTGTCTCATCAGTCGCGTCTGGACATCAAATCATCACCAGGTTTGATAGGGACGGCAGCTATTGCTCCTATCGCATCCCGCACCCTGATTACCCAACCGAGTGTTTTCTCTGCTCCTGCTGCTATCGCCAGCCCTGCCATCTTTGCTGCGTCCGGCGCTGTGTCCAGCCAATCCCGTATTGACATCAAATCGTCACCAGCTGTCGTAGCGGCGGCCGCCGCTGCTCCTATCGCCACACAAGTGTACTCTGAGCCAGCTGTTATTGCCGCGCCAGTTGCATATGCCGCACCAGCCGCCGTGTCCAGCCAATCTCGCATTGACATCAAATCGTCACCAGCTGTCGTAGCGACTGCGGCCGCTGCTCCTATCGGCACACAAGTGTACTCTGAGCCAGCTGTTATTGCCGTGCAAGCTGCACCAGCCGCCGTGTCCAGCCAATCCCGCATTGACATCAAGTCTACGCCAGCTGTCGTAGCGACTGCGGCCGCTGCTCCTGTCGCCACACAAGTGTACTCTGAGCCAGCTGTTATTGCCGCGCAAGCTGCGTACGCTGCACCAGCCGCCGTGTCCAGTCAATCCCGCATTGACATCAAGTCTACGCCAGCTGTCGTAGCGACTGCCGCCGCCACTCCTATCGCCACACACGTGTACTCTGAGCCAGCGGTTATTGCCGCACCAGCTGCATATGCTGCACCCGCCGCCGTATCCAGCCAATCCCGCATTGACATCAAGTCTACGCCAGCTATCGTAGCGACTGCCGCCGCTGCTCCTATCGCCACACGTGTCTACTCTGAGCCAGCTGTTATTGCTGCCCCAGCGTCTATTGTTGGACCTGCCGCCGTATCCAGCCAGTCCCGCATCGATATCAAGTCTTCTCCAGCTTTCGCGAAAACTATTGTCTCCGCTGGTCCCGTTGCCTACAGCACGCCAATCGCCGCTGGTTCGGTTGCCTACAGCACACCATACGCCACAGCTGCTTGTGGTCATGGATCTGTATACAAGGCGGGTACGTTCTTGTCTGCCCCTATCGGTGCTAGAATTCTGCCTATTGACACACCTGAGGTCATTGCTGCACGCAATGCTCACTTTGAGGCCCAAGCTGAAATCCTGGCTGGTATTCACACAGTGCACAAACGCTCAGCGCCCGTGATCGCGACCGCTCACCTGGCAACTCCAGTGATCTCTACATACGCAACATCTCCCCTGGCTTACTCCGCCCCCTTGGCATACTCTGCACCTCTGAGCGTTGTAAGCCCCGCCATTACAAAGGTCTATGGTGTCCATCCTTGGTAAACGTCACCACGATAGGGAGGTTTTTAATAGCCTGTTATGAATCGACGCACGACTAGACTTGAAATTGAAAATAAATTAACGAAACTATAATGTGTATTTTTCTTTAGTAAACTTTACCAATATCAATTTCAGCAAAATTGCTTTTTTGATTGCTATCTTTAAAAACAAAGTACGTGAAAAAATTATCCTAAAATAATACTCTTTCTGTAAATAATTAAAACGTGGGTAAAGCCGCGAGCAAAAGCTGATAAGATGTCATAGTAAACACAGGCACAAATAGGTATATAACTCTAAGTAAAATTGGCTTTTTTACAATAAAAAAATAATTAAAATTTAAATTATCCCCGACACAAAAAAATCTCGGAAAAGTAAAATAATAATAGTGTCTTTGTCGTTTAACTACCTAGTAATATATTGACCCAAGCGTCCTCACGGCGAGGGACCGAACTCCGGACCAGGGAGATGAAAATACTTCTTTAGAGGTCCCCCAACGCGACAACGCGACGGTTGGGTCAATATATTACTAGGTAGTTAAACGACAAAGACACTATCGGGGGTTATTTTAATTTAATTTAAAACTTTTTAAATTACTTTATTCTCCATCATGGGGCCTTGATAACCAACTATCTATCACCTACCCGTTGAGCCCATTGCAGTCACATCAGCTTTCAAACAAAAAACCGCGTCCAAATCGGTCCATTCGTTTGAGAGCTACGATGCCACAGACAGACATACAGATACACAGATACTCAGATACACACCCTAAACTTATAACTCCCCCCTTTTTTGTCGGGGGTTAAAAACAAATAGATTGGAGATTTGTCTCAATAACAATAATACTTAAGCTATTTAACCAATGGACACGATATGGCAATAATGCGCAAACAATTTTTTGCCAATCGTGACGGGTTGCGAGGTAAATACGGATAAGCACACATTTAACAAAAAAAATCCAAACGTGCAGGGCTGAATATAAGGTCGCTTTCTACACAATAACACAACAAAAATCAGATACATCAATGGGAGCAACGCCTAATGTTATTATCGTAGAATGTAATGACAGCGACCGCAAGTCACATAGGTTTTAATTAATGTTTATGACCAGCTACGCATTAATGGCCAATGAGGGTTTTATTTATGGTTCGCCCGGTCATCGCATCTCCATTGGTAGATACTCAAAGCACTAAGGTTGACTGGTAGAGAATGCCTACGGCATTAAGTCCGCTTACGTACATTGTTTGTATATGAAGTGCATAAATAAATAAAACTATGTAAATCTCAAAATCGGAGAATGTAACATTACCTATATTGCAACGACCTAATTTTTGAGAGTACTATCCAAAACATACAAAGTATCTAGATTAGAATTTTTAGCCCATTTTGAACATATCCTTCATTATGTCTGATGACTTAGTATAATTTTATAGTAAGTGCTACCAAAGCTTAATTTCAAGAACCTGTAGTAATTATTAGAATACCAATAAACATTTTTGCTACTGAGAATACGAAAGCTTTTATCATTTGCCGAAAGGCTAAAACATAAGATAATTATTCAATGTAAGCCGATAAATAACGAGTTTTCATAAAAACGTATATACCATTCTTCTTATTAACGACTTTATAATTATTTTATCCATCATTTGACTGCCTTGATGGCGTAGTTGTATTACGGCACGACTACAATATTGAGGTTCGATATCCGAATCGGACAAAGTGATATTGCTTTTTTAACACGCTTTTATTAGCTTCAGACGTATGTATGTATGTATGTCTGTATCTATTTAACTTACACTTTGAACATTATTTTGATCCACTTCAAAACGTCGGATTAAATCGAAATTTGGCATACTTATCAAGGACCGATGGCAATACAATATTTTAAACTAAAAAATACGCTTTTATATAAATCAAACTAAATAAATAATACCTAAGTTGTGCCTGTGCTTCGATAGATGGCGTCAGCATAGAAATAGATCGCGATTAGAACAAGCAAGCGAAACTATATAAGTTAGCATTTTTAAAAATCCTACTTGTTTTTTTTATCAGTATCAGCCCGGAGTCTGGGATTTGTGCCCGATATGGCAATAGACTGGCCCCCTAACACACTATGACAGAATACGACTTGCTCTTCATCTCAGATATTAATCGATTAAATTACTTCGTAAATTAAATCGATTGCTACAAGAAATCAAATCAGTAACGCATTAGTACATCCCCAATTGATAAGAAGTCGAAAACAAAATAATATTGGCGTAGCACGGCAAGACAGTGCTTGTAGCCATTAAGAAAAAACAAAAAAAAAACAAAATAATACTGTTAAAAGTTAAATGAATGGTTGGACGGACTATAATTACTGATTAGGTACTAGCTAGTAGCGACGATAGCCTAGTTGGGAATGGAACGGTCTACCAAGACATTGTCTGGAGGTTCAAACCCGAGGCACACACCTCTGACTTTTCGAAGTTATGTGTGTATTGTTTATCAATTATCGTTCGCTTTAACGGTGAAGGAAAAAATCATGAGGAAACCCACATACCTGAGAATTCTATAAGAATTTCGAGGGCATGTGAAGTCTGCCAACCTGCATTGGGCCAGCGTGGTGGACTAAGGCCTGAACCCTCTCAGTAATAGAGGAGGCCCGTGCTCAGCAGTGGGCAATATATAACACAGGGCTGATTGCGTTGATTGCAGGTACTAGCTAAGCTAGATAGCTTACCGATACATTAATAAATAGCTATGCCAAAACTATATTTTATTTTAACTAGGCACTGACTCCAAAATTGGTAACCAGTATATAAGTATTGCTATCGTATATTTATTCATGTATTTACATAGCAATTGAAATTAGTCACGGATTATAGGTAATGAAACATTTTTTTGGTTTTTTAGCTTTTTTAGTCTTCTTGAAGGCGGTTAATTTTTGTTTAAAATGTTTTTTATTTATTTATGCACATGTTATGATCGTAAAACAATAAACATTTATAAAATATTTGTACCTGCTCAAGCTTTTTTTTTGCAGGCGTTCGTATTAATTCCACTTATTCGTACGGCTTTTAGTTATTGATTTCAAAAGGCATTTAAAAAAATGTTAACAGTTATTCCTGCAAACACACAAAATCATCCGAACCAAATTCATCGGAAAATACGTAATATCTTATTACTGGTGATTATTTATTTTTAATTAACCCCGCTTTGGGTCAAACCGAAAAATAAAAATAAGAACTAATGCATACTTATAAGATTTGCCGCACGAATGCATACTAGTCAAAACGGAAACGAAGAACCAATAGCCGGATTTGCGAGTAGCACTCAAGACTACGTGGTTAAACAAGCAAGTACCTACCTAATCTAAACAGATGATATTATACATAAACTACAAAACCTACAATATTTAGGTATCTTTATTAATAAAATTTCCGGGAATGTACAGCAAATTAAATTCTTAAACTCAATTATTACATAAAGTACTTTTATATTCCCAAGAGTTTCTGGGTATCCAACCGACTTCCCATATGATTTATCTCGCTAATTTATGTTTTGAATATGTATGAGGTGATCACGGAAATTCTATGACAAAAAAACATTGTGTACCATTACGATATTCAGTGTCCACGACACTTAAATATCAAAGCAAAGATACTGGTTTGAAGGTTATAATTGTACTATTTTGTTAATGAACACCCCGCATTGTGGAAGTATAAAAGCATCCGTCACGTTAGATTAGGCATCAGTTGCTTTTGGTTCATCTCACAGTCCACACATCAACACAGACCACAATGTACAAGCTGGTGGTGTTGTTTTCCGTTATGGCGCTGGCCGCGGCCAAGCCCAGCGTGGTGGCGTACAGCTCCGTGCTGCCTGCAGTCTCCTCGGTGTCGCAGTACAGCAGCAGCGTGGTCCACGGATCTCCCGTGGTAGCTCCCGCTGTCTACAGCTCATACTATGCTCCCGGTGTTTTATCTCCTGCCGTAGTACCAGTCGCCTACTCTCAATCCGCCGCCTCCCCTGCCGTGGTCTTGGACGCCGTCCACGGTGTGCCCCTGGACACTCCTGAGGTAGTCGCCGCTAAAGTCGCCCACTTCCAAGCCAAGGCTCTCGCTGGCGTGCACCACCTCCGCAAGCGGTCTGTCGTCGCTCCCGTCGCTCCTGTCGCCTACAGCTCGGTTGTGTCGCCCCTGAGCTACTCCAGCGCCGTGGTTTCTCCTTACTCCGCCCGCTACGTGTCTCCCTACTCCGC
The DNA here is from genome assembly GCA_949316025.1 of Lapara coniferarum. NCBI lineage: Eukaryota > Metazoa > Arthropoda > Insecta > Lepidoptera > Sphingidae > Lapara > Lapara coniferarum. Next base: position 10,082,062 of record OX438924.1, read on the forward strand.
TGCTGTATATTCCCCATACTCTTACCCTGCGGTTGTCCCTAAAGCTTACAGCATTTACCCCTACTAAATAACTCAAAGTTATACACATACATCGAAATAATGTAGTTATTTTTCACTGCCGAATAAACGATTTTTTTTAACAGTATACGTTATTTTTATTGTATTAATTCCCACAACAGTATCTACTAGTTACATTTAATTATTGCAAATCGCAATAACATCATACATATTTGTATATATCTAGGTTCAACAACGGATATGTATGACGTTTTGTCATTGTGCTATATCAATACCTATAAGTAGTTGAAATAAGAGTTGCCTAAGGCAATGCATTTGTTAGTTGTTTTATTATTTCATATTTAATACGCCTTGCATTGTAATCAAACAATACGTTGTGTAGTACACGGCATATTAACCTTATCATAAAATAATAAATGTTTAAAACAGAAACATTATAAGGTAATTTTGTATGTGTACAATCGTGGCTTGCCAACTTAAACAGGGTTTAAAAAGCCTATTTGCAATATCGTAAGATCTAGATCACGTTTTGTTCTTTTTTGGAGTTTGCGCAATAGATGTGACATTTCTGAAAAACCTAAGCATATAACTTTTACCCTTGACGAACAGCTTTAAAGACTTTAATTTTGCATTTATTACGTCAGAACTTATTACGGTACTTTATTTAGATCTACGATTTAGATACTATAAATAACTAGATTTGAATCCGAGCAAATCCGTAATTATTTACATTACATAGCTATTGTATTATTGGCCTTTTGTAGACAGTTCTGTTCTCAAAATATATGTAATAAATATCCGAATGCAATTTTTCTACATCATACATTCACTTAGGAACTGAAGTCGTAGCCAAAATGCCTTTCTACAATCGTTAACGCTAATAGAAAATATAAAAAATGTATGGGAATGACATATCCTATCGATAACCTATTGCTACGATATGTCATTCTCACAAATAATGTTACCGTTAACGAGTGTAGAAAGGCATCTTATCTACGGCCCCTGTATTTCCAAGTAGGTATGGTAAAATATAACCACTTGCATTTTTCGGATAAATTTGAAAAGCTTTTATATTACCTACAATTTGAAACCCTCCTAGCCAGTTTCGGCCTCGGCGGCCAATCTCAACGGAGATCAGTCAGGTACGCAGGAAATATTATAGTGCACAATACACACGTCCACTTGCTATTCCTTCACTTTCATAGTCCGGTGAGACGGCAATCCGACATGACCGGAGAGAGATCAGGCGCAGGACCAACGGCTTTACGTGCTTTCCGAGGCACGGGGGTATCACACAACCAACTTACTGACTCCGAGTGCGACTGAGTACTTTTTAATTGGACTTGCAATTTATGTATGTTATATCTTACTAATATTATAAAGGCGAAAGTTTGTAAGTATATATGGATGTCTGGATGTATGGATGTTTGTTTCTCTGTAACGCAAAAACTACTGAACGGATTTTGATGCAATTTGGTACACGGGTAGATCATGTCCTGGATTAACACATAGGCTACTTTTTATACCGGGAAAATATAAACCGGGACTTTTATCCCGGCAAAACTTTTTAACGCGGGCGGAGCCGCGGGCAAAAGCTAGTGTATGTATAAAAGTATGTTCGAGACAAATCTTACAAATTATTTTTAAAGCACTTACTCTACACTCTCAACCGATAGAGATAAAATCTAGCATACACGTTCAGTTTGGATGACAATGCATTGTTAAGTAAGTGGCATTGTTCTAAATCCAAAAAGGGCGACGGCTCAAGATGATGGAATATTTATTTTTTGTGCATGCCCATGATATGGGTATGATGAAATGAAAGAGTTTCCTGATAAGAATACAATAAAAGTATGAAAAAAACAAGCTTTCATTTATTTATTACAATTATGATCAGATTTTTACGAACAGTAAAAAATTTAACAAAGCAAATCAAAAATAAATACATTACTTATTCCATTAACGTGTTACAAAAATAGCCTCAATACTTCCTTAAATGACTAGTAATGTCCGTGACCATGGTGCGGGTACACCGACGCATAATGTCCGAAGTGGCCCGCTCCAAAACCTAGAGGCCCAGTGACGAAGGATTTATGTAGGACTGGAGCCGCGTGTAGCACGGGAGCGATGGCTGGCTTCACAACAGGAATTATGGGCGCGGCGACCACGGCGGGCGCTGTATGAACATCTAGGCGCGACTGGTGAGACACCGCCACAGGAGCCAAATGCGCAACCGGAGCTACATGAGCTATTGCTGCTGGCGCCAAATGGCCACCATGGGCCAATGGAGCTACGATGTGAGGTGACCGCTTGTAAAGGTGATGTCCAAATGATTTACTAACAATGCCGTGTCCCAATGCACCGTAGCCCGTCAGACCGTGGCCAAGTGCTCCGTGCCCCGCCAGACCGTGGCCAAGTGCTCCGTGGCCCGCCAGACCGTGGCCCAGTGCCCCGTGGCCTGCCAGACCGTGGTCTAGTGCCCCGTGGCCTGCCAGACCGTGGCCTAGTGCCCCGTGGCCTGCCAGTCCGTGGCCCAGTGCTCCATGGCCAACTAGACCGTAGCCCAGTGCTCCGTGGCCCGCCAGACCGTAGGCAGAAGCTCCGTCGCCCGCCAGACCATGTCCCAGTGCTCCATGCGCCGGGAACGCTGCAACCACTGGAGCAGCATGTACTGCCGGCAGTACATGAGGCACAGCGTGACTGCTGCACGCAGCAACGCAGGCAAACAAAACCAGGAAGCGAAGCATGTCGATTGTTTCAAGATTGAACGGTCAATTCCTACTGATGCCCAGCGAACGGGAGACCACCTTCTTATACTATGAATGAATCATAGTGACAGGATAACCAATAATAGATTCGCTGTGGTATTGATGTGATTGTCGCAGCAAAAAGTAAAGTTTTTGTTAACAAAAGAGCTAATAATAGTATTTGGGTGTTTGTACAAATCAACATTTTGTATTAATATGGGGCGATAAAATAACAACTAGGTTAAGACAATAAGTAAATTATAATTAATATACTTATATAATGGCAAGTCTCTTCGTCTCGACCTTTTCCATTCCCTAGGTTTCCTTTGCCCTTTTCTGCTATAAAAATAAAATAAAAAACCAAGCTTATTATTTTTTTGCAATGACTAAGAACTTACAAAATATTTCTAGCTTATTTTTCAAAGGGTATGCATTTTACAGGAAAGTTTCAGAATCAGTAATATTGGTTGGCGAAAAAAAATATAAAATATTACGGCTTTGCTGCTCTTAGGACATCAAATTCGTTTAGTTTCGTAACCCAATTGGTGGCATAATACTAGGTTTAATGAAATTTACTCGTGCAATAAAAGCGCTTTTTAATTGAGATAAATTAAAACAAGAATTTGGACGTTAGTCATAAATGTTTTGTTTTTAAAATATGATAAAAATATAATTATGGAGCTATTTAAAATTCTAACAACCCTAGGATTTAACTTAAAATTTTTACACTCTTTGATAAATAAACCTGTACAAAGAGATTCCGTTTAGCATTCAAAATATCCGTACTTATCTAATAACCGACGTCGTGACTTCGATGACATAGAAACGCCTCTGTACTTAGCTTGCAACCGACGCTCACGCAGCGGACTTACAATGAAGTCGTGCGTCTATGTACACACACGCCAATATGTATTATACAACTTGTTCATATAACCTGCACTAATACAGATGTGTGGTAATTGAATGTCATCTTTAAAACTTCGAGTTAAAACCGTACTGAGTGCCCCGAAGGCAGAAGCAGTGACGCAATGACTTGTCCAATATCATCGGCCGAGAACTTGAACCCGTTGCGGCTGACCGTGTCAACTACCGTTACATGGCTATAAAACAGCGTGTCGTCTACTTTGCGCATCATTACGTAAGTTATTCAAAATGATTCATCTTGTGTTGATAGTTTGTGTAGTTCAAGTGCAAGGTCAGCTCGCGCCGATCATATTTGCGGCACCGAGTGCAGTCTCTCATCAGTCTAGAATCGATATAAAACATACTGCAGGATTATTAGCGCCTATTATATATAGTCCTGCCATATTCGCCAACGCCCCAGCTAAATTAACCCAGGAGGCTATTTTGACGCCCATTTTAGCAGATACTCTTATCACACCGGTGGCTCTCAGTTTTTACCAGAATTTACCACTATCAAGAGCCTTGGAACATCCAATTTCAATAAGTGAAGCGCAAGAGGCAAACTCCGAAAATGAGACACCCAGCATACAAGACACAGTTGTAACCAAACAAGTAAATGAAGATATGGAAACAGAAGTCGTAACAATGAAAAAAGATGATAATGCTGACAGCGCAACCGATCAACATAATTGACGATATTATTTTAAAAGCATATTTGCATCGAGAATAAACAGGTTTATGCCGCTTTTGCGGATTGTAACAAGTACATCGTGTGGCGTGATTTTATTACTTACACATTTAGTGTAATATTACAGATAAAGTATAATAACTGTGAGGCTCATAATACTAATGTGAAAGTTTTATTTAGTTCAGCCCAAAAAATATAATTTCAATAAAGGAATGCATGTTATTATAATAATTTATGTGTGTTTATTGTGAATAAAATTAGTGTATTTATATTTTCTAGTTTTACTTCACAATGTCTACCACTGAATCAAAATTTATGTACTTAGATATAAGGTTTAGTTAGGAACAAATTAATTATTTTATGTATCATCGGATGACAATATATTGCCTTTTTACCCGACTACTTAATTATAGTCGATTGTTTTTAATTCGTTATTTTAATTTTAATTGTCTATACTAACATTTTACAGAGGATTGTTTGTTTGTAATGGATAAACTCAAAAACTACTGGACCGACTTTGAAAAATCTTTCAATAACAGGAAGCCACATTACTTCTGAGTGCAATAGGCTACTTTTTATCCCGGGAAAATATTTATATTCCGGAAAAACTTTTTCACGCGGGCGGAGCCACGTCTAGGATTTAATAAACTTATACGCCAGCGGCGATATCTTAGTACAATAGAAAACTTGCCGCCTCCATCACAATAAACTACGTAGATATTTGTTTGATACGTCGTTTATTAAACAATGCTTATTTAAATGTAATTGCTATGATCATCATTGCTTTTTATGCAATTGACAGGTGCACCTACATGTAGAAGTTTGTTTTCATGATACATAATGTAATAGCTAATAGCACTGTATTGTAATACACTGTCCCACTGCTTGGCATGTCTGACTGGCCTCTACTACTGAGAGGCTACTAGGCTTCAGTCCACCACACTGGACTAATGCGAGTTGGCAGACATACATTCGATTTTTTTCTGGAGAACTTTTTAGATTTGCTGGTTTCCTCAAGATATTTTAAGCGATAATGCACATATAATACACAGTACACACATAATTTTTTGCCTGCGCACCTTCATCTCGTCAGTCCGTTCCACTCCCAACTAGGCTATCGCCACTTTGAACCATTATTATGATGATTAATTTATTTTTATGAGTTTAGCACCTTATGTATTTATGTTGACTGCCTCGGTGGCGTAGTGGTATTGCGTACGCATTACGAGTACGATTTGCGCGCTGAGGTCCTGGGTTCGAATCCCGGGTCGAGCCAAAAAAAACTGTGACTGGGTTTTTCCATCTTAAAATTTACTCAGTCGCAGCTCGGAGTCAGGAAGTTGGCGGTGTGATACCCCCGTGCCTCGGAAAGCACGTAAAGGCGTTGGTCCTGCGCCTGATCTCTCTCCGGTCATGGATTGCCGTCTCACCGGACTATGAGAGTGAAGGAATAGCGAGTGCACCTGTGTATTGCGCACACACTTGTGCACTATAATATCTCCTGCGTACCTGGCTGATCTCCGTTGAGATTGGCCGCCGTGGCCGAAACTGGCTAGGAGGATTTCATTCATGTATTTATGTATGTTTGTATGTATCCATTTTATTACCCGACTACGGCGAAGCCAGGAAGGCTAATGAGTTTAGCACCCTATGTATGTATGTATGTATCCATTTTATGTCCCACTCTAGCGTCGCTCCTATTGAACCGATTTTGATAAGTGAGGTGTCTATCGATGCGTATTTATTGTGCTATGGTTATAGGCTATGTTTTTTCCAATATTTTTATTTGTTTAACAATTACACCTAAAAGAAGAATGGTATTTGCATTTAAGCTAAATATTGAAAGGGTGATTCAATGGAATCATATACGTTTTAAAGAACATTTAAAGCAATATATATTCTTATCCACAGATTTTTCCTTAGCCAAACATTTCTGTTTTATTTTAATTTTATAAAGTAATTCATAATAACATAATGGTTTGCTAAATCTGAAATATACATAGCAAAAACCAAACAAAAAATGTTAACACTACAGTAATATGTAACTTACTCCATCATAATAAATTATTTTTAGGTAAAACAAGAGTATTGACAGAATGGATAGATGTACTCTACCTTTTCCTAAACACACTAATTTCATTAATTTCATCTGTCACGACTATCAGAGTTACAGTTGTAATATTACGGTATTTACATTTACACATTTAATTATTATTGCTTTCCGTAGTAATATAATCATAGAATAAAGACTAAGTTCTTATTCTGAGATTATAATGCTCTTTGATTATTGCTTATTTTTTCAAACTAGGACTAGCATACGCACACAGCTACATAGCCATGGTTTACAGAATGGAGTATTAGGAGATATCAAGCTGAACAGACCTAGGATCACCTTAGGCAGAAAGGGTTTTTACTAATTCAAGCAAAGCTAATGTCGTGGCGTGTACTCCGAAAGTTCCATTTCGGCTTTATTGTAATAAACCGGAAAAAAGAAACGCAATGCTATCACAGGAGTTTGTTGCAGCTGCATTACACGATGGTTGTTGCTCAGATCTAATGTGTGCCACTTACTACTACGATTATTATCTACGATTTAGTTATATCCTAGACAACACCATACTTGTTTTAAACTATGATTTCAAATAGGAATATTTTCTTGTTTAATATTTTTCGGCTATTCTTTTCGTAGTCGGGTTTTAGTTTTTTTAACTTATTTTTTGTCCAACTAAGTATCACCGCGAGCATTTATCCAGCCATATGTGGCTGAAATACGCTAAGAACGGCAACTGTGTACAGTACTTGAAAATACAAAGCACTGCGTACGTTCGATGTCCTAAAATGAATAGCAAAATCATGCCAGCTATCACACTACGTTGTTCTAAAAATGGACCACTACAAGGCTTGCACATGGTTGCTTAGCGGCAGTAATAGATAATGTTAATTGTTATTGCATATAAAATTTAAATTTGTAAGAAAATCAAACACCATTTTTTAATAAAACAAAAGTATTTATTAGATATATCAGTAATAACGTTTGTCATTCTTTATTTATCTGAAAAGGTATTGGTGATTTACAATCATCCAGTGGGTTTGTACAAAACAATTTTTTTTATAATTGTGTAGTATTTTTATTTTATTGTTTATGTAGACATTACATACCGCTCCCTAATGTATTATCCTACATTTACAAAACATGAGACACGGCAGCATAAGGAGCAGAGTACGCCCACGGGCTGGCATAAGAGGTGATCAAAGGAGTGCTTTGTAGGTCAATTCTGGACTGATGCGAATAGGATGTAGGAGCAATGTACGAGCTCAGGATAGGTGCGGAACGCTTCTTAATGAAATGAGTTGTGTACGCATAAGGATGAGAAACTAAGGAATTAGAACTAATCAAGGGAGTTGAGATCAAAGGAGCAGAGTAAGTGGAAGCAATAAGTGGCGATGCTGCGGTGTAGGTACCAGGAGCGACGAGCAGTGGCAGTTGCGGCGAACGTTTCTTGATCAGGTGAGTGTACGCCAAAGGAGCGCTGTACACGATTGGCGATGGGTGGATGATGCTGCTGGCCTGCTTGGTGATGGTGGTGGACGCCGGCGCCACGTACGTAGTGTACGTTGCCACAGGAGCCGTCAGCAGCACACCAGGCTTGGCTGCCGCGATAGCGAAGAAAGCACACAACACCACCAATTTGTACATCTTGGTCTGTGTTGATTGAACCGACTGATGCCACACTAAATACAATGCAGTGTATTTATACAAAGCAACTACCAAAGATAAGGGCGATCTCGTTTCGCAAACCGGTGCAAGGCGATCCAGGAAGTTGATATTTACAAACAGCGAGGCCGTCCAGAAGGTCCTAACCAGTCAGTTCATCACCGCGTAGATCGTCTCATGCAGTGACAAGGGCCAATAACAATGTAAGTAGGTAACAAAACGAGCGCAAACACCCTCTCACTTACTGTAATAAATGTATCACCCACTCAAAGTTATATGTCACTTAATTAACAAAAAGATCAACCACGACGGAATATTATATTTTTCACTAGCTTTTGCCCGCAGCTATGTCCGCAGTAAAAAGTTTTTCCGGGATAAAAATCCCGCTTTATATTTTCCCGCGATAGAGGTAGTCTATGTGTTAATCTAGGACATGATCTACCCATGTGCCAAATTTCATCGAAATCCGTTGAGTAGTTTTTACGTGAAAGTGTAACAAACATCCATACATTCTTAAAAACTTTCTCGTTTATAATATTAGTAGGATACAATTCATCGTAATCAACAGAACAATAATTCAAATTATGACATAATTTTAATTATTTAATCCCAAAACTGAGGATAAGGATAACTACTTTCCCAAAAAATGTCTGATCAAATACAATAGTTATTAAAAGATTCCTAAATCATACATTATATTTCAATCAAGTAAAATAACCAATATCATCTAGTTGTGCTTAAACTGAAACTTATGGCGGGAGCAATAAAACCGCTGTAATATGGAAAAGAACACTAATCTGCTTCTAGTACTAGATGATACATACATACACTCACTCCTGTTATCCCCGAAGGGGTAGGCAATGGCGCAACTAGTGCAGCCTTTTTTTGCCGTGCGTATTCCGTCCCATGATGTGATAGGGGGCGAGCCTATCGCCATATCGGGCACAAATTCCATACTCTGGACTGATATTGAATACAAAAATTCAATATCACTTTGCCCGACCCGGGGATCAAACCCGAGACCTCAGCATTGCAGTCGTACCGTAATACAACTATGCTGCCGAGGCATTCGATATTAATTTAATATTGAACAGTATTTCCATAAATATAAAACGCTCATGACGTGTGTACTTTACTAAAACTTTACTAAAAGTGTTTCAAGATACTAATCTTGAAACAATGACTGAGACCTCAATCGTAAAGCCGGCAATAAACTTTCACACAGTGTACAAAATTTAAATTAGCGTTTCATTTAAACTAAGTCATAAAATAGTTACTACATTCATAATACATGCGACGAACCTTGATGTTTTTTTTTTTTCGAAATAATAAATCACCTATTACTGATATTAAGAGTTAAACGGGAATAAAGGCTATCCCTAAGTACTGAAGCAACTCGGCAAAATTTAATATTCTAGATTTTGCCGTGACCTATATTCTGCGGACTCTAATTCTGATTTGACTCGTTATGTGACGTGAACATACACATACCTCATTCGAATGTTATGAATCCAAATAGATTGATGATATTTCTATTCTTAATGATGTTATGTAGATAAGTACAGAATATTGGGCGAGCTAACAAACAACATTTTCAAACTGTTTATTCTTCTTGGTATAGAATTTTATGCATGGAACAAGTTTTAATAAACTAGTATTTATTAATAAAGACGTATCAACGGCTTATGTAGGTAACAATATATCTGTAGCAAAAGTATTACAGAAAAGTAGCAAAAATACTACGCGACTGAAATTGTAATGACATTCGCTGTAAATATTTTAGGCAGAATAGGAATATACTTCTGTTATAGTAATATCATTATTTATAAGTACTCATTTAATCTTATAACATCTTTTCTAATTCTTGTATAGGAGCCATTGGTGTATCAAAAAAACAGGAGCTTTAAAATATATTGGGAAATATTGTGAAATAGCATCATACTTGACTCGTCAAGCCCCGCGACGGACACCGGTCTCCATATATATAGGGTTTTCCCATACATCTATATATATAAGCGGGGCTTGAAGGGTTAAAAATATAGACAACATTTTAATAATAGAAATCGTGCACGCCTGGGTGACATTTTAAAATTTTCATTGGAGCATGTAATTGCAACGAGTGACTATTCGCCGCACATGCATGGGATATAAACAAAGTCTGCTTGTGACATGACGAGCTGGTGAAACTTTAATTTAATAATAAATTCACACACAATCAGTCAATCACAAAGAAACTTCAACATGTGCTCTAGAAATGAGCTTTATTAAACGCAAGTTGATTTTTCACGGCCAACGATGTTTTCCGGTGACAACTGTCAACAGATCTCAAGATGCTAGTATATAAGCCGAGAGCGAGATTGCACATACATCAGTTGTTCAGTGTAGCATAAACAACACAGACCTCTTCCACAATGTTGAAACTGGTGGTGTTGTCCTGCTTGATGGCCGCGGCGTCTGCCAGCGCGATCATCGCTCCGTACGCGTACTCTGCGCCGCTCGTGTACTCTGCGCCTCTGATCGCCGCTCCCAACTACAGAGGGCCGCTGTCCCTCGCCCCCGGCCAGCCCGCCGAGGTGCTCGGCGCCGACGGTAGGCCCCTCGACACCCTGGACGTGAACCTGGACCGCGCGGCTCACTACACTGCTAAAGCCCTCGAGCCCTTCCACCTGCTCAAGAAACGCTCTGCTGCCTTGATCGCGCCCGTCAGCACCTACACCGTGGCACACTCGCCGCTGATCACCCACGCCTCCCCCATCGCCTACACCGCTCCCCTGGCCGCGCCCTACGCTCCTCTCACCTACACCACCGCCCCAGTCGTGCACGTGCTGAAGAAGCGCTCTGCTGCCCTCATCGCGCCCGCCGTCAGCAGGATCGTGGCTCCCGCCCCATTGATCACCACCACTGGCGCCATCGCTTACTCGGCGCCCTTCGCTGCTGCTCACTATACTCCTCTTACCTACGCCGCTCCCCTTGCCCCCTGGTACAAAAAGTAAACTGTTAGAGTTCAAATTAATGCGTGTAAATACAATAATGTGTAAATAAACGACTTTGCAAGTATCTTTTTTATTTTTATTCGGCAGTAATTTTGTTTTTAGGACTATTTATATTATACATAAATTAATTAATGATCTGCGCATCTACTTCTAATATTATTATATGCATTATACATAATATGTATTATAGCCGAGCGATTGAACTGACTTGACTGCCTCGGTGGCGTAGTTGTATTGCGTACGCATTACGAGTACGATTTGCGCGCTGAGGTTCTGGCTTCGATTCCCGGGTCGAGCCAAAAAACATTGTGACTGGGTTTTTCCATCTTAAAATTTACTCAGTCGCAGCTCGGAGTCAGGAAGTTAGCTGTGTGATACCCCCGTGCCTCGGAAAGCACGTAAACCCGTTGGTCCTGCGCCTGATCTCTTGGGATCCCTTTGATTCGCCTACTTTTTTTAAACTATTATTTTTTCGTTTATTTGAGTTTGCATAATATGTATTGGCATAATAATACTATCGCATAGTAATATTTTGGCCTATTACATTTTTGTCATAATAAGCTATTGGAATAATTTTAGCTCGACTAATTTGTATTAGTTTGTATTAGACTAATACACATTTTGCATAACATGTATTTAGAACAAACTAGGTTAGCGAGGAGCGAAGCGACGAGCGTGTTAGGTGTATATGAACGACCGAGAGCCAGAACCGACTTTAGGGCGTTTGCAACTCAGACAAAACCAGACATAAATGATGCTTATTTATTTTTATGACTTTTGATATTTATGCTATTTGACGTTAGTCGTTCTGATGGTTGTGCTTTTTGTATCTATGCTTTTTTATTTTATGTTCAAACAATTATGCGTAATGATTATTATGCACATTGATATTTATGCTTAAAGCTAAGATGCGTAACAATACATTTAATGCAATTCAATAGGGAACCTGATCTCTCTCCGGTCATGTCGGATTGCCGTCTCACCGGACTATGAGAGTGAAGGAATAGCGAGTGCGCCTGTGTATTGCGCATACACTTGTGCACTATAATATCTCCTGCGTACCTGGCTGATCTCCGTTGTGATTGGCCGCCGTGGCTGAAACTGGCTAGGAGAATTATTATTATTATTATAGCCGAGCACTTTCCCAGATATCGGTTTATATTAAACTATGAAATGAGTTTTCATCTTTCTAATTTCTACCTTACTGTTTCCACAGCACATATAATTATCATGATGACACTTAATATTAGGTTTTTAAATTCAGTATCAGCCCGGAGTCTTGAATTTGTGCTCGATATGTGGATAGGCTCGCCCCCTATCACTAATCACATCATGGGACGGAATACGCACGTTTGAAAGCTTGTCTCAATAGCCAAAAGGAAATCGACAGACCAAAATTATTTGCATGACTGGAATTTCATGAGCATGCAAGAACCACGCAACATTATGGCCCAAACGGTAATTTACCATTGGTCCCAGTACAATTCCAGACTCCAGCCTGAGGCTGAGGAGAAAACCCCAATAACACTTTACCGGTCCCGGGGATCGAACCCAAGACCTCAGTACTACAGTCGTACCGCAGTATAAATACGCTACCAAGGCAGTCGATTATTACAATGTTTGATAATCATAATTAAAATTATTAATAATTTAAATAATCATTACTTTGTCGCTTTTATCAATCTTATGTAAAATAATTTGAAAGTGAAGGCAACAAAATGGTAATTATGTTATTGACTGATTAAATATACATTTATTCTTATTTTATAGAGCCGCCTGTTACCTGATAAGATTAACCTAGCCTTTTTCCTGATACTACACCGCATCTGGAACATGACGTAGGGTATTCGATTTGGAAAAAAATTTAACGTCTCAATTTTCTCAAATCATGACTTTATTTGACTTTATTACTTTATACGTTCTAGGGGTTTGTTTCACATGTTTTAAGTACCAAAAACGTGTCTTAAGTTCTGACCAAGACAGTTTAAATATATTTGGATGTAACTTAAAAAAACTTTCCTTTTACAATAAATTGTTTAAATTTAAAAACCTCTTATTTAGAGACTTGCATAATTTTACTTTGCTTAAAAACGACTCTTAACATTAACGTTTTTAAAACAGTTATGAATGGGAAAAGGGTCTAAAAATATTTTTTAAACCCCTTGGTATAACCAAAATGTATTTTTTGCCCAAGTTTGAGCCTATTATTTCAGCACCCATACAAAAGCAGACTTCTTTATTTGACAATGATCGTTTTAAACAGCTGATGTAGATAGCACTTATTTTATTACCAATTAATTGCCGGAATTGATTGGAAACTTTTGTATTTGGTCCGGTTATATATTTATGTGACGAGTAGCATTTATCAGCTAGTACTGAAATTGGCCCTTAATCTGGTATAATTTCAAACCTTGATCTTGATATGATTGATGTAGGTATTTTAAGTGCACAAAACAATCGGTAATAACTTAGTCAAAATTTACGGATTGATCGTATGCCAGATTAAAAACCTGGTCTCCTATTAGTTGTTTAAACACGTGTAAATGCCGCTGTGACATTTAGTACATATAACAAAAACTAATCATGTATTCATAATGAGGACTTTTTGTACTACTTTAACAAGTGGTACTTGAAGCTAGTGCGAAATTATTGTCTTCATTATTCCAAACCTACTTACCCAATTAAATTCTAGTGGACTACTTCCTGGATCCGTTATTACTTGTAATGATTATCCTACTATAAATATATATAATATGTAGGTAGGCTTTACCTGGAACTCCGCCCGTGTGGATGTATTTCCCGGAATACGAGTATTACAAATCTACATACAATATCGACGGCAGAAATTCCAAATGTCTTAAGGGTCTATTCTCGTAAGTACACTCATTAGGTATACCATTGAATATTTATTTATTTATTTATTTATATCAGGTAACAAAGGACCCATAACAAATATTTTACATAAAATTAGACAGGACTACATTATTACACATAATACTTTTATCCGGCACTATATGTTACATGTTTGTCACAACAGTGCCGGACATAAAAGCAATCTGGTTTATCAGCTATCATTTTCAGGACAGTGTTCGAACTGACCCGAATCCTACGCACCAGGGACGCACACCTTTTTCGCATAATCGCGTAAAAGCAATCAGTGCGCGCCGCAGCAAACATACCCGAGGCGCTACAGAAACGGTGCAGTCCCAACACTGCCCTGAATGCGTTATTAAATTGGACACGAAGTGCGTTGTAATTTACATGTGTGTAGGTAGCCCACAAACTGCACGTGTACAATGAGGTACAGTAAGCCCGAAACAGATATAAATTTGAATTGCACTTACAATTTAAATGCTGCGCTTAAAATAAGGGAGCTGCGGCGTCAAATCGATTTGGTAGTTGGAAGACTTTCAGTCATATATAACAACTTTATCCTTCAAAATTAACAACTTAATTTACTATACATACATGTATTTTCAATACATTTGTCTCGAAAGCATACTTATAAGAAAAAAAACAAAAGAAGTGTAATGTTAATTTATTTGGCGCTCCTGTAAAGTAAATGGTTTTTAACCGACTTCCAAGAAAGGAGGAGGTTCTCAACTCATGTACTTAATTAGTGATGGTAGGTCTCTCATATGTAAGACTGCATCTGGGTGGGTACCACCGCAATGTCTATTTCTACCGCCAAGTAGCAGTGTGCATTCACTATTGTGTTTCGGTTTTAAGGGCATTCTAGCCAGCGTAACTACTGGACATAACGAGATTTAACATCTTATGTCTCAGTATGACGAGCGCAGTGGAATGCCACACAGCACTTTGTAACTCAACGTGCTGGATGGTGTTGCTACTGTTTATGGGTGGTCGTATCGCTTACCATCAGGCGAACGGCATGCTCGTCTCATCATTCGATGAAATAAAAAAAGGATAATATTATATTAATAATACTAGGTATCATAGTCCGCAGGATCACAACCTAAAGGCACTCACCTCTGACTTTTCTAAAAAATTATGTGTGTATTCTTTGAGAGTTATCACTCGCTTTAACGGCGAAGGAAAACATCGTGAGGAAACCTGTAAACCTGAGAAGTTCTCTGAATTTCGAAAGTATGTAAAACAAACTGCCAAACCACACTAAGCTAGTGTGGTGGACTAAGGCGCCTCAGTAGTAGAGGAGGCCCGTGCTCAGCAGTGGGCAGTATATAATACAGGACTGGTATGGTATTATAGTACATTATCATAACATAGAACATGCACATAACCTGATCGCGTGCAAAAATTAATGACTTCCTTACCTTTTAGTACAGTTTATCTTAAGATTTATTGGCGCCGAAACACATAACAGAGAAATGACATGCACAGACCATTAAAATATTTATAAAATTTATACGTGCGCATGTCTCGGTAAACACGATTTACGAAAACCTTAAATAAAGTGATTTGGTACCAAACTAAAGTCGAGCATAACTGCCTCTTTAACCGACACCAAAGCAGGTATATATTCGTCGTAATATAGTATTGGAAACTAAATTGTTCAATAGGTACAAAAATAAACATTTATAAAAAAATAAACGCCACATGAAAATAATATTAGGCTCTATCAATTACCTAATATGAACTTTACCAAAAAGGTTAACGTCTATTTGTGTTTAAATGTATATCGCAATCGTTTCGTTGCGATAAGGCTATTTTAAAATATAGCTGCTCTAGTAAAGTTTAGTACACAGAACAGAGAGCACTTACTTAACATATTCTTAGAAAAAAATGCGGGCTGCATTCCAATTAATGAACTTAGCAAAATAAAAGTAGTTTCATGGTCAGCGATGTTTTCCGGCGTCGCTTATCCATTGATCGTAACATACTCGTATCAACAAGTATAAAACGCAGCTCTGACCACACTTATCCATCAGTTGTTCAGAGTAACGAAAACAACACAGACCTCTTCCACAATGATGAAACTGGTGGTGTTGTCCTGCTTGATGGCCGCGGCGTCTGCCAGCGCGATCATCGCTCCGTACGCGTACTCTGCGCCGCTGGTGTACTCTGCGCCTCTGGTCGCTGCTCCCAACTACAGAGGGCCACTGTCCCTCGCCCCCGGCCAGCCCGCTGAGGTGCTCGGCGCTGACGGCAGGCCCCTCGACACCTTGGAAGTAAACCTGAATCGCGCAGCTCATTACACCGCCAAAGCTCTCGAACCCTTACACCTGCTCAAGAAGCGCTCTGCTGCCTTCGTCGCGCCCGTGGCTCCACTAGTCTACTCTGCTCCCTTAGTTGCCGCTCACAACTACAGAGGACCTCTGTCCCTTGCTCCCGGTCAACCCGCCAACATCCTCGGCGCCGACGGCAGGCCTCTTGACACGTTGGAGGTTAACTTGGACCGCTCTGCTCACTATGCCTCTAAGGCGTTCGGTGTTCACTTGTTGAAGAAACGGTCCGCTCCCGTGATTGCGCCGGTCAGCACCTACGCCGTGGCTCATGCTGCGCCCATCACTTACTCCGCTCCCTTAGTTGCCGCTCACTACGCTCCCCTTACCTACGCTGCTGCTCCTCTTGCCCCCTGGTACAAATGAGTACATAATATCTTAACACTGAATATACCAAATGTAAATAAAGCACTTTATGATTATTTTGTTATCTTTTTTTTCTTACTTAAGTACATAAAATATACTTATATTAAACAACAGCGGTTGATTGGCAAAAAACATAGTTACTATAAACATTGCTATATATTTTTTTGCGTAGTTACACATATACCATGCCCCATAGTAACTATTTATCAACACAAGGCACAAGTAATAGCTAGTTATGTATATCGTTTTACTTCAAAACATGCGAGTGAAATTATGCAAGATAAGAGTACTGACAGTAAAGAGTGAATTTTCTACTTGTATTCCCTATTATCTAGATCTAAAAGTGTTTGAAGCAGGTTTTTGCGGGAACTATTTTGTGATGAAGCAAAGAAGTCTAAGTCCGAAAATAGGTTATGTTTTAGTCAGAACTCAGACGTCTAAGAGGTGCACGCACCCCTGCATTGGTACGACAACCAGCAACGCTGAAAAAGGGTTTAGTGCGTATTTCACGTCTCACTACCGTTCTTGGTGCGATGTAATACAGTCTATATGTTATCAAATCAACACAGTCAATCTCGCTAGCACACAGTTTGTAAAGAAACATAGTATCAAGCAATGTTCATCGGGATTTTAAGCTCAAAAGCTTATATTGGCTTAGGATGTTTGTATTATAGGAAGTATCTCGACACGGAAGCACCGATAACGCTTAGTTTTCAGGAATTTACGTTGTACGCTCTCTAAACTATGTATTTCCCATGTAATAGGTTCTATGTTCGAACAGCATATTCTAGTTGACATCTGATGAGCGACTTGAATAGTTTAGTTCTTTGGAGAATCTCATGACGAAGCCATACATGCGATAAGTTTTTTATAACAATTCTGTGTACGTACCGTTGCGCGAGTTATTACCTTTTTTTAGTTTCCACCAATTTTTATTTAGTTTTTGAGTGTTTGTATTTGAATTCGTTTTGATGAATTCTCTTCATACGATTGTTTGAAAATTCGTCACTGAAAAGTGTTTTTATGGAGTCGAGTTCCAACACTCAATTTGTTAGATTAGCTGCATCGTTTAAACGTCAATTTTCGTATACACGGAAAAGTATTTTAGATTGTGTGATCGGTTTTTCATAATGTACATGTCGGAGAAATATTTGGCCATATCAAAACAGTCTTTTGTGCCTTCGTAAACTTGGAGAAAGCTTATGATCGTGTGCCGAGGAATAAGCTGTGGTAAACGGTGTCATTATCGTATGGGACTGGCCGCCTGGTGAGGACTTTGAAGTCTCGGTAATGAGGACTCCAAAGTCTGTATCAGGGTAAAGGTAGCAGAATAGGGATTCGCAATACTGTGCTGTTGCCGACGCTTTGGAAGTAATGCTGGTTCAGCAGAAGAAGCATGAAAGTGCGGTGGAATAGAGTGGAAATGCTCTCCTTACAGAGTATATTATGTGAAGTGACTATTTTTTAACGCATGGGATAGTATGACTATAAAAGTTATAAATTGAAGGATGATGTGCATATATACACTCACGCCTGTTATCCCCGAAGGGGTAGGTAGGGGCATAATAAGGATAAATCCCGGAAAATTTTTTCATGCGGGCGAAGCCGCGGGCAGAAGCTAGTCATACATATAACGTTAATATTATACAACAACAATAAATTTACGATAACAGTGACACTACTGAGTATTTCAATGACACACCTCGTCTGCACACGAACATTATAATCTCAAAACTTCCTGACTGTAATGTATACACTACCAGTATGTCGCCAATTAATCAATCCACTGTATGCATTGATGTGGGTTTTTAATACATCAATGACTGTATGACTAAATTATAAAACATTAATACATTATTTTTGCACGAGCTACATATCAATGTAGGTATCAACTATCTCTATGAAAAAAAAACGAATTCCTCCTAGCCAGTCTCGGCCACGGTGGCCAATCTCAACGAAGATCAGCCAGGTACGCAGAAGATATTATAGTACACAAGTGTGTGCGCAATACATAGGTTCACTCGCTATTCCTTCACTCTCATAGTCCGGTGAGACGGCAATCCGACATGACCGAAGAGAGATCAGGCGCAGGACCAACGGCTTTACGTGCTTTCCGAGGCACGGGGGTATCACACCGCCAACTTCCTGACTCCGAGCTGCGACTGACAAATTATTTTTTAGGATGGAAAAATCCAGTCACTAAGTTTTTTTGGCCCGACCCGGGATTCGAACCCAGGACCTCAGCGCGCAAATCGTACTCGTAACGCGTACAACTATCTCTATAATACTCTATTATTAATTATTATATTTGTATGCATGAACGCCAATATATTTTTTGTTTTTGGTTGCTTTCTTAGTCTGTAGTATTCATATCTTAGGGTTACATCCATGCATGCACTAACTGGTGTAATAATCAAATTTTAAAAGATATTTAAAAAAGTAATTGAAGAAAATTATGAAAATTGATGACGAAAAAATTAAGCAAGGAGTTTCTTTCTGACTATCTTCTTCAGATGGTAATCGCTTAGGTTGTTAGTGAAAGGCTGGTAGGTTAGCTAGCTTAGGGCCTCTGTCAACTTCACTGGTGATGATCGCGGCGCGTTTTCCCGTTATTTTTATTAAAACAATATACTTACATTGTTTTTCTCTCCTCTTTCCTGCAAACCCGAGCTGGCTTCTTTGGTTAGTCTGTGCTTTTTCATTTATTTTATGCCGAATATAAAATGTCTATAGTAATATTATATTGAACTACACACTCACGCCTTTTATCCCCGAAGGGGTAGGCAGAAGCGCAACAATGCACCCACTTTTCGCTGGGATTATTCGGTCCCAACATGTGATAGGGCGCGAGCCTGCCGCCATATCCGGCACAAATTACAAACTCTGGGCTGACACTGAACAGAAAAATCCAATATCACTTTGCCCGACCCGGGGATCGAACCCGAGACCTCAGTATTGCAGTCATAACGTAATACAACTATGACACCGAGGCAGTCCTAATATTGACCTAATACTTAAATATTCTATCATAAATGCAAGCTATATTCGCTTACGTGATGAATAAAGTATTTTAATTTATTTGATATTTTAATACCAACTAGAAAACTAAACAATGTAAAAAATACTTACACACACATACACTCACACCTTTTTATCCCCGAAGCGGTAGGCAGAGGCGCAACTTAGTGCACGCACTTTTCGCAATGTAATTAGTCCTGTAGTATATACTGCCCATTGCTGAGCACGGACCTCCTCTACTACTGAGAGGGTGTAGGCCTTAGTCCACCACGCTGGCCTAGAGCGGGTTGGCAGACTTCACACACCCTCGAAATTCTTATGTAGAATTCTCAAATATGTAGGTTTCCTCACGATATTTTCTTTCGCCGTTAAAGTGAACAATTATAATTGAGTCCGCATACTTCATCATTTATTTATTTATTTATTTAGTAATAAGAACGGTTTTACATTACCAATTACACTTATTACAAGCCATACAAAGCAATAAATTATAATAAAATTCATAATATCATAATATAGACAAATATACAAAAAACAAAAATTACATTAACACATATTTTCACAAAATTTCAAACAGGCAGCCATGAGAGGTTTCCAATCATCTAAAAATATGTCTACGTGAGGATTTTCGTCCAAGAGTGCGTTGAGGTTGCGCAGTGACCGACACAGGGGGGACTCAGCCCGCGCTACTGTGTTACAAATAGGGATAGCAAATAATTTAATATGTCTTCGAGAACTTAGACGGGTATAGTTATCCGGAACATACAGTCTACAGACAGAGCCAAGCAAATCAGGAGAGTCGATAACGCCTCTCAATATCATCAGCCACATAACGTCCAGTGCTGAACATAGGCCTCCCCCAACGATTTCCAGATGGACCTGTCAAAAGCGACCTGCATCCAGCGAGTTCCTGCGGCCTTTGCCAAGTCATCGGTCCACCTTGCAGTTGGACGGAGGCAAACTTAAAGCATTGTAATTCCAATTTCAACTAGTTTAGATTTGACATATTAACCATTATTTTCTTTGCTTTGAGAATAACGTTATGATATAAACTTTGGGTATAAAATAATACAAAACATTATTGTATAAAACATCTATCTAAAAGTAAGATAAGGAACGCATTTGTTAGCCGCCTGAGGTACTTAGAATAAATTAGTCCTACAAGTATTGAGAAGGCGTTTATTCCTTGTATTAGATTCATATTATCAAGTAGGGCAGAAAATTATGAATTGCTATGAAAATCATTCCCACGTAATACTGCTTTAAATACGCTAAAGACTAAATTGTGTTATAGGGAGACTTGTATGCAAAAATAAAGGTGAAAAGCCTTGTGCTATCGCTGAGGTTCTCCTAAGTTGTTTCATTAACATATTACAGATAGATTATGAAGGAAAACTTATCAATTAATATGTATGCAATCTAATTGAATTACAATTGCTGTGCTTATTATTATAATACTAGATAATGCCTGCGGGTCCGCCCGCGTTAAAAAGTTTTTCCGGGATGAAATTCGCGCTTTTTATTTTCCCGGGATAAAATGCTTATGTATCAATCCAGGACATGATCTACCCGTGTACCAAAATTTCATCGAAATCCATTTAGTAGTTTTTGCGTGAAAGAGAAACAAACGTCCATACATCCAGATATCCATACATACTCACAAACTTTCTCGTTTATAATTTTAGTAGGATTATAAATCCTGTATATTATAAATACATAAGGCAATCTAATGATTAAATTGATCTGTTTTGTCCTATATAACAAAACAATATGTTGCAGGCAAATATAAAATAAATTTTCAAAATACCATGTTACAGCTGATAAATCCTACCCTAATGTTTGTAAACACTGTTATTCAAACCGTACAATTATCCTTATGAGCGCATATGAAATTAAAGTTCGCCAACGCACGTCTTCGATACTCAAGCTTATGTAATCTCTGTTTAAATATATCGAAATTTAGACTTATGAATCTTTGGGTTTTTAATATTATATAAAAACACTAAAATATAAGCGTAGTCGTTTATTTTAGTTTGTTTTTAAGTAATTCGTTATAGGTATTATTCACTTCTTGTACCA
This sequence comes from Lapara coniferarum, assembly GCA_949316025.1. Classification (NCBI taxonomy): domain Eukaryota; kingdom Metazoa; phylum Arthropoda; class Insecta; order Lepidoptera; family Sphingidae; genus Lapara; species Lapara coniferarum. The sequence goes on from OX438924.1 coordinate 10,103,793, forward strand.
GGGGGCGAGGGGAGTGGCGTAAGTAAGAGGAGTATAGTGAGCAGCAGCGAAGGGCGCTGAGTAAGCGATGGCGCCAGTGGTGGTGATCACCGGGGCGGGAGCCACGATCCTGCTGACGGCGGGCGCGATGAGGGCAGCAGAGCGCTTCTTCAGCACGTGCACGACTGGGGCGGTGGTGTAGGTGAGAGGAGCGTAGGGCGCGGCCAGGGGAGCGGTGTAGGCGATGGGGGAGGCGGGGGTGATCAGCGGCGAGTGTGCCACGGTGTAGGTGCTGACGGGCGCGATCAAGGCAGCAGAGCGTTTCTTGAGCAGGTGGAAGGGCTCGAGGGCTTTAGCAGTGTAGTGAGCCGCGCGGTCCAGGTTCACGTCCAGGGTGTCAAGGGGCCTGCCGTCGGCGCCGAGCACCTCGGCGGGCTGGCCGGGGGCGAGGGACAGCGGCCCTCTGTAGTTGGGAGCGGCGACCAGAGGCGCAGAGTACACCAGCGGCGCAGAGTACGCGTACGGAGCGATGATCGCGCTGGCAGACGCCGCGGCCATCAAGCAGGACAACACCACCAGTTTCATCATTGTAGAAGAGGTCTGTGTTGTTTATGCTACACCGAACAACTGATACATGTGCAACCTCGCTCTCGGCTTATATACTTGGATTACAAGTCAATTCAAGGCGTCACCAGAAAAGATCATCGCCCGTCAAGTGTACTTTAATTTAATTAAGTTCAATTTTATTCGAGTACTGTCTTCATAATATTCATATTTTATTATTATTTCGAATTATAATTTCAATGAGAGCAATGGTACTTGCGCTTGGTATACTTATTAGTATTTAACTAAATGTCACGCCTTCTACTTGTTTTTATAGCATCATTACCTTTAATCATATTACCGCAATATAAAGAAAAGTACTGGTAGTGGCATATATCTTATAATATGTGGTATGAGCATAGAAATATGGTATATATGTGTCGTATAAGACAAATGTAGAAACCTAAAATAAGTATTAGGTACAATAGTATAATTGAAATGAAATGCCGCTGAATACATTTTCCTACATAAAACTAGTTTCATGGTCAGCGATGTTGCTCTGCGACACTTATCAATCCATCGTAATACGCATGTATATAAAGCTGAATCGAGCTTGTAAATACATCAGTTGTTCGGTGTAGCATTAACAACACAGACCTCTTCCACAATGATGAAACTGGTGGTGTTGTCCTGCTTGATGGCCGCGGCGTCTGCCAGCGCGATCATCGCTCCGTACGCGTACTCTGCGCCGCTCGTGTACTCTGCGCCTCTGGTCGCCGCTCCCAACTACAGAGGGCCGCTGTCCCTCGCACCCGGCCAGCCCGCTGAGGTGCTCGGCGCCGACGGCAGGCCCCTTGACACCCTGGACGTGAACCTGGACCGCGCGGCTCACTACACTGCTAAAGCCCTCGAGCCCTTCCACCTGCTCAAGAAACGCTCTGCTGCCTTGATCGCGCCCGTCAGCACCTACACCGTGGCACACTCGCCGCTGATCACCCACGCCTCCCCCATCGCCTACACCGCTCCCCTGGCCGCGCCCTTCGCTCCCCTCACCTACACCACCGCCCCAGTCGTGCACGTGCTGAAGAAGCGCTCTGCTGCCCTCATCGCGCCCGCCGTCAGCAGGATCGTGGCTCCCACCCCGGTGATCACCACCACTGGCGCCATCGCTTACTCAGCGCCCTTCGCTGCAACTCACTACACTCCTCTTACCTACGCCGCCCCTCTCGCCCCCTGGTACAAAAAGTGAACAATATTATGATGTTATACTCGGGTACAAATTTTATATAAATGCATGCTGTAAATAAACGAAGATGCAACCAAAAGTCGGTATTTTCTATTTACCTGTGAACAATCTACATACATTATTAATCTATTATATATATATATATAAAAGAAAGTGTTGTTAGTTACACCACTTATAACTCTAGAACGGCTGAGCGGATTTAGCTGAAAATTGGTGGAGAGGTAGCTTAGAACCAGGAGACGGACATAGGATACTTTTTATCCCGGGATAATATGAACCGGGACTTTTATCCTGGATAATCGTTTTCTGCCAGTGGAACAGCAAGAAAACAAGTATAGAGATATTTCGAAATCCAGTTGCGGACATAATTACTCTTATCCCGGAAAAAGATAAACCGGGAATTATATCCCGGATTTTAATTTCTCGCGAGTGGAGCCGCCACGACTAAACCACTGAACCGATAGCGATGCAATTTGGCAGGGAGATAGTTTTAAACCCTGGGAAGAATCTAGGCTACTTCATATCCCGGGAAAATATAAACCGGGACCTTAATCTCGGAAAATCGTTTTCTGCCAGTGCAACCGTATTAAAATAAGTATGGAGATAGTTTGTGATCCAAAGGAGGACATAGGCTACTATTATCCCGGAAAACAGACACCGGGAATTTTATTGCGGATTTTTTTCTCGCGGTTTATTTTTTATTTTTAGGGATATGACCCTACATCTCTATCCTACTATCCTACTCCTACTAATATTATAAAGGCGAAAGTTTGAAAGTATGTATGGATGTCTGGATGTATGGATGTTTGTTCTTCTTTCACGCGAAAACTACTGAACGGATTTCGATAAAATTTGGCACACGGGTAGATCATGTCCTGAATTAACACATAGGCTACTTCTTATCCCGGAAAAATATAAACCGGGACTTTTATCCCGGAAAAACTTTTTAAAGCGGGCGGAGCCGCGGGCAAAAGCTATTTATTATAAAACAAAGTCCCCTATCGCATCTGTCTGTCTCTTGAACGCGATAAACTCAAACACTGCTTAACGGATTTTAATAAGTTTTTCATCAATGGATGTTGTGATTCAAGAGGAATAATTCATAAATATTTTGTACGACAGAAAAATAAATGTAGGTATACAGTATTATGCTTTGCTACCTGTGCTAAGCCAGGGCGGGCCGCTAGTATATCTATAATATCATAAGCTCATATATTGACCTGGGTAGGTGCCGGTTTCCTCTAATACTGAGAGTGTTTATGCACACTGTGCGGAAGCGGATTAACAAACATATTAAATAAAGGCCGATTGTATAAATTGTCCCAATCACTAACTACGTGTTGATGGTAAGAATAAACAAATCAAAATAAGTCATATCTGTAAGCATGTCAAACAAACCTTATTCTGGTTGGTTAATTTTGGCTATGGCTCAGACGGCAGCGATTAAGATCGCGTTTATGGGAATCGGCCATAAATATATAAAGACATACTAACCCATTTAAAAATAAAAATTGATCTTTGTTTCACTTCACGTATTATAAGTTTCTTGGTACCATCATTATACTAAAATTATGTGCATTTTAAAGGCGATTAAAAATGCGACTTAGCCTACAGGAAATTTATAAGCTGTAACTTTTAATGCGTTTCTGAGTATAGTATCTAGTTGTGTATTAGTATAGCCCAGAGCGTATATGAGTTTCTATTATCCTAGGCGTATTTTTACAGTGTTGTAATGTATTGCCAAGAGGCCTGCCTCAGCTTGCATTGGATAAATATTATAACTCTTCGTTACAATTATCTATCGCTTTGGACCGTTAACCGTTGACTGATTAATTTAAATTAAAAGCTTCGAATCATAGTGATATTACTGTACCAAATATAGCTATAGGCTCGCCTCCTATCACATCATGGGACGGAATACGCACGGTGAAAAGTTTGTGTATTAGTTGTGCCTCTGCCTTCCCTTCGGGGATAAAAGGTGTGTCAATATGTATGTAATAAAGTAGCCTTCAGAAATACGTTTGTTTTTATTTTTCAATTGTTGTATTGTGCCGTGGTCCCACCCGCTTCCACTCGTATAAAAATCTTGGTTTAATAGATTTCAGTTTTGATTTTCTCTTTTCCTTAACGATTCTAACGTTTGAATGTGACTTTATCATCTATCGTATTTAATTCGGGCTAAACATCAAAGCAGAGGGGAGAAGGTCTCGTGGACGCAGACCAATACGTTAATGACCAGAACCGCACCGCTCTTGACTCTGCCGTCCACAGCGCCCTCCGCATCGCATGTGTCAGAAATAAATAGAGAAAGCTCGTTCGAGAGAAAGTGATACAGAAGGGGGATCGCGATCCTCAGTACTGAGGAACACGACGCAAGAAGAAACTTCCCTGAATACCTTGAAGTAAGGAAAGCCAATAACGTATGACATTGTGAACATCTTTACCTGTCAACCTAACTTTATATTTATTGTTTCATTTTCGCAATTTTTCCATACATCAATTGATACAATAATTTAAAAAATCCTAGACTACGGACCTAATAATATTTCTTAATTAATAATAATAATAAGAATAAATTTATTCACACTACATCATGTACAAGAATTAAAACAAATGTTATACATTCTTACAAGCAGTTTAGGTCCTCTAGTTCCCAAACTAGGTGTATAACTGTATCTTGGAAGTCAGTATTCCACATTTTAACTAAGTACTTGAATCACTGATTACACTAATACCCTATTGTTGAGGCTCTATGTCTATAAATATAATGATTTCAAGTTCTAGCTGTTTCCCAGGATAAAGTTATTTAAAGTCTTTAAGACGTTCCGTCACAACATTGGCATCTTTGGTAATGTCACCGGAAGCAAAGAACAAATAAAAAAAAAATAGAACAAATTCCAGAAAATTCAATAAAAATAATTATGTTTTAAGTAAAATGCCAATCTTTAATTATAATATCGTAATTTTACATTAGACCTCGGTATCTTTTTATGAGACAAAAATGCCAGGAGTAAAAAAAAGTAATCCTATAAAGGTCTATTTTTTTCTGAGATTTTTTTGATAACATGGCAACAGAAGGAACCCTTAGCATTTATTTTCTTGTAGCCATCCACCCAGTCGCCTGAGTCAGGATTATTCGACTACGTAATAAAAGTTTTTATACGCTAAAGCAGTGATAACATATAATCCGCTATTAATTATGAAAAGCTCGCGATGGAACTTATATTCCAAAAAAGATCTTGCACACCGGCACACACACACACACACATACATACACACTCACGACTTTTTATCCCCTTAGGGGTAGTATGCAACTGGGATCCCTTTGGTTCGCCTACTTTTTTTTAAAGTATTATTTTTTCGCATAATTGACTTTGCATAATATGTATTGACATAATAGTACTATCGCATAGTAATATTTTGGCCTACTACTTTTTTGTCATAATAAGCTATTGGAATAATTTTAACTCGTCTAATTTGTATTAGACTAACACACATTTTGCATAACATATATTCAGAATAAACTAGGTAAGCGAGCAGCGACTGATTAAGAGTTCTGACCGCCCTAGGCTAATTATGAGGACGCGCCCCCGCCAGGTGTAAGTGATACGGTAGGCCTAAAAAGTAGTATAATAGTTTGACTTTGTTTACTAGTGTGAAAATTTTAACATGGTTCATTCTACCTATAAATGTTTTCAGATCGATCAGTGCAACTAATGTGGTCCATTAATCTACAAGATATTCAGCCTTAGCGTGGCAAACCATTTTTTTAGCTGACCGTATATAAAGGCGCTTTATACGACCTCGCGAATTATACGACCAAAATCATGACAAGTGACTCCAGGCTACCAAGTAGAAAACCAAATCCATGTCGTGTTTGGCCGCATGACTTGTATTGGCTTAATTTCTATAGAGAAGTTAGTTGTTGCGGCCATTAACCATGTGCGTGGTCATCTAGTGTGTGAAGTTGCATTTATCCTTTAGGCGACTTTTATACCAATAAATAGTAATTTTTATTAATTAGTTTCAAGCACGATTTTGATTGAAAACGACAAGTTTGAGTCTCCGTACGTCAAAATTTCTGAAACAGACGTTGGAACTTGGTGGCTAGATTGAAATTAAAGAAAGATATGAAAAATCTCGCTCGTTTATTCTATTAGTGTTGAAATAGTCTTTCCGATAATGTATTATAAATTAATCAGATCAGCTTATTTTAAAAAAAAAAACACTATGAAGAGTAAGCTGAAACAGTCAAAATTTTAGATACGGCCTCTTAATTCTTGACTGAAGACCAGACATATTGCTAGCATTATCATAGCTTTGGCCACGACAGTCTTTAATATCAAGTCCCAAAGTTTTATCAATTGTCGCCAGAACAGCCTTCCCCATGTCTTCACCTTTATGACCGCAATTGGGTAAAAAGGTGACAAAACGTTCGACAGGTTCTCCGTCAGGCAAAACATAACGAATTATAAATGTCAACTGATCGGTGTGTGGAATATCTGCAGTAGAATCAATGCTAATCGAATAATATTTTGCTTTTTTTATTTCTCCAATAATCGAAAGTCGAACTTCATCAGTAGGTACGCCGCTGCTGCGGCTAAACATGATGTCTCTACTGTAATTATGAAACATCTTGCATACTCATGTGCGTATGAATACTCATGTTTATACAAATAAAAATTATCTTATCTTATCTTATCAGCGAGAAGTAAAATAAATTCATCGATTATAGAGGATGACAAGTACGATGGAGCACCTCTGCCTTTTTGTCCAAATCTCACCAAACTCTCAGCCATGAAAGGATCAAATTTGGATATAAGCTCAATACAGCCAAGAAAATTTCTGATTAGTGCAGATCCAATAATTTCATTTTGACCGTGAAATGGAAGGCCACGAGAAGCTAAAAACTTAATTGTTTCTATTACACGTATTTCTTCATTATATTGTTTGATTATTTTGGGTATCCAATCGTTGTAAAAGTTTCCTCTACATACATATTGTTGTCCCAAACATTTACGATGATCCGGAGAATTGTCATGATCAGTTAGAATTTTTCCAGTCATTAAATCCACTTTTGGCAAATATGGATGTTCCTCCATATAATTTACATGGACCACAAAACACGTGACCTGTGGATTCTGAGTATACTAACCAGCTTCTCTTCACAATTTCGCCATTAACAAGCTTTATCACAAACATATGTTTAGATAGAAATCTTTTTTAATTTTTATACTACCTTTCTAGACTGCCTCGGTGGCGTAGTTGTATTACGGTACGACTGCAATGCTGAGGTCTCGGGTTCGATTCCCGGGTCGGGCAAAGTCATATTGAGTTTTTCTATTCAGTATCAGCTCGGAGTCTGGAATTTGTGCCCGATATGGCGATAAGCTCGCCCCCTATCACATCATGGGACGAAATAACGGCGAAAAGTGGGTGCACTAGTTGCGCCTCTGCCTACCCCTTCGGGGATAACAGGCGTGAGTGTATATGTATGTATAGTACCTTTCTGATCTGGAAAAGTCTAATTTTTCGTATTGTTGCAGTCCTTTTTTAACAATATAATCTCGAAATTCATCGTTTACATGCCACAGTCCAGGGTCACTTGACGTCTCAGGCTGGAGGCCCCGTCGTCGGGGCTCAGGGTCGTAGAGGCAGTGCGTCCTGTCTTTGCCGATTGGCTGGACAGGCGCCACGGAGCGGCAACGTTCCGCCTGACGCAGGTGCTCACCGGACATGGTTGCTTCGGTGAGTTCCTGTTTCGGGTGGTACGGAAGGAGGTGTCGGCCGTGTGTCACCATTGTGACAACTGCCCGCTGGATACGGCCCAACATACATTGGAGTTTTGCCCAACCTGGTATGAGGAACGCAGCGCTCTCAGAGCAGTCATCGGAGAAGATCTCTCGCTCCCAGCCGTGGTCGTTTCCATGGTCGGCGGCCGGGAGGCCTGGCAGGTGGTGGCCCACTTCTGCGAGGTGGTCCTCTCGTGGAAGGAGAGTGCCGAGAGGGATCGCCAGCGCAGTGGTGATCCCTCTCGCCGCCAGACGAGACGTGTAGGAGGCGTCGGGTGGACGACTGACCGACGTCTCCCGCCCTGTGGATTGGGGGCGTTTGGAGAATTCCACCACGGTATCCCCTGCCTGTCGTAAAAGGCGACTAATAGGGGCCTCCGGGGGTAGCAGGTGGGCGGAAGGGGCCGTCCACCTATTAGTCTAGCCAACTTTTGTGACCCCCGTGATGGACGGCAGCGTGGCGGTTAGGCCTCACGCTGCCTTTGACGCCGAGGGCGTCCTTCGGTGTACGGGGGCTTCTGAGCCCCCCTAACAACAGGAGACGGACCGCAATAGCGGTACGCGCAGGGGCGTTTGCGGACGACAACTTAGACGTGAGTCGGAGGAAGCCCGCAGCCGTCCCTAATGCGCCGAAGATGGCCACCGCGGAGTTTTGGTTGGTATGCCGTGCGGTGTACATAGGTTAGGGACTCGGCCCGGCGGTCGCCCGACGTTTTCCATCTCTCCGGGCGGCTTAACGTCGGGTCGTAAGGCACGGTGAACCCAACATAACCGCTCAGTCTTCCCCTTGAAGGCTGGGCGGTAGTAATTAGTCACATTCTCCGCGTTAAAAAAAAAAGGGTCACTTGACGGAATAGACGGCTTTTCTTCTATTAGAATTTCGTCTTCATTGTAGGTCGTCGGCGTCGTCGCTACTATAGGACTAGTGTTGGACGGAGAAACGTAAGAACAGTCCGCGATAGAAGGACCAGGGCAAGAAATCGCTGGCGATAGTTCAGCATTCTTCACCGTTTTGTTCCTTTCTGCAGAGCTCGTAAAAAATGTTTCCAGTTTACGAGTATGTTTTAAAATGTTTTCTTTCTTCTTTTCCTTTTCTTTTGCTTTTTTTCTGTATTCTGTTCCACTTGGCTTTTTTACTAGCGAAATACTCTCATTACTACTCATAGTCTTAATAAAATACCGAAATATGAAGGAAAGGACAATAAATATCAATCACCAAAAAACTAATATATTCGAGTGCGTGATAATATGACGGACGAACGACGATTAACGAAAGAGAATGAAGCGCGGCAAAGTATACTGACTATTAACCACTGGGGAGTCCTCGCGCGTCGTTGACGTCGCTCCAAGCGAGTGAGTGAGACGAGTGAGTTGGCAACATCGCAGTCGAGCGAGTCGCTCGACCACCGACCGATTCGAGTGATAAATCAGTTTGTTTTTCGCGCGCTTTTTAAAGCAACAAATCAGGGAGTCCCAGGCTTTTTCAGTTCACAGTGCATTTAGTTTTAGTATTTTGGCTCGGTCTAGTTGTAATATGTAGGGTAGATGCAATGATGCTAGATTAATAGTGCATGCGATGACACGATTTCAGCGCGCCCCCCAAATCCTCGCGCCCTAGGCTGCAGCCTAATTAGCCTAATGGTTAATCAGGCCCTGTAAGCGAGGAGCGAAACGACGAGCGTGTTAGGTGTATATAAACGAACCACCGCACGAGCCGAGCGAGCGAAGCGAGCGTGCCGCCGCAGCGGCCGGCGAGTGCCAGAACCGAGTTTAAGACGTTTGCAACTCAGACAAAATTAAGCATGAATGATGCTTATTTATTTTTATGACTTTTGATATTTATGCTTTTTGACGTTAGTCGTTCTGATGGTTGTGCTTTTTGTATTTATGCTTTTTATTTTATGCTAAAACAATTATGCGTAATGATTATTATGCACATTGATATTTAGGCTTAAAGCTAAGATGCGTAACAATATTATTACAAAAAAATGTATGCCATCCAATAGGGAACCGTGTGCAACTAAGTGCACACGGTTCCCTATTGCCGCCGTGCGTATTGCGTCCTATGATGCAATAGGGAGCGAGCCAATCTCCATATCGGTTACAAATTACAGACTCCGGGCGGATACCGAATACAAAAATCCGATATCACTATGCCCGACCCGGGGATCGAATCAGAGGCCTTGGGATTGCAGTCGTACCGTAATACAACGCAAGTAGTAACAAATAACCATCAGTGAATGATTAAATAAAACAGAAGTGAACAGACAGTTCCATTTCAGGTTTATTAGTAAGGGCAACACCAATCTATATTTAGATATATCCTGACTGTATTTTACTATTACACTTAATAAACAGATAACAAATTCAGAATACGAATTTCCATTAACATGTTTGAAACTTAAGCGGCGATAGCTTAGTTAGGAGTGGAACGGACAGCCGAGACGAATGTCCGCAGGTTCAAAAAACAAGGGCACACGACTCTGACTTATCAAAAATATTTTTTTTTATTAAAAATAAACAAAAAACCCGACTGCGTCAATATCTGCCACGTTTATTAAATTAACTGAAGAACTGAAAAGATAGAAACAAGATTTAAATATTTTATTTTGGATTTGAATAATCTTAGTTGACAGTGTTCACAAACGCTGTCGGAGGCATAACACGCTCTCTTCTCATAATTTCGTTGATGATGTAGGTAGAGCAACAAAATCTCGGAGTGAGCAGATGCCTCCGACTGCGTACAAAATAAAATATTCAAGCTGTTTAGGCTCTAGGGCGGGCCAAAGAAATACAAATACAAACATACATACACTCAAAAAACATAACCCTCCTTCTTTCGCAGTCGGATAAAAATACTTTTTATGGCATTGAATGACGGGACGAGACTGCCGTTAGCCTGATGGTAAGCAATACGACCACCCATAAACAGTAGCAACACCATCCAGCACCTTGAGTTACAAAGTACTGTGTGGCATTACACTGCGCTCGTCATACTGAGACATAAGATGTTAAGTCTCATTATATCCAGTAGTTACACTGGCTACAATGCTCTTCAAACCGAAACACAACAGTGCATGCACACTACTGCTTGGCGGTAGAATATAGACATTGCGGTGGTACCCACAAAGACGGTCTCTTACATAGGAGACCTACCACGAGTAAAATATAATATGTGTGTATTGTTTGTGAATTATCGCTCGTTTTTACGGTGAAGAAAATATCGTGAGGAAACCTACATACCTGAGAAGTTATCTGAATTTCGAAGGTATATGAAGTCTGCCAACCCGCACTAGGCCAACGTGGTGGACTTAGGCCTTAACCCCCTCAATTGTGGGCAGCAGTGGGCAGTATATAATACAGGGCCGATATCGTATGGTTTGAAACTTGTGATAATAGACTGTGTGATTGCAACAATGCCGTTGCATGATAAGTATCCAGTTCCTATTGAATACGCTTTGCAAAATGTATTCAATCAACTTTAAACAGATATCAAGTCCTGAAAATCTAGTGAACTTTATGTTTACCTTGATGTGATTGGAACGTTGACTTGAACTCGTAAATATAAATCTTTATTTCCTTTCAATAACATTTATGTTTCAAGCAAATAACGTCATGTATCTACAAATGTTACTAACCTTTCATAAGGATATATTTTACGCAGAATTGGAGTCATAATTTTTTTTCATAATTTACTTTGGCTTTTTTAGCTACCCTTGAACATACATATCTTTGAAAGTACATAGAAGCCATATCTCTTATAACAACTTGCTCAAGTTTCCCGCCTTTGTAACTATCAAGAAAAAATAAAGGTTTACAACTTATCATACATTTTTTTTACATCTACGCGTATCAGTTACAAAAATAAATAAATTTAACATAATGCCCTATAATGCTTAAAGATCAATCTCATCATGATTATCCTTATCGCCTAATGTGCTACAGTTATAAGAAAGAACTGAATTAAATCATAAACAACATTCCAATGAGTGAACTTTATTAAACAAAAGTAGTCTTTTCACGGCCGACGATGTTTCCCGACGACGCTATGCCTTAGTTGATATTAAGATACAGGTATATAAGGCAGGTGCAACCGCACATGTGTATCAGTTGTTCAGTGTAGCATAAACAACACAGACCTCTTCCATAATGATGAAACTGGTGGTGTTGTCCTGCTTGATGGCCGCGGCGTCTGCCAGCGCGATCATCGCTCCGTACGCGTACTCTGCGCCGCTCGTGTACTCTGCGCCTCTGCTCGCCGCGTCCAACTACAGAGGGCCGCTGTCCCTCGCCCCCGGCCAGCCCGCTGAGGTGCTCGGCGCCGACGGCAGGCCCCTCGACACCTTGGACGTGAACCTGGACCGCGCGGCTCACTTCACCGCCAAAGCCCTCGAGCCCTTCCACCTGCTCAAGAAACGCTCTGCTGCCTTGATCGCGCCCGTCAGCACCTACACCGTGGCACACTCGCCGCTGATCACCCCCGCCTCCCCCATCGCCTACACCGCTCCCCTGGCCGCGCCCTACGCTCCTCTCACCTACACCACCGCCCCAGTCGTGCACGTGCTGAAGAAGCGCTCTGCTGCTCTCATCGCGCCCGCCGTCAGCAGGATCGTGGCTCCCGCCCCGGTGTTTACTACCACCGGCGCCATCGCTTACTCGGCGCCCTTCGCTGCCGCTCACTATACTCCTGTTACCTACGCCGCTCCTTTCGCCCCCTGGTACAAAAAGTAAAAATCTACAACATAAATGTATGATTAAATCTTTTGAATAAATGACCGTACCTATACCGACATAATTTTTTATTACTGCTGATACTTTACAACTGATGATTAAATCAATAAGCAACGCTATACATCAATATAATTGATTAATCTATAATATGTAAAAAAAACAGTGCAATGTCTTATCAATAATAAAAACTTTTAATAAAGGTTAATTAGCATAAGACCAGCAAATGATCTAACAGATAGTTAGTGATTAATGATTGAGGACGGTTCTTGATTCTTTGGCTCCTTGAACAGAAATGGGATATATATTGAAATCCCAACTCATTACGTGTACAATATACACAGCAACACCCGCTTCATTTAATTTTTTTGGAAAGCGGTGGTACCAGCCCCGTCATTGTCGTTATGGAGACATCACTAACAAGGCCACGGTTCTGAGACATATAGGTACTTTTTATGTTACACTTTACTTGATCGTAGATGCATTGTATTCTACAATTCTAAATTCCGATAGTAAACAGACGTTTTTGAATATACACTTTACCTACCAAATATGAAAATATGCATATTACTATATACCAGCAGGCAGTAGAAGCGTGATCCAAGCGCTGACAGAATTGACAACGTGTGATACTCATGGCCAGTCTTGCGGCAGTTGAAGTATGTTTTGGACATACTCGACCTTCGCTGCCAGGTAGACCTTTGTTCCGTTCTTTTCACCTCGCTCTTCTTGTAGTTCTCAAGGGACGACAGGAAAACGTAGTACAATTCTTCTGGTGATTAATTAGACTTTTCCTTCTTTTTCCCAGTCCGTGAAGATATATTCCAAGCGTTTTATCCCCCACCCACTTCTGAGATGAAATACAATGCGGGATGCACAGAGAGACGGCTGGATATTGTTGGTAGAGAAAATTAATAGGCACAGTATTTACAATTTTTATTGTACTATCTAAATTCTTAGATCTAAATACATCAAGTGAATCTTGTTGTGTGTCAATCTTCATTTTTTCAATCTTCCTTTCTTTTTATATTTTCCACTATATAGACAACTTCACATAAAGATCAAAACATTCTATATCCTAAAGTATCAAATACTGGCTGATAATATAATACTTGTTTATACGATGTGTTGGAAGCGAAAACCGAACGTTGTAACAGTATGTACCTAATACTTCAGTAACGATAAAATGCATAATTATGTTAATGTCATTATTATGCCCACAAAGCATATTTACGCAAAATTATTTTGGAGTTATAATGCAAAAACTCACTACTTTATGTTATTTTTATTATTATTAAAGATGTTGCATTTTCATCGGGAGTTTTTCTTTATATTCCTTCATGAAAAGATTTTACGATTATTTTCAAATTAAGTGGGCTATCAAAGCTTTCGTTACTTATCATAAATAATAACTTTCCTACAATAGACGATGTATAACAAAACACGGATTCGAAGTTTGAAACTGTTATGACAATACCTTCATTTAAATAATTTATTTAACAACTTCTGTTATCGAATCATCCTAAACATGCCTTGAGTCAACGACCTTATAATATAACCATGTCAATGTGGCTCGCTCGCAGCAATAGATTTTTGATCTAACATCCAGTCAGTGAGACTTTGGCATGACGATTGCAACCGATAGGTGCAATTTTTTTTTTTTTGTGTTTTTGAGTAGCATAATAAGATACTTGATACAATATACACTTTAAACACACAAAAACAAACAGGTATTTATGTAGACACGAAAACGTATTGTATTAATTGTGAAACCCAATACCCTATTAAACGTGCAGTATGTACATAAGAAATTATTGCAGGTTAAAATATTTTTGATCACCTCCTGTGCTGTTACTAAAACACCTTACTACTAAGACACATGATCTAAGAACCAAAATTGTACATATTTATTGTTGGATATCTGCATAATTGCATTATCTATTACTGGATGAGATTTTGTACAATAAATATTGAATAAGGTATATAAATAAAAGTTGTTTGAATGGTAACTCTCTTTATATTTTATAGGTAATTGTTTTGTTCATTATACTAGATTTTTTTTACCAGTGATGACCCCAACCTGCATGTCCCAGGGCTAAAGGTGCAAGAGGAGCATGTAAACCCAGCGCAGCAGGAACGGCGACTGGAGCAGGGCCAACCAGTCGCGCAGCGTGCCAGGGGGCGAGCGCCGCCGCGTGAGCCAGGAGAGGAGCAGACCGTTTTCCGAGGATGTGAGCATGACCTGCTGCCGCTGCAGCGTGATCGATGGCCTTCGCGGTGTAGTGCACAGCACGATCCACGTTCACGGGCAGGGTGTCAAGCGGCCTTCCGTCAGCAGCCAAAATGCTAGCAGGCTGTCCGGGGGCCAACGATACTGGGCCCCTGTAGTTGCTACCAGGATGTAACGGAGCAGCTGCTACAACAGGACCCGCAGCGGAGGCGACAGCGGAAGCTGCCACCACGGGCGCGGCGGCCACGACAGGAGCCACTGGAGCAGCGAGGTGGGAGACCAGAGGAGCAGCTAGTGGACCAGCCAGACCCAGATGCGCCAGACCCCACGGGCCAAGTCCGCTGGGTTTCGCGACCGCTAGGGCCAGGAGAGTAGACAACACCACCAGCTTGAACATTGTGGTCTGTGTTGTTTTCAGGTTATACACCGACTGTACCTTTGCCCTATTAGGTCCTAGCTTTTATAGGTCTCAGTTCGGTAGGTGTTATCCATATACCTTTGTGACGTTGTCAAATATGCAGCAGGGCGTTGGTTGAATCGCCGATGGCAGGGTAATTGCCATAAGGGCCAGCCGACGCGGGTCAGCGTAAGTTAGGCAACCGGCGACTTTGAACTTTATTACTATTAGGGATAAATTGTTTATGTTAATAGACCTAATGCTGTTCCGGTGTTTGCCTTGAATGCGATAAAGGTCCGTTCTCTTTTGATAATTTTTAGACTAATCATTAAGACTTGTCAACAACGCTCAACCCATCGTGTAATATTGATAAGACATCAAAACTATTTTGCAAACACTGTAAATATTTATTTGTTTAGGTTCTTAACATTATATAAACATACGTATTGACTGTCAGAACGCTTTCACAAAAATTAAAACCTTTTTACGAGCACGTAGGTACTAGTTACTACTATAATTCTTGGGACACATGAATATTTTGCTCCAAACAATACATTATAATATTAAAACTAGTATCATCTCTCAGTAGGCAGCTTCCGTATTCTTTAACAAACTCCGATGTGAAACATCTGAGTCATATCATTTCTATGTAGTTCGTAATTCAACTGCTAGTACATTTCAAACTAGTTTTGTATGCGTGTATCGAACGACTGTTATGACCACAGCCCTACCTTCAAACTTTAAACTGGCAACGGCCTTACCCTTATAAATATATTTATAAAAAAAACACTTAAATAGCTTGAAAAAGTATCAAATTAACCTGGGATATCTCATTCGATGAAATCTGATTTTGACTTGTACATACATATACATATACACTCACGCCTTTTATCCCCGAAGGGGTAGGCAGAGGCGTCCCATGATGTGATAGGGGGCGAGCCTATCGCCATATCGGGCACAAATTCCAGACTCCAGGCTGATACTGAATAGAAAAAACTCAATATCACTTTGCCCGAGCCGCGTATCGAACCCGAGACCTCAGCATTGAAGTCATACCGTAATACAACTACTCCACCGAGACAGTCTATCCATATTAATCATAGTCATATTAAAAGACTTTTCCGGAATAAAAGTCCTGCTTCATATTTTCCCGGCATAAAAAGTTGTAAGTATGTAAGGACATACTGGTTCGCTGGGCCGACACGCTGGCTGTGTAGAGATCTAGACTTTTTCGATTACATAAAGTGTTGTAATTATTTTTTCAACCAGTTATCTTTTTGTCAGGGTCTTATTAAACTAGACGCACTCGCAGCACCTGAAGTACTCGAAACTCTGAAAGCTGTTTTGTCTATAATTTGACGAAACCTTATTTAATAGCTATCATATGTACATTTAAAAACGTTCGTAACTAACGACAAAGCCTACTTAGAATTTTTCTACTACCAAATACATTATTCTTGGTAAGTTTTTGCTTTCTTCGTTAACTCCTCAAGCCCCGCGACGGACACCGGTGTCTATATATACAGGGTTTTCCCAGACATCTCTATATATAAGCGGGGCTTGAACCATTTTTATAAATAGAATAAAAAAAGTCTTATTCGACAATTTAGAAATACGAATGCGTGTTTAAACTTCTTTGTATGATGTTATGACGAAATATCATGGCGGCATCCTTTTCTCATATGGGACAGATAGAAAAGTGAAAACGTTAAGTTGAAATTGAAAAAGTGTTAAATAATTTTATGATCTGAAACTAACATTTTCAAATTGCTTATTGCCTAACCTTTCTTATTGATGTATTTTTAGATTTAATCTCACATTACATAGTAGAACACCCTATTATGCATGACTGCTTCAAGATTTTACATTTGTATAAATCAATTAATGTTCTCTACGTGACTATGTGTAATTATTATGTACCTGGTTCAATGTTTGGAGCCATAAAATAATTATTAGCCGTAAAAGTAATCATTACCTGATTAGGCGTATCGAAAACTTGCCCCTCTAAAATTTACGTGCATGTCATATCTAACTATAAAATACTTTTTAACGTTTTATAAGCCGGCAATCATTTAAATAGTATAAGTATGTAATAAAATTATAATTTAACACTTATATTTCTTTTTATCGGCTTGCTAACGCAAATCAACAGACATATAAAATTGAAAGCTATTAATCTTGCATAACGAGTTCACTTTGAAAGTATTTAAAGTACATATACAAATGAGAAACTTGTTATTTATTTCGTGTATTCAATATTATGCATTTTTTTTAATTAAAAAGTTGTAAAATACGCGAATTAATTCCTTAGAAAAAATCATCTTTGGATTATTTCGTGACTTTCAGTTGCCTTGTTCTGAATTCTGATTGATTGACGTCACAGGTTTGCAAAAAAGATTGAGCTCTACATATGCACTTTTATCACCACTCACACACATAACATACATACATATCATCACGCCTATTTCCCTTGTCAGGTTTCTTTAGGCAGAGGTGTAATCCTCCTAGCCATTTTCGGCCACGGCGGGCAATCTCAACGGAGATCAGCCAGGTACGCAGGAGATATTATAGTGCACAAGTGTGTGCGCAATACACACGGTGAAACGTGATACACGGTCCGGTGAAACGGCATTCCGACATGACCGGAGAAAGATCAGGCGCAGGACCAACGGCTTTACGTGCTTTCCCAGGCACGGGGGTATCAGTTATCACATCGCCAACTTCCTGACTCCGAGCTTTTAAGATGGAAAAACCCAGTCAGGTTATTGTTTTATTAAGACTGTATTATACTGACGGCTTAGTCGCATTGTTCTTTTCTACAAAACGGTCATTTTTCAAGTTATAAAAGTCGAATTGTTAATATTAATTTATACCACAAGTAGGCACTACTAACAGCCTACAGAGTGTCGTTGTGGAAAACCAGATTTTCCCTAGTACATTCTTAAAGCAAGTTATGTATATTAGGTAGTAACCTAGTTCAAAAGTCACATTGTTACAAACCTATAATCTGGAATAATTTTAACAAAATTGATTATTTTGCAGATTCTCGGAGTCATAACTGTTCTTTCGCAGCTTAACGACTTACTAGAGAGACTAATCTAGCAACTACAATTCGTTGACAATATTAACTTAAGGTGGACGATAGCCTAGTTGGGAATGGAATGGTCTGCCGAGATAATGTCCGGAGGTTCTAACCCAAGGCACACACCTCTGACTTTTAGAAGTTATGTGTGTATTGTTTATCAATTATCGTTTGCTTTAACGGTGAAGGAAAACATCGTGAGGAAACCTACATACCTGAAAATTCTTCATAAGAATTTCGAGCGTATGTGAAGTCTGCCAACCCGCACTAAGCCAGCGTGGTAGACTAAGGCCTAAAACCCTCTCAGTAGTAGAGGAGGCCCGTGCTCAGCAGTGGGCAGTATATTATGCAGGGCTGGTATTATTATTTATTGTTATATTATATTAACTTAAGTATGGAATTAAGACAATAAGAATACTGTAAGAGATTGAGTCAATAATTTATTAGAAGCCAGTTCAGTCCACACTCTACAGCATTTATCAAGTTGCTTGACCGTGGTACCAGACTAGAGACTATCCCGCCCTCACACCCGCCACTGCAACTCCTGTAAGCCAGGATCAGCAGTGGCACGCATTTTATGACACCGAGCGGTGAAGCTCGGCGAGTCTCAGGGAACACTAATATGTCTGTAACCCGCAACGAAATTAATCAAAAAGAAAGAAAGGGAGGAGTTGGAAATATTAATTGTCCACTTCCCTCCATAGCAAAGCGGCAGACAAAAATAATGAACTAAGGAGGTATTTTAACCTCAAGTTTAGAGACGTTTACAACTAGAAAAGCCAGTTGTAAAGCACCACGGATAAAAATTCAATGAAAGGGTCCTATCATATGAGCTGTCAAATTTGATTCCAATAATAGGTATGGCAAAAACGCCGGAAAGCACGGAAATTCCGTCTAGTCTCTACAAGGTCCAGACTATAATATGTATAATGTGGTACAAAAACATTAATTATATATAATTCATGTTGATGTGTCAATAACTTACTTGCAAGCTAATAACATCCCCGACTGCCTCCAACCTTTAATTTCTTTATTTTTCAAAGATCCAAACGAAAATTTAGGCACAAGAACTGGTTGTTAAGTCTAAAAAAGTACCTACGAACTATAGATAGAAGCTAAGACGATAGGCATCAGGGGAGAGAATTAAGTTTTGCGAACCACGAGAACACATCTTACGCCGCTGCTTATCCATTCGCCGATAAAGACATAAACCTATACTTTATTATTATAAAGGATAGGTTTGTAATATATATGTATTTATAATATAAACAATGCTTTGGGCATTTCGACAGAGCGAAAACAAAAAAAAGTGTTGTAATTGTTTAAACCATTTCTTGCCAAATCAACCGAAAGGTGAACCAGATTTGAATGCAAAATGGTCTATTTAATCTTTTCGCTAGATCAACATTTTCTATTCTGCTATCTGATTGAAACTTTATCATTTAAAGTATATCTTATAAGACCATCAACCAATTTTACTTCATACCAATGCGGTTTGGTACCTAAAACTTTTTATACGTAAACTTTTGGCTTAGTATTTAGTTTACTGTGACCGACTATGACATTAGCCCAGTCTGAGATATCGAATGTATTATTGATCAGATGACAAAAACTGAAATAATGAGTCCCATGAACCACGATTATTGTTCATGGAACTTATCGACCAATTGACATCTCGTAAACACTAACTATAGGTAGTACTAGCTTTTGCCCGCGGCTCCGCCCGCATTAAAAAGTTTTTCCGGGATAAAAGTCCCGGTTTATATTTTCCCAGGATAAAAAGTAGCCTATATGTTAATCCAGAACATGATCTACCCGTGTGCCAAATTTCATCGAAATCCGTTCAGTAGTTTTTGCGTGAAAGAGGAACAAACATCCTTACATCCATACATCCAAACATCCAAACATCCAAACATCCAAACATCCATACATTCTTACAAACTTTCGCCTTTATAATATTAGTAGGATTATTATAACTATACCAAGAAGTGGTCATCTTACATAAAAACATAGTTATATAAATTGCCATGTCAAAGCTTTCAAACGTCCATTCTCTATAATATTATTCGTTCTGACTTAAAGAAAATTATAGACATAGGTAAATACAGAAAAAATATCTGTCTGAAAATCCTATAATTATATCGGATTCGAGTACAATCAGAAATAACTATCATAAAGTTAACCTAGTTATTAACAAATAAAAAGTCCATGTTTAGTCAAATATATTTTTAAAATTTATCAAACACGTTTCTACTAAATCATGTTAATTGGTTACATTCACATATTTCGACGGCTCCGAAGAACAAAGTCGTATATGCAAAATGTTAGCTTTTCAGTAGAGCGCTTTGAAAGTCGTTAGTTTGTATTCATGTGCGAATTAGTGCTATTTTCACACATTAAGTTCAAAGTTGTTACTAAACCCTATAGAATATAATGTTTTGTTCACTATAACTTGTGATTTTCACAATTAACTTAGTCTTTCAAAGCGCTCTATTGAAAAGCTTCATTTTGCATATACGACTTTGTTCTTCGGAGCCGTCGATTTGTGCGAAATTTATGAGTGCTATGTATATTCTACCCGCCTCTAATAGTTTGTTTAATCTAGTGGCCATTAAAAACCTTCTAAGTTACAATTAGCAGTATTACTTTAATTTATTACAAATCTAAGACATAGACATGCAAAGACGTGTTTTTATTAGCAATTTTGAAATATTATTCGTCAGGACCCAATACCTTCACGGTGAGCCAGTGACCCTTTGTGTCGATTTTCTAAACAAGATTTTTTGGGTTGAGGTCTATCCGAAAGACCAGCAAAATGTGTTTATAATACGTACAATAATGTGTTTCATTATTTTCAAATCGGAATGGGATAACAGCTGATGATAATGGTTATAAATTTAATTTCTTATGAGCTATGGCCTATTAATTTACGTGCGCAATCATTAGTTACATCGTTGGACATCTCCAACGCATTCAACTCGCTGCCCTGGCCCTGCATCCACGAGGCACTGCGGTACCACGTGGTGCCGCCCTATCTCCGGCGTCTGGTGCACGCGTACCTGTCTGACAGGCACGTGGTGTATCCGGGCGCCGATGGGTGGCACCGAAGAGCGATGTCGTGCGGTGTTCCACAGGGCTCGGTTTTGGGCCCTCTCCTGTGGAACATCGGGTACGACTGGGTGCTCCGTGGTTCCAATCTCCGGGGCGTCGGCGTGACATGTTACGCCGACGATACGTTAGTCACAGCGACTGCTGGGACCTTCCGGGACGCCGCAACTCTGGCGGCGGCGGGCACCGGCCAAGTAGTTGGTAGAATACAACGTTTAGGTTTGAAGGTGGCCCTCGAGAAAACCGAGGCCGTGTGTTTTCACGGACCTCGGAGAGGGCCACCGGCCGGTGCCGGCATCGTCGTTGGGGGGGTGCGGATCCCCATCGGCTCTAGTATGAAGTATCTAGGTTTAGTCCTAGATAGCCGATGGCGATTCCGCACCCACTTTAAGGAGTTGAGGACAAAATTGTCCCGGGCAGCGGGCGCTCTTTCCCGCCTGCTGCCCAACCTGGAGGGTCCTGGCTTCCCTTGCCGGAGGCTGTATCACGAAGTCGTGCGGTCCATAGCCCTTTACGGCAGCCCCGTTTGGGCTGACTCCCTGGGCCGCCCCTGCGTCGCCCTTCTGCGCGCCCCGCAGAGAGCTTTAGCGCAGCGGGCGGTCAGGGCGTACCGCACGGTCTCTTTCGAGGCGGCTTGCCTATTGGCCGGATTTCTGCCCTGGGACCTGGACGCCAAATCCCTTGCCGATGTATTCCATTGGCGGGAGGAGGCGTTCAGTCGCGGGGAGCGTCCGGCCCTGAAGGAGGTGGAGGCCAAGAGGGCCGTCTTACGGCGAGCCGCCGTGGAGGAGTGGCGTCTCAGGCTGGAGGCCCCGTCGTGGGGGCACAGGGTCGTAGAGGCAGTGCGTCCTGTCTTTGCCGAATGGCTGGACAGGCGCCACGGAGCGGCAACATACCGCCTGACGCAGGTGCTCACCGGGCATGGCTGCTTCGGTGAGTTCCTGTTTCGGGTGGTAGGTATAGAGGAGTCGGCCGTGTGTCACTATTGTGACAACTGCCCAATGGACACGGCCCAACATACGTTGGAGTGTTGTTCAGCCTGGGATGAGGAGCGCAGCGCTCTCAGAACAGTCGTCGGAGAAGACCTCTCGCTGCCGGCCGTGGTCGCTTCCATGGTCGGCGGCCGGGAGGCCTGGCAGGCGGTGGCCCACTTCTGCGAGGCGGTCCTCTCGCGGAAGGAGAGTGCCGAGAGGGATCGCCAGCGCAGTGGTGATCCCTCCCGCCGCCAGACGAGACGTAGGAGGCGTCGGGTGGACGACTGACCGACGTCTCCCGCCCTGTGGATTGGGGGCGTTTGGAGAATTCCACCACGGTATCCCCTGCCTGTCGTAAAAGGCGACTAATAGGGGCCTCCGGGGGTCACGGGTGGGCGGGACGTGCCGCCCACCCATTAGTCTAGCCAACTTCTGTGACCCCCGTGATGGACATGTCCGAGGCAGCGTGTCTCACGCTGCCTCGGACACCAAAAGGCGGACACGGTACGGTGTTTCGGGGGCTTCTGAGCCCCCGCAACAGGAAAAGGACCGCAACAGCGGTACGCGCAGGGGCGGTTGCGGACGAAAACTTAGACGTGAGTCGGAGGAAGCCCGCAGCCGTCCCTAATGCGCCGAAGATGGCCTCTATAAAAAAAAAAAAAAAAATCATTAGTTACACTGGAAGTTTATATGCAATAAATATCAACATTATGAAAATTTGATAGCATTAGTGATGCTAATTTGCATTTTCTTATTTATCGTATTATATTGTGAATAACATAATCATAGATTTTATTTTTTGTGCATTTAGATTATTTAAAAATGGAAACCAACATTCTACATAACTACCCTAATAAGAAAGTTTTGTCGTATACTTCTCCTATGGTACTTGTACAAGATAGTTTTGTCCATTTCTTCTACTGAGCTACAGTGCACGAGCAGTAAAACGACTACGATGATTTTGTAACCAATTAATTAATTATAAGACTAACAATTAAACATCTTTGAAGGGAGCCACACCGCGATAAATATTCCTTTAAAGACGTTTCTTAGGTAATTCCTGGGGGTGCAAGAAGTGCGTCACTCTCAGGTGCAGGGACAAAGGGGACGCAAACTGTTCCCCGGCTTAAGAAAAGGAGCAATCAATTATCTCTTGTTTAAATCATGTAAATAAGGACGCATTTTTTGTGTTAGATGTTCACCCCTTGCTCGGCACCCAATATTGCTAAGACAGTCCTTTTTATGTCTATACTAATATTATAAAGCTGAAGAGTTTGTTTGTTTGAACGCGCTAATCTCAGGAACTACGGAACCGATTTTGAAAATTCTTTCACTAATAGGAAGCTACTTTACTCCTGAGTGCTATAGGCTACTTTTTATCCCGGGAAAAGATTTTTATCCCGGAAAAACTTTTTCACGCGGGTGGAGCCGCGAGCACTACTAGTTTTCTTATATAATATACCTACATAAGCAAGACTCTAATTTGGCATATACCTTATGATTTAATCGGATACCTACTTAAAAGTCATTAGATAAACGAAGGTTGTGTTGTGACAACAATCGACATGTAACAGAGCGTAATTTGCGAACTAGTCGCGGCGGAAGGCGAGATAATGTTTTGCATTCTCCAGGCACGTACTCAAGGCTCGTAATAAGCTCATTAAGACTACTAGGAATTGCTCGCGACTCACCCCGCGTTTTAGTTATCGTGGAATTAAAGGACTACTTTTCCAGAATATAATTTTTGAAGTTATACTTCTTTGGGCGCGTTATGAAAAAATGATGAGAGTGAAATTTTACGATGCGCGCGCATGTGTGACATAAAATTCTCACGGGAGAAGTTGCCCGCAAAAGGTTGAAGCTGTTTAATGAAACCTTTTTGATAAAAATGAAAAGTAAATATTCTTAATAAAAAGGTTAATTTATTAAGAAAACCAAAAATATTTAAATAATGAATAAACTTAAATTCTATTTTTTTTTGAATTTATTAATTTACTTTTAAAATGTTTTCATAGTAATCCGTTCAGGAATGATTGCATTATTTTCTAATATAAAAAATATTCATAAATTTTCGCGTATAATATTAGTATTTTAGATAGATATTTTTGTAGGCAGTTTTTTCTATAGCATGACACCCTTGACCTAGATGGTACTACTGTCTGACAGAAATACTATGTGACTAGCTAGTGCTATGTGCTAGCTTTATTCCATATTATGATGAATGACATTTCCGGAAATGCAAACAAGCTCCTCCTCTTTCCGTTTTCTGTAAATTTACTTTAAACTGGAAAACATATATATACATATATATACACACTCACGCCTGTTATCCCCGAAGGGGTAGGCAGAGGCGCAACTAGTGCACCCACTTTTCGCCATTATTCCGTCCCATGATGTGATAGGGGGCGAGCCAGTCGACATATCGGGCACAAATTCCAGACTCCGAGCTGATACTGAATAGAAAAACTCAATATCACTTTGCCCGACCCGGGGATCAAACCCGAGACCTCAGCTTTGCAGTCGTACTGTAATACAACTACGCCACCGAGGCAGTCAACTGGAAAACAGGCCATAATTTATCTGGAATTGTAAATGATAATGGGCGTGGGTCACTAACTATCAAGTGAAACACATTGATCGTTTGTCGACCTATGCTCTGAATAATGACGAAAGATTAGGGCTGCCATCCGTCCGGATTTCCCCGGATTTGTCCTAGTTTGAAGGGCGTCCGGGGGCCGTCCGGCAGGGGTTTTTAAAAAGTGTACATCTATTCATAATAACCCGCATTCAAGAAGGCACGGCAAAATATTTTTTTAAGAGGTGTCCGGGGAAAAACCCATATTTCGTCCAAATGTCCGGGATTTTTGCCGTGTTTATCCGGCGTCGGCAATTTAGGTGATGGCAGCCCTACGAAAGATGTCAATCGAAGCAAAAATTAAACATGTTAAAACATGTTTTACTCCGTCCAACCATTTCGCACCTTTAGGATGAAAACGACACAATCCAAAAAGATAGAAAACTGAATTATCGTCATAAAATTACTTAAAACGAAGTTCCCAATACAACAATAGTTCAAACACAGCCATGTCCAAGCAGAAAAAGGATGAAACTGTTATATCGGTCCCTTTTTATTATATTTTTATAAATAAGGGACTCGTTTTTAGTCATTTATTAATGACAACTGAATTTTCTATTTTTTTTTATTGTGTCGGTTTCGTTCTAAAGCTGCGATTTATTTAACTTTTGACGTATGCACGCCTATGAAATTTTATAATTATTGACAAGGAATGGAAAACGAAGTAATTTACTAGTTTATGGACGCCATTTTTTCTTTCCTATAGTGAAGCGACTTGCTCTTCAGCTTCGATATTAATTACCAATCGATATTCGTTAAGCCCACTGATTAGTGTAACAAAGATAATTTAAAACTTTTGCAGTGAAAATAAAATTTGGTATTGTAAATTAAATATTTTATTTTTATATGTGCGTAAGTATATGATAACCAATAAAATAAACTATTAAAGCTAAATATTGACAAAACTTATATTGGATATAGAATATGTACCTACAGAATAAATTTATAAACAAAAAATATACACATTCAAACGCTTAGGCATGTTTATAAAACAATACCACATGTTGGGAAAAAATAACATTTCATTGTGTTTAATCAATCAAAACTTCTTCGTAAATTAAATCGATTGTTACAAGAAATCGAATCGGTGACGCATTAGTACGTCCCCAATTGATTAGAAACCGAAACTGTCAAAAGTTAAATAAATGGTTGGACGGATTATAGGTAGAATGCTCCGTAGTATCGCTGCTATTAGGTACGGCAAATTAAAATATTAATATGGAGTAGTCAATATAACATTAAGACTGGATTTTTTCAACTGTGGTTAGGGTAATCCTCGGTTTTATTAAGCTGGACGCGCTAGTATTCAACCTTTTCGTTTTTGAGCTGGCCAAAAACAAAAAGCGCAAAATATCGTACAATACGTAACAAGCTCCGCGCGGCAATGCGGCACATGACGCTCGCAACCCACTATTCTAATTCACTTTGACGTACGAATGCAAATTAATGTTTCTGAAAAGGTAATAATTATGCGATTCACAAAATTCAATATAACAACGTAATATATAGCCACGGGCGTAGCTACTGATGGTAGCTCTCTCATAAAGAGTCCGTCTGGGTGGGTACCACCGTAATGTCTATTTCTACCGCCAAGCAGCAGTGTGCATGCACTGTTATGTTTCGATTTGAAGGGAATTGTAGCGAGCGTAACTACGGGACATAATGAGACTTATATAACATCTTATGTCTCAGTATGACGAGCACAGTGGAATGCCACACAGTACTGTATAACTCAACGTGCTGTATGGTGTAGCTACTGATTATGGGTGGTCGTATCGCTTACTATCAGGCGAACGGCATGCATGTCTCGTCATTCAATGCTATAAAAAATAAAAAAAGCCAAGAGTCATGGCGTCTAATTTAGCCAACAACTAAATGTCACGATGTCACCACAGCTCAACGTCATCTCACCACAAAGCCGCCTCTATGACACAATCTGTGGACTTATATATTATTAGGACGCTATTCCGCTGTAGGTAGCTTATGTTTTACATCTGCCCGGATAGCGTCCACCGTAAAGTGTTAAAACCGACCATGGTGGCCCATGTAAGTGTACCGCGTACCGTGATCAGTCTGTGTACATCCGGTTCAAAGAGGCCGGCATAATTGTGTCGAGTATAACCATACGAGGTATGGTTATACCTATATGGGTATGGTTAACCTCTCTCCGCTCACCACCAGATACAGTAGGGTCACTGTGCCATGACCGTAAAAAAATATTCATTCCAAAACGCTAGCATACTATTACATTGAACGTGACTGAAAGCAAGTTTGTTTGAGATACGTGGTCTCTCGCCCCCTACGACGTAATCTAAGTACGTATCTGTCTATTCCTGCTATTATCGGGCGCGGATCGCCTTGATCTAGTAATGCCACTTGCCAGCAAACCAGCTGGGCTTACGCCTATAAAAAGTCAAGAAATGGCCACACGGAACAGTCTCCGAAAAGCACTTCAAGCTAACTTACTTTATATTATGTTAATGACTCTCCTATTATCTTATATTATAATTAATTTATATTTATGAGTTCTATATATGTGCGATTTTTGTTATTTATATAAAATTTAAATAATTTTGCCAAAGTTATTTCAAGAAATAGAAATAACGTGTCTGGGGAAAATATTGCGACGTTTCTAAACGTATTACATGTGATATGTTTTCCGACAGGAAGTTTCGATCTGTATGTTACACCACTGCGTAATGGTTTACGGCAAACTAGCTTCGCTCAAGACTTTACACACATTCAGTCCCATAGCCGAGCTAGAAGTTCGTCGTCAGCATTCATCATTCAGCATTCAGAGATCTGCTTGCTATTAGTAACAGAAAGTTTGAAAATCAGGAGTTTTAGAGGTGCACCCTACATCTAAAATTACAAACAAACTTTACCTCTTTATAACACATCATTTATGCAGCAATAAATAACTCTGATAATTGCTTTATCCTCAACCACTTCCCACAAATGTGCCTTATATGAAATTATTATTTCATATGTAATTGCTTGTAAATAAAGTTCACTCCATTTATTTCTGCGATTGTTATAATAAGACGGCCTTGGTTTGTGTTAAAATTATAGTCATTCTTACTAAGCTTAAAGACTTTTTGTGGTACAAAAGTAAAGTAATTCCAAGGTTTTATGAACGCATAGGCTGGATGACAGTGTGACAATAACGCTTTTATGTAAACCTGAGTTGTTCACGTATTGTTCGTTTGATAATGGCAAGTCTCGCAGACAGCGAATTATCAGATCGTTCCAGTTTGTGGTAAATGTATTGTCCGCGCTGCCTCCGCTCGGTTAGGCCGAGGCCGCATTAGGCGAATGGTTAAATACAAGAATAAACTTGCATATATCATACATATACATACCTCTGACTTACTGAGTCAACTTTTGCGTCAAGTTTTGGGAACTAAGGACATTTTCAATGTAATAACACCAAGACTCAAAATCGAAACCAATATTTGTGATGATATGACTAACCTCGATGCGAATATCCAATACGCAGCCTCATGTTTCCAACTGCATCATCGTTCAATCAAACAATCGGCTTATCGCTGTCCACTGCTGATCGTAGCCCTCCCCAAATGAGTGCCAATCATCCCCGTTTTGAGTAGGCCACATCCATGCAAGTCGTAGAAATGCAAAAGTTTGATAAAATAATTATTTTTTTGTAAGATAGCAAACAAACGGCTGAACTGATAAGGATGAAATTTATATATAAATTTTCATATAGACTCCTTTTTAACCCGGAAATTACGGTGCGCAACATTTCTTTCGGGGAATGATCATTCATGCATCGCGAGGTGCGCCCAAGAAGTTATTCTATAAACATTTAGGTGCCAACTAATGCTGATAAAATTAAGCACGATTTTGGTTATAATTTCTCCCAAAGATGACATATTTCTGGTCTTTGCCGTCTACTTTCAAACATAGCACCAAGTTGAGTCACATTTCTAGTGCAGCCCCGCCTTTAGATTCTACAAACGTGAAGTAGGACAATAACTTTAGTTCAATTTGCCCTCATTCTAAAAATAATTTCTGTGCCTAAATTCTGTGTATTTATCTTTCATTGAATTTTCATCGAAAATATTTTTTGCACAGTGTAGTTAACTTTGCCGAGACAGTGCCTGCTTTTAACGGAAATTACATGAGCTTTAAGAATGAGGATAGAACAAAGGTTCTAAAGGGTGATTTATTATTTACTTACAGATTAAAATGCCGAGTTGTATATTAATAAGCATGTAGTTTATACACACACACACACTCACGCCATTTATCCCCGAAAGGGTAGGCAGAGGCGCAATTAATGTATCCACTTTTCGCCGTGCGTATTCCGTCCCATGATGTAATAGGGGGCGAGCCTATCACCATATCGGGCATAAATTCCAGACTCCGGGCTGGTACTGAGTAGAAAAAATCCAATATCACTTTGCCCGACCCGGGGATTGAACCCGAGACCTCAGCATTGCAGTCGTACCATAATACAACTACGCCGCCGAGGCAGTCATGTAGTTCATGTAGCATATAGCGACAAAAAAAATATAAATATAAATTGTTTATTAAAAAAATTAAACCACCGAAAAAACTGAAAATCAAATATAATAAACAGTTTTATTCAACCTTAATAACTAATTTAACTTTATATTCGCTTAGTTTATACATATATTTGGAGTGGGTGCCTAATTTAAATTGAATTTGGAATGAATTGTTTTCGTATTGGCTTAGCTTAGCTGGCATAGACGGTCTGACGTCGAATAAGCTCAAGTTTAGTTTAGAGCCACATTCATTCCCTTTAACGTAATCCTACGTCAATTTTGAAAGTGCATAGGTACCAAAGCATATCAGAAACATAAATTACTATCGGAATAGGCGGGCGTTGCAACAATTACACAACAAATCAGGATGTTGAAATACACCCGCCGCTGTCTCAGGAACTTTGGTTTATTTTAATGTTTTACTTCACGAACAGTTCAAAACCTCGTCACGTATATACTATAAGCATTTTTATGATAAACGCATTGTCTACTATATACGGCATTAAAAAGATTATCTAGTCATGTTGCGACTACGCGATGATTTTCATAATTTTTTGTGCTTTTACTTTATTAGCACATTACGTCCTTGTCAAGTACGTTCGGGTTGTATGAAAGGCAAATCGTTTATCATAATAACAAGCTTCATAACAAGATTATTTATCAATGTCTTTGGGACGGTGACTCTTATGGCTCAGGTTGAAATAATTAAATAGACGATAACCTATTTGCGCAGCGGACGAGTGTATAACCGACTATGAAACGTGAGGTAAGATTGGATTCCCGCTCTGGGACAGACAGTGATGTAATCACAAGTAGTCGTTTCGTGTTTGAATAGAAACACCTTCACAGTTTTAGTAACCACGATATGTCAATATGGAACACGATATCGTAATGATGGTTTAAAACTATGCATATATCTCTTATTCACTCACAAACATAATTCTAATACCGCAATGAACATATTATATTACAGATGTTACGACCTACGAAATACAATCGGTTTCTCCAAGCTTAGACTGGAACAAATATTTGTATATCCTACAAGCATTTGTTGTGATGCTCACAACCCATAGGGAACGAGCACGTCGTAAGTTCTGCACTCTGGTGGCGCAATCTGAATCATTTTGAGCCCATCGATACTTGGCATTGACGTAATTATATTCATATATAAGGGATGCAGAATAACATTTAATTTGTTTATAACGTATTGATGCGTCTCTGGGTGCTCCAAAACATAAAAATAAACAAATGAAATGGTGTGGAATTCTATCACGTTCCTTAGACCACCATTACCATTATGTTACTTACATTCCATGGTTACGTGAAAATCGACAAAAATAATAAAAGCTCTATAAAACATACATAGTTATGAGTTCCAAAAGCATTTAGAAATGTCCCATTACGTCATTTATAAAATTGAGATGTTTTAAGATCATATTCAATACTAAGAAATCTGTATTTAAGGGAATATTTACTGTATTACCTCCTAATTTTGCTTCAATATCATCCAAATATTGCTTAACGATACACATCCGAATAGTTTCTCGCCCACTGCACCATAAACTTTGGCGTTACAGCCATTTACACGTAATTTTGTACCTAGGTACTTGTTTTCTACAAATTCCATTTAAACAGAATGTGGTAAATGAATTCACCGTACTACCTAACAAAGGAATTAATCTATAGAGTACTATTCAATATTCTATGCTTGCGGAATGCAAGTCATAGAAATCAGTTGATTGTCTCATGTTCTACTATAATAAAAATTACAGTGAACGGCAAAACATCGGTTTAATTACTTGTTGAATAATAATGTATTACCAAATCTTAAACAACATTAAATCGTATTAGTTGAATGTACAGATATTAATTCGCGATATGATAACTTTGCAGTTTTTTTAAATGTATGTTATGTTAGTTTAAAAGTTTTTAGTTTGCTGGTTGTTCGTTATTTAGTGTAGATACTTTAAATTATTTAATTGGTATATGCAACATTTAAATTAATTATTGTCTACCTTGTCATGACTTGTCATAAGCGGTTTATTATAAGCCTACTTGATGAATAAATTATTTTATTTATTTATTGAAAGTTATTATAACTTTGTTTTGAGGGATGAAATACAGGTGTCAATGCAGCGCGGACTCGCAGTTTTCCATTTGGCGCTGGTTTACAATATTTGCCTCAATAGTTACTAAGCATATTATTATTAACTAGGTTTTGTACGCGGCTTGGCCTGCGTAAATAGACTTCGCCTACAAAAGTTCCTAAATCACAGTACAATGCCAACGGCATATAGTTGAAGAATCACATTAAAAATATCCATTATGTCTCCGCGGTAGCAAATTATCGGGATAAAGAGTTTGTTACCCATGTGTTAATTCAGGACTGTATCGACTGTGAGTGACTGCCTCGGTGGCGTGGTTGTATTATGGTACGACTGCAATGCTGAGGTCTCGGGTTCGATCCCCGGGTCGGGCAAAGTAATATTGAGTTTTTCTATTCAATGTCAGCTCGTAGTCTAGAACTTGTGCCCGATATGACAATAGGCTTGCCCCCTATCACATCATGGGATGGAATAACGGCGAAAGGTGGATGCACTAGTTGCGCATCTGCCTACCCCTTCGGGGATAAAAGGCGTGAGAGTGTGTGTGTGTGTGTGTGTTAATTCAGGATATAATCTACTCGTGTCATCTCGTGTCGTCAATCTATGTCATCCAAATCCATTTATCTAGTTGATTCTGCGTTTACTTCTATCAAACATCCAAACATTTTCATAATCTTTCACATTTATAATATTAACAAGTTTTAACGCAACATTTCTTATGAAAACATATTTAATTTTATACTTTACTAGCTTTTGCCCGCGGCTCCACCCGCATTAAAAAGTTTTTCCGGGAGAAAAGTCCCGCTTTATATTTTCCCGGGATAAAAAGTAGCCTATGTGTTAATCCAGGATATGATCTACCCGTGTGCCGAATTTCATCGAAATCCGTTCAGTAGTTTATGCGTGAAAGCGGAACAAACATCCATACATCCAAACATCCAAACATCCATACATTCTTACAAACTTTCGCCTTTATAATATTAGTAGGATACAAATACAATGTCCAAATTGTTTTAGCTTAGCTTAGCTTATAGCTTAGCTCACATGCATAACATACAGCTTTAATTTTTGCGATCCAGTTAATTTGCGTTATTTGTATGGCTGACATTTCCCTGGACGACACGATAATCCAGAATCTAGATAACGGGTTTTCGGGAAGAGTTCACTGACCAGCGAACCTTCGATGTATTCAAGCCATGTCGACAGTCCGCGTGCTCTTCTCGATACCAAAAAAATGTTCTATAATGGGCACAAAATAATAATTTATATATACAGGGTCAATTTGACATTGCGTAAATAGATGAAACTACATAATACTTATATCTTCATGAAAATAACTGTTTATAATATGTTATATTACTACTAGATGTAAAAAAAAGTGTAAGTATCGAACAAAGTAAATATCGATAAAAGGTCAATTTAATTATATACGGCTCCACGCAACGCTATTCCTACTATAGGTACTATAAGAGAATCTTGTCGGACTGGCAACATCACACTTTCAGTCAGGAATACATACGCGATCACCATATTCGCAGTAAACTACAAAATGATCAAATAGTCGAAAAACTACAACCGGGACGTTTGGCGAAAATATTCGTTATTCATCAATAATGTATGTTTTTTTTTACGTCTCTATGTTATTCATGGATGATTTTTGGCACGATGTTAGCAGAGGTCAAAACTAATATGTGGCCTCATTTGGTAACACAATGTAACAATGACCCTGTATATAGTGTGTGTATTTTAACCTCTTTTTAAAGATAATACATTATATGAATAAAATAAAAAAAAAATAAAAAATTATAACACGTCACACTTAAATTACGTTATTAAAAAACATGTTTTAAAGTTCGCTTTCGGTTGATCCATCTGACTATTTATTTATCTATGTGTCTCTCAATTTCCCGAGCACATTATTATATGTCATATTAATACAGAATACTAAGGTCTACAAGTCAACATAACATATGATGAACCCTTGGTAAATAAATGCTTTAAATCAGGTGAAGTTGTATTGTGTGTACAAAAGGAAACTGAGTTTTCGGTTTCGAATTCTGGGTTGGTCATAGTTAGGGCTGCCATCCGTCCGGATTTCCCCGGATTTGTCCTAGTTTGAAGGGCGTCCGGGGGCCGTCCGGCAGGGGTTTTACAAAGTGTCCGGGCAAAACCAGGACACTTTTGTTGTCAGGGAAAATCCAGTTTTTCCCCGCATTCAAGAAGGAACGGCAAAATATTATTTCAGAGGTGTCCGGAGAAAGATCCATATTTCGCCCAAATGTCCGGGATTTTTGCCATGTTTATCCGGCGTCGGCAATTTAGATGATAGTAGCCCTAGTCAAAGTGATACCTGGTTTTTCTGCTCAGTACCAGCCCGATATGGAAATAAGCCGCCCCCTATAGTGTCATAGGATGGTCAAATGGAATACACTCAATGCTCGGCCCACCTCTTCGGCGGTAAAGGGCGTGAGTGTGTGCGTGTGTATATGTATGTTTAGGTCAAAGCATTCAGATCAGTTGTAGGGGAGGACCGTGCTTAGCAATGGGCAGTATATAATAAAGGGCTGGTAGGGCAATCAAACATATGGCCAATTATGTAACACAATAATATAATCGAAATCTCAATATCAAAACTTGTTAGGTACTTCCCGTTGCTCTAGATTTTAGAATCTTCAAAAACAGAACACTTTGTACTGAATAGAGTTATTTCGTGTGCGATCACAAACTTTAGTTTGATCATCGGTCGTTATGTATGCATTATTGTAAAGAATATTGTACCACTTTAAAGTTAAGATTCTCTTTGAATCTCTTACATTTTCATATATAAATTATTATAAAAAAAAATAGATATTTACGAGGCATTCAGCACTCGACTGTGACTAACAATTGGTCGGAATTTATATTCTAAATATTTTGTTCGCGTAAAAAACATCTATGTAATATCTGCTTGACCATTGAACGTTAAGTTGTTGATGATTCACCGATTAGATTGAAATTAGCATAATTTTACGCTACAACGCCACGCACTATTTATTACAGACATAATAAAAAATACTAGTTAGAATAAACTAAAAAAACATGCTTTATAGAAAATCCAACTAAAAAATAGAAAATAAGTTTGAATATATTTGAATTAAGAATATTGTAAATAAGAAAAAAAATATTTTATTGTAAAAAAAGCGTGGGGTGCTTTTGAAGATATTATCAAAATGATAATTCTTCTACTCATATTATCTGTTAATAAAATATTTATGATCACCATGCACCCCACGCTTTATTTGCAATATTTTTTTTTTTGTATTGCCTTAGTAGGCAAACGAGCAAGCGGTCCGCCTGATGGTAAGCAGCATCCGCCGCCCATGGACTTAAGCAATGCCAGAGGCATAACCAAGCAGTTGCCTACCACCTAAAATTTCTTATTTACACTACTATTAACTCAAATTTATTCCAATTTATTTTCTTGTTTTTAGTTGGATTTTCTATAAAGCGTATTTTTTAAAACCATTATTTATTTTTCATTTTTAAGATCTGTCCTACTATTGTCCAACAGATGACACTAAAAAACAAGTAGGATTTTTTTACACATAAGAGTAACCAGTTTAGTTATTTATTCATTTTTAATTGGATTTTCTCTAAAAGTGTGTGTTTTAGTTTAAAATATTGAATTGTCATCGGCCCTTGATAAGTATGCCAAATTTCGATTTAATCCGACGTTTTAAAGAGGGTCAAAATCATGTTCAAGGTGTCAGTTACATAGATACATACATATGTCTGAAGCTATTAAAAGCGTGCTAAAAAGAAATGTATTGAATCATACAAATAAATGTATGTTTCAATACATTTCTCGTGTGATATCCTAGCACCATAATTTACTAGTACTAGGAAATACTTAAAGTTTCAACCCGCCTATTAAAACCACTATTGCGATTTCGAAAACACATTGGCATGCTGCTAGATTTAAATTCTCGCCTTCGCAATAAGCAGGCACTACCGAGGACTGTTGCCATGTCCTTGATCTATTATTAGCCTGCACTACCTTTGAATAGGTTCAATTAGCTCAAAAAGATCTGCATAGTTATTATACTTAATGTTCCTTGCGCTTGGTTTTAAATATTATATTTGAAAGTAAGTACATGTATCATAAAATATTTGAAAATAGATTCACAAAAGATGGGAATCGTTTTACAATGAACAAATAAGTTTCAGGCTTGTGCATCTATACTAATATTATAAAGCTGAAGAGTTTGTTTGTTTGAACGCGCTAATCTCAGGAACTACTGGTTCGAATTGAAAAATTCTTTTTGTGTTGAATAGACCATTTATCGAGGAAGGCTTTAGGCTATATAACATCACGATGCAACTATTAGAAGCGAAGAAATAATGGAAAATGTGAAAAAAACGGGGAAAATTATTCATCCTTGAGGGCTTCCATTGCGTGCGCTGCGAAAACGGTTCAAGATACCAAAAATATATGTATGAAAGAATTATTCCTCTTAAAATGATCTAAAAAAATGTCCGCGACAGTATGTGTCTATCTTTTAAGATTAACTCACTAGAACCGATTTTATGGTAATCAAATTTGGTCGAAATTAATGCATTATTTGTTAAGAGTTGTATCAACGTCATAATATTAATCTTTATCCAAATAAATGTGTTGGATAGAGTGATTCAACGGGAAGGTTTTTATGTACTTTTAGCCCGGAAAAACTTATTAACGCGGGCGAAGCCGTGGGCAAAAGCTAGTTAAGAATAAAATTATAAATTAAGGATATATATTTTCTTAACATAAATAAATAAGTTATGAATTTCTACGTATAATATATTTTGGTTATAATATATATTTAAATATAGGTATTTTAGTTTTAAAAAATGCTCCATATTATGCGGCCTTTTTGACTTTGCAAATGAAGACTGTAATACGTGCACATTAAAGATGCACCTATTGTGGAACATCCCATTCTCGGAGCTAAACAGTAAATTAATTTCAATGTCAGTGACCAGACAAAAAGGTGAGCCCAACGACGTTCTAAAGAAAATTCCGGACCGTCATCAGAAGACGGCAGAACCACATAGTTGATAGATTTGGGTGTTGACATAATGCTTACTCACTTCAAAATATTGGGCAAAACCACGAGAATTTACACAAAGTTTGCGAAAACAATTTAAAGTATAAACCTAAAAACTGAAGAACGTAATTATGTGTACAAAAGTAAAATATAATACCTATAGATTTTTAGTTATTAGGTTTCGAAAATATTTTTTCCAAGCTCAACTATTACATGGTTTATGTCTAAAACCATTTTGTAGTATTACCTTTCACAGATATTGGCTGCTTAATAGGACCACATTTCTATTTCGAATAAGCTACCTGGATCGGTTTCGACATCCCACAGAAAGTAGTTGTTGGTATTTATGTGACCTAAAATTAATATAGTAAGGTATATTTATAGAACAGAAATATACTTTCACGTTTTTCACAAATGTTTACTATACACCATACATACATATACACTCAGGCTCTTTGTCTCCGAAGGGGTAGGCAGAGGCACAACCAATGCACCCACTTTTCGCCGTGCGTATTTCGTCCCACGGTGTGATAGGGGGCGAGCCTATCGCCATATCGGGCACAAGTTTCAGACTCCGGGCTAATACAGAGTACAAAAGCCGAATATCACTTTGTCCGACCTGGGGACCAAACCCAAAACCTCAGCTTTGCAGTTATTGTCCAGAATACAACTACGCCACCGAGGCAGTCGGTTGAATATTAGGATGGGGAAAAAGTTTCTACGCATTTTATATGAAAACTGAAGACTTATTTTTCAAAGCTTATTTACATACCTATACTTATACCATTGATGTATTAAAAAACCCTAATACATTAATGCTATATACTGTAAGTAATTACAGTATACATGTGCCACTTTTTTTTCGATAAATTTCTGTTATCTTGTAGGTAGTACCATAACCCCGTTGCTGTAGGAATTTTGAGACTGCTCCTAAAAATACGCAAAAAGTTGTTTTGGTAATCTTCTCTTGGTGTTAACCTGACACTGCCTAAATAATTCTGAAGAGACGGAAACAGGTGGAAATCTATATGCGAAAAGACTTTTCCCCGACCTATTCTTTAACAATCTGCACTTATTTCCTTTATTCAAACTAACAACGCATTACAACATGAACAACTTCCTTGACTAATATAATTATAAAAAAATTTGACGCAATACGGATCAGAATGTTAATTAAAATCATATCCTACATTCTATCGACAGACTATCGTCCGTTCGTACGTAAATTACCGGTTCATACAGCACATTCGACTAATGAATGTGTATGTACTGTAATGCATAATATGATACTTTTCGCTGTAGGTGGTTATTAAGAAATACATATGCACAGCGGCTGCAAGATCGAATATTGTATACTCGTCTGTGTACCTTTTTTTTTGTTAATGGCCCTACTGCCAGTAGCCTGACACGAGTTGGCTTTTTTGGCCACACCGGTGTTTAGGGCGAACGCAGAAGGCGCTCGCAACCCTTTGAATTAAGTGACCATGCTGAGGGCAACCCACTAACGGGTTACGAACCTCGGCTCAGGACGGCCACTGACAGAGGATGAGATATCAACGATTAGGGAAAGATTGGTTTTTAGGCCTAATCCTTTTAGATTGTGTTGTCATCGGCACGCGGGCCGGAACTGCTAGGGGGGTCGGGGGGCGACGGGGAACGCGGCGAGGTCCTCGACGGCGAGGACGGGACTGCGGTCTTGTGGAGTGTTGGAGTTTCAAGAACTCGTGCTTACGGCGGATGGCCAGAGTGATTTCGTCCTCTGGATCGGTTAATACGGAACGCGGCCGTCTCCATTTGGCGCGATCGAATGGAGTATATATTGACGCTTTACGGACTAACGTGTTTGGGTGATTTACCGCCCGATCGAAGTAGCGTCTGCTGGCCATATGCATGAAATGCCTGACGGCCGGCATGTTGGTGTCCACGTGGAGGTTGCGGTTGCGAACGTACCACGGGGCACCAAGAGCATGTCTGAGCATTCTATTTTGTAAGACCTGCATACGCTGAAAACGAGCCGCCTGCTCGTAAATGGGCGAATACGGGCGATGCGAACGTCATGATAGGTCGAATGCAAGTCGTAAAGATCCTAATCTTGTTGTGGATTGACATTTTACTTTTCCTGTTTAAGAGCCAATGCAATTGGCCCATCGCGAATGCGGCTCGCGCGCGTACCGCGTTTAAATGTGGGATGAAGGTCAACCTCTGATCAAGGGTAACTCCTAGATATTTGGCTGTGTCCGTCCAGGGGTTGACCTGGTTGGACATGCGGACTGAGGTGTGGGGCACATGGGCTCTCTTTTTCTTGGTGAAAATGATAGCCTGACTTTTGGTGGTATTGACTGGTTTGAGTGATTCGCCATTTGCGGAACCACTCGCCGAGCTTGTCAGCGGCGGCCTGCAGAGTGCGGACCACATTGTCGGGATCTCCGCGAAGAGCGCCAGATGGGCGTTTTTTGGTTTGGGGATAACACTGGTATACAGCAAAAAAAGCAAGGGGGAGAGGGTAGAGCCTTGCGGGACTTCGGCCGTGATGGAGTGTCGGGAAGAGAGAGTTCCTTCCACGCGATATTTGAAACCGCGATTCGACAGGAAATCTCGTATGATGTGCACGAGTTGAGTGGGCACGTTGTGAGTGTACAGCTTGAAAAGCAAGCCGTTGTGCTACACCCTGTCGAATGCTTTTTCAATATCGAAGAAAAGAGCACCGGTAGGCATGCTGATTCGAAACTTGTCGTGAACGAGCTGTGATTCGGAGCACCTGATTCACGCAACTGTGTCTAGCGCGGAAACCAAACTGATCCGGAGGGATCAGGTTGTGATTGTGGGCGACTATTTTAAGGCGGTCGAGGACGATCCGCTCGTAAAGTTTGCCTAGCGTACTGTGCAGGCTGATTGGTCTACAAGACGACGGTTCGAATGCGGGTTTTCCCTGCTTATGAATACCTATCACAACTGCCTCTTTCCAGACCTCTGGGAAGAGGCAGTTTCGAAAAGCGGCGTTGTAAATGGCAGTTAGAATTTTGACTAGATGCATCTTAAGCATGCGGGTGGGGATCTAGTCACCCCCGGGGGCTTTACGACGTTTGAGTGCCTTGATCAGAGCGATGACTTCTTCGATCGTCACCGGTGCAAGGGGCGGCGGGTCGACGTCCGGGTCGACGTTGGCGTTGTCGTTTTGGTTTAGCGGTCGCGAAATAGAGATTGGCGGTGGCCGGACCGCGTTCCTATCTTCGACGAACGAGTTAACAGCAACAAGAATGTCGTCATCTATCGGTACTGAAATCC
The DNA here is from genome assembly GCA_949316025.1 of Lapara coniferarum. Classification (NCBI taxonomy): domain Eukaryota; kingdom Metazoa; phylum Arthropoda; class Insecta; order Lepidoptera; family Sphingidae; genus Lapara; species Lapara coniferarum. The sequence continues at coordinate 10,143,492 of OX438924.1, forward strand.
CATAGTTGTTATGGTAAAAATTATAGCAACTCATTTCGTAAATAAAACTCTATTTTTTACAAATTCCAAAATTCTTTCATAAGATATTCTTTTTTTTTACTTCTGGTACGCCTCTCGTATGTGAGAGATCGTTTGGGTGGTTACCATCGGAATGTCTATTTCTAGCGCTAAGTAGCAGTGTGCAGGCACTGTTGTGTTTCAGTTTGAAGGATATTGGTAGCCAGCTTAATTAGTGGGCATTATGAGACTGAAAATCTAATATCTCAGGGTGGCGAGCGCAATGGAGTGCTTCGCAGTAGGTATATTGTAATTCAAAATTATGTTGCTTCTGTTTATGGGCACTCGCATCGCTCACCATCAGGCGAGTAATTGCTAGTGTCGGCATTCAGTAAGAATAAAAAATATCTTGCATCTGGTCTTATCCGCTGCTTCAGCCGATGAGATTTTTGTTGTTCGCTATAAAATTGGAGGAATGATTTATGTGTTGTTGATCTTTTCAATATCAGGAGTCCAGCATCTACAGCAGATGCTAAGTGACCTCTGCCGCCTTCAAACATACCTACATATTTTGTGACTTTCATTTTTACTGACTTCTAGGTGGACTTGGGCAGATGTTTTTTTATCTTCCATACTACAATAAACCAGTAGAACACGGGTTGTCTGTACATTGAAAGAAAAATAACAAATAAGGAAACGACTTAAGATGAATAATAAAATACAAATCACAGATTTTTATGATTATTTTCTATCGTTCGGTTTCTTTGTAGCGCACATTTCAGAAATCCTAAACGGATTTCTATAAAAATTGGTATGGAGATATTTTGAGACCCAGGTAAGTACATAGGCTTTTTATCCCACAAACCTCTTTCAGGCTGGCGACGCCATGAGCAAAAGCTAGTTACTAACTGCATTCAAGTTTAGAGGCTTTTATTCTACAAGTTTATGCCAGCCTCATTGGGGTAGATGTTTAATATAAATAATTTTGAGTTGAAGTGTAAGTTTTTCTGCATACAAATCTCAAACTAAGGAAACAAACAGATAAAAAAGTTATCGGTTGTATGTCTGCCATTATTGCAAATAATGAAAAAATAGTTACAAATTAGGTACAATTTGCATATAAAGCCAAGCAAATGTAATTATTCACTCAACGAATAGTTAGAGGCACATTGGTTAAGTGAACGCGTGTCTATGGCAAAAACACGGAACTAAATGTGCTATTTGTGTTAGTAATCGAATAATTCCTTGTGCGCTTGGGTACAACATCGCATGACTGGGCGATTGCCAGGAGCCTTTCATTGCGTTGCACGACGCGTGCGCAGCGCTGCCGGCTGCCGCCTTCGGACCATGCCCACATCGACAATCTATTTGCGCTCTACTGTCAACTACCGCATGGACTAATTTAGCGGCCCATTACACAACCAGCTTTAGCTATTATAAAGGTCACGCTTAAGATGGTTATAATACTAAAGAAAGTACCACACTGTTACAAAATCTTTTTTATAATAATGTAATTAGGACACACGGCATTTCAGGGCTGCGTTGTATTGTTTTAGGTAATTAAGAACTTTTAATTATTGTGTCGAAATTGTGAATTAATACATCATTTTACGTACACACGTGTAGTATGTACATCATAGCCGTCATAGTAGCGAATATTTTACGGCCTCGAAATTCTGTCACTATTATGACCGTCACACATTCGCCGAGGTCACCATTACTGACGACTGACATTGTTCTAGTAGGCAACGAATATTATTATATTACCAACTGAAATTGCCTTACCTTTTAATTATGTCCGGTCGGTATAAATATAGGAGAATGCGAGTCGAATTTATCAGTCGGCCGTGCACGGTTTGAAGTGATCTAGTTCGTCAGAAAAAAACACAGACCACGTTCAAAATGAAATCGATGGTGGTGTTTTTCGCTCTTGCGACCGTGGCTTGCGCGTCCTACGTGGCGCAGCCGGCGCACCACGCCGCGATCGTGTTGGACCCCCACGGCCGCCCCCTGGACACCGCGGAGGTGATCAACGCGCGCGCTTTGCACTATCAGGCTAAGGCTCTAGAGCCTCAGTACGCCCACGGAGTCGCTGCAATCGCTCCTGTTGCCGTCGCTCCCGTGGCTCACGCCGTTGCTCCTGTCGCTCATGCCATCGCCGCTCCCGTGGTCTCGTATGCCGGCCCCGCTGCTGCCGTGTCCCACCAATCCCGTGTGGACGTGCGCACCAGCCATGCTGTCGCCGCTCCCGTCATCGCCGCCGCTCCAGTACTCGCGCATGGTGCCGCCCCTCTGCTGGCGCACGGTGCCGCTCCTCTGTTGGCGCACTCTGCTCTTGGTCACGGTACTCACGGACACTACCTTAAGAAACGTTCCTTGGGTCACTACGGCCACGCTTACGCCGTGCCCGCCATCGCCCCAGCCGCCGTATCCCACCAGTCCCGTGTGGACGTGATCAACAGCCCGGCCGTGGTAGCGCATGCCGTCGCCGCTCCCGTGGTCGCGCACGCTGCCCTCGCCGCCCCCGTGGTGGCGCACGCCGCCTATGCCGCCCCCGCCGTCGCCGTGGCCCCCGCTGCGGCCGTCTCGCACCAGTCCCGTGTTGACGTGCGCACCAGCCCCGCCGTCGTCGCTCATGTGGCCGCCGCTCCCCTGGCCCACAGCGTGGTTGCTGCTCCTGTTGCCGCCGGATACCTGCACGCCGCTCCCCTTGCCCACGCCGGACTTTTGCATGGTGCTCATGGCCATCTTGCCCACGGTTGGTAAAGAACGATTCTGACGAACACCTAAGAATAATACTACTAGGGATTAAAAAAATCGCAAAAAAAATATTTATGAATAAATAAATTATCTCAACTTGTTCGTTTCTTTTTGATCCTTGACTATAGAGACTATTTAAAAAACAAAATATTGTTAATATCAGCGAAAAAATATATCGTACCTCATGCATTCTACTAATATCTATATATATAAAAGAAAGTGGTGTTAGTTACACCACTTATAACTCAAGAATGGCTGAACGGATTTACCTGAAAATTGGTGGAGAGGCAGCTTAGAACCAGGAGACGGACATAGGATACTTTTTATCCCGGGAAAATATAAACCGGGACTTTTATCCCGGATAATTGTTTTCTGCCAGTGGAACCGCAAGAAAACAAGTATAGAGATATTTCGAGATCCAGTTGAGGACATAATTACTCTTATCCCGGAAAAAGATAAACCGGGAATTATATCCCGGATTTTAAGTTCTCGCGAGTGGAGCCGCCACGACTAAACCACTGAACCGATAGCGATGCAATTTGGCAGGGAGATAGTTTTAAACCCTGGGAAGAATCTAGGCTACTTCATATCCCGGGAAAATATAAACCGGGACCTTAATCTCGGAAAATAGTTTTTTGCCAGTGGAACCGTATGAAAATAAGTATGGAGATAGTTTGTGATCCAAAGGAAATCAATCTCAAGTTTGAGTTACATCTCAAGTAGACATAATGTATGAACAGTTCAATACATTATGTCTACTTGAGATGTAACTCAAACTTGAGATTGACCTATTAATACCGCCCATAGGCTACTATTATCCCGGAAAACAGACACCGGGAATTTTATTCGAGATTTTTTTCCGGAAAAAAATATGGTTAGGTATTATTTACGGGGGGGTGGGGGTGTTTAGGGATTTTAAAATTTCGTTAAATAAGGACTCATTTGGTGGCAGGGAGGTTTTTTGCAAGAAAATTACGCGGAAAATTTGAAAATTTAAGAATACTTAACCGCCATATTAAACGTGTATGTCACTGAATTCCTCCTAAGCGGCTGGACCGATTTTAATGATTTTTTTGTGTCCTCAGGTGGGTTTGAGAATAGTTTCGATTAACAATTAGATCCGGTAGGTGGCGCTGTACTCGGGTTCTAGGATTTCATTTCCTTTTTAGGGCAGGACAACGTCTGTCGGGGCCGCTAGTAATATTATAAACGCGAAAGTTTGTAAGAATGGATGTATGGATGTTTGTTACTCTTTCACGCAAAAACTGCTGAAGGGATTTCGATGAAATTTGGCACACGAATAGATCATGTTCTAGATTAATACATAGGCTACTTTTTATCCCGGGAAAATATAAACCGGGACTTTTATCCCGGAAAAACTTTTTAACGCGGGCGGAGCCGCGGGCAAAAGCTATTTAAGAAATATGCCCTAATAACCTGATACAAAAGTAATGTATCCTAGGGTGGAAATAACAAAGATTTTAGAAACGGTTTCATGGATATGTTTAAATATTATTATTAGCTTTACGATAATTTGGGCCACATAGATTTTGTTATTAGAACATTTGATCATTAACCATAATACACTTATAATAAACACATTATATATCATTACATTATTATGTCTCATATATAGGCCATAGATCACTTGAATATATGAATATAAATCTTTTTAATATTTCTAACGTTGTGAATCGTTAAATAAAATATGTGACATATTTAAAATATGAGGATTATTGCTAGCTGACATTTCACAAAGTTAAAATCACTTAATATTATTTCACAACAAATAATATTATGTTCGACAATTTTAAGAAGCACTATTTTTGTTGAGCCTTAATAATGGAGAGCCTTAAAGAACCTTAAAGGACCTTATTGTACAATACGTGTTGTTTTCCCGCTACGAAAGTCCCTAACTCATTACAGTGATACATTGCACCCTCTGTAAGTAGGCAGCATCTGTTAAAAAAATCACATTAAAATATTCAACATTTCCTAGAGAATCAAATTACCGAGATTAAAAGTAGCATATGTGTTATCCGTGTGCCTAGTTCCATCCAAAACCATTGTGAAGCTTATTATTAAGATTCAATGGCAAGTAAAACCATAGGAACAAAAATGCTTCTTAATGCCCACACGTTTTCTTTAATTCATACCTATTATCTTTTTAAGTATTAATTTATTGCTCTATTTTGATTCATATGTTTCAATAATTTCCCATCTTTAATGAATGCATGGGCTGGCCACATATGTCGCAGAACAGATAACCGCTGGAGTAAGCGTGTTCTGGAGTGGAGATCGCGTCTTGGTAAACGTAGCGTGGGACGCCCTCTAGCGGGGTGACTTGCACAAGAGGGCCGGCAGCAACTGGATGCATAAAGCAGCAGACCGGGCTCTGTGGCGTATCTTGGGAGAGGCCTATGTCCAGCAGTGGACTGCAACGGGCTGATGATGATGATGATTTCTGCCGTAGCGTGAAGAAGCAGCTCAGTAGGCCGGCATGATTGTGTCGAATGGCATGAGATAACTATCTGCTGCCATTCGATACTCTATCTGGACTGCATCGCGCTTACCATCAGGTGAAGTGCAGTCACTTTGCCGTGCCCGAATCAAAAAAAAAATAAAAAAAAATGATGATGATAATGAATGCATTCCCAACTAACATTTTTGGTGTTAGTTACAGGAAGTTTAATGACGTTTACTGCTATTATGGACTTTTAACGGTTTCAATAGTCGATAAAAAAGGTAGAGGTAAGTTAAAATATCAATTTAGGACCAACGGCCGTATTGAAAAATGTCAATTATTCTTAAGAGTTATAGCAGTGGTAATGGCAAGCTGTCTAACGATATTCATTAACTCTCTTTAACTGTTATGATTAGAATAAATGAAGAACTGCTGTGAAATGCTTTTAGTATCTAGCAATGGCAAGGATTTGAGATGACCAGGCGAACCCTATGTTGGTCATACATGCGCAACTGGTCATAAACTTTTATTAAAACCTATGTGATTTGCGATCGCTGTCATTACATTGTACGATAATGATATTAAGAGCCTATGTGAAAAACATATGGAATCGTGATGGGCGTGACTTAGCGTATTTCAAATGCGAAGCGCCGCACGGCCCCGTTGCGATAGATCGCGCGCCTCGGCCCTCGTCGCATCGCGTCGTTGTTACAGGTCGTTGCACTCAAGCCCGCGAAAAGATCGTCATTGCAAATGCATGTCTGCGTTGTAAATATTATAGTTATTATAATTTCTAATAAATTTGTAACTTATAAAACATATAATTTATTTTAATTCGTGTATAGAACCATTATTATGTCACTATTAACTACCTAATTACTTGAACATTATGAGAAACATTGAACACTATGAGAGAAAGTGACGGGTGGCGCACGCGTATGCCGAAATGAGATGGCGTAAGCGCCAAAACAATTTTCTTTTAATTGTGATTATACTATTTAATTCATTTTAATTGTGTATTGATATAAACTTTGAAAATATTGATTTATTGTATTTAAATCAAGTTACGAATGTATATATTCCACCATTTAGAGATAAAGCGTGTTTAAAGAAAATATCAGAGGTAACTTTGAATTTTTTTTCGATCGAGAAAATTTGTAGCAATTGTGTTTTAGCTTTGACATATCATTGAGTTATATGTTCAATTTACACATATCCAAAAATCGAACTTCTGATCTTAGTAGTTTACGAGAAAATTGAATTTAAAAGTCCTTGAACTTCCTGACATAGGCTCTTAAGTGGTGCTCCACAGAAATTGTGATTTTTGTTGTGTTATTGTGTAAAAAGCGACCTTATATGCAGCCCTGCACGTGTGGGTTTCTTTGTTAAATGTGTGCTATCCGTGTCTACCTCGCCCCTCGATTGGCAGTAAAAATTGTTTCCGCATTATTGCCATATCGTGTCCTTTGGTTAAATAGTCTAGTATATTTTTGTTCATTATTCAATTTCGTGTTTACATAACGTACTAAAAAATTGTATTGGTAGTGTTAAAAAATATACAGTATTTAACGTGAATTCTGCCAAAATACAGTACTTATCCCGCTCTTCGTTGTATATTGACTGTAAGTGCAGGTTTGAAAAAGCTGAGTGTGTTGTTACACTGCTATATCAACTAAAATTGCACGGTACTCTTGACTACCGTTGTTGTAGATAAGCGAGTGTGACTATTAAAAGAAGATTTTAATTTTAAAATAGGCGTACGCCCTTAGTTTTAATAAATTTTACTATATTTTCTATATTTCTTAACGTATTTCACGAATGACGCTGGCTTAAACTAATTAATGCTTAAGAATCAAGCCTAATTATTATGTTAAGTTAATAAGACCTTTATTATTTTTAATCACTTTTCATTAAAATGTATAATAAATCATAGGCACGTTTAAATTGAGATGAGAAACATGCTATACTCTTATGGTAAATTTGCAAGGGCAGTAATTATTCACTTGAAATTAGGTAATTTGAAATTGATCATGTACTTATATACAAACGCCATTAATGTCTTCTACAGTATTCATGTGTATAGGTAATTATTTTTATACTTATGATTTATTTGTCTCATCGGGCACCAAAAACAGTACAGTTGCTTAATAAAGTATCAAAAAAACGGTGACAAAGTTAACTGACACCGTTATACAAGCTTTTAATAACTAAAGGTATCATCTAACCCTTTTTAATAAGTTAAATAAGGTTTAAGCTGCAAATCTATTTTAACTAACGACATAATATTAACGTTCATTGTTCTATTTGAAACGTTTTGTCACCTATGGTATTAGATGATCCGACTACATTACTGTAATAGGTACCATTCAAAGTAGTAACTAAAGCTTTTTATAAATATCTTGTGCAGGTACTGTAACAGTATATCTCCGTTATTAAGGCTTCATACAACTCTTACCTGGAAATTCGTGGGCCTCTTTCGTGAGTATAAGTGAGTTACAGCATGTACATACATACATACATATACACTCACGCCTGTTATCCCCGAAGGGGTAGGCAGAGGCGCAACTAGTGCACCCACTTTTCGCCGTCATTCCGTCCCATGGTGTAATAGGGGGCGAGCCTATCGCCATATCGGGCTAGTTACAGCATGTATAACTCATTTATACAGAAATGCGTAAACACTTTAAGATTTGACTACAACCGATATGCAGTCCTTGTATAGCTATTTTCTAACGCTAAAATGTTAGTCGGGCTACCGTACGAAATTGATTTATAATTCGTCAATAAAAAACTGTGCTGATATCTCACATATTATGTAGTAATATTGCATTAAAACCTACAGCAAATAATGTAGATTTTAATTAATTACGAGATAAGTAATATTTTTGTACACATGTAAACATAATAAACGTGGACGATAGCCTAGTTGGGAATAGAACGGTCTGCCGAGGCAATGTCCCGAGGTTCGAAACCTAAGCAGTGCCGGATTAACCACGTAGCAAGAGTAGCAATTGCTACGGGCCCCGCGCGAAAGGGGGCCCCGCATATTTAAACCCACTCATCTCTACCTGAGCGTAATTTTTTGAGTGAAACTTATTAAGATGTGGTATGTTGAATTTTTTTGATGTCACAAAAAAGTTGTTAACGTTAACGTTAACAACTTTTCCTACTAAGACAATCCACGTCAGACACTCGGTACCCGACTATTTCCTTGGCGTAAATAATTCAAATAATTTCATACGGTAAACACACAAGTTCTACAAAAAGTTGCTTGTATATGCAAGCTCTCTTACCCAACACTTAGTGTAGATGTGTAGCAGATTTGAAATAGCTCGATTTAAATTGTTTAAATTTAAATTTAAACAATTTAAATTTAATAAATTTAGTTTTTGAGTTTATCGCGTTCAGACAAACAGATGCGATGGGGGGACTTTGTTTTATAATATGTAATGATGTAAGGACATATCGTTAAAAATAAAAAGATAAAAGTAGCCTGTCCTTCCTTGGATCTCAAACTATCTCCATATTTTTTCTCTCACGGTTCCACCCGCAAGAAAATATTTTCCGGGATAAAAGCACCGTTCTATATTTCTATGGGATAAGCAATAGCCTAGGTGCTCCTCAAGGTCTTAAATTATCTTCCTACGAAATATCATCGAAATCGGCTGAGAGTGACGGCTACAACCGCGAGGTAAAAAATTTGGGATAAATGTCCCGGTTTCTATTTTTCCAGCATAAGAAGTAGCCTATGTCCTTCCCTCGGTCTCAAACTATTTCCATACTTATTTGTTTGCGGTACCACCCGCAAGAATATTTTCCGGGATAAAATTTTCGGTTTATGATTTTCCGGGATCAAAAGTACCCTAGGTCCTTTCCAAGGCTTTAAACTATCTCCCTACCATATTTCACAGAAATCGGTTTAGTGGTTTGGCCGCCCCACTTGCGAGAATAAAACCGGGATAAAAGTTCCGGTTTATAATTTTCCGGGATAAGCAGTAGGTTGTGTCCTACCCTGGGTCTCAAAGCATCCCCATACTTATTTGTTTGCGGTTCCACCCGCAAGAATATATTTTCCGGGATTAAATTCCCAGTTTATTTTTCCCGGAGTAAGAAGTATCCTAGATTCTTCCAAGGGCCTTAAACTATGTCCCTTCCAAATTTCATCACAATCGGTTCCGTGGTTTGGCCGTGACGGCTCCACTCAAAAAATCCGGGATAAAATTCCCAGCTTATGTTTTTCCGGGATAAAAGTAGTCTTTGTCTTTCCCTGGGTCTCAAACTATCTCCATACTTATTTGTTTGCGGTGCCACCCGCAAGAAAATATTTTCCGGGATTAAATTCCCGGTTTATTTTTTCCAGGATAAGAAGTAGCCTAGGTCTTTCCCAGGGTCTTAAACTATGTCCCTTACAAATTTCATCCAAATCGGTTTATACGTTTGGCCATAACGACTCGAGAGAATAAAAAATCCGGGTAAAAGTCCCGGTTTTAATTTTCCCGGGATATAAAGTACCCTATGTGACTCAGGAATACAGGACCATTCTAATGGTGAAAGAATTTTTGAAATCGGTCTAGAACTTTTTGAGTTTATCCTTGTCAAACATACAAACCTTTCCTCTTTATAATATTAGTATACCGGGTGGAAGGGAAACGCTCTCTATACCGGAACGGTAAGAGAGAAGAACCATAACATTAACGAAAAACTATCTTCATTTGCAAAGCTAAGCGATAATACTTACGATTTTAGTATTTCCGTAATTCATGCGCGCGCAATGTAAAGCGTACAAAAAACTGGGTAGGGTACAAACTACAAAGCAAACGGCGACAAGGCGGCGGCCGCCGCGCTGCGCGGTCACCGGCGGTCGTTGACCCGTCAGCTGGTGTACGTGTTTCATTACGATTTTTTTGAAATATTGACCTTTTTTACTATGTTTTTCAGAATAATAGTTTGATTTATCTATCCATACGTGAAGCTGTATAAAAATTTGAGAAAATCCTACTAAAATTGTAACAATGCGATCGCGATTTTTTTATTTATTTATTTATTTGCACTTAATATACAAAAGTATATAGGCGGACTTAATGCCAAAGGCATTCTCTCCCAGTCAACCTGAGGGTGGTGCAGAGATAAATAAGGGAGGTTCAACAAGGTCGGTTTGCCATCACGTCAGGAATCACCAATACTATCACCAGTATTCGATTCCGAGAGCGTTTCCCTTCCACCCGGTAGATAGATTGAGACTGCCTCGGTGGCGTAGTTATATTATGGTTGATTAATAAAAATTGTTTAGTTTATCCTTAACATTTATATTAAATATTAATTTAGGACCACTCTGTGCTCGCTATAAAATTACAACACATACACATGTATCAAAATAAAACTAAAATTGGCAGGTAATACGCTGTATTTCCTAAAGGTGTGAAATTGATGTGTTTAAATGCAAAAGAAATATACCTATATGGCAAATTAGTCTTTGTACTCCAAGGTAAATAATGTAGCTGGGTAAGGTAATTCTTGTGCGTTTGGTGCTCATACCATATGCACTTTCCTGCACCCCTTACCTTTATCTTCTTTTTCTACCTTATTCTACCTTATGAATCTAAATAATGAATAACATTTTATGGGTTCGAATAAATTTATTTCATTTCATCTCATACCAATTTTTATTCTTGACTGCCTCGGTGGCGTAGTTGTATTATGGTACGACTGCAATGCTGAGGTCTCGGGTTTGATCCCCGGGTCGGGCAAAGTGATATTGAGTTTTTCTATTCAGTATCAGCTCGGAGTCTGGAATTAGTGCCCGATATGGCGATAGACTCGCCCCCTATCACGTCATGGGACAGAATAATGGCGAAAAGTGGGTGCACTAGTTGCGCCTCTGCCTACCCCTTCGGGGATAAAATGCATGAGTGTATATGTATGTAGATTGAGTTATAGAACTTATAACTAAAAAAAATATTTTATTATTTCACGAGAGATTCTCATGATCACTAACTGCAGTGGCGAACGTTCATTTTCGATAAATGACTTAAGGAACACTATGAGTCAAAAACGTCTGAATTATCTCGCTTTGATGAATATAGAATATGATTTGCTCAGAGGAATTGATACGAATAGTATTATTTCCAAATTTGCCCACATGAAATCTAGAAAAGTTACTTTGTAAAAGTTTAAAAAATAATAAGGAAACAGATAAATAAATATAAAATATAAACACTATTTAAAGTACACCATTGATTAAATATAACATTAGCTATTCCTAAAAATATAATATACTTTGTATTAAGTATAAACTTTGAAATATGTATTGAAAAAAATATTTTGTGTAGTATCATCTGTTTTCAATAGTTAGTTTCCTATCAAAATTATTCTAAATTGCCAGGAAATCTCATCTTAGGCTTTTTGTACTTGTCAGAGCCTAACAACGCCTATAGTAATTTACTACACTATTAATTACCCACAAAATTATAATTTATAGATGGCAAATAAACGTATTGAGTATTGAATTGCATCTTTACCACTTTATACTTAAGAACCCATAGCAGATCAAGGGCTCGTTAAAAGAATTTGCTACGGGCCCCGCGCTTGCTTAATCCGGCACTGAACCTAAGGCACACATCTCTGAATTTTCGAAGTTATGTGTGTATTGTTTATCAATTATCGTTTACTTTCACGTTGAAGGAAAACATCGTGAGGAATCCTACGTACCTGAGAATTCTCCATAACAATTTCGAAGGTATGTGAAGTCTGCCAACCCGCACTAGGCCAGCATGGTGGACTAAGGCCTAACCCCTCTCACTAGTAGAGAAGGCCCGTGCTCAGCAGTGGGTAGTATATAATACAGGTCTGATTGCATTGCATTGCAAACATAATAATAATTATGATATTTGAAAACATTCTTACCGTAATACTCAAAGCAAGTCATTTGTCTTCTGTCACCAGCACTAACGCTTCTCAAACTCAATTTTCGCATGTCAATTCTATCATGTAGTAATATCAATCCAGTATTATATTTGCCCATTGTTGTTTCAGTTTATTCCTCACTAGGCATTCGTCGCTAATACCGCCAATTTTATGTATCTACTTTTACAATGTAGTTCCCCAACGCTTGCAGTTTAATTTTTTAAATTAAATTTCCAAATATTAATCTACAGTTCGCTTGAATAAGCATCAGATATAACTTAGATAAATTAATATTACATTAACTTGTGTAATTTACTTCTTATTTAAATAATAAGGGAATATGGTTTTACTACTTCATTTATAATCAATAATTGTTGGCAGCTCCGCCCGTGTGAAATAGTTTTTCCAAAAGGCCTTATAGTGGTAAAAGGATTTTTAAAATCATATAGTTACCGGGTTTTTAATACATCAATGAGATACCTTCTTAAAAAAATAAAATAAATATACGTAAAATTGAGAACGTGATCATTTTTTCTAAGTCGGTTAAAAAGATCGCCTAATTTCGCATTGGTGAGGGACCCCATTTCTTGAAGTTGTTACCCCACTGCAGCCACTGTATCAAACTCAAAGTAGAAATCAAAGAATATAAAGCGAAATTAAAAGATAAGCGATGTTATAAATATTTTTTATTGTCTATTCATTTCAATAATTCTATCAAAACGAACACTACAATGTTCGTCGAATCACAGTTGTTTTACCACAGGGCTTTGACTAATCCAGCGTGGTTCAGGTGAGCAACGGGGGCGGTCCAAACTGCAGAATGGGCCAGGGGAGCAACATGTGCGGATGAGATAACGTCCACACGAGACTGATGGGAAACAGCGGCAGGGGCGGCGACCACGGCGGGAGCGACGTGAGACACGGCGACGGGGGCGGCGTGAGCCACCACAGCAGGCTCTGAGATCACATCAACGCGCGACTGATGGGACACGGCAGCGGGAACAGCATGCACCACGGGGGCGATGACCGCCGCGAGGGATCGCTTCTTCAGCAAATGGCCATGAGAAAGAGCATGGGCGCCGTAAACAGGTCCAGCCACTACAGCATGAGACACAGCCACAGGCGCATGAGCAACCACGGCGGGGCTGACGCGAACATCTACGCGGGACTGGTGAGAGACGGCAGCAGGAGACACAGCGATGGCGGGAACGCCAACAGCATACGGCACCACATTCGGGCTGGAGATCACGTCCACGCGAGATTGGTGGGATACGGCAGCGGGGGCGATAGCAGGCACAGCATAAGCCACATGGCTCAACGATCGCTTCTTCAAGTAATGTCCATTTCCAACGTGACCCAAGGCGGAGTAAGCCAGAACTGGGGCGGGAACAGAAGCGGCGTGGGCGATCACAGGCGCGGCGACAGCATGGCTTACGATGGCGGGGCTGCTGTGCACATCAACGCGTGACTGATGGGAGACGGCGGCAGGAGCGGCAAAAACTGCTGGCACAGCCACTGATGCAACGGCGGCGGGCGCCACGGCAGCAACAACTGGAACGTGGTGCGCTTCTAAAGCTTTAGCTTGCAAATGCAGCGCACGAGCCTCGATGACTTCTGCGGTATCCAGGGGACGGCCCCTCGCATCTACCACCACTGCGGGGTGGTGAACCGGCTGAGCCAAAGGAAGGATGGAGGCATGAGCCACTGCAGCGAACACGAAAAACACCACCAGCGTCTTCATATTGAACGTGGTCTGTGTAATAATGATTCGACGAAGAAAGTGATCACTTCAAACCGAGTCGGCCGACTGATGTAGATAACATCATAACTGACGCTTTTATACTGACAGTCATAGCCGTATTAGTTAATTACTTTTTGAGTGTTTAAAGCCTACTTGAAAAAACAATGTCAAGTGGCATATGAAAGTAACCAACCTTGCTCCGGGTCCTTCTGCGTAGCGGTCAATAGCGTATAGTACTTCCGATATGAATGGTTGTATGTAATCAATGTTACACATTCAACCCACCAGTTTTAATAAACACAAAACATTTAATTATAGTCACCAATATGCACTATAGCAGCTACTGAGAACTATCTCTGTGAAAGGATCTATGAAAGGGTGTCCATTGAAATATGTTAATTAGGGGGCGCTACAAACTAAACTTAACGCGTGGAAGTGATTGGAAATTTTGAATTTGTTCAGCTATCTATGTGGCTGACTGTATCTAGGTGTAATCTATACTAATATTATAAAGCTAAAGAGTTTGTTTGTTTGAACGCGCTAATCTCAGGAACTACTGAACCAATTTTTAAAATTCTTTCACTAATAGGAAGCTACATAACTCCTGAATGCTATAGGCTACTTTTTATCCCGGGAAAATATTTTTGTCCCGGAAAAACTTTTTCACGCGGGCGGAGCCGCGAGCACTACTAGTCAAGAGATATGCGGTAACAAACAAACAGACAGACAGAAAATAATTACAAAAATCGCTTATTTATGTTCCATTCATCATCATCATCAGCTAAATGACGTCCACTGTGTTCCATTACTCTTCTGTAGTCACCCCCTCTCTTTTTGTCACATTTCTTTAAATGTACAGAGACAGCGATTGTACAGCTTTATTAAAGCACCATATAAAAAGTATTGATATCAACTTCGAAGCAAACCAATGCCAAAATAACTTTCTACTCCTTTTTAACCCTGTTAGGTGATGAATTTCAATAAAATACGAAATACGTCTTGCATCAACTGACTGCCTCGGTGCCGTAGTTGTAATACGGTACGACTGCAATCCTGAGGTCTCGGGTTTGATCCCGGGTCGGGTATAGTGGTATTGGATTTTTCTAGAATTCAGTATCCGCCCGGAGTCTGGAAGGAGATGTCCAAAGACGGTCCTGCAATTCTCACCAAAGCAGTTTATATACATATATTGGATAGAACTCCTGAAAACTAGGCTTTACAATAAATCGTTTAATTTGAAAGAACTCCGATTTTGTATAACTTTATTTTACTCAAAAACTACACTTGTATGAAGATTTTAAAAAAGGAACGTAAGAATGGAGGGTCTACTATTTTTTTAAGGATCTAAATTCCATATTTTGCACCTTTAATATCCATAAAGTTTGAGCCTGGTTAGATTTTGAGGCCCAGCACTCATATAAAAAGCGGACATTTCCTTTGTGCCCGATATGGTGAAAAGTGGGTGCACTTAGTTGCGCCTCTGCCTACCCCTTCCTAGATAAAAAGGCGTGTGTGTGTGTGTGTGTGTGTGGTGTCTTCCATCAATACTGTTAAATCAAGTTTATGTAAAATTTGAAGTAAATTGATGAAAGGATTGAATGAATAGACTGCCTCGGTGGCGTAGTGGTATTACGGTACGACTGCAATGCTGAGGTCTCGTGTTCGAACCTCGAATCGGGCAAAGTGATATTGAGTTTTTCTTTTCAGTATCAGCTCGGAGTCTGGAATTTGTGCCTGATATGGCGATAGGCTCGCCCCCTATCACATCATGGGACGGAATAATGGCGAAAAGTGGGTGCACTAGTTGCGTCTCTGCCTACCCCTTCGGGGATAAAAGGCGTGAGTGTATATGTATATATATATATATATATATATATATATATATGTTGAAGTAAATTGGGCCAAGAAATCATGTTGTCCCCTACAAAATTTTGACCCCATTTTCACTCCCTTAGGGGTAGAATTTCCGATAATCCTATCTAAATTACGTATGTTACGGTCATTCTGGTCCTCGCAATTGAAACCTAATTGTAACTTGGTTTTTGTTGGTAACACACAGTAAAGATTTGCAACGTGCATGATGTTATTTTTATTGTACTACTTTCAAGGTTTTTTTTTATTTTAGGCATGAATTTACTAATTACTGTATAATATATACTAAATAGGCATGTATTCAAATTATGAACAGTATGTGAATTGATCGACGTCACGGCGCGATGCTAATTTTAAGAAGAAACTTTGTTTGAGTCGTATCACAAGTAAAATCAGTTTTCAGAAAATACCTAATACCTAAAACTTAGAATGTTCACTTTTGTTAATCCAAATATGTATTTAATAAATAGGAAAAATATTGAAAAAAAAGGAAATGATAATTAAGTACCTATAGATATAATATTTACTATAAAATTAACATATTATAATATTGAAACTATTCATCATAATATAATACAATTAATGAATAATATTTTTAATGTTGACTAAGGTGTAATTAAACGTTGAAATTACAGTAGGTTTAGATTTTATCGCGGCTTTTTACTTATATTTTTCAGAAAACTGCAGCTTCCGTGGTCACGGGCTGGATGTTGGTCGTCCGTATATTTATCTTACTAATAATATTATAAATGCAAAAGTATGTGATAATGTTTGTTAGAAGTATATATAAAAAAATAAGATGACAATAAAAGACCTACGCTGAGTTTCTTGATACTTCTTCTCAGGTGCGCTTTTCCGAAACACTGGTATAAAAAAACATTGTTAAAAATGACGTGTACAAGTGTCCCTAGGGGCCTAATTACATATAAATTATTTGAATTTGAAGGTAAACGCAGAAACAGCTAACTGATTTGGATGTTTGGCATACGGGAAGAATATGATCTGGATTAACTCATACGTTACTTTTCATCCCGGTAATATGCTTCCATGGTGACCCGCTTATATATATAGATGTATGGAAAAACCCTATATATATGGACACCGGTGTCCGTCGCGGGGCTTGACAGACTACTGGATATTTTCAATTAGATTTACTGGTGGTAGGACTCTCATATGTAAGAGTCCGTCTGGGTGGGTACCACCGCAATGTTTATTTCTACCGCCAAGCATGAGTGTGCATGCAGTGTTGTGTTTCGGTTTGAAGGGCATTGTAGCCAGTGTAACTACAGGACATAATGAGACTTAACATCATATGTCTCAGGATGACGAGCGCAGTGGAATGCCACACAATACTTTGTAAATCAAGGTTCTGGATGGTATTTCTATTGTTTATGGGTGGTCGTATCGCTCACCATCAGGCGAACAGCTTGCTCGTCTCGTCATCCAATGCTATAAAAAAAAATAAAAAAAAATTAGATAAGTAGTAGACAGTGAGGTAGATGGCTCTGGCATCGTACTGTTCTAGGGACTTGTAGCGCGAAAGGCTGTTCACGCGGGCGAAGCCGCAAGCAATACGTATTAATTAATAGAAATAAAAAACTGCGATAAAATCTGCAAACTAATATCAATGCTTAAAATTTGCATAAACATACGAATTAAAACATGATCGCCGTAGTTGAAGTTAAATTGTGAATATTGATTTGTTGTTACGGTATGTACCAAATTCTACGAAACACCAGCAATAATAAGGGTTATTGTTGTAAATTACTCTTCTAATTTATTTTATATTTTATTAAATAACACATAAGCTGGAAATACTAAAACTTCTTATGATAATTATCATACATACATAAATTACTACTTCATTTTATTTTTAAACTTTATGAAATCACACATAAGCTGTAAATACTAAAAACGTAGGGTTAATTATCATAAATTCTGTTTTTTTTTAAATAACACGAACATTAAAAATACCTACTATACAATTACAATTTATAAAGATTATTATTCGTCAAGGATACAAGCTTGCGCTACATTTAAGCATAATTTCTGAATAAAAAAATATTTAAATGACCCAACGGTATTTCATAAACTACATCGCATCTAGTATATGGGAATGGCAATTTACATTCAACACGAAAATCTTTAGAGACTACTGAATGACACTAATGTCTATACATCAAATGACGGGAATTTTAATTCTTCTTTCTAATACTAAGTATCGATTATCTCATATAACATTACCAGGACGCGATGACTGGCTGCGCCTGTATAACAGGCCGTAAGGCCTGGTCAGAAAACACGTATGGCCCACTCGCGGTATCATAACGAATCTCGTGTGTAACTGCCGACCCGCCTTCAAATACGGTGGGCACCTGGCCTGCGTACACCGCATGAGCAGCCGGAGACACTGCCTGGCGGGAGACACTCGATGGGATGATGAACGGAGCCACGGCCCGCGCTTGCAAGCTAGCCACGGCCTCGGCTGCTATGGACGCTGGAACTACTTGCGATGTCTTCACATCGAAACGATACTGGTGAGATACCGCAGGCGCATTGTACGCGACAGGTTGTACCGATCTCTTAGTCAGGTGACTCGGATGTGGAGCGGCAACAGCTACCACTAGGACGGTGCACAATACCACCAGCGATCTCATGGCGTACGAGCCCTGTGTCGCATTCAATGAAGATGAGCACTGCGGACGAATGCCTCGACTGATGCCTAGATGCGAATCAACTCGATATTTATAGCTATCTTATCTATGACGTAAATCAGCTTATTATATTTTAAAACGACTATGTTGTAGTTTGACATGTTCACCGTTCCAAAAAGTAGTAAAAACATTAATAATAAAAATTAAATCTAATTTATGATGTTTAGTTATCGGTTGTAATAATTTACAAAATAAATAATGTATAAAAACATTTCTTAAAAATATCTTTTTTATTTTGAGAACTTACTTAGGGGTGTAAATTCAGCAATCAGTTGTTTTTTTATACAGGCAGGACAAAATGTGAACTCCACTGCACCCAATGGTAAATATAGTGGGGTCCAGGAGATGTTCATCCCTCGCCTATACACAGGCTGATCCTGCAACGCGACACACGTACGAGGGCCACCGCCCACACATCAGGTTTTACATCTTGTATACTGTGGTCATGGGCGGATACAAGTATTTTATACAAGAAGACCCGTAAAAGAAAGAGTGTGCACCTGATAAAGTAACAAGTGATCGCTAGAGCCCGCACACATTACACACGCATGGCTCTCTAACATGGGTGCACTGCCGACCTCTATAAAAGAAATTAACATTTTGATAACTTTGGCCTCGAAAGGTTTCCTCGTGGGTTTCCTATTTCAGTTGTCTTACGCCGACACTTCCCGATTTATATAAGATAATTTTAATTAATTTTAAACATTAAATGGAAATCAAAATCAAGTCTATAACCAACTAATAAAAATCTACATTTATAGTATACTCGTATAATCAATAGTATAAAAACAGCAATCTATCCACATTCTTGTAGAAATTTTAAATTCAATCTGCACTACCAAGAAATAGCGCATACTTACAACCCACAAACTAAAAGAAAATGTTTTCTTTGCAAAAATTTCGTTGTCTGTACATAATGTCAAAGATATGATACACCTAAGAATATTTATTTTAACATTACAATTTGTGCAATGCTAAGAAATTACTTTGGAAAGCAATTATTATAGTAAGCGCCATCTGTACAACGCCATCGAAACTAAATTTAATGGTTCGAGATTAAGACCTACGCAGTAAATGCTCAGCCAGCAAACCAGTCTATGTCTGAAAGTATAGATGTCACCGTACCATATATTTTAAGGAGTTATACATTTACATTATGAGTCTGATACCCGGGTCGGGCAAAGCAATGTTGGGCTTTTTCTAATCAGTATCAGCCCGAAGTCTGGAATTTCTGCCCGATATGAGATAAGATCTGATGAAAATCTTCAGAGTACACAATGGAACTCTTCAATACCTAACAGTAGATGACTCGCGAATGCTGCAATCGTATATCTAAAAGGTATTGTTTACACCATTCCATAATTAACTAACAAAAAAGCAATAAACAATTTTTTTAACAAAAAATAACCAAGTCGAATGTCGTGTCTATTTTTTTATATACTTATTTTAAAATTAGAAACTTTTTGAAGTGGGGACATAAGTATTTATATACAACAAGGGCAGCTACTATAATCGCTGTAGCTACAATAAAACTTTCTTAGGAGACTGTCAACCATTTTTGATGACATTATGATCTGGATTTATAGACTTTAAAAAAATGAGTCAGCATGATAATGGACAATTTATGCAAAAACTGTTTTTTGATGCCAATCGATCCTGTTGTGTACATACATACATATACACTCACGCCTGTTATCCCCGAAGGGGTAGGCAGAGGCGCAACTAGTGCACCCACTTTTCGCCAACATTCCGTCCCATGATGTGATAGAAAGAAAAGAAAGAAAGAAAAGCAGTTTATTTGTGACAAACTTAAACTATGCAAATTTACACAAAAATTCAAAACTTAAAGTTAACCTTGTCACAAAACGGCTCCAGCTCAGCATGTGCTGGCGATAGAGCCAGCGCTGATCTTCCGCTGGGCCGCTTAGTGATGTCACGGCCGCCAAGACCGACCTTTAGATTCTGGCACCATGGTTTCTTTTTTTTCTATTATTCTTTTCTGCCAGTCTTATTTATATTGAATTCTTTTTGCGTAGAGGTAGGCAACACCTAAACTGTCAAAATTTGTCTACGACAAAAAAAAATAAAAAAAAAAAATAATAATAAAGAGCGATGAAGCCGTAACCCAAAATTTTAAATAGAATTAAAATAAAAAGAAAGCTATAAAGTGTAAATTTAAACAAATTCAAAGTATTAAATAATATGACGGTACTACGGAAAAACTGACAAAATAAAGGCGTAGCATGTCCATATAGCCAAGGCTTATTAACTATTTTTCAATAGAAGTTAATACATCAACAGCAAGCAACAACGCAATACAAAATACAGAAGTAGATCAGAAGTACTACACCATATAACCCATCTAATCATGTCAGTCCATTGCTATTACATAGGGCATTGGCAAAAACACTGTTAGACGTTGGAAGGGAAACAGGATAGCCTCTAGAGGCATCAAGAAGTCACGAGCGTTCGGTGCAGGCTGCAGAATCACACACCACTGTACAAGGACTGTTGTGTAGACATCAAAATCCCTAATTGCCAAGGAGTATAAATTAAAAGTAAGTAGAGATAGAAGTGATAGGTGGAATTAAAATAAAAAATTAATGGGAAATATTTCCCAAAAAAATAAAAGGGTTTATTATTTAATAGATGAATATTATATTAATAGATGAATATATATTGGTAGTAAGTAATTAAATTAAAAGAGTAGATTATAATTTCAAGAATATTTTATATAGCACTACTGTCATGTTTTAATGGTTCTTGAGCTATTTGGTGACTCATAAGGAAAAGTTTAAGTTTTGATCTAAAACCACTAATGTTTTGCAGATTCCTGATAGGTGGTGGGATATTGTTCCAGCATTTGGTAGCGGTGTAACGGAAGCTACCTCTAAAAGCAGCAGAGCTATGACTATGAGTGGAGAGCTGTTTTGCACACTTCCTAGGCCTATCAGAGCTGTAATTTGATGCCCCAGTCAATTTACCATACAGATAGCCTGGGGTTTTATGTTTCAAGACCCCAAAAAGAATACAAGCAAGATGTAGTTTACGTCTATGTCTCATTTTTAATATATTGTGAGCATTAAGATAAGGAGTAACATGGGATCTTAAAGGAATATTAAAACAAAAGCGGGCACAGGCATTTTGTACTCGCTGAATGAGTCTTTGTGATCTGGCTAGTAAACGAGGACCAAAAACAGTGTCCATATAATTTAGTCTTGACAGGACAAGTGATTCCACTAGCTGTAGGCGCAAACTTTCCTGTAGATAGGGCCTTATTTTGTAAAGTATTTTCAATTTATAAAAACAACTCTTTAGCAAATTTGCAACATGCTTCTCGAAACGTAACTCACTGTCCATGTGCAAACCTAAATTGCACGCTTCATATACACGTTCAATGGGTCTACTCAAAAGTCTGACGTTTATTGACGTGCTTAAACTGCGAAGCTGATGATTGCTACCAAAAACAATGTACTTGGATTTCTCAGGATTAAGCAGTAGACAGTTACATGTTGACCATTTTGCAATTCTTGAAAGGTCCTCATTAAGTTTAATCATTGCACTATCACTTTCTGCAGGTTTAAAAGAAATATATATCTGGATGTCATCTGCATAAATATGGAATTTGCAGTGTTTAATGTGCATAGTAACATCAGATAAGTACAAAATGAATAAAATTGGCCCCAGTATGGAACCCTGAGGCACTCCCCTAGTAACAGCTACTTTGTCAGATGTTAATGAAGATCCATTAGCATAGCTGAGCTTCACAGCCTGATAGCGGTTACTCAAATAACTATGAAACCATTTTAAAGATTTAGTGTCAAAGTCATAGTAAGACAATTTAGACAACAAAAGATTAATATTTATTGAGTCGAAGGCCCTTGAGAAATCTAGTAATACCAGCAGTGTACACATACCTTTATCCTGCGCGCACAGAATGTTATCTGTTACGTCAAGCATTGCTGTTACTGTACTACGCCCTTTTCTAAATCCTGATTGTGTCTCAGGCAAAATATTATTATTTTCCATATAATCTACTAATTGATTACAAATTGCTTTCTCTAAGACTTTAGATAGACACGGCAGAATACTTATAGGCCGCAGATCTTTTAGTTCTGAAGGATGTGTACGCTTTGGTAAAGGGCGCACAATCGCATATTTCCAAATATCAGGAAATGTAGATGTGGATATAGACATGTTAATAAGTTTTCTAATGATGTCAAGGGTGTTGGGAAATGTCATAATTATCATATCCAATGAAATACAATCACAGCCCTCAGCATTGGATTTCAAACTTTTGATTATTTTAATTATGCATTCCAAACTAATTTCCTTTAATTCAAAAGTAGCTTCACTAAATCTATGGTATTCAAAGAATGTTAGTTGTGAAATACAAACGTCAGAGCTACCTGGAGTATTTAAAAAATGGTAATTTATTATATTTGGGTCATTAAATAAGTAAGGCAACTCTGTATTATTCTTAGGAAGTAAGGTTGACTTGATATTTTTCCATAATACCTTAGGCTTATCTATATTACAGTTGATGTGATATTTAAAGTAAGCAGATTTTTCATGAAACAGTGCCTTGTTGGCTATCGATTTTAGGGTTTTGTAATATTCCTTTTTGCTATCGCACCTATTTTTATTATAGTCCCTTGAAGCCTCATCCCGCAACCGCATCATAAGTTTTATAGTGTCCGTAATCCACGGACAGGAGCGATCTTTGATGGTATTAGTTTTTAAAGGGGCATGGAGATCGAAAAGTGCAATAACGCTAGAAGTAAAGGCACTAACAATGTCATTAACGTTGTCTAGTGAACAAAGTAGGTCCCATCTGATTGCTTGTAAATCTGCGTTAAAAACATTTATGTCGATATTTTTCTTTGGCCTATATGTAATAATACGCGGGATGGATTTTTCGCGTTTGATTTGGAATTCACAATTTATAAGGCAATGACCATACAAAGAGCCTACATGCTCAACAGTCACTTTTTTAGAGCCCAAATTAGCACAGACAACATCAATGAGCGTCTGACTAGTCTCTGTATGGTGGGTCGCCTCAGTAACTAGTTGAGATAAACTAAAACAAGATAAGAATGTCACAAATTTTATTGTTTTAATGTCGTTGCTACGAAAATTAATGTTAAAATCACCTAATAAAATTATATTATCATACTTGGGGAAAGAGCTAATGGAGTCTGTTAAAGCGTCAAAAAATAGGTCAATATCTAACCAAGGTGGGCGATATGCTGTGCCAACAACCAATTTCTTGCCGTTGAGGGTCAAAGAGAGCCACATTTGCTCTACGGAAATATGCGTCGGGGATATAGGATGAGGTAAGTTCCGTAGATTTATATCTTGCTTAAAATAAAACCCAACACCCCCCCCCACGAGATCTTAACTCTCGCGGTCTAGGGATGTGCCGTAGGCGATACCCCGGCAGGGCGGGAGCACGTCCCTCCTCGCCCACTCGTAGCCAAGTCTCATTTATAGCCAGTATATCAGTATCATTACGGGATACAGCTGCTATAAAATTGTCATGATTAGTTCCAAGGGAGCCCGCATTAAACAGACCAATTTTTAATAACTTAGACATTGCAACTGTCGGGGAACTTCTCAAGTAACACAAGGCAGACTAAGAGCGCTATAAGGAACAAGGTATCATGCGTAGCTAAGTCAATAGGAATTTGTATAAAAATGTATAGATTGTAAATAGTTAATATGATGTGATCAAAATAAATTTGGGGATGTAAATAATTAAAACATTTAAATGGGTAATAAAATATTGAGTAATTAATTGTAAATATTATGTATAAAATAAGATGGCAGTGTGTACTATAGTAATAATTATTATCAATTATGAATAAGTTAGTAAGAGTAGTCATTCTCGGAAAATAAGTGACAATAGCAGCGGTGACAAGATGTCTACACAACTCCATAGTAAGCCCAAACAGTAAATTCTGCATTCTTATAAACAGTCTATAGGCTATCCAACGATATAAAATTATGTAAAGAAAATTTCTTATAAATAAATACAGCAAACCGGCAACTATCCAAAAATTAGATAGTTGCCGGATTATTTATTGATAGGGGGCGAGCCTATCGCCATATCGGGCACAAATTCCAGACTCCGAGCTGATACTGAATAGAAAAACTCAATATCACTTTGCCCGACCCGGGGATCGAACCCGAGACCTCAGCTTTGCAGTCGTACTGTAATGACTTACACACGCCACCTGTTGTGTATAAGAATCAAAAGACTCTGAGACCATTAAAGATTTAAATACTTGTAGGGTCGGAAATTGCAAAAAAAGTATCTCCATTCATTTTGTAGGAAATGCGATGAAAATTTTAACACATTGGTATGCAATAATGGTTTCTAATCATTTTTCAGTTCTTGAATACACTATAATACATTTCTATAGCTACCTCGGTGGCGTAGTTGTATTGCGTACGTGTTACGAGTACGATTTGCGCACTGAGGTCCTGGGTTCGAATCCCGGGTCGAGCCAAAAACACAGTAACTGATTTTTTCCATCTTAAAAATTTGTCAGTCGCAGCTTGGAGTCCGGAAGTTGGCTGTAAGATACCCCTGTGCGTCGGAAATCACGTAAAGCCGTTGGTCCTACGCCTCATCTCTCTCCGGTCATGTCGGATTGCGGTCTCACCGGACTATGGAGTGAAGGAATACCGAGTGCACTCGTGTATTGCACACACAGTTGTGCACTATAGTATCTCCTGCGTACCTGGCTAATCTCCGTTGAGATTGGCCGAAATTGGCTGGAAGGGACAACATATTTCTATTAATATTTGTTGTTTGTTATTGTGTTGTAGAAGAAATGCATATTAATAGTCAAGTTTAATGTTCACGCCTAGCTTCCCTCCATATCAAACAATTTAAATAAGCAAAAACTCAAACAAAAGAGCACATTCCATCGAGTATTCTTATACGACTGCAATGCTGAGGTTTCGGCTTCAATCCCCGGGTCGGGCAAAATGATTATGAGTTTTTCTATTCAGTATCAGCTCGGAGTCTGACTCTTCAATAACTAACAGTAGATGACCAACGAATGCTGCAATCGTATATCGTATGATATATTGTTTACACTATTCCATACTTAACTAATAAAAAAGCAATAATTAAACCTAAAAACAAATTTTCTTTATATGCGTAGGTATATTTGGAGTCGGTGCGTAATTTAATTTAACATAATATAGAATTATTTCCCCGTTCTAAACGGTTTCTGATTCTAAATAATATTAAATATAGTCATTTCACGAAAATCGTTAAATCGGAGCTGAGAGGCTACTGCGAAAAACGAAATCCGAAACGTCGGTCCGAAACGAAGAAACGACGAACTTCGGATTTAAACTTACTACCAAATTACTTCGGATCCGTCACCGTTGAACGAAGGCTTCACGCAGTTTGCGACGCTTCCGACTTCGCTCAACACTTTCGCCACGCAACAACTCTTCATAAAGAAGGATCCGTAACACTTCGTAGTAAGAAAACGTGCGATCCGTCACCCGAAACTACGGATTTCGTTTTTCGCAGTAGCCTCTCTGTTTCTGATGATCTGTAAAATTATGTCCCTACAGTTCATGCCCTTGTATGAAAATGTAGTGATTAGTGAGGTAGTAGTAGTAGTACATACCTCAAATGTACAAATTAGGTAGGTACAGTACCTACTTATTCTCAACATTTTACTATATTACACAACGGTATGAACTGCTTTAATTTGAATTTCTGACTGTAAAGACCATACAGTAACTTGAATATAGGGTGCGAACCGTCTAAACATATGATTTTAAAGCGCAAACTGCTAATCATGAAACATTTGATATGAAATCCTCCTAGCCAGTTTCGGCCACGGCGGCCAATCTCAACGGAGATCAGCGAGGTACGCAGGAGATATTATAGTGCACAAGTGTGTGCGCAATACACAGGTGCACTCGCTATTCCTTCACTCTCATAGTCCGGTGAGACGGCAATCCGACATGACCGGAGAGAGATCAGGCGCAGGACCAACGGCTTTACGTGCTTTCCGAGGCACGGGGGTATCACACCGCCAACTTCCTGACTCCGGGCTGCGACAGAGTAATTTTTTTTAAGATGGAAAAACCCAGTCACAAAGTTTTTTGGCCCGACCCGGGATTCGAACCCAGGACCTCAGCGCGCAAATCTTACTCGTAACTCGTACGCAATACAACTACGCCACCGAGGCATGAAACATTTAAATATTATGCTTCCGACTTCATACCCATGTGTTGTTAAAACGCTAATACTACTACTTACTATTTTACTCAGACGTTATTATTTAGATAAGATTTAACAAGCATGCAAGAAGTCCGACGGGGAGGAATCACAGTAATGTTTAGTGCCGCCAGGCAAGTGCCCGCACTGTTGTTTTAAGAACTTTATATATACATAACTAAAATATTTACGGGAATTATACTTTTTTTTTTCGCGGAGAAAGTGACTTATTACTACCGCCCAGCGTTCAAGGGGGACGACTGAGCAGTTCTGTTGGGTTCACCGTGCCTTACGACACGACGTTGAGCCGCCCGGAGAGATGGAAAACGTCGGGCCAACGCCGGGCCGAGTCCCTAACCTATATACAACGCACGGCATACCAACCAAAACTCCGCGGTGGCCATCTTCGGTGCATTAGGGACGGCTGCGGGCTTCCTCCGACTTACGTCTAAGTTGTCGTCCGTAACCGGACCCAATGCATGTAAACAGGGTGATCCCGGAACAAACTCTTCGAAAACTAAATCACAACGTGCTACTTCACGTCATGTAACCGTGAGACTTAGGTGCTATCTCGAAGAAGTCACATCATCCATGCTGTAGACCATTACTAGGTATATCTAAACTAGAGTCGTAGCTTATGGTAAGACCATTTTCTACACAAATAAATAGTAGTTGACGTCGAGACAAGTTAGCACTTAAACATTCAAAGTCCAATATCATTTTGCCTCACCCGGGGACAAAACCCGAGACCTCAGCATTGCAATCTTACCGTAACACAACTACGCCATCGAAGTAAATCTGTTTTTAAAAACGTAAATGATTATATTTTACAATCCTATGCACGGAATTCCGACTCGTGCCAATGTTGTCTATTTATCATATTAGACATTATACGCAACCATGCCAATAGACCAAATTTTATAAAAAAATATTGTTTGTATACACAATAATTAAAATCAGTACATATAATTGGACGTAGTTGCCCCTAAAGTCCTTGACAAGAACCTTAGGGAAGCCCAGCATTACGCGGCGTGTCATACAATCGACCGAAAGTAGGACAACGAATTTATAAGCACAAAAAATTCTATGAGTAGTGCTATACTTAAATTTATTTAGTAAATACTGGTTATGTGAATTTTTTTTTTTTTTTTTTTTTTTTGTTGACGCGGAGAAAGTGACTTATTACTACCGCCCAGTGTTCAAGGGGAACGACTGAGCGGTTATGTTGGGTTCACCGTGCCTTACGACCCGACGTTGAGCCGCCCGGAAAGATGGAAAACGTCGGGCGACCGCCGGGCCGAGTCCCTAACCTATGTACACCGCACGGCATACCAACTAAAACTCCGCGGTGGCCATCTTCGGCGCATTAGGGACGGCTGCGGGCTTCCTCCGACTCACGTCTAAGTTGTCGTCCGCAACCGCCCCTGCGCGTACCGCTGTTGCGGTCCTTCTCCTGTTGTTGCGGGGGCTCAGAAGCCCCCGTACACCGAAGGACGCCCTTGGCGTCCGAGGCAGCGTGAGACACGCTGCCGTCCATCACGGGGGTCACAGAAGTTGGCTAGACTAATAGGTAGACGGCCCCTCCCGCCCACCCGTGACCCCCGGAGGCCCCTATTAGTCGCCTTTTACGACAGGCAGGGGATACCGTGGTGGAATTCTCCAAACGCCCCCAATCCACAGGGCGGGAGACGTCGGTCAGTCGTCCACCCGACGCCTCCTACGTCTCGTCTGGCGGCGGGAGGGATCACCACTGCGCTGGCGATCCCTCTCGGCACTCTCCTTCCGCGAGAGGACCGCCTCGCAGAAGTGGGCCACCGCCTGCCAGGCCTCCCGACCGCCGACCATGGAAGAGACCACGGCCGGCAGCGAGAGGTCTCCTCCGACGACTGCTCTGAGAGCGCTGCGTTCTTCATCCCAGGCTGGGCAAAACTCCAACGTGTGTTGGGCCGTGTCCGTTGGGCAGTTGTCACAATAGTGACACACGGCCGACTCCTCTATCCCCACCACCCGAAACAGGAACTCACCGAAGCAGCCATGCCCGGTGAGCACCTGCGTCAGGCGGTATGTTGCCGCTCCGTGGCGCCTGTCCAGCCATTCGGCAAAGACAGGACGCACTGCCTCTACGACCCTGTGCCCCCACGACGGGGCCTCCAGCCTGAGACGCCACTCCTCCACGGCGGCTCGCCGTAAGGAGGCCCTCTTGGCCTCCACCTCCTTAAGGGCCGGACGCTCCCCGCGACTGAACGCCTCCTCCCGCCAATGGAATGCATCGGCAAGGGATTTGGCGTCCAGGTCCCAGGGCAGAAATCCGGCCAATAAGCAAGCCGCCTCGAAAGAGACCGTGCGGTACGCCCTGACCGCCCGCTGCGCTAAAGCTCTCTGCGGGGCGCGCAGGAGAGCGACGCAGGAGCGGCTCAGGGAGTCAGCCCAAACGGGGCTGCCATAAAGGGCCATGGACCGCACGACTCCGTGATACAGCCTCCGGCAAGGGAAGCCAGGACCTTCCAGGTTGGGCAGCAGGCCGGAAAGAGCGCCCGCTGCCCGGGACAATTTCGTCCTCAACTCCTTAAAGTGGGTGCGGAATCGCCATCGGCTATCTAGGACTAAACCTAGATACTTCATGCTAGATGGTTATGTGAATGGTCTATATAAATGAAAATTGAGATTTTTGTATTTTCGTAATAAAATATAATATTTATTTTGATTTATTTAAATAGCATTACTATACCATATATTTTATCGTATTGCTAAACTTAAAATATCTAGACTAAAATTAGGTATGCACAAAAACAATTAATATTCAACTCTGTATGCTTTCGCATACGATTGTTATTTGTATAAAAGTTCTCTATCTCAGCTTCATTTTTCATTTATTCCAAATATATCTCAAACCTAACTGGACAAAAATAGACTTACCTTCAGCGAATTTCATTTCAATGAAATCGATTCACAACTAATTCTGATACCTATTCTTCAAATTTTAGATGACATACTTAGTATCCATTATCCACCAGCGTACTTATTTACGGAGAAGAAACTTGAATACCACATCCTTGAAGAAATCTTGGCGTTACTACTATATGACATACTATATTTATAAGTAATCATAAATATTAGTAAAAATGACTAAGTGATTTAAAAATATTTTAGCTTAAATAAATGTCATATTGTCTACTCCGCGGATGTTCGTATTCGATGAATAAAATTTTCAACGGCCTTAAACGCTGCAACACGTGCAATCAGGAAAATCCCAACCTCGCGTTGCTACATTAGTTCCCAGTAATTTGGCAAAACATACCAATTCTTCATAATTTCTAATAACCGGTATATTACGTAAATTATATGAGTCTAATATGACCTAAAAAGGCCAAATGTTAATGCAATGAAAATGTTCAATTAATTAAAAACTGTACCTATATACATTGTACATACATAGCTGTTTATTGGTTCACTATCTGCTATTTTACGTTTATTGTATCTGTTATATGGGTGAGGATTATGTCCGCATGCGGATAAATACTATTTTATTATGCATATTTGTAAATCAATCGAGCACATCCGCATGTGGACTAACTACGCACAGGCACAAAATAAAAATGGTTAGTATTCATACCATACATAATTATGTACTATTATATGTATTACTAGCTTTTGCCCGCGGCTCCGCCCGCTTTAAAAAGTTTTTCCGGGATAAAAGTCCCGCTTTATATTTTCCCGGGATAAAAAGTAGCCTATGTGTTAATCCAGGACATGATCTACCCGTGTGCCAAATTTCATCGAAATCCGTTCAGTAGTTTTTGCGTGAAAGAGGAACAAACATCCTTACATCCTTACATCCAAACATCTAAACATCCAAACATCCATACATTCTTACAAACTTTCGCCTTTATAATATTAATTAATTAATAATAATTAATAGGAATAGGATTTCGCTTACGCACTGATTATTTATATTGGTTTGCGCATTATCTATTAAGTTACATTTTAATCATTTTGGAGTATAGATTTTACGACTAACTACTTTTCTAGTGACCTAACGTTTTTAAGATCACAAAATCAGATTAATTACTTAAGCTTTAACTTTAAAACAGGCCGGCATAATTGTATCGACTAGCAAGGGATAACCACCTCTCGGCACTCGTCAGTCGACATTTTTGGAACCTACTACGTTTGCAATCAGGTGCAATGGGATAACTTTTGCTTACCCGTATATAAATATATACATCAACTGTAACTGAGCACATAAACAAAAATTTAAGATAAACAAACATAAACTCTTACATGCATGCATAGTACCACGCCTCTATAACGTAGGGATAAGCAGAGACTATGAATTGCCACTTTACTCGATTCTGGCATACTTCTCTCGCTTCTGCCAACTTCATCGATCTTTTCATGCATATAAACTCTTTATTGATGTTAATGTTTAAATTTTTAACGCTAGTACACTAACAACACAACTGAATGTCATCTGTGTTACCTGTAGTAGTTTAGACGTAACAAATTATGTAATTGTTAAAAATAACTTTTACATAAAGTACAATTACCAATACAGTTAAAAGTACAAATGTTTTTTATAATGTGTGGATCATCTGACGTATCGAGTCTGACTGCATATTATGTAATCTGAGCCAACTCGAACGCAGACGATATAAAAAATGTAAACAGTTAGTGGGCGACTACCAATGTTATGTCAGAAATGGGCCGCCTAATGGTCAGCCATTGGGAAGCAACTTAATAATAATTGGAGTTCGATGCACTTTTATTGAGCTTTCCGAGCGATGCCCCATCATAGTTAGAGCAATTTTTCTCAGCGATAGGAAGTTAACTTTGGTAACTTTGCTCGTTTATGTTTAAATTATAAGATTGATAGAATTACATATGTTTGTCCCTTGACATTACCAAATATATCACGAAACCTGGTACTTTATTACAATTATTTTCCTAAAAATATTCAAGGTTATAAATTTTGCGATGATCGACCAATAATTAATTATGATAGGATTCGCAAAGAGTAGCATTCTTATAGAGTTTCACGGTGAGACTTCATATTTTTCTAGAACATAAACATGTATATTTACCAACAAAGTGCACGCAAGTTCATTCAATCGAAGAATGAAGTCATAGAAATGGTTCAGCGAACCGTTGCGCAAGACGATACCGTCAGCAACGCTGTACATTGCGCGTTCAGGTCCGGCTCGTGCGCACTGGAAAGCCCCTCTTGTGCAAGCCTCCGAAACACATGCAACAGTCAAATTCGGATCCTGCTGTGTCATTAGATAGTATGCAATAGATATTTCTTATTTTTACAGTATGTTCGCCTGACAAAGGTGTTTAATAGGAAATATATTTTGTCACTGATGGAAATGTATAATGGCTACCCTTAAATTTAATTAACACATTAAATAATAAAATTTGTTTAAAGTAGGTATAGGAAATGAAAAACCAGGTAAATCAAAAAAGGAGCGCGTTGAAATCTTTTATACGATCACGAACTTATTATGGAATGTGAGAATTCACTTAATTGTGATGACACCCGCTTTGTATATCACGAAATTAACAATATTCACGGACAGTTCTTGATATTAATGACTATCCCGGGATTTTAAATGAATATTTCGTTTCACTACATACTGCTACGTACAATAATTCAATAAATTTTAATAAATAATTATTGGTATCATTTATTAAATTTCAGAAATAGCGAACTTTAATACGATTGGTGGTCTAATCTGTTACAACTATTTTATAGCAATCGGTTATATAATATTCATTTAATGATTAGTTTCAATGTATAAACAAACACACGGACTAAGCTTTAATGTCTTATCATTTTTTACACTCTACAGTCATCATTCGTGAATGATAACATCAAACTAAATAAGATAACGAAAAAAAAACAAGATACATAGCAAAAAAATACAAGGTCTCGCCCCTATCACACCATGGGACGGTATATGCACGGCGAAAAGTGGGTGCACTAGTTGCGCTTCTGCCTACTCCTTCGGAGAAAAAGGCGTGAATGTTCGTGTGTGTGTGTGTTATCCCACCAAAAACATCAATGTAAAAAAGGAGAGCCAAGTTCAATACAAAAGTTATGCTTAGCTATGGGCTTCACCGTAAAAAAATGGAGATCTAAATGTTAGCCAAGTTCTATGCAAAATCCAAATATGTATTTATAGAAACAAAATAACATGATGAACAAGTATTAAACTCTATTTCTTTGCCTTATTGGATACCTATAACAATTGCTGTTATTTAAAAATGTGAGATCTTAAAGTAGGTTAGATTTGACTTGATTTTAATACTGGTTTATAATGTTATTTTATTCCTATAAATACATATTTGGATTTTGCATAGAACTTAGCACTCATTTAGATCTCCATTCTTTTTGCGGCGAAGCCCATAACTAAGCATAATTATTGTATTGAACTTGGCTCTCCTTTTTTACATTTATGTTTTTGGAGGGATATCATTACTTTTTGTAAAGAAAACTAGGCAGGTATTGAGTTATGTGGTACCGCGCGCCGCCGACGACACATCGTTGGCCGGTTGTTTAGCGCGTATTACAAGTTTTTCAGTATCAGCTCGGAGTCTGGAATTTGTGCCCGATATGGCGATAGGCTCGCCCCCTATCACATCATGGGACGGAATAATGGCGAAAAGTGGGTGCACTAGTTGCGCCTCTGCCGACCCCTTCGGGGATAACTGGCGTGAGTGTATATGTATGTATGTATGTATGTACAAGTTTTTTGTACACCACTTACTTTTTTAGTTAACTTTATTTTTGTATTTATGTTATATAGCAAAAATAATAATAAGTATTTTGGGATAGTTTCAAATATCTGCTTGTATCGGTTCCAACGCTACAATATTCTTTATATTTTTTGTTGTATGGCGACCCCCCTATTTATTACTTTTTTATTTTTAGATTTTTCCTACGCCTACATACAATTACCAGCTGGATTCCCAATTTCATCCTTCTAGGTTATCTGGAAGTAGGTAGGGTTAGGTACTATAAGTCAGTCAGTACTAAAATTTACGACTTTTTGACCTTCATATCTTTATAACCGTTTGAGCTAGCTTCATGAAATTTGGGCTTCTAGATGTCCTGATGGATATAATTAAACACACGTAGTTTTATCTGTTTACGTTAAATAGGTTTGAAGTTATAGAAGAGTGAAAAGTAGCACCAAGTGGTTCGTGTAATATTACACTCGGCGCTGGCTAGCTAGTTCCTTTGCTTGAACTTGGCTTGACAGTTGACACGCTGCCGCGTGTCTAGATACTTCTAATAACATTATAGCAGCCATTTTTTCTCTGCACGTGTGAAACCTCCCTTACTTGACAGTTAAGTTTAGTGAAACATACGATTCCGACTAATAACAACACTCCCCACATTCTACTCCGCTCCAAGTTGATGGATGACTTAAGCTACCCCCGTGATGGACGGCAGCGTGCCTCACGCTGCCTCTGACGCCAAGGGTGTCCTTCGGTGTACGGGGGCTTCTAAACCCCCGCAACAACAGGAGACGGACCGCAACAGCGGTACGCGCAGGGGCGGTTGCGGACAACTTAGACGTGAGTCGGAGGAAGCCCGCAGCCATCCCTAATGCGCCGAAGATGGCCACCGCGGAGTTTTGGTTGGTATGCCGTGCGGTGTACATAGGTTAGGGACTCGGCCCGGCGGTCGCCCGACGTTTTCCATCTCTCCGGGCGGCTCAACGTCGGGTCGTAAGGCACGGTGAACCCAACATAACCGCTCAGTCGTTCTCCTTGAACACTGGGCGGTAGTAATAAGTCACTTTCTCCGCGCCAACAAAAAAAAAAGGATGACTTAAGCTATCTTATGCCAGCATATAACGCAAGTAATCTAATCCGAACACACTCTTATTTCCGAAAGATGTAGGATGTTATGAAACCGTTTAGCAATTAACCGTACAACTGTTGCAGTTACTGATAATAGTTTAAAATACGTTTATATGGTCAGAAGAATTAGTCTATCTATTTATGTCGTTGTGTTATAGTTAAACGGATATTGCATGCTGCATAATTACTGAGTATTGTCAGAATTTAACTTTAATAGTTCAGGATTTCGGCAAAGAAATTAAATGAAATACACACACACACACACCGACGCCTTTTATCCCCGAAGGGGTAGATAGACGCGCATCTAGTGCACACACTGTTCGCCATGCGTATTCCGTTCTATGATGTGATAGAGAGCGAGCTTATCGCTATATCGAGCACAAAATTCCAGATTCTGGGCTGATACTGAATAGAAAAATCCAATATCACTTTGCTCGACCCGAGGATCGAACCTGAGACCTCAGTATTGCAGTCGTACAATAATAGAACTGCGCCACAAAGGTAGTCAAACGAAATGAAATAATTTATGTCGAATCCATAGAATGTTATACATTCAGTCAATTTTATCTTTATCACTAATATGGAAAACAGTTTCCATCAGAGAATAACAGGCAAGAAACTCTAATGTTACTCTTTTTCAAAATCAATTCAAAGGTATAAGATAGGTACATTTATATGCAAAATAAACAACAACAAAAAACATTTTTATATACATAATAAGTACCTCAATATTTCAGAAATCATAAAATGGTTTAATGATTTAAAATTTTACCAAAATACTATCAACTATTACTAGATATGTTAAGAGCAATTGGCAGACCTTTCCACACAAGCAACACCGATTCACGAGCATGACGCATGTGGAGCCATCGGCTTCTCCAATATATCTTCAGTATCATCAACCATCTTACTTCTTAATATTATTTTATGAATATTATAAATAGGAAAGATTATAAAAATGTCATGTTTGAATATTTGTATGTTTGTTAGAAGTAAACGCAGAAACTACTGAACGGATTTGGATGAAATTTGGCATACGGATAGATCATGTCCTGGATTAACACGTAGGCTACTTTACTACTTTTATCCCGGTTATTTGCGTCTGTAGACAATAATGAATATTTTTATTTAATTCTTTAAGTAGATGGCTGTCGTGAAACGGTGTTTTAGGGGCTTGTAGCGGGTAAGGCTTGCACGTAGGCGAAGCCACGAACAACACTTAGTGCGTTATAATTGAAAGTTTTAGGTGGTACCAGGCGTAATAATTCGAAGTTTTTGTTGAATCTGTTTAGGGTATTGTGGCGATTATCGTCCGACGAGCGACTTGTTCGTCAAGTCTTACAATTGCGTTAAAAATCGGCCAATGCAATCCACCGGTACAAATAACATACATAACAGTTTGTAAAATACTAGGTTACGATAAATTGTAGTGCATTTACATGAACCACACGTATTAGGAATCCACCCCACTTCAGCAGTTTGATGACATTTAGAAAGTGTTCCATGGGCCAATTAAGGTAAGAATATGCAAAACAAATCTAGTGGGCGGTAACTATGTACATATGATTAGATAATATTAGCGTCGCAATCTTTATGAGGTTGATACTATAAAATTAGCAAATCTGTTGCAAACAACATTCATTTAAGACTTAGGATTTCATTGGAGCAGCCTCCAACAGATTATTTCAGAAGCTAGAGAATAACATTTGAAGTCATGCCAGGAAACCGCATTTTACATACAAGTTTAGTATTTTGTAACACTGTTTTGTATTTCAAAATATGTTGACACACATCGTTATAACATTATAGTGTAATAGAGACAACTGAACCCAACCTATTATCTACTAAAAAAAAGTTCAGTCAGTGTACAAAAACACACATGCATGATGCATATAGTTAAATTGTTTAGAACTACAGTTTTTTTTAATTAATATATTTAAGAATACTATGATATAACTATTTTCGAATCCAAATGTACTTTCTTATTAAAAGTGCATCAGTCATTGAAATCTTCATTGTTCCCTCCAAACGTTATATATCCTATAAATATTTATCATCTATGAACTAGTAACAATAAGATCCGCAAAGACGACCTCGATAAGCCCATGTTGCCAAACTTCTACTCGAAACATACGTGAATGAGACAGACAAGGGTTGATCAATGAGATCGGAAGACGTCATACCTTCCTACCACGTTGTGAAAGCGATGAACGTTCTCTACAAAATTGTGAGTAATTTTGAACTTTAAACGAACGAAAGAACGCTCGTGGTAGAAGTTAGAGGACTACGTCTTACAAAATCGCCGCGCGTGCATCTTCTGCTAGTCGAAGTATAAAGCGTCGTGGTGGTAAAAATGGAAGGCATTCGGACGCAAACAGTGCGCCGGTGAAGTGGTGACCATTTAAAGCATTTCATATTGGTGATAACAACGAGTGCAAATCGGAAGTAAGTTTTTACAAAGTGCAACAAAAATTATCAATCATAATCAGAAACGTGATCTGTCTAATTAGCTTGTAGTCATCTGGTAATCTGTTAATTATAAGTTTTTTTTTAATAAATATTGTTAATCCAATTTAACAAAATAAAAAATTACAAAGATAAATTAGAATAATTTTATAAAATCGACATGTTAATACACAATTAGATCCAATGATTGATACGTTTATAGAACACCAAAAAAACAAATTGATAGAGTGAAAAAAGTAAATTATTTATCTCAGCCAAACCAAATGTTGTTAATTCCAAA
Organism: Lapara coniferarum; assembly: GCA_949316025.1. NCBI lineage: Eukaryota > Metazoa > Arthropoda > Insecta > Lepidoptera > Sphingidae > Lapara > Lapara coniferarum. The sequence continues at coordinate 10,180,812 of OX438924.1, forward strand.
AAAGTATATAATAACATTTTCTTTCAAATTAAAACAATTTATTTAGTTCTCAAGATATTAAGCGATCCTCATGAGTGCGTAAGGCTTTCACTTTCCATCCCGTGTTAAAGTATGAAGTCTATACGTAATATAGCAATGCCCGTTTTCATAAAATTATAGAAAATATATCGTACGTTGGCTTCTAAGCTGCGTATACAAGTTGTTTTCCGCAAGGCGTAGGCTTCTTTTCACGAATCGGGCAATTTTGGTGTAGGTATCTACTTCTTGATTCAAAAAAACATCTACGCCGAGGCTTCTGTTATGTCATCAAGGAAAAGTTTCATTCCTAAATGAGTGTAGATTTTCATAAGTATTTCTGTCGACCCCATTAGTGATAAACGAATGTTTATATGTTTAGATTTTAGAATACTTTCTATGTGGAAATCTTTTCAATCACCTAAAATACAAATTATAAAAAAATTTGTCATACACGAAAGTTAAATATAAACACCTAATGCAAGATGAAATTGCACTGCTAATTGGACTAAAAGTGCTTTCTCATTATTTCTGCACGCTGCATCTCGATTCCCATCTAACAAAACAATAAACAATAGGAGAAATTTACATACGTAGTGAACGCGTGTTACGGGTATATAAGTCGACTTATGCCGTAACGTGTTGCATAAAGTGGACAAGATAGAGTCATTTTGGCTGTTGCGTAACTGGTTGCAGCTAAGTGGTACACGAAATATGACGCATCGGAGACGCAACATGCCTGCCAATCGATTTCTGTTCCGTTTTTGGAACATCATGACAATGACACCAATTGCGGACTTTCTTTCATAACATAAACAATAGATGACCCCAATATATTATAATATATTTAAATAATTTAAGCCTATGTTTTGGTTTTGTTGTTTCGTTAATACCTATAATGAAAACTTGAAATTTATTGTAGTAAAATTAAATATACGAGAAAATTTACATTAATTAATACCAAAAAGATAAAGTTTACGTTTAAGCGAGATTATAATATTATTGTGAGAGCGCTTTCGCGAACCCACGCCTAACACCGGCGAAGCCGTAACAGTACACTGACTTATAGCACATTATATAACCCACGACTGTCCGCGAAAGTAAAAGTGATTCTCGGCAACCCGGGTTCGGAAACAATAAGGATCGAATAACATCTCTCGTTGTGTGATTAAGTACTTATTTTGTAATTTTACATTTTCAGATCATGCGGTGGACAAAAAAGATATTATTTTTACTACCCTTACTGATAGCAACTTGTACAGCAGAATGGTCTTGGGGTGCAGACTCCAAAGATACCGCACAAGACCAGACCAAAGATACGCCCGACTTGTTGCAAGATGAACAATTGTCTGAACCACAAGGAAGCCTCTCACCAAATAACACTGTACTTGACGATATCGTTGATGAACTTGTAAGCAGGAAGCAAGGCAGGAGTTTGGGAGGTTTCGATGGTGTTGACGATGTGTACAGCGATCCCACGATCAAGGATGCCTTGGACGCTGGAGATGATGCTGAGGCAAGAAACTTAATTAAAGGACGCCTATGCACTCTGGGTCTCATTCAAGTAAGTAAATTACTTTGAAAAATATTTTTTAGTATTGTTTAAAACAAAAATTACTCATGGAATGTTATTTTTATTACAGTGCGATGATGATGAAACCCAAGAAAAACGTTATGTTTCACCCGATGAGTTAATTTACGCCCAACCTGTAGACATTAAACCTATTGGAAAACCAGTAGCGTCAATTCCAATTCGTGGGCCGCCTAGAGCATACGGACCTCCAAAGCCTATGCTATATCCTCCACGTCCTCAGAAAACTCCTCCAAAGCGGGTAGGATATGGAGGCCCGCCGCGACCAGGATTCTCTGATAAATACAGCTCCTCCAGCAATCATTTCCAATTCTCTCAAAGTAATGGAGTGTATGGAGGTGAAACTAATTACGTTACTAGACCTCCGAGCTACGCTATAGACTCACCTTACTCCTTTGATAACAGTAAACCCAGCTTCAGTAAAGTACCGCCCACAATCCATACATCTAGTAAAACAGAGAATATCGTGCAACAACATGTACACCATCACTACGTGCATAGTGATGCAGAGAAAGACCCTAAGGTTATTGTCAAACCAGTAGTTATTCCAGTAGGATCCGTGGGACACTTAGGATCCCAAAGTCAACAATTTCAACAAACAAGCGATATTATCACAGCAGGAGGAGCTGATTTCAGTAGCGTGGGCGGATTCAAGCCTATGTCAGGAGGATTCGTTGAGAATAAACCAGTCTATGAGGGCGAGACAATTTATGGTTCGCAATATGGATACAACAACGTAAACAAAGGAAGTTCTAATGTTTTGACTCAAGGTTTACCCAACCAGTACCAAAACAATGCTTTTGAAGATCAAAAATATGGTAACAGCTTAGGATCGTACGCCTCGCATAGTACAGACTTTTACAAAAAGGAACTTCACGTTGGATCTGCCAACAACTTGTACAGTCAAGGGCCAGCCACATTTGGTCAATCTCAATCTAATACTTATCAAGGAAACTACCATGAAGGAAAAGCCCAAGGGTTCCAATGTGTTTGCGTCAACTATGACCAATGTCCCGCTCAGGAAATAATTGATCGCAAAGACGATTTACACTTGGCTATTGATCCTCGTAACAAGGGAACCGAAATTGTTGCGCTAACTGAAGAACAATTAAATAACATTACTAAATCTGAACTAGATACAGCACAAAACTCTACAGATTCTACGGCCAAGAGTGTTCAGAAACGAGAAGTGAAAGATGAAAAGCCAGAAGAAGCAGCTAAAGAAATTGAACCTGTAAGTAGAATCTTTTTTCCGTTTCATCAGTAACAATTGCTTTAATGACTAGAAAAACACATAACAAGATTATACAGATACCTGTTCCTCTCATCTCATCATCGCACTTTGGTTCCTTGTCATTGATATTATGTTAAACTGGGGTGAACATTTCAACTAGGTATTTAAAATTGTTAACAGACTCAGCCTAATGTAACAAAGCCAAACTAAACAATGGGCACTGACATACATGTAATCTTAACAATTTATAGTTACATTTAATGATATAAGTAAATGTCACTGCAGCGCGTTTTCGGATTATCCGGCTACGGCGGTAATGGCAACACTCCCAACAAAAAAGTGGAGCCCACGTTTGGTGTCTCTTTTGGCTTACCCCAACCGTCCCACGGATATCCTATTAATCCTTTCAGTCCGCACCCAGCGTACAACCCTTACGGACCCGCACTTAATAGCGGTGGTCTTAATCTAGGTTTGTTTTCTGTAAATCCCTTACTGGCTGTCCAAGTTAGTAAAAATGATTACGGCGAAAAAGTTGTAAAGCCTCTAGTTAATTTACACGTAACACCTAATGAACATGTCGTAAATCGCATAGGAGAATTGTTTCATGAGAAAAAGTTGTATCTGTTGAATAAACACGAACATTATCATCACCACAATTTGCATCATAATCCTCATAATTACCACCACCAGTATCCTCATGCCTCGCATTATCCACCAAACCACGTCGCTCCTGTTTATTCTCCGCAATACGGACATTACGGAGCAACAGGATATTACAAATCACGTCCTGAAATTCCTACTCAACAACTTGTTGGTGACGAAGACTATTATGATGATGATGAGCCTGACGGTCATTTTAGCGAAAATAATGAGTACCACCCTTCTAGCCACAATGATTACTATAACTCCGATCATGGTAGATCCTCTAACGTTAGTTCAAATAGCAACAACAATAAATACGCAGATCGTTACTCATATTCCCGTTCCCTTACCATTTCTCCTAATCCTGATGGGGCAAACCGCGGAGGCCAAACGATTAGATTCCCTGACAACCGAAAGAAGAGGGAAATCGATGTAAAGGAACCAAGTGAAATGGTAGAAGAGGTAATGGTTTCCATATGTCGACACCTCAAATTTTTATATACACCGCAATATACAATATTCCGTATTTTTAGCGTCAGGGATACTTCGGCCATCCTCCCGTTCAGCAATGTCGAGCGAACCAAGTGTGTTGCCGTCGTCCACTAAGACCACAAGCTAGTAACCGTGGCCAATGCGGTATTAGGCACTCTCAAGGGATAAATGGCAGAATTAAAACGCCGGCGTATGTTGATGGCGAAAGCGAATTCGGAGAATACCCATGGCAAGTCGCTATTCTGAAGAAAGATCCCAAGGAATCTGTTTACGTATGTGGAGGAACACTCATCGACGGCCTGCATATTATAACTGCTGCTCATTGCATCAAATCGTAAGTGGAAAACGAATATTATTTGCCAGTCCATATCATAACTCATCACTATCCTCTTTTTTCTTTTTAGTCTCCTAATTAGGTACCCTACATTAATTTTCCCATTTCAGACACAAAGGATTCGATTTGCGTGCGCGTCTCGGTGAATGGGATGTGAATCGTGACGTGGAATTTTACCCTTACGTCGAAAGAGACATCGTGTCTGTGCACGTCCACCCTCTTTTCTATTCAGGAACATTAGATAACGATCTTGCCATTCTAAAAATGGACCATCCTGTTGAGTGGACGAAATACCCACATATCAGCCCTGCTTGCCTGCCTGACAAGTACACAGACTACGCCGGTCAAAGGTGCTGGACCACTGGATGGGGTAAAGATGCTTTTGGAGACTATGGAAAGTATCAGAACATCTTAAAAGAAGTCGACGTACCTATTCTTGGTCATGGACAATGTCAGCAACAATTGAGACAGACCAGGCTGGGATATAACTACGAACTGGGTCCAGGCTTCCTCTGCGCTGGTGGCGAGGAAGGAAAAGACGCGTGCAAGGGTGACGGCGGTGGTCCCTTGGTGTGCGAACGTTCTGGAACTTGGCAGCTTGTCGGCGTGGTGTCCTGGGGTATAGGCTGTGGCCAGGTCGGCGTGCCCGGCGTGTATGTCAAAATCGCGCATTATCTGGACTGGATCGCTCAGACCACTGGAAGATTCTCAAATTACAATTAAAATTCATAAGGTTAATGTGAGGATGATGATATAAAAACATGAACTGAACGAATTCTAACGTATCATATTTATTAGTTAATGTATTCTTACGTATTTAATTTGTATAATTTATTGTAACTTTGGATTAATAATCCAGAGAATCAGAGTAATTGCTTTGTGCAGATTTAGTATAAAAATAAATATTTTAAATTACAAATTGAAATAACTGATTTTTTTATTTAATCTAATTATATTATACACAACTAACACTTTCCTAAATTATGAAATGTAGGTGTGTTTTACTGACTGACTGACATAGTTACTGTTAAAGATAACATATGATATGTTTTTACTCCATTAGAGTAAAAACATATCAGATTAAGAACAAGCCTTGTTGCTTTCACCAATGATTCTTCCGCCATGAGCAGCTATAGATTAACTCCGAACCTATAGGAGAATAACACGGAAATGTATTATTTAACATGGTTTTAGAATTTATGACTGTATATACCTACATTACGGCTCTACATGTAGAGTAGACCTTTTGTTTAAGAACATAACAATATACAAACGAATTAAATGATACTACTAATCAAGTACAAGTTTTTGGGTTATAATTATGTTAAAAATCTTCAAAAATTTCTATATATAATGTGTGCCCGATTATAACCTGTTTTGTGTGTTATAAATGCTGGTAAATAAATTAAAAATAAAATCAACCTTTATGAATAAACATTATAATTCAAATAAATATTTAGTATTATTTTTTTGTTCATTATTCTGTTTCGTGTTTACATAACGTACACATAAAAATGTTATTGGTAGATTAGTGTCAAAAAATTTACAATATTTAACGTGAATTCAGCCAAAATACGGTACTTATTCTGTTCTTTAGGAAAAGAATATGGATTAGGAAAAGGAGTTATTCCGACCCCTTTTTTTATAGATGGCACGACATAGTGGCCTCACTGCATCAGATGGTGAAACTTGTAAGTGAAAAGACGCCCAAAATATAATTATCGCTTATGCTACAAAAAACGAAAGGCAAAAGCAAACTGTGAGTTCAAGTTATTGCTTGAAATAAGAAATTCATTGGTAACGCTTAACTATCTATCACCAAATCATCATTGTTTCACTCTCTATATATACGAAAGAAACTATATTAAATACTATTTACATATTACTATTAAGTCCTACCTAGTGGAAACCTGAAGGTGCAAAGTTAGGACTATACGGTGGATACATTAACACCTGCCAGCTAAAGTCTCTTAATTTTTGCTGAGTAGCTAAAGATGTCTGGTCTAGCGTTAACAAGGTTATAAAGCGAGTTTGATTTAAAAAAAAATCTGCCACTTTTTTTACAGAAATACTTTCACAAAGGTATCACCAATTAACCGACCGATACAAGCAATGAGTAGTGTACACATTGGTACAAGAGTCGATGATTAAATACAACTGAGACTATAACCGTGCCAAAAAAGAGACCGAAAGAGCGCGAATGAGAGTTCATAATCGATATGGCACCCTTTTTTTGCACCCAGCTGTCACTTCGACTTCTAGTTTGATATCTCGACTGGTTTTTATAACAGGCCAATATATCACAAATACCCATTGAGTATCTAGCAATATTCAAAGCAAATGCCCTCACAAAATATAAAAGTGCTAACCATATAGATTCTCTTTGTATAAAACTTTTTGCGACACACTTACGCTGTCATTATTATAAAGATTGTTCACAAAGAGAATCAAGGAGCATTTATTTGAAAGAGCATTATTTATATAATACTACGGAAAAAGAGAATTTTGAATATGTATTATAATTTTCTTTGATTATACTTTTCTTTGAAGAGCATTATAATACTACTGAAAATTGTTAAAGTTTGTACATAAATAAAGAAAATAAAATTACAGATCTTATAAGTAAACAATGGCAGGGAAGACCACTGACCGCAAAGGGAAAAGTAAGGAAGTGAAATCAGCAACGAACGAGCTAGCCGACAATTTGGCTACATTCACATTGCCTAATAGTCTTCCATGTTCCGAAGTAGAATTCCCGGTGTTAATAAAAAAGTCCACCAAGGCAAACTGGAAACAAATCCTCGAAGAAAGCAACCAAAAGATGCTCGAAATAGAAAAATATAGGGAGAGTAAAAAGCAATGTGTCCCAAGGGCGCCTTTTCTCAGTAAGATAAAAAATACCTACTTGAGTATAGGAGAGTTTTAAACCATTTGTATATTGGCAGTACAGACAGATTTTGTTTTTATTTATCTTTTCTTAAGGTCTACTGGCTTAAGACTTTGATCTAGACCAGGGCAAATAATTTCTAACGGGGCCCGGATCCTGTTGAAAATTTGTATCGAGGTGCAAAAAAAATCATTCTAAATAAATTTAGAGCTAGTTATTTAAAAATGTGATTTGAATTGAATAGATAGTTAATTACATTTAAAAAATATACTGCGGTCCAAGAATCGACCTTCTGTGGTCCGTATCCAGACCGTGATACGCCTGTTGCCGACCGCTGATCTAGACATTAATTTTTAGAAGCGCACAACAATCAACGCTGAGTTTCTTGGTGCTTCTTCTCAGGTCAGTGGGCTTTTCCGAAGCACTGGTAGAATCATATAGTAAAAAAAAAACATTGTAAAAATGACGTGTAAAAGTGCCCCTAGGGGCCTAATTACATAATAAATGATTCGAGTTTGAGTTTGAATGAAATAACTACATAGACTTGAACAAACATCAATTTATACTAGCATGCTATTTAGCCACTAAAACTTCATATCACTTCTTTGATATTGAAAGGTACAGCCACCAAAAAATATATTTTGTTTGCGTACAAGATCTGAAATCCATTCTAGTACCATTGTCCGTTGCACACCGCAGTTGATTACAAAATGTGATAGGAAGGGTTTGTATTCATTATTATATTCCAGGGACTGAAAACGATTACATAAAGAATGAAGTTTTCGTACATCTGATACCAGCTTTAGAAGAAACACTTAATAAGGCCAAAATATGGGAGGCTCTTGTGATACAGAAATGTTTATTCAACGGCATAGACCATATCGCTCAGGTTGATTCCTTTGCAATAATACAAATACATATTTAACAAACTGTATGAGAAAATAACTTTCCCGTTTTCAGTTGTTATGGAATAATAACCCGCGCTACCCAGAGCGTAAACTCAAGGACTTACACATTTTTAACATGCCGTGGGTTCGCCACTATCTAAAGGCAAAGTAAGATTTATTCAAAATTATATTAAGTTATTCACAATGGATGCAGGCCCCTTTAACAGGTCCATCTGAAAATCTTTAGGGGTGGTCTATGTTCCAACAGTGCAGTTCATGTGGCAGATGATGAGGATATTAGTGGAAATAAATAGCACACATTTTTTGGCAAGGTGGAAAGGCATTCGCGTGTTGCCTATTTCAAATAATTTTGCCACACACTGAATTATAAACTCATTTGCAAAAAAAACGAGCACCTAAGCAATGAACCATTTCAAATGTTACTATTGGTTTGTTTGATAATTATAGGTAGTTTTACTTTCACAATTTTGTAAATTAATAAGCAAATAATCGTTTTCGTCAGTATTATCATAAAATTTTGATAAAATTTATGGGTTTTAATGCTAAAGTTCACTAGTAGTGTATGCTCGCTAGTAGTGCATATGCTCGTGAAGTAAAAGTTAACAAAGATTTTTGTTTGTTTTTTCTTTAATAAAGTAAAAGCAGATAAATGTTTAGTATCGAGTGTGACCCCCTCTAGCTGAAATCACAGCTTGAATTCGTCTGGGTATGCTAGCGAGGATATCCCGGATACTTGCTTGCGGAATACGTTCCCACTCCGCGGTAATCACATTCTTCAGCTCTCTGATGGTTTGCGGAGCCGGTTGTACTGATCTCACGCGTCGTTTCAGAACGTCCCAGACATGCTCTATAGGATTGAGGTCGGGACTTCGAGCTGGCCAATCCAAACGACGAATGCCGACCTCTTGCACATACGCTTCCACATCGCCAGACCGGTGGGCGTGAGCGTTGTCGTCCATAAAAATTGAGTCTTCGCCTAAAGCGGCCAATGCGGGTTGTGCATGAGGAATAAGAACTTCCGTTATGTATCGATGTCCAGTCAGTGAGCCGTTTTCAATGAAGACTAACTCTGTACGATCCATTGAATTTATTCCTGCCCAAAACATAATAGAGCCCCCACCATAAGGTGTGATTTCTTCAAAACAAGCCTCTGCAAAGCGTTCTCCTCGTCTTTGTAGCACTCGCCGACGTCGATCTTCACCGAACAGAGATATCCTGGCTTCATCGGAGAACAATACCCTATTCCAGTCTTCTTGAGTCCATGACTCACAATTTCGAGCAAACCTAAGCCTGGCAACTCTGTGCTCACGGAGTAACTTAGGGCCGCGGGCCGGGCGATGACTGCGTATATTGGCCGCGAGCAGCCTCCTCCTGACCGTCCATAGACTAATATGCACATTTCTTACTTCTTCGAGGTTGTTCTTAAGGTCAACATACGAAGATTTGCGATTTCTCAATGCGCGACTCACAAGAAAACGATCATCCCGTGGTTGGGTACATGGTTTTCTTCCAGAACCAGGCCTTCTCTCGACGGAACCGGTGTCTTGATACCGCTGCCAGGTCCTTTGAACCGTCGAGCGACACACACTTAGCCTCTGAGCCACGAAGCATTGGCTGCAGCCCTCTTCGAGCAGCGCAATAATTTTGGTAGCTTTTACCACTTTCTCTAACATTATTGAGACAGCTAAACAGCAATAAATGAAGCTTTGACAATTAAGAATATGAAATAAATTCATAAAAATTTACTAAAAGTTATGAAAACCGATATTATCTTTTGGAACTTCGCACCAAAAATGTAGGATAAAAAGTGGTTTTCGGTAAAAACGAGCATCAAACGAAAATTTTAATTTAGAACGTACTGTTTTAAACACCACGGCATTTTTAAAACCGGCCAGTAACATGTACAAATGATTGAAATCATTTTGGTACCGTATTTTTTTAAAAAAGAATTAAAATCCAAACCGCCCGTTTTTTTTGCAAATGAGTGTATATTTATGAATGTAGTATGTATAGATTTACAAAAAAAAATTAAATGTCGTAGACCAAGACCCTTGTATCCGAAGTCGTGGTTGTGGCCTGAAGATTATGCTGCTACTATGATACAAAAGACCGTTCGTCAATACTTCGTGCAGAGGGAGGATGAAGTTCAGGAAATGCGTGAATTTTGGAGGGTAATCATAGCTTCAATGTCAATGTCAATCATAGCTTATCCTACTAATATTATAATACTACTAATATTATAATAGGCGAAAGTGTGTATGTATGGATGTCTGGATGTATGAATGTATGGATGTTTGTTCCTCTTTCACGCAAAAACTACTGACCGGATTTCGATGAAATTTGGCATACGGGTAGATCATGTCTTGGATTAACACATTTATCCCGGGAAAATATAAAGCGGGACTTTTATCCCAGAAAAACTTCTTAACGCGGGCGGAGCCGCAGGCAAAAGCTAGTACATAATATAATAAAACTTTAGAAAATAATGGAAGATGAGATGAATAGGTAACAGATTGTAAATCAACTTATGAAAATTTTGTTTTCTTGGCTGCTCAAATCTTTATTGGGATGTCACGCCAGAACCCACTGCTACAAAATAAGGAAGATACAACAGAATTCCTTAGCAGAATATAATTTATTCCTGTATACCTTATGAGCCATAGTGACACATTCACACAAACACACATGTTTTTTCAATAAGCCTTGCAATTATTAAAATCGCTAACGGTGAATTTAGTAGTATTTCAATATGCATTTTTTGCTCACCACACAACTACATGTAAAACAAAGATCGTAACACACACACACACTCACGCCTGTTATCCCCGAAGGGGTTGACAGAGGTGCAACTAGTGCACCCACTTTTCGCCGTTATTCTGTCCCATGATTTGATAGGGGGCGAACCTATCGCCATATCGGGCACAAATTCCAGACTCCGAGCTGATACTGGATAGAAAAACTCAATATCACTTTGCCCGACCCGGGGATCGAACCCGAGACCTCAGCATTACCGAAAGATCGTAACATTTCCTTAAAATATAATATTTAATCAAAGAAACATTTCAGAAATTGAAAATGGAACGTAGCATGCCAGATATCGATACTAATCCATTTTTGGCAAAAAAGTTTGCATCGGAACCAAACTTCCCAAAAAAATGATAAATAAAATGCCTCTTAGTGCCATCTACAGGAGTTTTATTTCTAAATATAATCTACACCTTAAAGTAACATACTACTTTTTCCTTTAGTTAAGTGGCACTCCTTCATACAGAGCAGGACTTATGGGCTTTCCAAGTCCCATTGTGAATTCAATAGTTGGTTTCTCATCACCAACAGCTATTCTTTGCATCCTACTTGGACTTTTGTTGTAACCCAATGGCATAACAAATTCTTCCAATGGCTGAAATTTACATACAAATATGATCAAATGATATAATCATATACTGATGACAAATGACAATCCCACAGTTAATAGGCCGTATACAAAATTTCGACTTTTTCAGTCAACTTTTCATCGGGATTTTTAAAAAATAACCTGATCTGGTTAATTTAGAATACATCATCAGAAAGACGGAAAGGAGGCGCACTTATTTTCCCACACTAGCCCACGAAAAAAAGGGCAGCTCCTTTTTTACTGATAATAAAGAAATTGGTGCATTTATCCTTTAGGGGACTTTTTATACCAATAAACAGTAGTTTTCGTTAGTTAGTTTCAAGCACGATTTTGACTGAAAACTACTAAAAATGTGAGACTCCATACAAAAAAAATCTGAAACAGACGTTGGAACTTGGTGGATAGATTGAAATTAAATAAAGATATGAAAAATCTGGCTCGTTTAGCCACTTTGTGTTGAAATAGTCTTTCTGATGAGATATTCTAAATTGCAAAATGTAGTGCATTTGAAAGAAAGACAAAAATAATCACTGGGTTTCATAATAAACAGATTCATACTAACATTAACTTGCAGAAATCATAACAATTTATATTAACTGTTATGCCAATTTAAAAAACAAATATATTAGTAAACTGAATCTCACCGCCAATCCTTTTTTTTCATGATCCTTGACAATAAACTTTTTCATTAACACGGGCATTTCTATTCTGTTAGGCAGTATCACATCAGATTTATCATAGACAGTTTTGACAGATTCCAACAATTTTGCTTCTTCATTCTTTGGTATAAGTTTATAATCAGGTTTGTAAGATGTACGATAGATTTCTGTGAGGTGTGGTTGTTTCTTCCCTCTGAAAGTCTTCTCCACCCACACACGAACTCGTCGTCTTTCCTGAAATATTATATATTAAAATATCTATTATAATATTGCTCTTCAGGGTAAGCAGTAAATAGTGCACTGTTGCTAAACAATATTTTTCATGCGTCTGTATCAAAGGTTACTTTGTATAAAGATTAAGCGCTCCACTATCGAAATACGAGAATTTTTTAATTATAAAAGAGGTGCCAGCTTCCTTCGTGAAAAACTAGGTCACCCAACAGCAATATTAAGTTTTCCCTTCGTATCTATTTTGAGAAGAGTTATAGGGCGTATCTGTAAAACACAATGTAATTGGAGTTACAACAGTACTGCAAGCATACTGTTGCCAAAATTTTGCCATAACTGAGTGAATAATGTTCATAAAAAAATTGCTTACCTCGTCAGGACAAGTCTCTACTTTGACTATTTTCATAAAAGTAGGCTCAGGGTATCGTTCGAAGACTGACCTAACAATTATACGGCCAGCACCCAAATTCTTCAGACTTCCTACAATTTCCCACAACGTTTTACCTTTGAAGTCCGTTGTGCGTCCTACATATTTAATTACGGGGCTAGCCATATTATTTGTGTTACTTCATATCAATATTACTCTCTATGCTTCATAATATGTAATATGGTCTTAAGAAATAGGTTATTTCGCTACATAGGTACAATAAATATCAGGGAGATGTCACTCCCCAGTTGACAGATATCAAAGTCATATTTAAAGTTTGTTTTCAGATCTCGACGCTAGATAGCACTGTTATGTACATTTCAAAAGAGTTCAAAACAGTAAAATCTTTTCATTGCAACATCGGTTCGTTTACTGATTTTGACTTTTTATAAATTATTTTCTTTGGTTTGTGTGCATCAATTTTTTCCGTAGTATTATAATGCTCTTTGGTCAATCTGGCACAGTCAATTAATTAATTTATTTAAAATATTTGTTACATTAAGAAATAATACATATACACTCATGCCTGTTATCCCCGAAGGGGTAGGCAGAGGCGCAACTAGTGCACCCACTTTTCACCGCTATTCCGTCCCATGATGTGATAGGGGTCGAGCCTATCGCCATATCGGGCACAAATTCCAGACTCCGAGCTAATACTGAATAGAAAAACTCAATACCACTTTGCCCGATCCGGGGATCGAACCCGAGACCTCAGCTTTGCAGTCGTACTGTAATACAACTACGCCACCGAGGCAGTCTAGTAGTCGCAGTAAGAAATAATAGTGATAATAATATGTGAAAAGTAAATTTGAGACATATTTGGGCTGTCTTAATTATTACGGTAAGTAAACACATTTTTGCTTAAAGTTGGTAGGTGTATTAATTGGGTAATATAATGTCCGTTAAAATGAACTCTTCGCCTATATAGATACTCGTATTTTATTCATTCGAAAGAATCGTTGCATATATTAATCCGATTTTATTTTAACTGATTAATTAGTGGACGATAGCCGGCAGAGATGTGATTTATCTGGATACAAGTATCTGAAATACAGATACAAGATACAAAATACGTATTTAGTATCTTGTATCTAAATACTTTTTTAATTTTTAGTTTGTATTAAGATACATTTTTAGAGTATCTTAGTATTTTACAAATACTTAATTTTCTAAAATACTATTACTGATTACCTATGCCATTTTTACATTAAAGTCTAATTTAAGGCCCATATACACGTTGCAAGTTCCTTGCCTGTTGCATACAATTCAATTGAAGCAATATATAACTTGCATGGTTTAAATAAACAACATTATTGATTTGTTTGTGTAAACAGCACATGCTATAACTGCGTAACCAAACTGGGTTCTCTCTTATTTTGAAAACATGAGGGCAGTCATTAATAATTTTGATTTTCAGTATCCCATGAACACTCCTGGTTGCGATAAATCTCAATGACCTTTATTAAATCAGCAGAACATAATTTTAATACTTTTTACTCATATTTTTTAATAAACTCAGTAGCTTCTAAAATCAATTCGTTCAACATTTGAATGAAAAATTCGCCAATGCGAAAAAAATAATATACCTGCTAAAATTGAAGCAACCTGCCAATAAATGGTACACATATACATACAAGCCTGTGTACAGACAAGTCGATACTTTTACGCAATAATCATCATCAGCCTATATTTTAGTCCATTGCTGGTCATACGCCTCCTGCAATTCGCGCCATTTTACCCGGTCTTCAGCCTGTCGCATCCAGTTTCTTCCCGGGACCTTTCGGAAATTGTCACTTCATCTGACTTGAGGGTGTATTACACTACGCTTGCCGAATCAGTTGCTTACAATAGGATAGTTGACTACTTTTTTTTAAATACATTTATCAAAAATGTACGTCTTCTAAAATCAAGAGGAATAATATTTTTTTAAATACAAGCTTATATAAACACGTTATAAAGCTTTAAAGTTTGTTGGAAGGGACATCTGTCAGATAACGGAAACAGCAGAATGTGACGTCACCGAGAGTTGCCAGCCATAACGCTGCGTGCGTGCGAAACAGATGAAGCGATATCCCCACTACGCCCCCACTTTTGCTCACAACAATATTTCAAATATGAATATCTGCTTTAGTTTTCAACCAATTTTGATTCTGATTTTACAGAAGAATTTAGTTTTCGTATTATGTTATGTTATGTTACATATAAATTAATGTACAAAATCAAACATAGGAAACTACCCTATTCTTGAAGGTCAATTATTGTGCGTAATGCATTGCCTTCAATTATTGCTCTTGTCTGTACTAGAAAATGCCATCATGTGAATGGGCCATTAGACAGATCAGTTACTGCTAGCAATTATCGTACACAGTAATTGCTGGTAACATTAGTTTTTTTGAATATCAGTCAAAAGACTCGCATACATACGCCAACGCAGGTGAAATTACCTGTTTAGTAGCATCGAATGATGAGACGAGCTTGCCGTTTGCCTGATGGTAAGCGATACGACTACCCATAAACAGTAGAAACACCATCCAGCATCTTGAGTTACAAAGTAATATGTGGCATTCCACTGCGCTCGTCATCCTGAGACATAAGATGTTAAGTCTCATTATGTCCTGTAGTTACACTGGCTACAATGTCCTTCAAACCGAAATACAACAGTGCATGCACACTGCTGCTTGGCGGTAGAAATAAACATTGCGGAGGTACCCACCCAGACGGACTCTTACATATGAGAGACCTACCACCAGTTGTTGGTTGGTTGCCTGCCTAACCATTGCGCATATTCTGACGGGGTGACTTGATTATCAATAATTGCGTATGAATATTGCATGCAATAATTGTTACGTCTAAATGAGGCTTAAGGCTATTCATACCTACATACAAATCTAAACGTATCCTTAAAAATTTAATTTATTAACATCTCTATGTTCAAAAGACTAATCTTTAAATCTATACAATATTGTACATATAAAATGTTTTGTCCTGAATGACTGACGGATGGATCAACGCACAGCCTAAACCGCTGATCGTAGAGACAGAACTAGTGCACTCACTATTCGCAGTGGGTCTTCTGTCCCATGATGTGATAAGGCGCGAGTTTATCGCTATTTTTGATACAAATTCCAAACTGATACTGAATAGAAAACCTCAATATCACTTTGCCCGAACCGCGGAACTAACCCAAGACCTCAGCACTGCAGTTTAAGTAACTTTTTGTATGGAACTTGCACCCCGGTGAGCGTATTTGAAACTAAAATGTGGTAGTATGAACATTGCACGTAAACTATTCTAATAAAAAACTGTCTGTTTTACGTATTCATTGTCGCAACTCTAAAACCATTTGCAAAGTTAAAAGTTGTCAAAATTAATAAACAAAAAAATCCTTAAAAGTATCTTATTTGAAAAAAGTATTTAGAAAATACGTATCTTGTATCTAGTATTTAAATACCATTTTCAAAAGTATCTTGTATCTGGTATCTCAAATCCTTTATTTACAAGTATCTTGTATCTTGTATTTCAGATACTTTTATGAACACACACCTCTGACTTTTCGAAGTTACGTGTGTATTGTTTATCAATTATCGTTCGCTTTAACGGTGTAGGAAAACATCGTGAGGAAACCTGCATACCTAAGAAGTTCTTTATAAGAATTTCGAAGGTATGTGAAGTCTAACAACCCGCACTAGGCCAGCGTAGTGGACTAAGGCCTAACCCCTTTCAGTAGTAAAGGAGGCCCGTGCTCAGCAGTGGACAATATATAATACAAGGCTAATTGCATTGCATTGCATTGCAATTAATGATAACATCTTTTCTTATGTCGTTGCGAGTTTTATTATTTTTTCTTATATTTATAACTAATTTATATTATTGTATTTAAGGCATGGATGTCCATCTACTTCCTGAACACAAAAATAATGTCTGGCATCAATACGGGGATCGGTCGGCATCAGACCAAAATTTTAATCCAAATAAAGTCATAAAACAAATTTAAACATTTAAATTACTTGAATGAATTGAACACATTAAAACGAATTGAATAATGATTTGAGAATTGTAGAATAAGCTTTATTTTCAATACGAAATTCATAACAAAGATTTTTGGCTGTTGGAAGCAACCTAGATTATGGCAAATTTTTTATTTAGGTCCTTGAAATATTAGCTTTTTTTGTCAATACTAGTAGTAGTAGTTATGCCGTATATTAACAATCACTGAAAACAAAAATACCAAACAATAGATTGTGGTGCCACCTGTAGGATTTTTGTAGCAATAAAGCATGCGCAGTAGTATCTAGTGTACATACTTGACAAAGTGCCGTAATTGACATTTCGCACACCTAGTTAAAGACTAGCTCAACTCTAAATATCACTTTTATCAGGATTCGAAAAAAACGTTTTACTTGATTTCTATTTAGTATTTATACGTTCTTGTAGATTCTTGTATATAATTTTACGAAGATAATTATTGTGATAATGGTTTTCCATCAAATACCACTAATGCTTTATAATTTCGGTTTTTTGAGTTAGCGTTGATATTCATGACAAAATTTTTGTTTAACTAGCTTTTGCCCGCGGCTCCGCCCGCGTTAAAAAGTTTTTCCGGGATAAAAGTCCCGCTTTATGTTTTCCCGGGATAAAAAGTAGCCTATGTGTTAATCCAAGACATGATCTATCCGTGTGCGAAATTTCATCGAAATCCATTCAGTAGTTTTTGCGTGAAAGAGGAACAAACATCGATACATCCAAACATCCATACATTCTTACAAACTTTCGCCTTTATAATATTAGTAGGATATTTTTACAAAGTCAAATTGAGCTCATATTACTGACTTTTTTTAAATTAGTGTACTATTGATCTGCATTAATGTATCTAGTAATAACCACAAATAGTAGTGTATCTACATTATATTCAATTTATTTTCGGTACAATAATCATAACAAAACAAATAATATTTTTAAAAAAACCTTTATTTAGGTTACATAGAAACAAAAAAACAACACTTTTTAAATTTCTATAAAAATTATATAAACCTACGAAAAGGTTTGTAAAAACATAATCAGTTATATTTAACATTCATTGTTTAAAAAAAGACATAGGAAAATACAGAATTCCTTTTAACAACATATTTAAGGAATGTATGTGATTAAAGATAATTATATTCAACTACCTTACCTGAGATCTGTTTGACGTAGATAGCGGCGCTTCTAAGTTCAAATTCAAATTCAGATTCAAATCATTTATTCAGTAATTAGGCCCCTAAGGGCACTTTTACACAGACACAGGTTTTCTCTGCCAACCCCCCATTATGCTTAGCTAAGACATCTTCCATTACCTTAGTGTGTGTTGAAGGTGTTGGTGTATTCTGTTGCGGCTCTATTTCCATATTAGTGGCCTCTAATTCATTTCGTATAATTTCTCTTATGATTGTGGGGCTTGTTGAAGATGGCGGTGTACTCGGTGTGTTCTCGTGAGGTTCCAACTCGTTATTATTGCCCACTGGTTCATTTGCTAGGGGTTTTTTTGTCATTGTGGTGCTCGTTGAAGGCAATGGTGTGCACTTTTGAGGCTTCAGTTCTTCATTATTGCACTCAGATTTACTTAAACCATATGCCATGGTCTTTTATAGCAAAAGTAGACCACGACCCTTCATCTTCTGAAAAATAAATTATTAAGTTGATTTAGCCACAAAGACTACACTAACTCAGAAAACACAATAATTATAATAACTCGAAGTCGACACTTCTTAATAATATTTCTTGAATCACTGGGACAAATATAACTTCAATGCAAAATGTTCCTATATTCAAACGAACTGTAGCAGCTATAGTTTCAATAATAAGGGCGATTTTCATTTAACCAGCAATACTCGA
Organism: Lapara coniferarum; assembly: GCA_949316025.1. Taxonomy (NCBI): domain Eukaryota; kingdom Metazoa; phylum Arthropoda; class Insecta; order Lepidoptera; family Sphingidae; genus Lapara; species Lapara coniferarum. The sequence continues at coordinate 10,199,494 of OX438924.1, forward strand.
TTAATTCAAATATTACGAAATAATTTCAACAATAACAAGCTATTTTTAGTTAGTAAAAAACAATACTTACGTTTGTAAACAAACACTCCACTAAGTCCAAATAGTATATTTTATCACTTAGTTCAACCACGAAGACTAGTCTAACTAAAAATAATTTGCGTATTTAATACACGGTCAACCATGAATACACGCTCAACTCGAACTTGAACAGACAGCGCCCGTCCCTTTGGCTAACAGGTCGCAACTGGTAATGCGCGGGTGTTGTTGGCGGGGGGTGTGGGCCCCGCGAGTCAGGAATAGTAGCTTATAGCGCCATCTTCATTTTATTTATGGAACTATTTCTACAGGTGTCTTTGGAGATGAAGTAGTTTTGAGCATAGATTCCCGTAATGGTAATAAGTCATATTCGAATTATTTCGAGTTGCGTGACTCTTCAACTAGGTGTGCGATTTACTGATTGGCATCCAAAAAGGTACAAGTAGTTTCTCTATTGTCGTAGTATTATCAGTATTCTCAGAATAAGGACTTAGTCTTTATTCTATGTCAGTATTACGCTTGACGCACACGTTCGGTTTCCTTATTAGGTTTCCTGATCAGGAATTCAGATTCGGAATTCCGAGTGACTAGCGCAAACGTCCGGTTATTTATACCAACACGTTCGGTTTCCTTATCAGGTTTCCTGATCAGGAATTTACATTTCTTACTAGTTTAAAACTATCCCTTACAATTTATTCCAACTAATTTCAAAAAGCATGTCGAAGATTTGAATTTGGCGCTAATTAATTTCTGGGTGCCTGCACTAGATAGCACCACTGGCTTCATAGTGACAGCTTTTTTATATGAAGTTGTCATTCTTCTCCTAGGGTGTTCTGCGCTCAGAATAATTAGTTATTATTCTGAGGTTCTGCGGTTACAATCAGGATGCAGGGCTGCCAACTGCCAAGCGCCAGTTGCCACATTACATTGATTAGTGATCACCAGTGTTGCCAACCTCCAGAAACTAAAAAACAATAGTTCACTACTATACATGATAATAATTATTATGCATGTAAAACAAGGTTTCACCTAACCTGTTAGTCTAAGCTAACCACCTACAAAGGAGATGTACGCTTTTTGTATGGGTGCTGGGCCTCAAAATCTGAACAGGCTCAAACTTTAGAGATATTAAAGGGGCAACATACGGAGCTCAGACCCATTAAAAAAATATTTTAGAGCCCTCCATTCATAACCAACTTTTTTAAAAACATTCATACTAAGTGTAGTTTTCAAGCCAAACAAAATTACATAAATCTCAAAATCGGAGGTCTTTAAAATTAAACGATTTATTGTAAAAGGCTAGTTTTTAGGTGTTATATCCAAATATATATTAACTGTCTTTAGATTTGAAGGCCCATTTTTGGACATGTTCTTTGACTTGGGATGATAAAATATATTACTTATGAAAGGAATGTAATAGTAAATTGCATGGTACTACAACTGCTAAGTACATTAGTACCTACACTACTTAATATTACAATTTGTTTGTTTGTAGTCTTAAACAAAATAAATAAAAAAAAACAAGTTTATAAACCATCCTTTACTTTATTTTCAATTTCATAATATTTTGGTACGTTATGGAATTTATGCAATACAAATGTTGTAAAATAATTACAATAGTTAACAGGTGTTAAATTTTAAATGCAGATTTTATTATTAACAATGTCATGGAAATATCCAATTCACGCCGACAATTTAATGTGATCACCGCCGATAATGCACTATCAAAACGACTACAAAGGGCGCCCCTGACTACCATCTACCTGCACAGTATGTCAGGTAGGTGGCCGGCTGCTGTCCGAGCTGTGAAATGTACATAAAGCCAATGATGAGTGCTGTGTGACAAAGCGAATGTGGGCTCAATACATGTCTTTCTTTCTTGTTCGTGTGTAGAGTCGGCGCATCTGGAGAACTCATCCACTCCTGCAAGCCTGACCCGCGAACCGGTCATGGTTCTAAAACAAGACAACTGCTGGCCACATATTCACTTTATCTTGCACTCGCACATATTTTTTGCCAATAGTCGCTAACAGCTATTAAACTTTCCTTAGTATTTTATAATGCTTTTTGTATTAAACTGACAACTGTAATGTCATTGGCGCCACAATAGTTCGCTATATTCCCTACTTAGCACAAGTCCTACAATCTAATATTTTCTAATAAATGAAATGAGGGTTTAATATTAACTATGGATTTAATCCCAATTTTTAATACGCCCTAATTAATATTACAGGCAAGTTTAGGCATTTTAGGCTATTACAAGTATTAAATTAATAGGTATGTAGTCATCTAATACGTGATAAATAACATTAATTTAATCCTACCACATACCATGACATTGATTTTTCTATGGAAATATATTTTATTACAACACAAAATACTAACACAAGTTACAATTACACAATATTTTCATCGCTCAATATTAAATTCTTACGATGTTGGCTAAATCGTTTAAATTAAAGAAATTATCTGTTACACAATCTGGACATTTAAATAATTCAATAATTGTCACCTTTGGTGGCGCTATCCGTATACATTTACTAGTTAGGATTATAGTGCATGAGTAATATGCACATTGAAAGCGTTACCATTCCCTCACGTAAGTGTGACCGGAGAGAACAATACCGCGCAGGCGCAGCAAACACGAACACGTGATGCCCACTGGCTGAACAGATCGTCAACAAACTACTCCTCAAATCCCACCACTCCCTTTACTAACAGTGCCACCTAACGAATGCTTCATCAGGCATACCACCTGCACGCAATTATCAATCATAATAAATATTTTCTTACTTCGATAATGACCGTCATCGTCACGAGTGCTTGCGACGTACAACAAACAAACATTCATATTTACCTACAGATATAACTGTACAGCAGTCGCATTCCGTTGGCAAAATAAAAATAAATAAATAATATTTAGCTACAAATTGCCTATTTACCAACCGGAATGGGCTTCGTGAACACGCGGGTGGCGAATAACAAGTTTAGTCCATTCTTACAGGAGACCCGGACGCGTCGAGTGCCGACGTCATCGGGTCCACTTTACACTACAACTAAGCGATCGCAGTAAGACAAATATTTACACATCGTTGATATTCACGTTAAATAAGGAACTTAAATAATTATAGTAATAATTTAAGATACTCGACATATTACTATTAATAGGAATCAGTCATTAATTATCCACTGTGATCGATCGTTAGCAGACGTCGTCTTCTCATAAAACACGGTCCGGCTGATGGCGCTTGCGGACGCGAACACTATTCACACCACTCGCGACCGTTGACGAGTGACACTACCGTGTCGCTGACGAGTGACACTACCGTGTCGCTGACGAGTGACACTACCGTGTCGCTGACGAGTGACACTACCGTGTCGCTGACGAGTGACACTACCGTGTCACTGACGAGTGACACTTGCAGGTGGTCGTCATCCGCCGCAGCCGTGTCGCCGGACGGCCACCGCTCCTCCGTGCGGGTCCAAGACACGAGTTTCCGAAAGCAGACCGTCTGGTTGTTGCCTTTGCTCGAAATCAACACTAAAGTTATCCTAGTGGGGCCGGGGCCCGAGGGCGCGCGACTCGGGACAGTCGCCCGCCCGGTGCTTAAGTCGTATCTCGTCCATATGTCTCGATGCGTACCTCGTCGATGACGCTCGCCCATTCCAATGCATATGATTCTGGGTCTTCCAAGTAGTATGTACGATTTGGCTGTAATAGAAATGGAAAATAAATTATACAGTGCTTATTAACTATCAAAAAATATATAAATGGCTAAGACACCATGAAAGACACGTAATAAAATGTCTGTTCAAAATGATATATCAATAAACTCACCGTGTGCACTAAAAATATTCTAAAGTTTTTGGCTTCTACGCGCAATTCAGGTGACCACGGGATCTCTCCTTTAAGAACCATGTTGGCGGGGTCTACATAGAAGAGACGTGGTCCGGTAGTGAGCAGCAGCATGCGGCGTCGTGGGAATAGTCCCTTCCGTTTGTCGACGAGCCCTTGTTTTAATATTAATTCTCCATCTACGAACTGATGCCATTTGCTTTCTCGAGACTGTGTTTCCAGACGCCGACGTTTTTCTTCCGGACTGATATTTAGAATTCCTAAAACAAGAAAGATAATTTACGTAAAGCAATTCTTTCATTTTGGAGTTTTGGCGGGAACTTTGATGTGTCATGAGGTACTCATGTTTTAATTCATTATTTTGGTGATACTTAGTGTTATATTGCATAATTATGGTAGTATAATATTATCTAATATAGTTCTATTAAAGGGCTCAAATAAAGTAAATTGAAATAACTGTCAAGTATTTTTTGGTGCCGCTAAAACTCTTCGATAAAGTCTTGGAACGTACCCACTGTTTTACTTAGACATACTCAAATAGCGTTATGGTGTATAAGAAAACCAAAAATATCACTTAAAACGAGGCTTTTCCCTAACTTGAAATTTCCAAAATGTACACACAAATGCCATGACAAAAAAAACTTGATTTTTTTTTATTTAGGAGCCTTGAGCAATAATCGCATTTAGCTGCCTGTTGTTATTAACACAATGTCAACAAGAAATTTCGGTGAAGCGAGTCATTCATGACACAGCGCTGGAGGCTGAGTTAATGGAACTCCGGGGCGGCGGCGTTGGCGTGCCGGAAGGCTGACGTCATGCTAACTAAAGGCTCATAAACCTACAACTGGTTACGTCCGTTCTTATTCCTACAACAGTGTAATATATTATGACGATGCAACATGATGCCATGCAAGTATTTTAGAAACTATGATATTTCAGAAATACATCCTTCTCTGCAAACGCTACAATCGCAAATTAAAAAGCCGTAAAAACTAGAACATTCGGACTCGGTTCAGTTATGAAACAAGACGCGTATAAATTTGCCAAGAATGTAGGTCACGAACACAACGGTTGCCTCTTACTCGGCGCTTCGCTGCACTCGCTTTAGTCTTTATAATTGTCTACATCAAACTCGGACATTCATGACGTATGCATCGTGTACACTGCATGACATTCAATCATGACTGTTCCTGTTAAAAGCGGAAGTCCAGTAATTGACAACGCACCGTATATCGATCAATGACTTGAGATTATCATATAACTTACTTAGGTTCGTCTACATGAACACCAGTTTCCTATAATTCATGAACGATAAAGACTGTTTACGGGTTTTTTTGTATAAGGATGAAGAATACAATTTAAATATACATAATATATCATATTTACCTTTAGACGTAGACAGATCAAACTCCCAAAGCCGCACAAGTTGGTTATTTCCCAGTCCGGGCTCTAGATGATCAGGTACATTGTATTCTTCTTCGAAGGAGCCTCCTGGCAGATATGGACTGATGGTTGGAGGCGTTTGTTCCCACAAATGTTCCCAGTCAATGCCGTTGAAAAATGGATGATTCCGAATGCTGTCATACGTGTCTCCCTTATCGTCTGCTCCGATTCGTTTAGTGTGGTCTAAAACCAATAATTTTTCTACAAGATCTTTTGCGTCTGCCGGGAATCCTTCCGGAAACTCATAGTCCATTTTGAGAATTTTTTGAAAGGTAAGAAATTCGGTCGCCGCCCTAAATGGAGGAAGGCCAGAAATCATCTGATAAATAATACAGCCTAAGGCCCAGAGGTCAGAGGCGCGTGTGTCCACGCAGTCATGTAACAACTCAGGGCTAACATACTGTGGTGTTCCCACGAAGCTAATCTTTCTTGACCGCTCATTTTGTGTGTCGTTTTCGTTATTTTTGGGTGAGCCTTCACGAATTTCTTCAGGATCCATAATTTTAGCTGTACCAAAATCAGCAATACGTAAATGCATATTTTCGTCCAAGAGTATATTTTCTGGTTTTAAATCGCGGTGGATTATGCCCTTGGCATGCATTTTTTCTAGCGCCATTAAGAGCTCGGCGGAGTAGTGTTTCGCCACATTCAGCTCGAATGAGCCTACTTTATTTATGCATGACAACAACTCTCCATTTTTAGCGTACGATAAAACAAAGTATAATCTCTCCTCATCTTGGAACGTACAGTATAATTTCACAAAGCCATGCGCCACATTGAACAACATATTCAAAGCATCCTTCTCACGCTTTATATATTCACGTTTCTTCTTTCTGATGATATGATGTTTTTCACATACTTTAACTGTAAACAAAATAACTAACTAAATATCAACTTATAACAACAATAATAGATTAGGCATCTATGGGGATATGTATCAATTATCAATATGATCAAGGTCTTAAATAATTCTCAGCTTTCATGACATTGCAAACCATAATTACTGTTGAATGAAAAGGAAAACCGGTATACTAGCAAATCCGTTAAGTTTTAGTTCCGGTAACACATCGGATGTGCTATTATTCCCATATATATATAATTATCATTAACAATGTAGCTTTCATGTAATACCATAAAAATAAGGTCACACTTACTTGCATACTCTTTGCCTGTATGAATATCTTTCGCGAGAAAGACAGTACTGTAACATCCTTCACCAATTAGTTTTCCAAAGATGTAATCTTTAGCAGATCTCTTGGTCGCCTTGTGGTTCTGGCTAGGCGCAGGAGAAGGATTTGGTGCGGGGGCCGTAACAGTAGTCGCTGGCGAGGACGCCTGCATCTTGACTGGCGTCTCGACAACCGACTCTGCCACTGCAATCGGTGCCCGAACCTCACTCGAAGCCCGTTCACTGCTGATCTGAAGCAAACAAAAAAATACTTTATGAATGAGTGATAACAGAGTATCAATCTAGACGCAAGTGATTTATCACAGACTGCTTTGTGAGCGCAGTGCGATGTCCGACGCGTGGTGGGGCTTCGCGATCGTGTACTTGTTTATCGTCCGGCGGCAGCGCGCAGGTAGTGATGGTGACTCCAGCAACACGTCATGCGCGGTGGGGGCTCGGGGGGCAGCGAGACGTCTGCACTGCCGAACGTTTTCAAACTACGTGACCGTTTAATTGGCACATAAACAACACCGCGTCTACACTACCAAAACGATACTAAAATAGGTACTTTACCTAAATAAACAAATAATACATAAACAGGAAAATATTCTGCACGAATATCATTTGAATGCCAACTCGAATGTTTATTGTTTTTAAACACGCAGATAAAATATTTTTGTGACGTTTTCAGGTTTTTACCTATAATACATAGTAACCTTATTTTTAAATATGGGCCTAATTTTTTTTTTACACATGACCTAATTTTAACTAATGTGTATTGAAACGAATGAATGTAAGCAGCATAATATTATTATTCTATGATTTTATATTTATTGTGTTATAAAGGCACGTTCCTCGCAAATAATCTCGTATCACGTTATAAGCAATAAACTAGTCGAAAAGCCTCATGTTCGCTGGCCTCATCTACAGTTCGATGATCCAATTTCCAAGTGCGCGGCGCAAGATTTTATTTTTTACGAACGCAACGTCATGCAAAAAATGACGCTCTCATTCAATAACTCGAGTCAGGCCAGAAAGAGAATGGCGATTTCGCAATTCTATCTTTGTCTAGCAGCACAACAGACAAAACTTCGCAGTTTGCAGTAACGGTTCTAAGTAGTTTGTCCAAAATTGACATAATAACAACCAAATGAAAGTACGACTAAATTATACCGTTCACAGTGGGAAAACCAGTCCTAACAAACATTCTACTCATATCAATTGAAGTTTGGAACTTGTAAGGGAAAAATATCAATTTTAAATTTTAATAAGAATGTTGTTACCAAAGGTTGCTATCGAATAGTTAATTACCTATGATTGTGTGCAATGCCAAACGTGCATTAACTCCCTTGTTTTAATAATAAAAGACACATTAATCAGTGAACAAAATAAAAGTAAACACTGATAAGTTAAGAAGAATTTCAAGAGTTAATAGATAAGGCGGCTTTTTTCTACAAACAATTAAATTGTCAAATACAAAATTAGGCGCCACGGCGCGGCGTCACTGGAAAAAAACTGATACCGATGTGCGAGAGGCGGGTAAACTATAATTACAACAAGGCCGCAACTAATTACGTGTCGGTATAGATAAAATATTACTATAACTAGGTATTAACAGGTAATGGATACGTAGAAAATAATATATCGTAGGTCATGTTCACATTCTTGGCCACTGCTGCAATACATTGTGAACGATGATAATATACAATGGTTTAATATTTGCATTGGACAGATCACCGTCCGCTGCAACCGCTCAATTAAACAAGCAGTGTGGTCCATTGAAATCTCGTATGAGTCACGATAAAGTTGCCGTTCCGCGCTGGCAAGTGGGTCTCGCATTCCGCGGCGGCGGCGTGTACGACGGCGCAACGGTACTCGCAACGCATTCCCACAGCAAAGCATTCCGCAGTGTTTGGTACGTACTCCAGTGCTTCTAGTACCCGATGCGCGCCCCCAGTCGCCGCACGCCGCACGCCGCCACGACCGACCTCAATCCCTACCATGCCCCGAACCCCGCTAAACTCACTCTACCGTGTGTTGTGCTGCGAGCTGCGGCAGACGTACGTTCATTTCACATGCAACTCACTTTTTTTAGTTTGCACTACAGTCTACACATAACTATCATATAACTTATTATATGAATCATAGGAACCAGCCGAATACCGGAAATACAACAATTTATTGCTGAAATCACATTAATCCAATAAAGTAAACTAATGCGACCTACACATTATATAAGAAACAGCAGTGCGGCCTCAACGTTATCTTGTTTAAAGTACTTATGCATTAAATGCGTGCATTTCAAAAGGAAATTTAATAGTTGGTAAACCGAGCTATAGGACGTTTTGCTTACAGCACTGATGGTCTACCGAGGTTGTCCCGCTTGCTTACAGAAAAATGGCGTGCAGTGGCCAGTGACAGCTCTACGTTGCCTTTCTGTTAGTGATATTGCCTGCATTAAAATGTCTTATTGGGCACAGACCTATTCTACAGTGGGTGGGTTAGACTTTTCGTCTACAATAGTGACCTAATGCATGTTGACCCACATTTTACATAAGGACCTTCATACTTTAAAATGTACGGTCATACTCGTGTTTTTTTTCATTCACCATTGAATTAAGTAAAATCATATCTAAAGCAATACATGGCACAAATAGAATTGTATTGATAAAAAGGTCATGGCACACAAAAATACAACTATGTAACATACCTAACCTTAATTTCAATTGTAGAGGTTGGCTCGACACGAAACCTTGTACCGAATAAACTTAAGCGGATGTGGCGCGCTTTACTGCAATTCTATTTACCGTCACTTGTTTTGTAGCTAATGCATCCGGCTCATTATATACAAGGTTGATTAAACGGTGAGGCTTTATTTCTAGCTACATATGTAATGTACCATATACAAGCTCTACACCAAATTTCAGTTCAATAGGAGGAATAGTTTAGCCACAGTATAGATTTTTCGTGATTGCAAAACTACATCGGGATGTATATCTGCCCTAACAGCTGACCGAGAGTCTAAACATAGTTATCTAAGGTCATGTAAGGTGCGTGACCTTAAATATCAACAAAATTAGGAGACGTTGCCCCTCTATCAGCCAATAATCACGTCAAAGTGAGTCTTAATCTTAGTATAATAAGAACGAAAACACAATAACATTACATCATAACTTTGTAACATAAACAAAGAAGCGATTAATACATAGACCTGGGTCATTCCAATCTTCAAAAATTCAAAGAACTGTTTTAGTTTTTTTGTGTCTTTTTTTTTTTTTTTTTTTATAGCATTGAATGACGAGACGAGCATGCCGTTCGCCTGATGGTAAGCGATACGCCCACCCATGAACAGTAGAAATAGCATCCAGAACCTTGATTTACAAAGCACTGTGTGGCATTCTACTGCACTCGTCATCCTGAGACATAAGGTGTTAAGTCTCATTATGTCCTGTAGTTACACTGGCTACAATGCCCTTCAAACCGAAACACAACAGTGCATGCACACTGCGGTTGGCGGTAGAAATAAACATTGCGGTGATACCCACCCAGACGGACTCTTACATATGAGAGTCCTACCACCAGTGTCGCCGTAATTGCTCCGGGACATGAGACGCCTTGCGAAAGCGCCTGAGCCGTTTCCTAGGTACAATTTTATTATTGCTTACGCGCCATTTTGAGAATATCCAAATATTGCTTTTTGTTTATGTAATAGGACACTAATGTAAATGAATTAAAAAGTGATAGTGTTTATTTATTTCTTTGTGTGATACGAGCACCGATCTTTTGTATGTTTGTGTTTGGTTTCTGTAACTTTGTGACAGCGAAAATTTTTAAATTTGTACTTGAGACCCACCCGAGCTACCTATCTATTTGTATTTGCCGGTCGGCTCATCGGCAACATGAAAGACAATAGAATGCGACGTTGCCGTTTTGTCACGCAGATGACCGCAGGTTAGTGTAAATATTTATAAATGGTGTTTGCGTATTAAATTGATAGAACTTGTTAGAAAAAAGTGATTTTCTATTTTTATCTTTATCGAGTTTTTGACCGTTTCGAATTATTTCCGAGCCGATATTGAGTACTCTGTCCATTTTAGTGCCCCTGGATCATATCAACCTTGTATAGCCTATTAGTTGTTTGAACAACGCTACAATAATGTGCCAACTCTATTTCTGAAAATAAAACAAATTTTTCAAACTGATTCTGTAGGCGTGCAGTAAACAAATTTTTGTTTCGAAACCATTGGCAATATTCAGAAAGACCCCTATTTATGGTCCGTCATGTGGCGGCCACGATGTGCCTGAATGAATGATAATATTGTAATCTTTGTTTCAAAACAACAGGCGTTATCTATGTGTGCCTCACTCCGTAACAATCATGCAACATTATATTTTGACTTATTGTAATGTTTTCGATAATAATATGTGTATTAAGTAATTGTGATGTTAACGGGAGTACATTTACAAGTGTAATATTACTGATTGTTGTCACTAATGCAGCCACATACTTCTGTATAAACGTGTGGTAGTGAGAGAGGACATGGACAGTCACAGTGGGCACATCGACTTTGTTTACGACATAGCGCCGTATCGCTGTTGACGAACTCACAAACCTTATCTTTGCGCGGCACGTTGTACCTTATCTATGCTGCAAGGTTCACCAAAATGAGTTTTATAAATATATTTATTTACTTACTTTCTCAATGTACCTATTATGTTAGAACTATATTTTTTAATTAAAGCATGAATGATATTATTCGCATTCTGAACAACCTTAGTGTTTTCTACACTACAGCTACTGAGAATCTTAAAAGATCATAAATCTAAAAATACACAATTTTCAACGTTTAAGTTCAATAAAGCAACAGTATATTTATTGATCATCAGTAAGACCATAAGCAACCGTAGTTTGTAATACGAGTCGCTACTAAGGAACCCGTTATTGCACATAGATAAAAGAGTTGAAAGGAGTTACGTTTTTGTAGTGTGTCATTACGGACGCAGTGATGAATGCGGATCATGAACATTTGTAGTGGTAAACAAGGTGGTCACGTCGCCGGCGCGTGAACAAACAAGTGTTGAGCATTGAACAGTTGGGCTCTGCGTCGAGCCGCGAGCTCAATCCGCTGCGTCGCGTCGTCGCACCGCGCCGCTACCATGCACGCTCTCTCCGCAATTACATTTGTTTGCATCGCCAGCAATACGCTCGCGACACTTTTATGAACGGGCACATCTTTCGAAAAACATTGCAACGACGAAAGTGCGCATAATATCATGTGGAAAATTCTTGTTATGCGTCCTTTTTTAAATGTCATTCTACGAATGATATTTACATTTTCGGGTCAAGTTTTGCATTTAAATTGTTTTACACAATCTAATAGAGCGTCATAATATTATATCCCCACACACTTGCGCTTAAGACAGCCAAGACCGTTTCCCGGTTTTCACCCTTTCACTTTCCCGTTGTAATTAAATTACTATGAACTACAGTATACTACAGAGTATCGTACACTAATATTTTGAGATTGCAATATAAACTACATACATTAATAAAACTAGCATAATATCATATGTTTACTTTATAGTAATAATTTACTGAAATACTATCTATTTGACAATGTGAAACCAAGTAAAAATATGTAATAATAAATATTGAATAATGAAAGCAGACAGCCACTATGTGGGTACATCAAAGCAGTCGACCCGAGTCATCGACCTTACCTTAGTTTTGGGCGAGGGCTGTTTCCCGCGTTTAGTAGAGCTCACGCCGAGTAGTCGCAAAATTCTATTAGCCGCTTCCAGAAGAGTCGCACTACCCCTCGATCCCCTTTTAACTCTGGTGGTCAATCCGCTCATTTCGATTTGGCTGGCACAGTGTGTTTTTTCGTTTTATTATTGTTCAGAACGGTATAAAACACGAACACAATTCATTAAATTTGATATTAGACTATTTTAATTTACTAATTCACTACACTAATGCGACTAACAACTCCAAATAAGTTAATATTAAATTAAATAAATAAACAGGTGACGGTTGAATTTCAAAGTATGCGCGCGTAAACGTCCGTTCGGTAAAACGGTGCGTCCTAGACTAACAACAAATGCAGCGAGGCAACCGGAGGCAGAGGCCAGAGCATTGACTACGTACGTCCCGCTCGCTAGACAGAATAATCGCACGGGCGTACGTACGTACGCGTGAGCGGGGCGCCGCGCGCACCAGGGGTACGGGGTAAGGGGGTGTTTCGTGGGGACGCCATCCGCCCGCCACACAACGCGCGCGTTTTAAGGTCGGTGGCTTGGCGTACTCCTCATTCCACGCTCTTGCTCTGCCCGCCCCTCCGAGCCTCCACCTACGTACAAGGGGATGCATTTCGCGTCACGACGCTGCTACCACGTTGCGGATGGAAAAAATCTAATTGTAATATCACGTTCACCATTCGAAATATTATATTAAGAAAACCACACAAAATCTTATTTAGCACAATTTGTTTTAAACGCGGCTCCTCCCTCGTGAAAAAGCTTTTCCGGAATAGAAGTTCCGCTTTATATTTTATCGGGATAAAAGTAACCCATGTGTTAACCCAGGACGTAATTTACTCGTTTGCCAAACTTCATCGAAATCCGTTCATTACTTTTGGAGATGTGCAGTAACAAACAAACAGAAAAGAATTACAAAAATCGCTGATTTGTGTTCCATTGTCCTCTTCTTTAGTCACCCCCTTTCTTTTTATCACATTTCTTCAAATGTTCTGTACACACCGGTTCTACTCCTTTATTATATTATGTATAGATTTAATTAATTAAGCAACAGGATGTACATATATATTTGAAAGCTACTTCTATTTTTGTATGAAATGAAAATCAAACACGAGAATCTTATAACACCTCAGCAGTAACTAATGAAAACAATATGAACTTCTTGGAACGACAGCAGTGCTAAAGTCTGATGCCCAGTGGCCACATAAAAACATTCGTACCCTTACGGATATGCATTTCCTGTTGTCAGTCGTACGCTTCAATATGGTACTATGACGCATGATAAACATATCGACCGTAATACGTGAGACCTACACAGCCGGTATTATAGGTGTAGTCTAGATACTAGAAAAATGTTGAGACGGCAATTGCAAAAAAAGGCATTAAAATGACAAACGTTAAAGGCATGATGAGCGCGAGTTTTTAGCAGACTTCAAAAAATGAGGAGGTTCTCAATTCGACGGTTTTTTTTGTGTATGTTACGCGATTACTCCGCCAATTATGGACCGAGTATCAAAATCTTTTTTTGTTCGAAAAGAGATACTTCTGAAGTGGTCCCATAGTCACGAAGTCAGGATCTGGTGATTGGATCCTGGAGAAATCGAGGGCAACCCTCAAATTTTATGGGCCCACATATCGTTTTTTTTCGCAAATATTATGAAGTTATTGTTTTTGGAGGAACACTGACTCCCAAGATACAGGTAAAACCTAGTTTGGGAGACAGGGGACCTACATGTACTTATCAACTTGTGTGTATATTTGTATAGTGATAAACATAATGTACCCGTCATTTATTTTCTGGTCCTTAAATAAATTTATTATTATTATTATTTATTCTTTAGTGTTTTCGCCTTTTACGTTTTCAGGGGGAGGCAGAGGCGTAACACGCCAGTGGAATAGTCGTACCGCGAGCGCAATACAACTACGCCATCGAGGCGGTATATTTCTTATTAACACAAAAAAGCAACAACCAAAAACCTTTTTAACAAAAAATTAAACCGCCTTCAAAAACGACTAAAAAGCTAAAAACCAAAATATAATTTAATAGTGAATAGTAATAATTTACTGAATAATATACGATAGCATTACTTATATACTGTTAAGAAATTTTGGAGGCGGTGCCTTATTAAAATTACTAGCTAAGCTAGATAGAAACATTAATAAATATGCGAAAACAATGTTTAATTTTAAATAGGCACTGACTCCAAAATTGGTTACCAGTATATAAGTAATGCTATCGTATATTTATTCACTGTTAAATATTTTTTTGGTATTTAGTTGTTTTAGTAGTTTTTAAGGCGGTTTAATTTTTTGTTAAAAAGGGTTCTATTCATACTCTAACGTCCCACAGATAGAGGGCATTGAACGCGCCCCTACTGAAAAACCCCGTATAAAGTCTAGACTCTCGTCTGTGCAGACAACGGTAAATAATATAGAAGCCCTAACAAGCAACGATTATTATTTATTATTTATTCTGATATGATCACATTATAAGAGTAAAATTAACGCAATACTTTTCAAGTGCACAAAATGCCTTAGTATGTTAGGTCCTTAGAGTTAGGTCATACAGATAAAACTTAATTATATTAGTGCGTTTATTATTAGAATATTCACACTTTACACTTGATTTTTGGTTAGTGAATACGAATATAATGATTATAAACTTTATTAATGAATTTAAATTTCTAGTTGTAGAGCGTAACTTCAACTTAATTATTTTAATGTAGGGACAATTGTACAATATTTATAAAGAAAAGGAGAATGTTTCAACTCCCAATAAACTTTATGAGCCTTGCAGCTGTTATAAAATTTCAATACATTTCTTTCGAAATATTGTTCTGAGCACCGTTACTCTTCTTCAATGTATATCTTCTGCATTTATCACCACTGGAGTCTTAGCGCAGGTATAAATACAGTTAATGAACAAAAGGTGCAAGAAACATCGTTCATTGTTAAAATTATATTCATTGTCACATTTGCAGACATATTTGAATGTGAAGTTGCAGAGTTTAAAGCTTCTCTTGAGTCATCGAATGTGGGCTTTTGACCGCTTCAATGGGCCTCCGTTATGCACTGATTTGTTGAGATGAGCCGGCGCATGTAATCGCCGTAGGGGCTAACGACCACGTCGCGTCGTTATGTATTAAATTGCGAAGTTTTACACATGTAAAACTTCTAACATTATGAAACGTAATGCCCTATGTACGTATAATCCAACGCGTATATCTGAACTAATAAAACTACTCTGATCGGCCAATGGAAGTTTTGAAACTATCTCGACGTTTATATTACTATGTATTTGAAAAAATACAGAAATTTTCAGCCCTTTCCCTCGATTTATTTTACTTCCAGAACTCGTCAGTTGTTTTATATGCATATTGATTATTGACTACGTTTAGCGCGATCAGTGTTCCTAGAAAGTAGAGAATTTTCTCGACTGGTATAAACAAATCTGTGTGCAACAAAAACAACACCAGAACAATTGATGATGTGTTATTGTGATCTCTAATAATGAAAAGGAAATAAAACACATAAATACGAAATAAAACACGAATTATCTGTATGTTGCTACATAGATCCCTCAACTTCGATTAGCTCTCTACAATCACACCGGCTGCATATAAGTGTCGTTTTTTTTAAATTCCACTAATGTTGCAGCTGTCGCGACACGTGTGAGATGGCTCGTGCGATGTTATTCACATCTGTTCATTTATACTGCAACAATACGCCGCGCCGCGCCGCGACCGGGGCCTCGTTTTTCTTAACCTTGGCAAACTCACTAGAGACTACCTGATATTAAGTATGATGAACAATGAGAATCTTTATGCATGTCGATATTTGACAGAATAATGCCGGCCTACAACATCTTTGTCACCACACGTTGTCTACAACGCGGCGGCTTACGAGAAAGTCGGTTCGCGGTTGAAAGAAATATATTAAATAATTCATATTTTTCATCAATCAAATATAAGGTACATGCCAACCATTTAATTTGATTTTTTTTTTATATTGACGTATAAATTGCGTTGCACACAAAAATGATTTTGGACTCATTCATGCAAGAGACAATATACATACAACGTGGCTCTACCAATATTATTTTTAGAAATAGCTCCAAATATAATGCATTCTTTATTCTTGGCATACTTATATGTATTACATATCACTCGGAATCAGATTTCCACGCATCACAGACTTTCTGAATTTAAACAACACTCAATAAATGTTTTAAATATCACTAAAATTTGAATTTCCCTTTAATGACTCAACGCTAACAATACAATCAATAAACAATAATTTATTTATATTCCGTACTATTAGTTAATGACACGTATAAATACTTCAGAGGACTTGAAAATGACTATCAATAAACTTGTGTATAGTAAACACAGTTATGATAAGCAAGTATGGACAGACACGTAGTTTTTATTCAGTTAGTTTATAAAAGTGCAGCCAGGTGCTTGTATTTTTTAAAAAGCAAGGGCAATGCACGCGCCGTCACCCCTGAATCCTGAGGCTTTGCGTGGTATAAAATAAAAGCCGACGGAACATTGAACCCAACACCTGGCATTATATTCCTTTTCTATGGTATCTATAATGAAGTAACCACCATCCATGAGGGCAGCAATGGTACTTGCGGTAAAAGAGTATAGGTTTTAGTTTCAAGTATACATATATTATGTACTATAGTAAAATTTGTTAACTGCTGATTGGCGGCAGAAATAGAGTACGGTCATATCTCTTACATAGACAGAGTATTATTTATGCTCAAATCCTGAACGTATACCATTATTTTCGCTACAATGAGGTCTATAAATTACTAAAAATTATTTGATATACTTAGAAAACACGCTCATTATGCGTTGAATGTTTGTCATCGCGCGATGTAACTTCATATTTAATAGTAAGTAATCTACATGTGCAGGTGTTTGAGATTTACTCGAAAAAAAAGGCTCATAAAATATAGCCACCGGTTATTACTGGCAGCTTCACATACAGTTGCTTGTGCACTTGTGTTAACTGCTGTTTGGCGGCAGAAATAGAGTACGGTCATATCTCTTACATACACGGAGTTATTTATGCTCAAATCCATAGCGTATACCATTATTTTCGCTATAATGAGGTCTATAAATGACTAAAAAAATATTTATACTTAGGAAACACGCTCATTATGCGTTGAATGTCTGTCATCGCGCGATGTAACTTCATGTTTAATAGTAAGTAAAGTTAATCCACATGCACAGGTGTTTGGGATTTACTCGAAAAAGAGGCTGATAAAATATAGCCACCGGTTATTACAGGCAGCTTCACATACAGTTGCTTGTGCGCAAGTCATCTTTTTGTTTCAGGTGCGCTACATCACCTGCCGTTTAATGGTTTTGAAACGGCTCGCCAGATGTTTGTCTCTATCAAATAAACCTAAGGTGCCGGAGGATGCTGAACTCGTATTTTAATTAATATCACAAACAATAGATAGGATCTTTGATAAAGTTGCTGTTTCGAGTCACAGTCGTCACTTTCACAGAAAGCGAAACCACAACGTAAAAAAAACAATATTTTTATATTGCTGGTCAGGATCATAAAAATCGGAAACGTTGTCCCCATTTGTCCGAAACAATAATAATAAAGACCATTAAGAAAATTGATTAGGCTTTAAGTGGGAAACTGTGGGACCCATTATAGCTAACAGCTTAAACAGCAAAATCAACAAAATATTCCACATGACTGCCTCGGTTGCGTAGTTGTATTACAGTACGACTGCAAAGCTGAGGTCTCGGGTTCGATCCCCGGGTCGGGCAAAGTGGTATTGAGTTTTTCTATTCAGTATCAGCTCGGAGTCTGGAATTTGTGCCCGATATGGCGATAGGCTCGCCCCCTATCACATCATGGGACGGAATAATGGCGAAAAGTGGGTGCACTAGTTGCGCCTCTGCCTACCCCTTCGGGGATAACAGGCGTGAGTGTATATGTATATGTATTCCAAATGTACTTACCAAGAACTGAACGTATTTGGTTGGTTTTCCCGATCTTCAGAGGTGTATGGTGCACAAGATCTTATTTAATATGTTTTTGTAAGTATAAAACTTCGCCCACATAAGAAATTATCAAAATAAATCAGATATGAAAAGTAGGCCTGGTGTACATAACACGTCTTGTGTTATTGGCGGTCTCGAGGCGCCCACTGGAGGTTATCGACGCCGCGAAATGTCGCGACCGCGACCTTGAGAGGTCCTTTGACCCTACGTTGGAGTTATATTACACCTGCTAAAGTGCCCCTCACACGTTGAATATTTAAATTTTAACGGTCGCTTGATTTTATATAACATGATATTCTTATAGTTTGTTTAATGGCAAGTTATTTATCGAGATATTTTATGCAAACTTTTATTATAAGTACCCAGGTACCTGTATTACATTGACGTGTATTATAAAATAAAAGCAAACTTTGTGTGATAGCAAAGGCCAAACTGTATACTAATATCACAGAGCCTGATATATACCTATATATTTGTAAATATGTATGTACTTATCTCGTGCTTACATATACTTAACGTACAATACAAAGCTTTACGGTACCTACAGCTAATAATATCTAGATAAAACTGCAAATAATTTCACTTTATATAGGTACCAATTAAAATATTACCCTGATATAGGTATTATTGTTGTTAGTGGCAGAGGTTCTTTCCGCCTGGATTCTTTCCGCCCGAGACACAGCGTGGCGGACACAAAATTTGTCCGCCCCAAGGCACCAAAAAAAGGTAACATAAAAGTCAACCGAGCACCAAACGCATCCCCACCTTAACCAAATGTTTAAATTTGTAAAAGGTTTTATTTTATAGACTAGTTAGGTTATTAGTTAGTTAGTTTTATTTTTATTTTCTGTTTTATTCTATATTTTGCCGCTTCCTAAAACTGCCGCCCGGGGCGGATCCCCCTCTCGCGCCAATCACGCTATAGATTCTTCAAAATTTTATTCCACACATTATGATATGATTTAGAATATCAATAGAAAAAAAAACGTGTTTCTGAAGATGTACGAAAACATATTTAAATGCTTAACATTCATGTATTACCTCTCCTACATTATTGAAACGTACGTCAGTTCGCACCGACGCGACGCGTTAACATTAGGTATTGTAAAGTGGCGTGAATAACCTATGTAATTAAATTCCAAATTGTTACGAATGATTACAGTACATGTTATACGATAAAGGTTTAATGTTTTTAAGAGTTGCGAACAATTCCTTCCTATGGGCGATTATTATTAATAAACCCAATTAAATACAAACAGCGCACACAAAACGTAAACAATTTTGCCCATGATTAAAACAAAGATGAACTACTTCCATAGATATGATTGAGTAAATTTTGGTTTTGAATAGATTTAGCACCTTTACTTGTTATTAAAAACAAATTTCTTTGATAAATTTGCACCTGAGTGTGATTTATTTTTAGTGCAAAGAACACGATATAAGTAAGTAGGTAAATCGCAATTCTTTTCCTTTTACCTTAGTCATGGTATCCACCAGAGCAAAGCGGTCATTGTACTTAAGACAAGCAACCTAAGAGGCCTACAAATGAATCATACAAATAACTTGAACGCATTATGGTTTTGGGTAATAGCGCTAAAGTTTAGAGAAAATAACATCCTTATAAAATGTAAATTGAATCTAGTACTATTCGATAATACTACATGTTTTATATACGGAACAAGTGGACGATAGCCTAGCTGGGAATGAGACGGTCTGCCGAGACAATGTCCAGAGGTTCAAAAACTCAAGGCACACACCTCAGACTTTTCAAAGTTACGTGTGTATTGTTTATCAATTATCGTTCGCTTTAACGGTGAAGAGAAACATCCTGAGGAAACCGGCATACCTAAGAAGTTCTTTATAAGAAATTCGAAGGTATGTGAAGTCTACCAACCGGCACTAGGCCAGCGTGGTGGACTAAGGCCTAAACGCTCTCAGTAGTAGTGGAGGCCCGTGCCCAGCAGTGGGACATTATATAATACACTGGTATTACATTTTTTTTTTATACATAGCTCAAGGTAGTGAAATGTGAATGTATTTATTGAATTTAATTTTGAAAATAACAAGTTCATTACCATAATACACCTCCTCACGTACCTACATAATTATACATCATATTTATGTTACAAGCTTCGCAATGAGTTATCAAATACAAACAGTACGTGGTATTTTTCTCAGAGTTTGCAAATTTTTGCTGTACAATTAATTTGATAAAATTAATTAACGTCATTTATTGTCCATATATATATATATATTGACACGTTCACATATTCACTGGTGGTAGGTCTCTCATACGAGTCCGTCTGGGTGGGTACCACCGCAATGTCTATTTCTACCGCCAAGCAGCATTGTGCATGCATGTTGTGTTTCATTTTGAAGGGCATTGTAGCCAGTGTAACTACTGGACATAATGAAACTTAACATCTTAAGTCTCAGGATGACGAGCGCAGTGGAATGTCACACAGTACTTTGTAACTCAATGTGCTGGATGATGTTTCTACTGTTTATGGGGGGTCTTATCGCTTACCATCAGGCGAACGGCATGCTCGTCTCGTCATTCAATGCAATGAAAAAGAAACGTAACGAACGTAATTTTACTCCACAGACATTTAGTTAATAATGATTTCGCAAAACTCGTCACGTCGCGCCAAGAGCGATGACCTGCCAATTCAATTCAAGGGTCTTTGTTTGCTTGTTTACTGGATAACCTTCAACTTACAAAGTTTTCGGGTGGTCTGATACTTATTTGCGTCATTAACGAGCATATTATCTCAATTATCTATAACCATTTATTAATTAGTCATAAATAAAACGACTTGTGAGTTGTGCAACAATCACTGCACTTATTTATAATAAACAATTATTTCAATAGAACTTACAGAGGATGTAAGCAAACCTTTAACTTTGCTATATTACGCGTTTCACAATAAGCTTAATATATTCAAAACGGTTTATAACTAATTTGACATTAATTATATATGCGTCGTTTCATTCTTCAGATATAATTTATTTACCAAGTAGTCCCTTCATTCTACAGGCAACATCGCACGAGATTGATTTGATTTTTAGAGTTTTTTTTTTTTTTTTTTTTATATACCCACACTTCCGTCTTGTCGTTGTGGAATAGCTCATTCCTTTTTTCGTGCGAGGCAACGAGCGCAGCGCCTATTAAAATATGCCGAAACGAAGTGCACAAGAAAAATTAGAAAGATACAAGCACAAGATTAAGAAATTGGAGGAAAAAAATAAGGAGAAGCATCGGCGTCGAATACGACGACCGTTCGATTCATCCGAGGACGAAAACTTTGCAGGTTAGTTGAACATTACATTAAGTGTTACAAGTGTTTTGATATACAATATAAATCAGCTTATCCACTGCCGAACGTAGGCGTCCCCAAGTGAGCGCCATGCGTTAATAAGCACATTTATTATTTTAACATAACTATATCGGGTTGACTGCGAGTCAATTCCGATAACATAATTAGCTGCGAGCTAATTATGGGTCGTGTTTCACGACAACTTTTGTAGTAAATGGGTGTAACTTTAAATAGGTATGCACACTAACTACAATATATTGTTCGCAAGACAACCCTAACGCAAAACCTGTTTCACCCGCTCAATAATTGCCATATTATGCATTATAGATACGAGCGGCGTTGCGCCTCATGGGTCACAGGATTGTCCATCAACTCTGCTATATGAGGAAGGCCAGGCAGTGGCCACCCCTCACTCGCAAGATATACCGGACTTCGTAGAGGAGGTAGTCGCTCCATCGGCGGAGACAGCTTCAGAGGCCAGTTTGGACCCAGAGCTACTATCCGCGTTGGGCGCATCTACGTCTGGTACTCCGGACTTCGGGGAAGATATCCACGAAAATTTAGCAGGTTTGTGGACCCCCTTACTGAAGAAAGGGTTAAATAAAGAGGATAAAGATAAACTTTTAAAGGAACACCTTATACCCTCAAACTGCAAATTATTGCAAGCTCCAAAATTGAACGCGGAGATCTCCGCCGCGGTATCAGATGTAGTTAGAGGGCGCGACAAAAAATTGGTCAGTTTTCAACAACAGTTGGGAAACGGTACCGCGGCAATAAACAAAGCAATGGATACTTTGCTTAAATCAGATAATAAGCCTCTTGCTTTAAAACACTTGAGTGACGGTTGTCGCTTATTTTCCGATTTGCACTACTGCTTAACCAAAGACAGGATAAAATTAATTACTCCAAGTCTTGAAAAGAATTTTCTTCACGTCATTCAAGATTCAGAACGAGACGATACCTTATACGGTAATTCATTGTCTGAAAAAATTAAAGCTAGCAAGGCTATTGAGAAACAAGGGTCACAAATAAGAAAAACAATAGTAAATCGGAAAACTAATATTCCTCAAGCGCCAGCAACGCATTCTGTCCCTCAGGGAAACTGGTCAGGACCTCCTCGCTACTCGTCGAACAGGGGGGGGCGGGGAGGTCAGAGGAGACAACCAGTGACGTCACGACGGTCCTATCCGACGCAATCTCAAACGCAGACGAAGAGCTCTTATGCAGTGAAAACCCGTGCGTCGCAACAAAAATAAATAAGGTACATGCAGGCAGAATTAAATTCTTCCTCAGTTGTTGGTTCCACATAACTAAAAACACTGTCGTATTATCATGGATTGAACAGGGTTATAAAATTCCATTTTGTGCTCGGGTGACTCAGCCTATAATGCCGGTTTCAAAATTTTCTCACAATGAAGCTCGAGATATGCAGGTAGCCATTAATAAATTATTAGAATTGGGGGCAGTGTCAAACTGCACCCCTTCTCAAGATCAATATATATCGAAAATATTTTTAGCTCAAAAAGCTAACGGAGGCAAGCGGTTTATTTTAAACTTAAAATCACTAAATAAATTCATCAGTAGTACACATTTTAAAATGGAAGATTATAGAACAGCTGCTAAATTGATTCCCCATGGCGGGTTCTTAGCAACAATTGATCTAAAAGAGGCATACTTACTAATACCTATTTTAAAATCCGACCAAAAATACCTACGATTTAATTTTCAGGCCCCTAATTCTAAGCATTCGTGTACATATCAGTTTACTGCCATGCCATACGGTCTGTCTGTGGCACCAAGGGTGTTTACAAAAATCATGAAAGAAGTTGTAGCTTACCTACGAAAAAAGGGCCACAAATCAGTTATATACCTAGACGATATATTATGTATAGGTAATGATTATGATGAATGCATTACTAATGTACGGGAAACTGTGCAGCTTTTAGAATGTTTAGGTTTCGTGATTAATTACGATAAAAGTTCTCTGACACCCTCCCAAAAATGTAAATTTTTAGGATTCGAGTATAATACACATGATATGTCTCTGGCGTTACCCATCGGTAAACGTGAACGCATTAACCAGATGCTTAAAAAGTTTTCACGGTTGCCAAAGTGTACGATTCGTGAGTTTGCTCAATTAATAGGAGTTTTGGTAGCAGCTTGTCCAGCGATTCGATATGGTTTTCTCTACACAAAACTGTTAGAACGCCAAAAATTTCTGGCATTACAACAACATAATAATAACTACGAACACAAAATAAATATTTCTAAAATAGTACTAGATGACCTCGATTGGTGGCGTAATCATATATTCACAGCTAGGTGCCCGATCAGAAATCAAAGTTATAAAAAAGAAATATATTCCGATGCCTCTAGAACGGGTTGGGGGGCCGTGTGTAATAATGCCAAAGTCCATGGCAAATGGAAAAGTACGGAAATGCAACACCATATAAATTACTTGGAACTTTTGGCCGTATTCCTAGGATTAAAAAGCTTTGCTGTCAATGACGCCAACTGTACAATACTGTTAAGGGTAGATAATACCACAGCAATTAGTTACATAAATCGCTTAGGTGGCATTCAGTTCCCACACCTAAACGAATTGACAAGATGTATTTGGCAATGGTGTGAGAAGCGCAACATTTGATGCGAGCGCAACGTTTTATTTATTTGGTTGTTCGCATCATACGTAAACACGAAGGAAAACGTTGCTGATGAAGAATCTAGAAAAATTAACCCTGATACAGAATGGACGTTATCAGATAATGCCTACCAAATTATTAACAGACACTTTGGTTGTCCCGATATTGATCTCTTTGCTTCTCGCGACAATGCCAAATGTGACTTGTTTGTTTCTTGGAAACAAGAACCCGACGCAGACGCTGTAGACGCCTTCACTATAAATTGGCAGTTAAAATATTTTTACGCATTCCCGCCGTTTTCTCTAATTTTAAAATGCCTACGCAAAATAATTGAAGATGGTGCCACGGGAATTATGGTTTTTCCCCTTTGGCCTTCGCAGCCATGGTACCCATTATTGCATAGCCTACTTGATTCCGACATACTTTACCTGAACCCTAATAAATTCCTCCTCCAATCTCATTTCAGAGAGCATCACCCTCTGCACACCAAGCTTACCCTGGGTGTCGCGAGGCTTTGCGGACGGCATTCACACGTCGTGGAACCCCACTCGACTCATTAAATCTCATGATGGCTTCGCTTGCTGAGAACACCATCAAACAGTACAATACTACAATAAAACTGTGGTGGCAGTTTTGTTCATTACGAGGTATCGACTTTTTTAGTGGATCAAAAACATCAGTTCTGTCCTTTCTAACAGAACAATTCAACAAAGGCTGCTCGTATGGCTCACTCAATAGTCACCGCTCCGCTTTGTCTTTGATTCTGAGCTTTAATGTAGGTACTGATGACTGTATAAAACGATTATTAAAAGGAGCTTATAAACTGAAACCTAATAAACCAAAGTATTCCTTTACTTGGGACCCACAATTGGTACTTAATCATGTGGCCAATTGGTACCCTAACCTGGAATTAAATTTAGAAAAAATCACCAAAAAATTGGTAATCTTATTAGCACTTTGTACAGCCCATAGAGTACAAACCTTTTCACTAATTAAATTAGAAAATATTTCAATCGATTCGAGTGGGGTTAAGATAGCCATAATAGATATTATTAAGACTTCTGCTGCCGGACGAGATCAGCCAGTATTGTTCTTACCGTTTTTCAAGAATAATTTAAATATTTGCCCTGCTTCAGTTCTCAAAGATTATGTTTTTGTTACAAAAAATATGAGGACAACGAATGTGGGAAACCTTTTATTAACATATAGGAAACCACACAAAGTTGCCACATCTCAATCCATCAGCAGATGGATTAAGCAGGCATTGTCAGAATGCGGCGTGGACGTGAAGACGTTCACCGCACATAGTACGCGACATGCTGCTACGTCAGCCGCCCGTAGCAGTGGCCTAAGTGTGGACACTATTAGAAAAACAGCTGGTTGGACCAGCACATCCTCAACTTTTGCTCGTTTCTACGATCGCCCAATTATAAATAACGATGATTTCGCAACTGCAGTCATGTTCCCGTAATTAACTGATTGTATGAAAATAAATTACTGATTATTTTTATATTAAGCGATTGGTTGTGATTACTTACATTTAACTTTATACAAATTAAACAATGTACCTGAACAAAACTTGTTTCTCTGAATATCTACTTGGTAAATAAATTATATCTGAAGAATGAAACGACGCATATATAATAGATGATCAAACGAACTTACCTGTACGTGAAGTTCGATCATTATTATATGAGTCGTTTCCAGTGCCGGATTAACCACGTAGCAAGAGTAGCAATTGCTACGGGCCCCGCGCGAAAGTGGGCCCCGCATATTTAAACCCACTCATCTCAGCCTGAGCGTAATTTTTTGAGTGAAACTTATTACGATGTGGTATGTTAAATTTTTTTATGTCACAAAAACGTGAAACGTTACAACTTTTCCTACTAAGACACTCCACGTCAGACACTCGGTACCCGACTATTTCCTTGGCGTAAATAATTCAAATAATTTCATACGGTAAACACACAAGTTCTACAAAAAGTTTCTTGTATAAACGTGTAGAATTTCAGTCGGCCTAATAAGAAAGAAAGAAAGAAAGAATAAATTTATTGACCACTAATTGGGTGGTGAACTTATTATAACAGTGGGTGTGTGAGTATCGTAATACAATTTAAAAAAAAAAGGTCTCATATACTCAATCGGTGTGGATGGTATATGTCCCACCGCAACCGTGTCAATTGGATCTAGATCAGCATAATATGCCAAACAGCGATGCTTGGCGCTGATTTTCGTCTAGACCCTAGAGCAACGTCAACCAAAAACATATATACAAGAGTGCGCGCGTGCGCACCTTCCCTTGCAAGTGTGTATGAATGTGTGTGTGTGTGTGTGTGTGTGTGTACGTGTAAGTGAGTGTATGTGTGTAAACTGTAAATAATTAAGAAATTAAAATGAATAAAATAATATATATGTATTTTACACATATGGCGAGGTTATATGTGTTGAACTTTGGATATGAGCGCAGTGAAACATTTGTATATTATAGAAACCTTTATTAATCAACCACATAATGTGCAATACCCAACGCCATATTTTCTACAAGTAAAAGGAAGGAAGTTAAGTGACGGGGCATAGACTAAACATAGATAATCTAACAATATGGACTCCAATCCTTTGCCTATCTATTGAAAAAAAAAAAAAAACAATAAAAGGATAATCTGTGCCCAGACAGTAGACACTAATGTCAGTGTCATTGCCACCATATTGTTATTTGTTATTGCCACGTCAGTAGTTAAATAATTTCTAGTGTTTGAGCTGTTTTTTGAACCAAAACATCAGATAATCAGCTCTACAAAATGTCTGCCGTATAAGTGTTGGATAAGAGTGCTTGCATACTCTTACCCAACACTTAGTATGGATGTGTAGCAGAATTGAAATAGCTCGATTTAAATTGTTAAAATTTTCTATTCATTTATAAGATTTACAGTCTACATTATTTTAAATATAATTTAGTAACCATATACCAAAAATTTATTTTCTAGAATATATGTATACTAGCGGCCCGCCCTGGCTTCGCACAGGTATCAAAGCATAATATTTATGCATTTAATTTTCTGTCGTACAAAATAATTATGAATTATACACATAACCCTTCCTCTTGAATCACTGCGTCCATTGGTAAAAAACATATGAAAATCCGTTCGGTAGTTTTTGAGTTTATCGCGTTCAGACAAACAGATGCGATAGGGGGACTTTGCTTTATAATATGTAATGATGTAAGGACATATCCTTAAAAATAAAAAGATAAAAGTAGCCTGTCCTTCCTTGGATCTCAAGCTATCTTCATATTTATTCTCTCACGGTTCCACCAGCAAGAAAATATTTTCCGAGATAAAAGTACCGGTTTATATTTCTCTGGGATAAGCAATAGCCTAGGTGCTCCTCAAGGTCTTAAATTATCTTCCTACGAAATTTCATCGAAATCGGTTGAGAGTGACGGCTACAACCGCGAGGTAAAAATAGAAACCGGGACTTACATCTGGGATGTAAGTCCCGGTTTCTATTTTTCCAGGATAAACAGTAGCCTATGTCCTACCCTGGGTCTCAAACTATCTCCATACTTATTTCTTTGCGGTACCATCCGCAAGAAAATAGTTTCCAGGATTAAAGTCCTGGTGTATTTTTTCCCGGGATAAGAAATATCCTAGATCCTTTCCAGGGTCTTAAACTATGTCCCTTCCAAATTTCATCGAAATCTGTTCAGTGGTTTGGGCGTGACGGCTTGACTCACGAGAAAAAAAATCCGGGTTAAAATTCCCGGTTTATGTTTTTCCGGGATAAAAGTAGTCTATGTCTTTCCCTCGGTCTCAAACTATTTCCATACTTATTTGTTTGCGGTACCACCCGCAAGAATATTTTCCGAGATAAAATCCCGGTTTATTTTTTCCCGGGATCAGAATTAGCCTTGGTTCTCCCTAAGGTTTTAAACTACCTCCCTACCAAATTTCATAGAAATCGGTTGAGTGGTTTGGCCGCCCCACTCGCGAGAATAAAACCGGGATAAAACATACAAAAATACAAATCTTTCCTCTTTATAATATTAGTATAGATTGAGTTATAGAAGTTATGACTAAAAAAAATGGGATCTCTTTGGTTCGCCTACTTTTTTTTAAACTGTTGTTTTTTCGCATAATTGACTGCATAATATGTATTGGCATAATAGTACTATCGCATAGTAATATTTTGGCCTACTACTTTTTTGTCATAATAAGCTATTGGAATAATTTCAGCTCGACTAATTTGTATTAGACTAATACACATTTCGCATAACATGTATATAGAATAAGTTAGGTTAGCGATGAGCGAAGCGACGAGCGTGTTAGGTGTATATGAACAACCGCACGAGCCGAGCGAGCGAAGCGAGCGTGCCGCAGCAGCGGCCGGCGAGTGCCAGAACCGACTTTAAGAGCCTATGTCAGGAACTTTAAGGACTTTCAAATTCAAATTTCTCGTAAACTACTAAGATCAGAAGTTAGATTTTTGGATATGTGTAAATTGAACGTATAACTCAATAATATGTCGAAGCCAAAACACAATTGCTATAAATTTTCTCGATCGAAAAAAAATTCAAAGTTACCTCTGATATTTTCTTTAAACACGTTTTATCTCTAAATGGTGGAATATGTACATTCGTAGCTTTATTTAAATACAATACAACAATTTTTTCAAATTTTTATCAATACACAATTAAAACGAATTAAATAGTATAATCACAATTAAAAGAAAATTGTTTTGGCGCTTACGCCATTTCATTTCGGCATACGCGTGCGCCTCCCGTCACTTTCTCTCATCCGCGACGTCCAAATACGCCATCGCTGTTATGGGAGTGGCCTGTGCCGGCTTCAGTCGTCCGGAATCTTTACTGACGACGGACGTGCGCTCGAAATTTTCGGACGCCTTCAAAGTTCGAATTGGCCGTCTAGTGTAGGGATTGGTCCGCGCTACCGCGCGGCAAATTTGAAGGTGCCCTGGAAATTCTGTTTTATAGTGTATCCAGCTCACGTCCGTGTATCAATATAAAATTATAGGCTCTATTAGGTCTATAAGATAGGCAGCAAGCGTAATTATTACATCCTTTCACCTTTGTAAATTGTCTCTAGTCGGAAACCTGCTTTAGTTATATTTAGTGATCGGTACGCTGAGGTGCCGGGTTCGAATCCCTGATTGAAAAACAATAGTCACTGCTTTTTTTTTGTTATTTATTCTGCCTCAGTGGTGTAGTTGTATTACGTTATGACTGCAATGCTGAGGTCTCGGGTTCGATCCCCGAGTCGGGCAGAGTGATATTGGATTTTTTTCTTTTCAGCCCGAAGTCTGGATTTTGAGCCCGAAATGGTGATAGGCTTGCCCCCTATCACATCATAGGACGGAATACGCACGACGGAAAGTGAGTGCACTAGTTGCGCCTCTGCCTACCTCTTCGGGGATAAAAGACGTGAGAGTATATTATGTATGTATTATTTATATTGGGTAATTCATAGCTAGGCACGCCCTGGAATGCCGGCCCAATTTTGCGTAAATGACGCTTGCGTGCCGCTCATACATTTAAAAAATTCGTATTTTGCATGTAAAGGCTGTTCAAATTTTTACACCATAAAATTATTTTAGTATGATTTTTTGTAGTACTCATTTATTTATACATTATGAATCAATAATAACTAAAATGTTAAGAGCCAATGTTAGAATTGGTATACACGGCGGCCATTTTGAATTTCTTTGTTTTAAGGCCAATCGACCTCAAAATCGATATCTGGGCAGGCCTTTAGGTATAAAAGACGGATCCAATGTTAGACTTGAAAAAAGTGGCCGCCATTTTGAATTTCCTTGTTTTAAGGTTAATCGACCTCAAAATCGATATCTGTGCAGGCCTTTAAGTACAAAAGACGGATCCAATTTTAGAATTGAAAAAAGTGGCCGCCATTTTGAATTTCTTTGTTTTAAGGCCATTCGATCTCAAAATCGACATCTGGGCAAGCCTGTAGGTACAAAAGACGGATCCAATGTCAGATCTGAAAAAATTGGCCGCCATTTTGAATTTCTTTATTTTAAGGCCAATTGACCTCAAAATCGGTATCTGAGTACCACTTTAGTTACTAAAGGCAGATCCACCGTCAGAACTGAAAAAAGTGGCCGCCATTTTGAATTTCTTTGTTTTAAGGTTAATCGACCGCAAAATCGATATCTGGGCATTGTTTTGTGCACAAAAGGCAGATGTAATGTTAGAATTTTAAATAAAGGCCGCCATTTAGATTTATTTTTCTTTAAAGGCTATTGGCTTTAAAATCAAAATCCGCTGTACATGACTGGCCACAAACTCTAATAGGTATAAAGGAGACGGCCTAAATTGGGCTTGACTTTACACTTTTGAAGCATGTATCAATATTCTTCTATTTTTATGTCTTCCATTTAAAAATATCCCACCAAAAACATAAATGTAAAAAAGGATAGCCAAGTTCAATACCAAAATTATGCTTAGCTGTGGGCTTCGCCGCAAAAAGAATGGAGATCTAAATGTGTGCCAAGTTTTATGCAAAATCTAAATATGTATTTATAGGAACAAAATAACATTATGAACAAGTATTAAATTCTATTTGTTTGCTTTATTGAATACCTATAATAGTTGCTGGTATTTACAAATGTGAGATCTTTTACATTTATGTTTTTGGTGGGATATCATCATTACTTTTTGTAAAGAAAACTAGGTAAGTATTGAGTTGTGTGGTGCCGCGCGCCGCCGACGACACACCGTTGGCCGGCTGTTTAGCGCGTATTACAAGTGTTTTTTTATGGGGACACCACAAATGTTTTGGCTTAACTTTATCTTTATATTTCTGTTATAAAGCAAATATAATAAAACATATATTGGGATTGTTTCAAATATTTGCTTGTAACGGTTCCAACGCTACCATTAAAAATATATTTTTTTTATGTGGACCCCTGTATTTTTAACTTTTTTTATTTTTAGATTTTTTCTTACGCTTACACATAATTACCGAGCTGGATTCCAAATTTCATCCTTCTAGGTCATCTGGAAGTAGGTTAGGTTTAGATACTATAAGTCTGTCAGTCAGTACAAAAATTTACGATTTTGACCTTCATATCTTTATAACCGTTTGAGCTAGCTTCATGAAATTTGGGCTTCTAGATGTCCTTATAGATATAATTAAACTCACACAGTTTTATGTGTTTACTTTAAATAGGTTTTGAGTTATAGAAAGGTGAAAAGTGGCACCAAGTGGTTCGTGTAATATTACACACGGCGCTGGCACCAACTTAGAGCGTTGGTTACATACTCAAAGAATACCAAGCATGTATAACAAGAATAATATTGACATAATAGTATTAATAATTCTTTGGGGGAGACCTATGTGCAATAGTAGCCTTTTAAAGGCTGAAAAAGAATAAGAATTAAAAACTATAGGTATTTTAGAAATTAAACTAAAAAGACATTTTCACTTTTTGGGATATTTAATATTGGTCGATATTATTTAATTTTACTGGCAAGTTTGTTCAGCGCTCCCGACGTAATGTCAAATTGAAATACATTATTGACTCACTAACACTATAGCTTCACACCTCGCGTCGTGGCTCGTATTGTGTTCGGCGTACCACTCGCGCGAGAGTGTAAATGAGCCATTATATATTTATATCGGTCCTCGTCGATTCCATGTGATATTTTCAATTCTGGTTATTGTCTAAGCTAGCTCTGTTCACTATTCAATAGGGCAATCCAATGGTCAGGTACTGTGAACATCTTATGTCATCAGGTAAAAAAAAGTTATTCACCGAAAAATGATTTAGAAGCTCTACTATACAGCGGTTCTTTCTTTACTCCCATTGCACAGACAGATTTTTCTTTCTCATTTGGAAATAGTTCTAATATAACTATAAAATAATGCATAAATTATCTCTGTAACACTAAGCCCAAAGTTCTATGAAGTTTTTCCCGTCTCCTTTTAAAATATGGCCATCATTATTTTTCATTCAGTTCAATAAGGATATCGGAGCTTTGTTATATTGCAAAACAAAAACAAATGCCTTAGAATTGAAGAAGTAGCTGTTGCAGTAAACATCAGTCTATTCTTCTGTACAAAATATCAAAAATATTTAAAAAATTGTAAGTAATTAACATTTCAAATTTTCTATAAGCATAAGTACCCGCGTAGTAAGAATGACCTTGCTATATTTTTCTTACCCCACATTACATACAGTTCAAATTAAAAATTATAAAAATTATCTAGATAGGTAGCGGCCGCCTTCAACATTTGTAACATTTATATCCTATATAGTGACTATTCAATCATAATAATGTAATCAATCTTCATATCAAGCTATGTAATTTTATTGCATTGCATAAATTTCGAACATCCTTTACATACAAAATTCGATTTTTAAATTGCATGGTGGCACTAGAGTGAAGCATCATTTACGTAAAATAGACCTGACATTCCAGGGAAGAAGTTTCATCGTGAATGACTTGTCGAAACTACCTTGATGTCGCAACTCGTAGTTGTATTACGTGCCCGGTACGGCCTCCACGCTCAGGTCTCGGGTTCGAATCCCGCGTCGGGCAAATACTATTTTTTTCTGTCCAGTATCAACTCGGTCTGTTGAATTGGGCCCGGTATGTGGCAATAAGCTCGTCTCCTATTTGATAAGACCTAAAATAGCTAACGAAATGTGAGGAGAAAAGGTGTGATGCTATGTTTGACTGCCTCCAAGGCGTAGTTGCACACACGATACGCCTATTGTGCTGAGGTCCCGGGTTCGAATCCCGAGTCGGGCCGAAAAATAGTGACGCCATTTATTGTATTATTATTTATTTTATGTCCACCAAAGTTAGGAAAGTCCACAAGAATAAATCAAAGCAAAGCAAAATATAATTTAAAACATATTATAGAAGTTTCATACTGCTTTGCTTTTTACCTATATACAGACCTACGTAGGGGTAAGACTCGAACCTACCACCACACCAAATTTTATCTTGTCAACAAAAGTCAACTATAAGTGAATAATACTTTCGATGAGTTTAGATAACTTACAATGTCATTTTACATAATGTTCAAGTAATTAGGTAGATAATAGTGACATAATAATGGTTCTATAAACGAATTAAAATAAATTCTATGTTTTATAAGTTATAAATTTATCAGAAATTATAATAACTATAATATTTACAACACAGACATGCATTTGCAATGACGATCTTTTCGCGGGCTTGAGTGCAACGACCTGTTGCAACGACGCGATGCGACGAGGGCCGAGGCGCGCGATCTATCTCAGCGGGGCCGTGCGGCGCCTCGCATATGAAATACGCTAAGTCACGCCCATCACGATTCCATATGTTTTTCACATAGGCTCTTAAGTCGTTTCCAACTCAGACATAACCAAACATGAATGATGCTTATTTATTTTTATTACTTTTGTTATTTATAGTTTTTGACGTTAGTCGTTCTGATGGTTGTGCTTTTTGTATTTATGCTAAAACAATTATGCATAATGATTATTATGCACATTGATATTTAGGCTTAAAGCTAAGATGCGTAACAATAATATTACAAAAACATTTATGCAATCCAATAGGGAACCAAAAAAAATATTTTATCACTTCAAGAGAGATTCTCATGATCACTAACTGCAATGGCGAACGTTAATTTTCGACATTAAAGCGCATAAAAAATTAGTTAAGGAACACATGAGTCAAAAACGTCTGAATTATCTCGCTTTGATAAATAATATAGAATATGATTTGGTGAGAGAAATTGATACGAATAGTATTGTTTCTAAATTTACTTTGTAAAAGTTTAAAAAATAATAAGGCAACAGATAAATAAATATAAAATATAAACATTATTTAAAGTACACTATTGATTAAATATAACATTAGCTAGCATTATTCCTAAAAATATAATAATTTGTATTAAATACTTTGAAATATGTATTGAAAAAAATATTTTGTGTAGTATCGTCTGTTTTCAATTATAAGTTTTCTATCAAAATTATTCTAATTTTCCAGGAAATCTCATCTCAGGCTTTTTGTACTTGTCAGAGCCTAACAGCGCCTATAGTAATTTACTACACTATTAATTACCCACAAAATTGTAACCTATAGATAGCAAATAAACGTATTGAGTATTGAATTGCATCTTCACCACTTTATACTCAAGAACCCATAGCAGATCAAGGGCTCTTTGAAAGAATTTGCTACGGGCCCCGCGCTTGCTTAATCCGTCACTGGTCGTTTCATTCGAAGATATAATGACCCTCTCCGCCCAGAACAAAACCACAATATGTGATAAAGTGTGTTTTTGACCCTAAAAGTTTTGTTCATACAAATCTATCTCTAAAAGAAATGAGCTATTCCACAACGACAAGACGGAAGTGTGGGTATATAAAAAAAAAAAAAAAAGAACTCTAAAAATCGTGCGAAGTTGCCTGTAGAATGAAGGGACTACTTGGTAAATAAATTATATCTTCGAATGAAACGACTCATATAATAATGATCGAACTTCACGTACAGGTAAGTTCGTTTGATCATCTATTAGTATTCGTAAAATGCAACTAGCTGTTAGAAAAAAAATCTTTCATAAGACAAATGAAACCTGAGTGCTATAGGCTCCATTTATGCCGGGAAAGGTAAGGGTATGATGGCAACAATACACAGAACTGAGCAAATCTTATTATATATAAACTAGCTTTTGCCCACGGCTTCGCCCGCGTTAATAAGTTTTTCCGGGCTAAAAGTACATAAAAACCTTCCCGTTGAATCACTCTATGACTATGACGTTGATACAACTCTTAACAAATAATGCATTAATTTCGACCAAATTTCATTACCATAAAAACGGTTCTAGTGAGTTAATCTTAAAAGATAGACATATACTGTCGTGGACATTTTTTTAGATCTTTTCAAGAGGAATAATTCTTTCATACATATATTTTTGGTATCTTGAACCGTTTTCGCAGCGCACGCAATGGAAGCCCTCAAGGATGAATAATTTTCCCCGTTTTCTTCACATTTTCCATTATTTCTTTGCTCCTAATAGTTGCATCGTGATGTTATATAGCCTAAAGCCTTCCTCGATAAATGGTCTATTCAACACAAAAAGAATTTTTCAATTCGAACCAGTAGTTCCTGAGATTAGCGCGTTCAAACAAACAAACAAACTCTTCAGCTTTATAATATTAGTATAGATAACGTGTCACGTTGTTTGTCCGCCATGGACTCCGTAACTACTTAACCGATTTTAATCAAATTTATAGTCGCAATATTATATTATTGCAAGTAGTAAACGAAATACTGTGAAATTCAATTGTTTTTACTTTTTAACCGACTTCAAATAAGGAGGTTCTGTATTCGATCCGTATGTATGTATGTCTGTTTGTATGTTTGTATGTATGTAAATTTGTATGGCCGCGAGTTTCTCAAAAACTACGGATCCGATTTGGATGTGGTTTACGACATTCAAATGTATATTTTTCAGGGAAGGTTTTAGTATATAATTTATGAAGATCTGATGAAGATCTTCGGAGATACACAATGGAACTCTTCAATAACTAACAGCAGAGGACTCGCGAATGCTGCTATCGTATATCTATGATGTATTGTTTACACCATTCCATAATTAACTAACAAAAAAACAATAAGTAAAAACTTTTTAACAAAAAATAAACCGACTTCAAAACCATTACAAATCTAAAAATAATTAAAATTTTTATTCGCATAGTATATACGTATATTTGGAGTCGGTGCCTAATTAAAATTGAACAATTTTCGTATATTTGTTGGTGTATTTCCTTAGCTTAGCTGGCAATGTGAATTAGGCATCGACTCCAAAATATATACGTATATACTAAGCGAATACAAATTTTAATTATTGTCAAAAGTTTTTATGTGACAGCTGAGTCAGTTGCGCAGTCCCTGTGGCGGTCGCAAAGAGTATATTATAATTTCATGTTACCTCCTTTCATTGCATACCTCTGCGCGAGTTAGCATCTTTTTTAGTTTTCACCAATTTTCTTTGAGTATCTAGCAATGCAATTTTTATTCAGTTTTTGACAGTGTTTGTATTTGAATTCGTTTTAATGAATTCTCTTCATACGATTGTTATTGGAAATTCGTCAGTGAAAAGCTTTGAGTATTGATTTGCTAGATGCTCAAAGGTAAAAATTGATTTTAAAGAGTTGAGTTCCAACTCTCAATTAGTTGTGATTAGCTGAATCGTTTAAACGTCAATTTTCGTATACACCGAAAAGTATTTTGGTCTGTGCGTTTGATTTACCAAGTCTTTTCCATAAGGTACATGGCGGAGTAACATTTGGCCAAATCAAAACAGTCTTTTGTGCCTTCGCAAACTTGGAAAAGGGTTATGATCATGTGTCGAAGAATAAGCTGTGACCAACGTTGTCATTAACGTATGGGACTGAGGGCCGCCTGGTAAGGGAATTGGAAGTCTGTGTAATGAGAACTCCAAAGCCTGTATCAGGGTAAGGGGAACAAGAATAGCGATTCGCAATACTATGCTGTTGGCTACGAAGTGAATGGCGGAATAGCAGCAGAAGCACGAAAGTCGATTGAATGGGGTGGAAGGGCACTCCTTACACAGTATATTATATAGAGTCACTATTTCTTATCGCATGGGTATAGTATGATAAGAGAACGTTATAAATTGAAAGATGGTGTGGTGATTAAAATTAAAAGAAGTATGATGAGATAACTTGGTCACGTGGAGAGGATGGTTGGAAGACGAGTCACGAAAAGTATTTACAGAGCGAATGTGAATGGTATGGATGGACGGTATGCCCATAATCGGCGAAAATATATGATTAGAACTATGAATATGGAAGAGGTGAAAGAGGTATAGTCATTATCGTAGCATGTCGCTCTCAATAGTCTGCTTCTCTCTGTCTGTGTATGAATATATAGCTTTATAATTTTGTTTTTTGTGCATTAATTGTTGAGCTTAATTAATTTTGATAATTCATTTAATCTTAATAAAAAACGAATAAGTTAACATAACATTCATTGATTCTGAAGCGATACGAAGTTCGCCGGGCCAGCTAGTTATTGTATAAAGTTTGCCAACCAAGTAAAGTGACAGATATACAGGAGTGGCTCAGCTGTAACAATTAATACAACTACGGTATAAAGTTACATTTATACTGAGAAAAGACTACGGAAACCTCATTTAAATATAAAATCCCTAAAAAACGTAACGTCCATGCATTTTGGAAGTGACAACTTATTATTATCTGGGTACAAATTCTTGTACTGTGACCTGCTCTGATATTTAAGATCACAATATATCACAAGTATCAATTGCACATTAATTAATTTGAAACGACACAAAGTAACGATGTTTGTTTGTTAGATAATGTTTGTAAACTAGATGGCAGTTATAATTACAAAAATAATTTTGTAATGAATCATTAACATGCACTAACAGGGACACATTATCGTTGTACTACATATTTTGCTGACCTTTATAGTATTATTTACCAATTTCTCAGTTGCTCACAGTGTATGATCTGGATTCTCAATAACTCATATTATGTTCAAAAGCGACCACAGCTTAGATGGCAGTGCAACGGACTGCTAAGACGAATGTCCAAATGTTCGAAATCCAAGGAGACTTCTGAATTTTGTAAATTAAAAGCAATGTGTGTGTGATAACGCTCCCTTTACCGGTGAAGGAAAACATCGTGAGGAAACCTATATGCTTGAGAATTCTGCTCAAGAATTTCGAGGGTATGTTAAGTCTGCCAACCCGCACTAGGCCAGCGTGATGGACTAAGGCCTAAACCCTCTCAGTAGTAGAGGAGGTCCATGCTCAGCAGTGGGCAGTATATTAGTATTAGTAGTACAACAAGTAGTTTATTAGTATTTCATACAATTACTATTGCTTAATTACGCCACATAATGCGCACTTGTATTAAGCCCGCTAGTTCAGCAAGGTTGGTAAAAATAAAAATAAATGTCTTTTATTGAAATAATAATACGCTTTAATAAAATGCATACAAAACTATTTGTACCAAACATTGATGTATTAGGGTTTTTAATACATCAATGGTACCAAAGCAGTTTATAATTTTAGCACATTTTATTTCTACAAGGTTGATTGTGTTGTTTCTTAACTAAAAAGGTAATTCTAATTAAAAACTTTGATAAATAAAGAAGTTTTTAGTGTATTTTGCACAATTAGTCACTAGAATTTTTTCAGAAATAAACAGCAGTATTTGCAAAAAACTTAGTTGCATAAAACACCAAATAGATAGATTTAAGGCCATCACTTATGAACGTGTCGTAGCTTTTAAACATGCTATTATCTATTATGGAAACCCTAAATGTTCTTTACTAGAAAACAACAATAAAATCTACCCCACTCAGTACTTTTTTATTATTTAATTTACTTTTGGTCTTTTATGTGGTTTATCTAAAAATTCAATAAATCTTACGACGAATTGCTCGAATACTATTCAGTTCCGGATGAGGCTTCATTTATTGCATTCAACTCAATATGCATTCTCTTAACGGGAATACGTTATATTACCATTTACTGACTGGTAAATGAATCCCCATAGAAAATCCTACTAAAAATATTTAGTCATACATTTGGTAGTGAATAAATTTTATGGAAATTCCTAAACTTTTTACGGCCGAATATTGAAAAGTGACCTACACGTCAATAAATTTCCCATCAAAATCGGTTCAAGTTGAGCTATTTCAGAGATAAACCGGAAAAACAAACTCAGATAAAATTTAAAACTCTTATGTAGTTTTATGTGTGAAAATTCACACATGATTTTGGGTTTTGGAAGTTAAAATTTTATTTATTACATTTAGGTCCAGTTTCATAGGTTACAAATAAATTTTATATGACAGTTATCGTATTAAACACTTAGATACTACCTACTTACTCATTTTCTTACCATTATTTGAGAGCATAGATTAGACTGTGACATTGGTTGGTCGGCTCATACATTTATCTTACGGATAGCATTTATCAGCAAGCAGTGAAATCGCTCCGAAATGTATATTTTGTTTAATTTCCGAAGTGGTAAAGTCGCGCGGTAGTCATAATATCCTAATGAATGGCCGGCCGCGGGTTTCGACCAGGGTAGTACCATGGTCGAAACCCGCAATGACGAATATACACGTTTTATCGACATCATAAAACACCAGGTAACCCACTAGTTGGTTTGAAGGTTTAGGTAAGCAATAAAAAAATATTACACCAACCATTCATGTTATACGGGCCCTTGGAAAATACCAATACATTATCAAAGACATTAAACATAATGGTTATATACAAGAAAGGGGTTATCAAGTAGTGTTCATGATAAACAATTGTGTATTTTTAAATTATATGGTTGGATTAACCCATACAAACAAGCAATAATAAATTAACTACTCAATCAAATCCCTACAGATGAATCATCTAAAAATGTACCGACCACGTTTATAAATGATCTAAGTATACAATAAAAACTTTGTGTTGGATGTACAAATATAAACACAAAC
Source organism: Lapara coniferarum (assembly GCA_949316025.1). Classification (NCBI taxonomy): domain Eukaryota; kingdom Metazoa; phylum Arthropoda; class Insecta; order Lepidoptera; family Sphingidae; genus Lapara; species Lapara coniferarum. Next base: position 10,239,271 of record OX438924.1, read on the forward strand.
AATAAGGATGATTTTATTTTGTTTTGAATTAAAAATAAATCAGGAATAAAAGGAAACTGGCATGTTGAAGGAAGCGAGGCACGGGGTGCCGTCGGCGCGGCGCGGCGCAGAGACGACAGCACACGCACATGTTAGTCTAGTGGACACAGGGCTACCACGCAATGCGGTTGCCATCTAAAATAGCCAATGACCCCAATAGAAAAATAACCCACCCAACTTTACATAAGAAATACAATGTCTTTCAACGTATCGCTTAGCACACAAGTAGGAGGTATAATTATTTGGCTGTATACTTTGAAAATACATTTAAAAATTCGTATGAAATGCAAATTTTAGCAGCATCAGGAGACAAAACAACAGACAGCCCTACGCGAGCGGAATGCCTTCCACTCACAATTCCACATACTTTAATCACTTCCCGCGCGTCTAGACACCGACCTCTACTACAAATCAGCCAATGATGCAAAACTAAATCTTAGGACCATCGCTTAAGGTCCTTTAAATATCGAAACCGAGCCAACAGTAAAGATTAATAAAAACGGGCTCGCTGTCCTCGGAAAGTGCATTGATCTCGGGCGCGTCCTTCTGTGGCACAAAAATCGCTGCATGTGAAGTCGGCGTCTCTTTTGTTTACAAGTACGGGAACCGGGTGCGAGCAAGAGGCAAGTAACGTAGTAGACAGGATGCGCGTGGTGAGCCTCGGCCAATACTCCCGAGCGCAATGAACGGCAGCCATTAAAATGTGGAAGTGCCACGCTACGTTGGCCGCCAATATTCACTATGAACATAATATTATATCCGTTAATGGAATGCACTGACGATTGGGAAAACTACTTAATACTTAAATTAGGTACCCAAACTTAAATTCTGTATCCATAATTTAATCTACTCAAACAGTTATTTACAGGAAAACCCCAAAAATATTGTTGCCTTTGAATTATGTCTTTCATTATTAATTACATGCATATTATAAAATGTACGTACGAACCATCTTTTTTGTAACTCATAACTCGACGACAGCGAATCTAAACGTCAAATTAAAAAGCCATTATAATAACAGTATTTAAATAGAAAGTGAGTAGACGAAACTCATTTACTAAGCAAAGCATCGTGGGAAACATTTATACGGCTTCCTTCGGCATAATACTTACCAACGTCGCGTCGGTATTTCGCGCCAAAATCAAACGAGAATCCAAACCGGTGTCGACCACGTGGCGAATGTTTATAATTGTAGACACATAGTGAAACTTGAAAGTTGAAAATATACAATTGGGTGATACATTGTGTCAATAAAGAACTTAAGACACAAAAAATACGTTTCAAATGAATGATACCTTTGCAAAAGGCTTTTAAAACTAGAACCAGCACTGTTTTTATTCAAAAGGGAACAATAAACCGAAGGTAGGTACGAATTGGAAAGGGTATAGAGGGCATGTGCAATCGGATGTTGCCTTAGAGTGTGTGGGTGCAAATTCCAAGAAGGATGGGATGCCTGCAAATACATTCAACTTTGCTTAACCGGCTCCCCGGCTACAGACTGGGACTGCGAGGGCGCGCGGCGCGGCGCCGCCACTGACCATTCCGCTTTTAATACCACGCACAATATTTATTTTAGATTTTATTCAATACTAAAGGCTCTTGAATAATGTGAATAATAATAATGTGAATTTTGACTGTAGTCATTTTATATCTTTATTGCTATGTAGGGAAAATGAATACAACAGAAACCTTTTAGAACTTTTACTTTTACTTAAATAAGGCCTATGTTCGGGCTTGTCAATTATGCCGTATACAATAATATGTACATTGAAAAATGGACAGATCTATTTGTTTCCATTAAGATTTTCCTTCCCCGAACATGATGAGTTTACAGTAAGTAGGTATATTATTTCTTATTAGCTACTTTTTACAATATAACAATACCTTAGAATTTCTTCCTTCTGTTGTTGTTATGGGAATTAAATAAGTAAGGAGCGGACTTGTTAAAAACGAGCTAACAAAATAAAGATATACAATAATTAAAAATGGAATAATAGAGCCAAGTAATAAATTTATGTGAAATAACATCGTTAACTTATGTAAATAAATAATGATGCATTTTTACGATGTATGCATCATCACTTATCGTACCAAAAGTACCTCATCAACTAGTAGTGGTAGTCTGTTTAGATTGCAGTTAGTATGAGTAGATATCAGACACGGGACAAAGTAGCCTATCTGTTAATCCATGACATGATGTACCCGTGTTCCAAATTTCATCGAAATCCTTTCAGTAGTTTTTGCGTGAAAGAGGAACAAACATCCATACATCCAAACATCCATACATTCTTACAAACTTTCGCCTTTATAATATTAGTAGGATTATTGTTTTATTGTTTTGTAATTCCGTCTTGTGTTCATCATGGTTGTAAATAAAGTATATCTACATAAATATAGATACAAATATTAATTTTAATGTTTAAAACATTCGAACACTACATAGAGCATAAGTATCGAGTCTCCGCTAGGTTAATTCTAGATATTGCAAGAGAATGTGCATTTTATCATTCCCGTTGATAAAATGCACGTTCATGCCGGCTTTGGGAGGAGAATCTATTTATAGGAAAAAATGCAGAGCACGTAACTCACCGTCTCTGTTATGGTTATTTTCTTACTTTTAGATTGTTCTAATGGTCTATTTTTTATTTATTCATCTTATATTTTGACCATGTACCACCATGCGGTGTCCAAGAGATGGCGGGAAACTGTCTTGGCAGAGCAACATTTTTTGTGTATGAAATATGATCAATGGTGTCAAAACAACTCCTTATTTAGAGCTTAGGGTTATAATGTATCGTCGATGTTGTCACCAAATAGATTCGTCTCAAACCAAAGCCTAAGGGCCAAACTTTGGGACAAAGAAAACGTAAAAATACCATGTATGAGAGCCAAAAACCTGAATCAACAAAAGCCACGAATACAAATACGCAGAAATCTGATGAAAACTGCGCAGTTAATCAACCTTGGAAACATGAAATCTTCAATTATCTACGCAACATTTTAGAGGTCCATGACCCAGTTGGTTCGTAATGCCCGCTACTGACATTCGGTGTAACATGATGACAATAAATATTTTGGGTAAGTACTTTATATTACATACTTTGTCAGTTGACCTCCCCTTTTAACCACAAGAAAATAAAATTATACTAAAGGCATTTTGGATGTTATAACAAATTATCTATTTATCCGCTTGCTTATCTCGCTTGCTAAATCTTTTTTTGAGAATCTTTAGTACATAAATTATTTACATTTGCTTTCTTTTGTAAAACCTATAGCTTACTTGTGACATCCCTATGTGAATAATAAGAGCGGACTTCGGACGCAAAGGCGCGTGGCGCGGTCGTTCGCCGCAGTAATGTTGTACGCGGTCGCATCGTTTGCGAGAGCAGACTGCATTCCAAGCATTTCACGTCTCGCGCACCGACTTTAGTACTCTCCAAGGAAAATCTAACTAAACGCCAATGGCGGTAGTGGCACTTGTATTGAGTGTTTCTAGTAAGTATGGAGTAAGTGCGTAACTTTAATTTCAAGGAGTTTGTTACTACCTATTACGAGTAGCATACAGTTTTAGAAAACATTATGTGTTTTTATTACGGTGTATTTAACCCATAAACTCATGTCTAGCAAACTAAGTACTTCCGTGAAAGATATTTTAAATCCCGCCTTTGTTCTAAATATAGTGCTATAGAGAAATGAGGCAAGGAATTCTGTGTATACGATGAGTCATGATAAGGGCATCAAGCCCTAACCAATACATTCAGTCATTCACCCTCAATATTAGGACAGTCGCACACTTCCGCCCATTATAACACATGACTCTTTAAAATGTACTACATATATTTTACCATAAATTTTGAACATAACGGAGTATACATAACGGCGTATTTACTGGTGGTAGGACTCTCATATATAAGTCCGTCTGGGTGTGTACCACCGCAATGTATATGTCTACCGTCAAGCAGTGTGTATGCACTGTTGTGTTTTGGTTTGATTGTAGCCAGTGTAACTAAGGACATTATGAGACTTAACATCTTATGTCTCAGGATGACGAGCGCAGTACTTTGTAACTCAAGGTGCTGGATGGTGCTAATACTGTTTATGGGTGGTTGTCATGGGCGTAGCTAGCCGTGGGCTTAGGGTGGTTCAGCAGTATTATAAAATAATATGTAACTAGCAAACTATACCCGAAGTCTTATACCGGTTATATTTTTCATCATTTTTTTTTAGGTTTGATTAGGTACCTTACAGGTCAGAGCCAGGGTGGGGCAAGCGTCCCAATCTGACCCACCGTGCCTACGCCCATGGTGGTTGTATCGCTTACTATCAGGCGAACGGCATGCTCGTCTCGTCATTCGATGCAATAAAAAAAATATATAATCACATATAGGCATTTCATTTGTTATTTAAAGCTTTAAATAATTATTAAATGCAGCTAGTATACTGTAGATGAGTAAGTGGCTATGCACACGTTATTTCATTGTAGTTTATGAATCGCGCCTTATGGAGAACCACCAGTGGCGTCAAGGCGTACGGGTGGTCTGCTCGTGATTCATCGGTATTGTCGGCTCTAAAAGGGTATGATGCTTCAAACGGACTTAAGGAACGACTTTATTTTATTTTATTTTATTTGGGATAATAAACAATTATGTAATAAGACTTAATCTAATAACAATAGTAGGTATAGGTAACATAATAATTACATAACCAACACCATTATCCACCGAGTAATAAGACTTTGCAAACAAACGTGTGCAAAGTGTGTCACAACTGTTCTTTGTAATTTTGGCAACTTTGATAACAAACAATGCAAAAATCTTAGAATTGATTGCGCATTCAAAACTTTAAACAAAGATGTGATTGGAGAATGTTCACGATTTGTGTTTAACAAACAAAAACAAACTAGTATACAAGTACGCATGGGTTCAGGGTTTTGGACAAAATAAAAGATATGATTTGAGTATGTGCAGTTTTGATAATTTAGGTCGTTTTAAAGAATTATAGTAGTAGTAGGATGCTTCAAAATCCCGTGGGTAGGAACCAAGAAATTCTCGGTAGGGCACAGACCGCCCGGCCTCTCCTCTACACATATACGCCTATACAAGTAGGTATTCGGTAGAGTGCAGGTACTTCTTTGCGTAAGAAAATTAGCCACAAAATTAGAAAGAAAGAAAAGATTACATTCTGCGCTATCATTTGCCTTATGTATTCATGCGGCATAAAGTCATGTTGATCGGCGTGTTCTCAGGCCAATCTTAGTTCCATTCTAGTATGGGCTGTCTAAGTCCCGGTTTAGAGCTTTAAATACTGATTAAGTATCTCGGGTCACAATGGAAAGATTGGAAAGAGAATTACCTACACAAATGTTATTATTTGTGGAGTGAGGAAATTTAATCCCTCATACTTTCAGAAAACTTCAGGAACATTTAGCAAAAAATACCAAATTTAATAACACTTTGCATCAAAATTATTATACTTTTTAAGATGCAAATAATCCGGTTTCCAATTATTAATTAGGTATTATTAATATACTTATTAACAACCCAAACATATTTTTAATCCATAAATTTTTTTACAATAATTTATAGGTAGTTACTCATAATCTCTTTTTAAATATATTAATTTCATTTATGTTATCTCTTATATGCATGTCGTGTTCACTTCGAGTAGGTTACAAATATTTTTAAATATTGTATATTATCACTGTATTAGGTATATTACGAATGTCATGTTTTTGCAACCAGTTTAGTGGACCTAACGAAAAGAAAAAAGAAAAAGGCTCCCAACCCTAGAAACATTACTTTAACAGGTCTCATATGGTGTCTGTGTAATGTTTATTGGCCAATAATAATATTCAAATCATTGATGTGTTATAACATCAATGATGATTATACCCTAACAAACCAAAGGAAAAAAGTGTTCCGTACGTACACACTACACATACATTCTTCTCACACGTAATGTTCATACATCGTATAACGTCCCAATTGGAACAATTTTGAGATATCAGATTGCAATGGCGTAGGTACCTCTCCTTTATTAACATAAAATACTAGCTTATGCTCGTGGCTTTAGCCGCGTGAAAGAGCTTATCCGCGATGAAATTCCCACTACATATTTTCCCGGGATCTATCACCCTACCAAGTTTCATCGTAATTCGTTCGGTAAGTTTTGAGTTTATCGCGTACATAGGCGGCGCGGCGGGCGAGTACTATTATTATTATACTATTACTATACTATTTATGTAAGGATTATTGTTATTGGCACAACATTAAATTTAAATAAATGTATGATGTATTCACCACAGAGTACAATGCTGTGTGCGTACCGCGAACACCTGAACTTTATCACTCAACATACAATATCGCATCTAAATATATCCCACGCGGCAAACACAATGTAAATATATGCATAAAAGTACGTCACACTTATTCAATTTAGAAACGTAGATAACATTAACCTCAACACGATCGAATTCTGCTATCCCATTGTTAACATTGCCGGTGAGGCTCAAACCAGTTATAACCGCTTTCATTGAGACGCAGTCTTTGATCATTGTATTCGATTATACTTATCTGCGACGTAATAAATCATAAAAATGTTAATATACCACTTTAGATACTTTAAGGCTCGGTGAGATAATATGCGCTGTGACATACAGTATTCACATTCGGGATTTATCGCCGTTTTTACCACAGAATTGTTTTATTAATAGACTGATTGAAAATAACTAAAAAAAATATACCGCTCTAAATATGCGATTCACTATTAATGTTTTGAGATGCTTTTACCGATAAGTACTGTTATTGATCAACAAAATGTTATACGGTAACAGAAGTGCAGATCTTCAAAATCTATATTTAGATGACTCTGTAGTGATCAAATTTGTATTGGCCAGACTATAAATCCCCTACTCTCCAATTTTTACTTAACTTTAATCGTTTTGAGAAATGCCTAAACTAATTCTTCCGAAATTGTAAATATTATAAATATCGGCAATCGATCAAGTTAATCACATAACATCATCTGATTCACTTGCACGTTTTATGCTGTTTTTAGATATACTTTTCCGTTTTCGCTACTTCTCTTATCTCCATCCCATGGTTGTCTGTAAGAGATTGCCTCTAGCGATAAGACCGCCAATTGTACCACCTTTTTGCCTTTCTTATGTGAAATACTATATTACGTTTTGATGTACAATAAATTTATAAAATAAAAAAAAATATATATTTTAAAGCGACGACCAAAATCGATTTTGAGTTCAATGAGGTTTAAAATAAAAATTAATACGATGAAGTAGCATAGTAATATAGACAGAAGAGGTCTGTTATCCTAAGGATTGAGGATCAAGTGATGCAGTTTAAAATGTAGTCGGACAACGAACTTTTACAATCAGACATTTGTTTTATTACATGGCAAATGTGATTATATTTTCAAAACACTCGAAACGTTAGCATAAACTATATAAAGCATGTAACGTGCGCGATATTGTGTCTGGGTGAGTACCGAGTACATTCACCCTAGTCTCGTTCGCGGGCGGCGGCGCCATCGCCCTCGCCAGACAACCCTCCGACGCGGTCGCTAAATACTTTAATTTCGTCCTTTTCCCTGCCTAGGGACGTCCCAGACAAGATGCAAGAGCGAACGTCTGGCATTTAAATAGCTTACAGACTGTCTGTCACACACACACTCGAGTTGGAATAATAAGTTTAGTTTTTATTGCGAAGGGGTAATAAGTTTCTTATAATTTCAGGGACGATTTATTTACTGAATCCTATTGCAAAAAGTCAGTGCGTATTAACACCAATAAATTTGTTTTCCGAGGACTAAACCAAACTTATCCTCTTTCCTTTAAGTTTATATACCAGTAAGGGGTACCATTAGTGTCCATGAACGACAACCATTTACCATCAATTAGCTAATTGCTTGTCTGGCCCTTCTACTGTAAATTACTAAATCTATCCGTACAATTGAAATAGACGGGAAAATTATTGAGCGACCTTGGCATAGCATATTTTTTTACACATATTAAAATAAACTTATAATTTAATACAGTAAAAAAGCATTAAACTATTATGTTTGCTAATAATCTCCTGCCAGAATAAGCAAAAACGGAGACGTGGGACTAGTTTCACAAGGGCTCCACAAAACGCAGAACACGGGGGTTGCCAGCATTCATTTCGCATCCAGCGTACGGCATTAAATATGGCTTCTTGTGTATGAATGCTGATTGTGTTGCTCAGACGGTATTAAATTTCCACAGTCACTATTAAAGACATGATTTGATTTAGAAACCAGTAAGTCGAGAGTAGATAGAGGTCGTCGCGCGTCTCGCCGCCTCGCCGTCTGCTCACCTTGGGTGAACCCAGCTCGGGAGCTCACATCCGGCGATATCTTATGTGATTTGGATTTAAATATGAATTTGTGTCAGCATCTCTCTTCGGCGTATAAACCAGTGTGTACGCCGCTCGTTACTTTCACTAGCTATCGCCATAAATACAAGTTTGAAACTGGTTTGTTGCAATTGCTTCTTGTGTACATAAACAACGTTTTCGATACAAAGCCCCGATGTATCTCTTCTAGTGGAAGGTGGCTACTTAATATCAAATGCATCGTTGTATTACGTGTATTATACTACTGTAAAACGATATAATGTCAAAAGCAATTTGTCATTATCGTCGCAGTATATATTATTATTCTTCACATGATGGAAAGTTATGCGGGTTGCGAGCGGATATAACAACACAATAAAATAATAATAGAGCTTTAACTAGCCGATAAACATCCCAAATATTGGACGTAACCGTTGTGAATTCAACTCGTGCGATCACATCGTACACGATAGTTAAAAAGAACTTCGGCAATAACTTGAATAGAGTATGAGTACTATAGGTAGTAAAATTACCACACGTGTACAGTGATAAGAGTACAACAACTGCACGACAAACTATCGATTATTCACACTACTATAAGGGTAATAAATTGGATCTTGAATTACGTAACTTTTCCACTACTTCTATTCTAAACGTGGAGAAAATCAAAACGTGGCGCGTGCTGCATGCACACTACTCTTATCAGTTACAAAGAACAATATTGTCAAGCACGAAAATCTAATGAAATTTTCCATTATTGCAATGAACTGGTTTAAAATGAAAACAATGACGTACTACTTGCACGTGGAAGATGCAGGGGCATTGAGCTCGCTGCTGCACAAACAACCTTAGTCACATTCGATTTAGATTTACACAGACATGTTTTCAAAATAAATTCTTTACGCGGCACAATATCGCGAAGGGACTCCAGAAGCGACAGTAATATTATTTTGTGCGGATACGTGGAGTTTTATCCACAACAGTGCCAGCAGCAAACGTTTTTAGAATGTTTTCCATGAAATTACGTTTTTTTTTGTCATCACAAGTCCTTCAAAATTTATTACAGTAGGTACTGATCTATTTATTTCAGTTCACGGAAAGAAAAACGGATCAGCAGGGCGCGGTGTCTGGGTGTTTTATTTATATTTTTCATTGAGATGCCCGTCTCTCACCATCGGTCACGGCACACGACCACACTAACTTGTAACAAACTAAATATTCCACGATGACATATTGCTTTTTTATTTTTTTTTCAAATAACCTTTATATAACTACTTTTATTTGAATGCTAAAATATTTTCATTTCACCCAGACAATTTGTTTATAAATTATGTAGGTTCGCGCAAACAATATTTATCTTAGTTTATTCTCCAGAGTAGTTATTAAAAGCTTGCAGCTTTTTCAATTGGGTAATAACACGCTAGTTATCCTGGATTACTTAAAATTGGAGCCCGCCATAACTTTGGTTGTTTTTCAACTTATTGCTATTTTCAGTAGATTGGTCTCCTGATAAAGTACCTGTAACATTAGCTTGATGGACTGTTTAATCTGATGATTAATTGTCTCTTGACACATAATAGTATTAAAATAGTGAACATATTATTATGCCCTAAAAAGCATAACTGTGTGGAAAGCGAAAGCAAAGTATTTAAAAGCATAGCGTCAGGGATAGTGCAAAACCGCGTAACTAACAGTGGTAAACACTGCGTAAGTGATGAAAAAGTTTTATTTAAATTGCTAATTAGTACTTACGACACTAAACATATGATTTATAATACTATTTCTTTTTCTTTCACTTACGTGATATTTACCAATGTTAGCTACGCGGTATTGCACTATATCCGACGATGGGTATGGTCATTAATTCTGGTCAAAACTGATAATTAAACCGCGTTAGGTTTTCCAAAACAAAATTACTACTAATTCATTAATTTACAAATATGCATCCTTTGCCCTGTTTATCAAACGTTACAAGCCTTGTATTACAAGCGTTTTCTCTTGTAAATTAGCCCATTTTACAAAAATGCGTTCATCAAAACTATATGTGTAAACTACAAGCGACAAGTAATATCACTTGTATTACAAGTTCTTTTTCACAGTTGTATTTGTGGTTTTCTTTATCATAAATGCCTTTCTAGCTTGTAACTTGTTTCAAAAAAGTTATAAAGCTTTATAAACATGGCAAAATGCCCTTTTATCAAATGGTAGAAGTCTAGGAGCTTACAAGTTAAATGGTACAAAAACATATTTACAAATTCTTGTAAAATGCGTTCATACAAAATATGTAGATACATAGTAGACACTAACCCACAAGTTACAAGATACAAGAATATTTATACAAGACTGTGTAAATTACGTTCATCAAATAATTTCACAAGACTTGTAGATGGTACATACTTGCATTTTTAATTTACATTTTTTTTATTTTTGATATGTTTATAAAAAATATATCGTATTATATCGCCTTTTTACTTCGGTAAAGTGTTATTTAAGTATGGAATCTTCTATATGTATAAGGTTATTGAAGCAAAGAGGCGATCTTATGTTGGTAAGGTAGAAATTATGGTATGATAACTATTGACAATAACTCGCCAAGGGAATGTATTTTTTTCTTACATGTACATAGTTTGATTTTGTATGTAAAAACCTATTTTAAAACTCATTATATTAGTTATTTGAATTATGATTACAAATTTAACCATCTTTTATTCACGACTTAAAGTTTGTAAAAACTAGTGGTCTATTAACGAACTATACAAAGTACTTAAAAAAAAAAACTTGGAGAATAATAACATGGCGGCAATCATTCTCGCCATTAATTGATTTGCTACTTCTTGAATTACCTACTTATACCGCAAAACTGTCGAAATCCGATTCGGATATCACGAAATTGTATTGAATTCACCTATAAACTACCTAAAAACCAAATTATAACAGAGTAGAAAGAGATACTATTGGCTTGTAACATATATTACAAATCCACAAAAACTCTTCAACTTTTTCGCCACAAGATACAAACTACAAGTTACAAAGGCATTTTTGATAAACAGAAATAACAAATACAAGTGTAAAAAGTACTTATAATACAAGTGATATCACTTGTAGTTGTAGTATATTCATTTAGTTTTGATGAACGCATTATTGTAATACAAGCCTCGTAACGTTTAATAAACTAGGGTACTAATATAGAAGGCAATAATATATTTTTCTTCTCTGCAATTTTTTTGGTCTTTACATAGTTCTTCGGTAATAGCGCCATATAAAATATCTTAATATAGGTATCATAATTTATTCTTATCTTATTCTTACGTAATTTTGATATAATAGCAGAGTATACCTTAAATGGTATATATGATAATACATCTGAGGGGCACAATTATTGTTTATTTTATGTATCAATTTGTTAATATATAATATGCTGTTGGTGCACCGTAATAAAATAAATAAGTAAATAAATCGTTTTATTACGAATTAATTGAAGAAGTGTAATTCGAAGAGTAACAAAATCAATGCCTGGCGGGAATGATTTGCTACCATGTTATTTATCTCCAAGCAAGCTTTTAAAAAACCTACATGGGTCTGTAGAATAGACCATCCTGTTTTTTCAAACTTTAAGTCGCTTATAAACAAACATTAAAGTTTTAACCATAAATCGTAATTCATGAAACTAATAAAATAGGTTTTATTATTATGGTTTATTTATTTGTTTTTTGTTTTATTTTACCGTAATTTCTATATTACCGACGTATAAATATGATAGCAGCATTATTTGGTAATGCATCAAAAAAAGTCTTGTAAATTTAAAATGCAAGATGATACATACATACACACTCACGACTTTTATCCTCGAAGGGGTAGGCAGAGGCACAAAGTAGGTGCAGGCCATGCATACTGCATCCCATGGTATGATAGGGGGCGAGGCTATCCCCATATCGGGCACAAATTCCAGACTTCGAGCTAATACTGAATAGAAAAACCCAGTATCACTTTGCCCGACCCGGGGATCGAACCCGAGACCTCACCATTGCAGTGCCATTGCCACCACCACAAGTTAATACAATCTACAAGTCTAGTAAAAGTATTTCATGAACATAATTTTCAAGAACTTGTAAAAAAAATCTTTAACATGTAACTTGTGAGCTTGTAGACTTGTAATGTTTGATGAATAGGGCACTTGAAGCAAGCATCAGTTGCAGCGTCCACTATTTTTAGTAGTATGTTGAATCAGAAAAACAATCAATAGCTATGGATATGAAGACGTAGGATTTACTAAATTATGAGTTTGCTTGAGACCGTATTGATAAAATAAAAAAAAATTGAATATAATAGGCGATACTGTTACTGTTGTTACTGTTATGGGACACCTTTTTTTATTTTATTTTTTAAATAGCAGATTTAAAAACATGGAGATAGATGTTCGAGTGGGGGAGACCGGGAATGGTTGGCGATAGGGGTAGGAAGAATAACAGGCAATAACTAGAACCATTTTAGAGTGTTGCGTCGTCCTGATATACACGAAAACCCGTTATCTGTTCACGAATCTTCACCGCAAACGCGGCACCGCGGGTACACGTAAATCGGGAGAAAAAACGAATTATCGAAAAATGATACCTATGAGTAATTATTTACCTCTTAATATTATTTGTATTGAAGCCTTTATACTCGATGCTATTTACTTTCAAGCAATTTAAACTAAGAGTTTGGTTATTGATGATTGATTTTAGTATAATTTTTTTATATTTCGACACTGTTTTGAGGTACCCACGTGTGGTTGAAAATTTAAAAAAATTGTTTGTGGCTGGTAGACAATCAGCCGTGTATTATACGCGGTAATTTTTACATTGCGTTACTAAATGAAACCCCATATTCGTCGATACCCCTGCTAACATCGTGCTAAAAATTATCAATGAATAACGAATACTTTCGCCGAAAATCCCGGTTGTAGTATTAAGTTTTTTTTTTATCATTTTGTAGTTTAGTGCGAATATGGTGTGTGCGTAAGTGTATTTCTGACTGAAAGTGTAATGTTAGGCCCCTAAGGGTGCTTTTACACGTCATTTTTTACAATATTTTTTTATTATCTAAAAGATTCTACCGTTGCTTCGGAAAAGCTCACTGACCTGAGAAGAAGCATCAAGAAACTCAGCGTAGGTCTTTTATCATCTTAGTCCACCACGCTGACCTTGGTAGACTTCACATACCTTCGAGAATTCTCAGGTATGTAGGCTCTACACGATGTTTTCCTTCACCGTCAAAGCGAACGATATAATTGATAACCTTACACGTAACTTCGAAAAGTCTGAGGTGTGTGCCTTGGGTTTTGATCCTCCGGATATTGTCTCGGCAGACCGTTCCGTACCCAACTAGGCTATCGTCGCTGTTGTCAAATATCCCCGGTTCTCCCCTACCTAAGCGCGGTGCAGGGACACGAGGGGCGGCGGCATGCGGCAGAGCTGTGTGCATGTTGGTGGCTCATGTTGCGGCTAAATGCGGACTTGACACCAAATAGCACGCACAAATAAACTCATAATACAGACACACACACGCCGAAGGAAATCTGAATAGTAAATAGGGTTGCCAACATTTTATCGTCTGAATATAGTATTTTAAAAAAATATATATAAATGTATAGTACGCTTAAAAAATATAGTATTTTATGGGAAGAATATACAATAGACTAAGTCATATTTGTACTCATAAATTTTATATAAAAACTATATTTTTTGCACTAGCACCTTTAACATTTTTTTGTCTTTCTATAAAACTGATTAAGCTTATAACTAATCGTACTAATATTATAAAGGCTAAAGTTTGTAAGCATGTATGGATGTTTGGATGTAAGGATGTTTGTTCCTCTTTCACGCAAAAACTACAGAACGGATTTCGATGAAATTTGGCACACGGGTAGATCATGTCCTGGATTAACACATAGGCTACTTTTTATCCCGGGAAAATATAAACCGGGACTTTTATCCCGGAAAAACTTTTTAATGCGGGCGGAGCCGCGGGCAAAAGCTAGTTTTTTATTAAAAATACACTTGCACAATTTTTTTAGTTTTAGTCGTCGAAAGTCGAAACGTCTTGTAGTCAAGTCAAAGAAACTAGACTAGACAAGTCAATTTTATTTTATTAGTTTTAGTTTTGCAAAATATAAACATTGATCTATTGTACAAAAATATAGTGTTTTTGCGTACTACATATTTCTTCAACCGTATATGGTACGGAGTCCGGAAATACAGTTCTATACTATTTATTATAGTACGGTTGGCAACCCTAATAATAAACAACAATATCCGTACAAAACCGTACGAAGAATCACACCAGAGTCGCAGATACACTGGACCACTAAAAGAATTTGCATGTGGGCATTGAGCATACATTTAGAATTCCTCGCATATTTGTACGGCACGCTGTCGTGCAGCTGTAGGAATGTAAAATATTCAAGTGAAGGGCAACATACCAGAACAAGAACATGTTCTATTGAAATTATAAACGATAAACTTTAATCACAAAAAACACGCTTTATAGAAAATCCAACTAAGAAAAAGGATAATTAATTTTCTTAAACTTGAATTAAGAATAGTGTAAATAAGAAAGAAATATATTTTATCTATATAAAAAAAGCGTGGGGTTCATGGTATCAACAGTTATAAATATTTTATTGACAGATAATATGAGTAGAAGGATTATAATTTTGATAATATTTTAAAAAGCACCCCACGCTTTTTTTTACAATAAAACACATTTTTTTTATTTATCCTATTTTTATTCTTAATTTAAATTTATTTTCTATTTTTCAGTTGGATTTGCTATAAAGGGTGTTTTTTAGTTTTTTTTTAAATAATATTAATTTTAATTTTTTTAGTTCTATTCTACTATTGTCCAACAGATGTCACTAAAAAATAAAGAAACTATTATTTATTCATGTTTAGTTGGATTTTCTATAATAGAATTGTCATCGGTCCTTGATGAGTATGCCAAATTTCGATTCAATCCGACGTTTTGCAAGGGTCAAAATCTTATTTAAAGTTTTCGTTACATACATAGGGTATATACGTATGAAGCTAATAAAACCGTGTTAAAAAAGCACCGGGGATATCACTGCCTGTTGCTGATCATTTTATGCGAGAAGTCAAAAGTATGGAGAAATTACAAATATTGCTATCTCTAAAACTAGATAAATGCAATGCAATGCAATCAGCCCTGTATTATGTACTGCCCACTGCTGAGCACGGGCCTCCTCTACTACTGAGAGGGTTAAGGCCTTTGCCTACCACGCTGGCCTAGTGCGGGTTGGTAGACACACATACCTTCGAAATTCTTGTAAAGAACTTCTTAGGTATGCAGGTTTCCTTAGATAAATGAAATGGTCAAAATTGATTTTTATATTGTTCCTTTTGCGAGCAGTGTGAGGTCTCATTTATGGAGAGGTGGGGCGTCGCGCATTGCGTTGGGCGGCGCGGTCCGCACTGACTTCATATGGCGTTGAATGAGTGCTTTTAGGGAGAAGCGATTTTACACGCGCGTTTGAATTGCAGCGTCATTAACGGCGGAGCGGATGGCAACGTCGCGTCTTGCGACACCCGCGGCAGCCACTCTTCACGCCCCGCATATTTATGTATAACATTGTACATTGCCACATGTTATTGTTTACGCGTGCGATGACGCGGGCCGCTGCACGCGCCGCCTCTCTGTAAACGGAAAAATCGCCCGACGCGCCGCGACTCTCCACGCCATATGCGACGTGCGACGCCCCGCGTTTCTGTAAGTGAGGTCTAAGATCCCTTGCAGACCAGCGTTTACTCAATCTTGCAAATCGAACTCATTGCATATTGGTTTTTATTTTGTTAACGTCACGATTAAATAGCATGTGTACGCGGAGTGTAAATTGCTGACGTTGGCCCAACTCGGGCGTGACGCGCGACCGTTGCGCTATTGTTGCTGCTCGGAAAATTCGTGTGCTTAAAATATAATATGCCAGTATTTTTCTTCCTCATATTTTCCAAAGTATATTAAAATTAGCTGCACGATATAAACGAGTAAAAATAAACGTTTCGTTCTAAACACACCGAAACATTTTAACATCAAATAGCACAAATATTTTTGTCGATTTGGTTATTGCAAAAGCTATTTACAAAATATCTAAAATATTATTTAACAAAAAATTAAAGCGACTTCAAAAATCACTACAAAGCATATTTTACTTTCGATAAAGATTGATTTGATAAGTAATAATTAAAACACGAGAATGTCATTTCCATTACCATTCATGCTAAATGTCTATGAAAAAATATTTTTTAAGGTCGGTGTCGAGTTACGTGCACTTTTGAAATTGATTATTGATAAAAAGTTTTTAATATCTCATAGCACTGATATTGTCAACAATAGGGTAGTTTCCTATGTTTGATTTTGTAAATTGTTTTATATGTAACAGAAAATAATTCGAAAAATAAAATTCTTCTGTGAAATCAGCATAAAAATTGGTTGAAAAATAAGGTAGTTCGCACCTTTAGAACGACAACCACACAATTCAAAAAATAGAAAATTGAGTTGTCATTTTTAAATGACTAAAAACTAGTCCCTTATTTATAAAAATATAATAAAAAAGGGACTGATATAATAGCTTTGTCTTTTTCCTGCTTGAATATGGCTGTGTTTAAACTACTGTTGTATTGAGTACTTCGTTTTAAGCAATTTTGTGACGATAACCCAAATTTCTATCTTTTTGAATTGTGTCGTTTTCATCCTAAAGGTGCGAGTTATTCATATAAAATTTTGAAATATTGTTGTGACTGCATAAGTGGGGAGTGGGGACGTGGGGGCGATATCGCACTATCTCTTTCGCACGCAAGCAGCGTTCTGGCCAGCGACTCTCGGTGACGTCGCAGTGTTATATTACTGTTACTTGACACCTACCCCTTCCACCAAATTTCAAAGCTTTATGACTCCGTAGTTAGAAACATCGTATCCAAAAGAGCATCAATATTTTTTGATTCCTTTGTTTTCTTTTTTTTTGTTAAAACTCACTTATATTCTTAACATACTTTGAGTATCAACTTTTCGTAGGACACTTCAGGTCGGAACTTGTTATTGATCCTGATAAGAAATAGTCAAATCTGAAGTAATGCTTTTGACTTTCAAGTAACACTAGTTCACACGGGCGAGTCAGCATTTTACGTTACCATCTTATTTTCATTATATCAACATATTCGCATCAGTTCACCTAATGCCACCGTGAAAATAACATTACATTTCATTACTTTTAACAATTAATCTCTGTGAACTCAAATAAATCAAGTCATCGCCAAGTGATCGTCTTTAACTTCAACTCAACCTCAACAACATCAAAAGATTGTGTGGTACGCACTACGCACCATACATCTTTTTGGCCCTTCGAGTCGGATCTACATGAAGATTGAAGACATTGGCAACATCTCCGCTGTAACGGTGGAGCCATTAACCTAAAAGAAGAAGAAATCAGTTACTAATTATTGCCCCAAGTTTGAAAATTAATTCCCGTTAGATTTTTGATGGCATACATCTTTGATAAATATATTTAATCAAAACCACTGCAAACCAAATAATTCAACTTTATGTTCGCTTAGTATGTACGTATAACTATTTGGAGTCGATGCCTAATTTAAATTGCCAGCTAAGCCAAGGGAATACAAGATCAAATATACGAAAACATTGTTCAGTTTAAGTTAGGCACCGACTCCAAATAGGTATACGTATATACTAAGCGAATATAAAGTTGAATTACTTGGTTTGCAGTGGTTTTGAAGTCAGTTTATTTTTTTGTTAAAAAGTTTTAATTTATTGCTTTTTGTTAGTTAATTATAGAATAGTGTAAACAATACATCATAGATATACGATTGCAGCATTCGCGAGTCATCTGCTATTAGTTATTGAAGAGTTCCATTGTGTATCTGCGAAGATCTTCATAAATTATATACTAAAACCTTCCCTGAAAACTTTACATTTGAACATCGAAAACCACATCCAAATCGGATCAGTAGTTTTTGAGAAACTCGCGGCCATACAAATTTACATACATACATACGGATCTAATACGGAACCTCCTTTTTGAAGTCGGTTAAAAAAGTAGCTAGCCAACTACTCTATAGTTCACTTACAGTGTCTGGCAGAGTGTATTTATTTTTACAGGCAAAAATACAATTTTACGCACAAAATCATCATTCAGAACATGAAATAAGATTTAGGGCGCCAAACAAGGACTGTCACAAAGTAAAGTTCTACTTTGCGTTGCGTTCATTTATGCCCATATAAAGATAATTTGTTATTTTATTTTTATACATCATTATTTTTTATTGAAATAAAACTATTTTGCGGATTTTATCGCGGTTTTTTAATTAGTATTTTTTTTCCGACGTTTCGAAGGCTATGCAGCACTTGGGTGGACCGCCCCATGACCGCGAATAGTTTATTTTCAATGTCTAACTTTCGCGTATAAATAAGAAGTCATTACATGATTATTTTTACATTGTGCACAAAAATTGCAGGAAACAAAGCACTTATACTACTCCATTCATAACATTTATGCATTTTAAGATTACCTTAGCATAATCGCGCCCAAAAATGCCTTAAACCAAATAGTTCCAGATCCCAACCTAAAGCGGTCCTTACAACTTAATCCTGGCGCAACGTTCAGAATAGGGCTAGATATATTTGCATTACACTGGTAATGTAATTAGGGTAATGTTTACCGTTGCGCGGCCAAGCGAATGAATCACATGATGCGTGGGTGTCGAAACAGCGACGACCAATTCGGTCCCGCCCTACTACTGTCTCAACGTTTTTAACCTGACCCTGCTACATCATTGCCATCACGTGCGTGCAATACGTATATACATTTTATGTGTAAATACTGGCCATTACATCATAATGACGAGCGGGATTCAGCTCTAGATACTGCTTTGTTGTTCACAGTTGTGTGGTGTTACATTACTATTTATGGTTTGTAGTGGCGCTTACGCGGTGCATCGACTTATTCGTTTCGTCATTTAGCCGTATAAAATACCATAATTTCAAGTTACGGAAATCGCTACAGCTGTAATGCCATAAAGCGTATCAATGGACCGAGAGACGTAAGCGAGATGGTCTTTACCTTTGCTGTTACTACTTTATGGTAATTCCTTTAGTTGTTATTACTTTTTACATGATGCGTGAATTTTCCGCAGGCCCAAATAACACTACCATTTATCTAATACCTATATCTTTCCTTTACTGTAGAGCCTACTTGCTAGTGTGTCTACAAATCTTAATAACATAGTAAAAACAAATTCGCTTCTCGCTGTCTGTCCCCTATGTATGCCTAGACCTTTAAAACTACGCAACGGAGTTTGATGCAGTTTTTTTAATAGATAGAGTGATTCAACTGGAAGGATTTTATGTATTTTTAGCCCAGTAAAACTTATTAACGCGGGCGGAGCCGCGGGCAAAAGCTAGTAAAATATATTTTGCCAATACGGATGTTTGGTATATTTACAGCTTAAAACCAGTTGTTTAGAACTATTCATATTTATAACTATGAAGGTTTGCCAATAATTAATTTGCGATACAAGTGTTGCTACTTACTAGTATTACATAAACGATAATCAACCATAGCGGCACCCACAGATTGTTATACTAGACATTTAAAATATTTTAATTAAATCACAATATTATTATGATTTATACTTATTAACCTGTAACGATAATTTTTTTTCTTTTGTAAATACATACAATTTAGCCCGTCGCGTATTCGTGGCCGTGCTGCAGTGGGCTCGGTATTTCCGGTTATGTGTGTAATGTGTTTGTGTCCGTAATCCAGCAGAATATTCTTGGATTTGTTTGCGTTGAATTATGCCCCGTGTGTAATATTTACGTTGAGTCGTAATATTCCACAGTAGTCATTGGGAACAAACAATATGTAAACACGATATTAAATACTTTTAAAATTGAACTTTGTAACTTTGCTGAAGGAAATACTCATATATGTTACGGTTTGTTTGAGGTACAATAGAAATATTTGGAATAAAGTAGTTGAAATGCATAAATGTAAATAAATTTCTTTGTGTTGATACGAAACGTTGTTTTTTGTCTGTTTTAGCGCTTGATTGTTGATTTCGATTAAACTCGAGTAAATAAAGCTTCTTTGTCAACATGTTATTGAGAAGCTGATGAAAATTTACTGTTACGATACGGAAATTAAATGCAAATATATTTTATTTTTTGTATCTGAATCCAGAATGTATACAGAATGACAAAAATAATTTAAATTATATTTTATCGTGTATTTTAACTTTACTGATAAACAGTTTATAAACCTATTTCAGTCATCGTATGTTTCGTCTTTTTCCTTCAAGCTCAATTCAAAATTCGTGTGAAGAAGACAAAACATTATAAACTGTACATTAGTAAGGCCGTTAGTGCATAAAATCTGTTTAAATTATATTTATAACAAATAATGGATGCCAGACTTAGGTAGTGACGTCACCGCTACCACTATGCGAAAGTGGGAGCGAGATTACCTCACTATGCGCAACTTTTAGTTACAGGTCATAGTAGCCATATCTGAAATATTATTGCTGGTCATATTCATGCAAATTTGATACTGTTTTCGCAGAAGGGTTTCACTTAAATATTTGCTTTTGATATAAAGTATAGGAGAATAAATCTCTGTTCAGGATTCCAAGTATTTGAGTACAAACGGAATACTTCCCCTACATATTATAGTTTCCCTAAGTAAGCATAGCCCTGTAACCATTATAAGTTAACGATTAGGACAGATTAAGCAACATAAATTCGCACCAGGTTTAGTTTATGAGGTTATGTTGGTGATCACATCATGTGGGTTTTCATATTAAAATAAATAAGATGCTACTTAATTAATTAAATTATATTCAATATACTGTATACATACATACATATACACTCACGCCTTTTATCCCCTAAGGGGTAGGCACAGGCAAAACTATTGCATCCATTTTTCGCCGTTATTCCGTTCCATGATGTGATAGGAGGCGAGCCTATCGCCATATAGGGCATAAATTCCATACTTCGAGCTGAGTATCAGCAATAGAAAAACTCAATATCACTTTGCCTGACCCGGGGAAACCTCAGCATTGCAGTCGTACCATAATACAACTACGGCACCAAGGCATACTGTATACATATAGTGTCAAAAATATGCTTAGCATTCCATAACTGTCCCAGTTGCATTTCTGCCTAACTTACGATGACACAGACAGGAACATAAACGTTCCATTGTATATTATAATATGTAACTATCTCATAAAATAAATTTGCTATAAGTTTTTACAATATAAAATTATGATATTTTATTATGATAACGTAGTATTATCAAATATATAAAGTTTAATACGACACAAAAATATTAAAATGTATCAATTGATAGCTGCGTAATAAGCAATATGCACAATGCAGCGCATACATGGGTTCATAAAATAATAAACCCTCTTTTAAAGATATTGTTAATGTCGTTAGTACTTAAAAAATGCTTATGAAGTGGGATGAAGAAGTGCGTGTTGGAACATCGTCTCGTAAAAATAAAGGGAAATCTATACTAATATTATAAAGCGAAATGTGAAAAAAAATGAAAAAAAAAAAAAAAAAAGTGAAAAGAAATAAAGGGAAATGTGAAAAAAAAAACGGGGGAAATTATTCATACTTGAGGGCTTCCATTACGTGCGCTGCGAAAACGGTTCAAGATACCAAAAATATATGTATGAAAGAATTATTACTCTTGAAATGATCTAAAATAATGTCGGGGACAATATGTGTCTATCTTTTAAGATAAACTCACTAGAACCGTTTTTATGGTAATCAAATTTGGTCGAAATTAATGCATTATTTGTTAAGAGTTATATCAACGTCATAATATTAATCTTTATCCAAATAAATGTGTTGGATAGAGTGTTTCAACGGGAAGGTTTTTATGTACTTTTAGCCCGGAAAAACTTATTAACGCGGGCGAAGCCGTGGGCAAAAGCTAGTTGATTAATAAAATTTACATACTTTTATTGGTTATCTCACTTGTTATCAATCTATCTATACATAATATAATAAAGTAGTAGAACCGGTGTATATGTACATTTAAGGAAAATTAAAAAAAAAAGGAAGAAGTGAGTAAAAAAATGGAACACAAATTAGCGATTTTTGTAATTCTTTTCTGTCTGTTTTTCTGTTCCTTACTGCACATCTCCGAAACCATGAACGACCTTCGATGAAATTTGGTATGGAGATAATTTGAGACCCTGGGAAGGACATGGGTTACTTCTTACCCCGAAAAAATAAATAGCGAGACTTTTATCCCAGAAAAGTATTTCACACGAACAAAGCTAGTATAAATATTTGTTTACATAATGCCTATTACAAACATTTTACTTTAACAGATGGTTTCAACCTAGTTGGCCTTAAATTTCATCATATAACACACATCAGCGCGCATGTAATAACATTTGTGCCCTTATCAAAATGCGTTTTAAATATTATAACCTTTCGAAATAAAACCGCCCAAGCGTGAGCAAAATATGATGTCGTCGTGTAATGTTTACTAACATGACCCTCCGATTATAGGTTATCTTATATTTACAATCTCTATTATAAACGGGGAATGAATGAAAACTATAGTTGGTAAGATTCGTCAAGGATGTGATATTGTTTACAGTGAACAGAATTCTTGGAATGAAACATTGTAGTGTAACTACATCGTATTAAGATGTTCTATTAATAGGTGGTGATGAGGCATGTGATGGATGGATGACGCGGCACCGCGACGACGCCGCCACCGACGCCTCGGTATTGCACAGCTTTGGCGCCGCGCCGCGCATTCGTTCTGTATCGCGATTCCATCCTCCGCGCCGATCGCAGGCGCCAGTCGCCACACAAACACACAGTTATTTAGCTCACTTATATAATGTGTACAATGTGACGTCCGCTTCACTATACTGTGGCTTCACGTACCAAATGATGTAATTTTATGCTGTGCTCGTGATTCTGAATGAATGCTATTTTTAAATAGAAACCGCAAGGTATAAGTGACGTAATACTTGTTGATGATAGCATTGTCATGAGGTATCCTTTGCCAGATGTTATATGAATTAGAATTAGTCTTGGATATTTCAAATATTACGTTATATAAATGGATTGCTGTTTGTCCGAGTGGCCTCTCTACATGTTTTCGGCTGCAGCGGATGTCATTAGTCGCCTTTGAATGAAGAATGTGGAGACTGGAGAGACTGCTGCTAAGCATTTTGTTAAAATAACTCGTGAGAAATTTTATCTCTTGCTTTTCGTAAAATCATAAATGTGTATTGATGCTACTACATGTACTAAGTATACATTTGTATTGTAGTTGCGTTAGGTTACGCAGTGAGTATTCATAAAATCCGATGCCATTAATGCAAACTCCATTAGCTTTTAAATAGAAAATCTATGGCGCTTGTCGTGTCAGTGCCCTGCTTATTACGAGTATTCCTTAAATGGTCGACTTTGATTCCCGTACGACTGTAATCTAACTGCGTAGAAATTATTCTACGACCTACATAAATGCACGTATATTCTGCATTTAAGTTATTGGAAGTGCTTTTACGCCTTGTGCATTATATTATGTAAGGGAGTCATGATCTAAGTAGGTATCTATTGATTCACATTGGTTTTCCGTGAGACAATGATACTACCTCGATCGAGCCGGCCCAGTCCACAGTCGTGTTGTACATACACATGTTTACAGCGTGCCTCTATCACATTAAATACTACAAATAGTAGAAAACAATTCCCAATCACAAGTCACGCTACATGGAGCATAACTGCATAAAGTACATCGCATTAAGTATCACTGTCAAGTCACATGATCGACGGAATTTACTAAGATATGGCAGTTATTTCCCGGTAGTTGTTTTGCGACAGATGTGAGTAACCGGCAAGGGTCAGTCACCAGCATGGGTGAGGTCCAAGGTTTATCCAAATAAGTGCCGCGCATGCTCATTTATGACATATTGCGCCGTACGTCTGTGTGGAACACGTGCTCCTAATTTGATATTGGGTAACTTAAAATAAACCCTAAAATATATAATAAGTAGAGTCGAATATTGTAGAAGCACTTTAAACTTCCATCATAATTTTAATAATACAATATCAATCATATCATATCAATGCATTTTAATTATGGGTAATCCGTAAAACTTCCCAATGGCTGCCAAATTCCGATGGTAAGCCGAAACTGAATGTCTTTCCCCTAATCGTAATAGAGGTACAGTGTACTTAGATGTTCGACTGTGGGCGTGCTACATTTACCCCTCTTTTAGACATGGTTTCCTGATACTCCACGTGAATACGAATCAATATTTTGCTATGGTCATGTAGTTCAACGATTCCCATTAGGCGGTACCATGAGTCATGAAATGGTAATGCTGGAACACGATAATAGCAAGTAGTTTTTATAACAAAGAGTGAACTGCTAGGAGGGCGGGCGCTCGGGCGCTTGGCCGCGACTCGCGAACCAAGTCCGTGGCGCCTCTTCCGAAACACGTAAATAGGTTCAACGAACTCGACCTTGGCTTGCCGACGCAGACAAAATTGACTCCCTTTTTAACTTTAGTAAATAACAACGTATTACGAAATTGTGATTAATTAAAACATAGCACGTGCACGAGTCATTATTGCATATTTTGTTATTGTTATCTTATCTATAAATTATTCGCTTTGTAAACATTCATATCTTCAACTTAAA
Source organism: Lapara coniferarum (assembly GCA_949316025.1). NCBI lineage: Eukaryota > Metazoa > Arthropoda > Insecta > Lepidoptera > Sphingidae > Lapara > Lapara coniferarum. The sequence goes on from OX438924.1 coordinate 10,264,435, forward strand.
TACGTGCCTAAATGCCCAACACGTGAGTGATATCTCTATTTAAAAATAATTGAGCAATATCCACACTATCCGTGTAGGTAAAAGCAATGTTGTTTACATTTTATTGACATTATACAATGTTTCCTTCAATACTGGTCGGTTGTAGTTGTGACCGATATTTGCAGTTTGCCACAGTATGCACATCTAAGTTGACCCTTAGCCACAGATTCTAATAGGTTGTACCATAGCACCCAACAGGCACAAAAGCGGCCGCTTACCGCTTTAATGCGTCGTTATTAGTGAATCATGTGTAATAGATTAATTAAATACACACACACACACTCACGCCTTTTAGCCCCGAAGGGGTAGCCAGGGGCACAACTAGTGTAGGGGAGACCGGGGATAGTTGACCAAATTTCGGCTTGGACGCTTATAATTTTTTTGTTTTAGTATACAATGTCAATAAAACCTATAGGTTCGATAGGTAAACTAATAAGCTTTCAAAAGAAATACCAAAAACCTCGCGATTGTTTATAACATAGTGTATAAAAGCCATTTCGTAGAACAAGAAAATCATGTCAACTTACCCCATGCCAGGAGTTGGTGGACTATTCACTTGGGGTAAATTGGCCTACGAAGTGTTTGGTATAAAATACGGCAGTAAAATAAAAGAAAACACAACAAATACTTATTTACTATCATCAATGTGCCTTATTGAGACAAAATGTCAGTAACATTTACGTAATTTACATATAATTTGTCACTTTTTGTACGATATTCGTTACTGAGGCGGAAACAAAAATCATACCACCAGCAGAAGATTTACTGTTTCGATTAATTATTATTTTGTAAATTAACATGGTTTTAAAATAACAAACTTTTGATAAATTTGACAAAAAATTCACTTTATTCCATGTGACGAATATTTCGATTATTACGTAGTACATTTTCTAGGTAGTCAACTAGCCCCAACACAAAGTTTGTCTACCAGCCCCAAACAACTTTTTTAAATTTCAACCACATGTGAGTACCTTAAAACTGTGTCGAAATCTAAAAAAATTACACTAAAATAATCATCAATAACCAAACTCTTACTTTAAATTGCTTAAAATTACATAGCATCGAGTATAAAGGCTTCAATTCAAATAATATTAAGACGTAAATAATTACTCATAGGTATCATTTTTCGATAAATCTTTTTTTCTCCCGGATTACGTGCGCCTGCGGTGCCGCGTTTGCAGTGAAGGTTCGTAAACAGTTAACGGTTTTTCGTGTATATTAGGACAACGCAACACTTTAAAATTGCTCGAGTTATTGCCGATTATTCATCCTGCCCCTATCGCCAACCATCCCCGGTCTCCCCTACCCACTATCCGCCGTTATTCCGTCCCATGATGTGATAGGGGCTTTACTATCGCCATATCGGGCACAAATTCCAAATTCCGAGCTGATACTGAATAGTAAAATTCAACATCACTTTGCTCGACCCGAGGATCGAATCCCAGACCTCAGTGCAACGCCACCGAAGCCATCAGTTTAAGCAAAATAAAATTACATAAATCTCAAAATCGTAGAACTTTAAAATTATACGATTTATTGCAAAGGTCTAGTTTTTGGTAGTACTATCCAAATATATAACGTATACGTATATACGAATGCATTGCATTCAAATATATGTCATGTAATTATCTTGGTTAAAATTTGGGGCCCGTTTTTGGGCATGTCCTTCATTTCCTTAGCCAATGAGTTTTTGAAGATAAGGTAAAATTACATTCCGGATTTGGAATTTTTATCTGCTCAATGAAAAAAGCAAATTATGTTATAGGAATGAGTCTCAAGTTAATGGTAGGTACTTAGACAATAACAATTTAAATATGGGATGGCTTTGATGAACTTTAAACACAAAACCTAAAGCACGCCCTTCACCCTCCCTCATACAATACCAAAATCGTTTAAACAAAAGCTACTTAAATTTTATAAACGTAAAATTATACTCTAAAAATAACATATATTACAAAAGATATAGTTAATTAAGCGATTGGGATGATTAATGCTCATATTATAGATATTTATACATATTCATCGTTATTTGTTTCTTTTAAAGAAAATGTCAACTATTTATATAATGTAATCCACGACCGAGAGCCCTTTAAAGTCTTAGTTTATGGCATTCATGCCTAAGTTTGACCTCCTAAAAATCTAAGCATGATTCAGTCTCGCAGGAATCTAAACAATTTGTTAGATCATTATCCTGCTAATATTAAAATGCGAAAGTTTGTTAGAATGGATGTATGAATGTTTGTTACTCTTTTACACAAAAATTACTCGAAGGGATTTCGATGAAATTTGGCACACGGGTACATCATGTCCTGGAATAACACGTCGGCTACTTCTTATCCTGGGAAATATAAAGCGGGATTTTAATCCTGGAAAAACTTTTTAACGCGGGCGGATCCGCGAGCAAAAGCGAGTGATATCTATATATGTAAAAATAACTATACACAAAACGTTAATCGTGCCTACCATCATTTCCTCCTCTCTTCACTCATAATATTTCATACAGAATATTAACAGCCTAGCATATTTAATGTTTGTATGAGTTTCCAAACTACTACCAACCGAAAAAAGATTATTGCAAAATATTATTATTTACGGAGACGAAACCTCAGTCAGGACTGAGAAGTGATGTCTTTTATAAACAGATTTTAAACACAATATTATATTCCTTGACTAGCAAAAAACAAACATTGTACCTATACCACATTCAAGGAAGGAAAAACATAAATTAGAGAAACATTACCTACCTACTTTTCAATAATCTCTATTGGGGTTTACTAATAGGCTTTATGATACAACTAAGCGATATTGAAGGAAGGAAAATATAAATATAAAAGGATACCATATCTTACCATACGAGCCCTGTATTATATATCGCTCACTGTAGCACAGACCTACTCTACTACTGAGATGGTTAAGACCTTAAACTACAACCCTGGCCTAGTGCGGGTTGGCAGTATTAACATACCTTCAAAATTCTTATAGAGAACTATTTAGGTATACAAGTTTTCTTTCACCGTTAAACCTAGATATAATTCACAAGAAATACACACATATTTTTTTTCTAGAAAAGCCAGAGGTGCGTGCCCTTGGGTTTTGATCCTGCGGACATTCGTCTCGGCAGTCCGTTCCACTCCCAGCGAGGCTATCGCCACTCTAAACTATACTTATAAACAAGCTGACCCGGCGAACTTCGTTCCGTCTAACAGTATATTCTTTATTTTTTTATTTTTTTTTTATTGACACCTACTTAGTAGCTTAAGTAACTCTTTATTACATCAGCTACCTGCCAATAAAATTCCCGTCAAAATCCGTCCAGCCATTACAGAGATTAGCTGGAACAAACAGACAATCAACAAAAAATAAACAGACTTTAAAACCACTGTAAACCAAAAAATAATTAAACTTTATATTCGCTTAATATATACGTATATTTGGAGTCGACGCCTAATTTAAATTGGCAGCTAAGCCAAGGGAATACAAGATCAAATATACGAAAACATTGTTCAATTTAAATTAGGCACCGACTCCAAATATACGTATATACTAAGCGAATATAAAGTTGAATTATTTTTTGGTTTGCAGTGGTTTTGAAGTCGGTTTATTTTTTGTTAAATAGTTTTAATTTATTGCTATTTTGTTAGTTAATTATAGAATAGTGTAAACAATACATCAAAGATATACGATTGCAGCATTCGCGAGTCATCTGCTGTTAGATATTGAAGAGTTCCATTGTGTATATCCGAAGATCTCTATCAGATCTTCATAAATTATAAACTAAAACCTTCCCTGAAAACTATACATTTGAACATTGAAAACCACATCCAAATAGGATCAGTAGTTTTTGAGAAACTCGCGGTCATACACATTTACATCCATACAAAGATACATACATACATACGGATCGAATACAGAACCTCCTTTTTGAAGTCGGTTAAAAAGTCGGTCATATACATGTAGTAAAAACGGTTATTTCCATATTACAGACACTCCAATTTTATTTATATAATACTAGTAGTGCTCGCGACTCCGCCCGCGTGAAAAAGTTTTTCCGGGGCAAAAATATTTTCCCGGGATAAAAAGTAGCCTATAGCACTCAGGAGTTATGTAGCTTCCTATTAGTGAAAGAATTTTCAAAATCGGTTCAGTAGTTCCTGAGATTAGCGTGTTCAAACAAACAAACTCTTCAGCTTTATAATATTAGTACAGATATGTATAGACAGGAAAGATTTGTATGTTTGTAAGGGTTTTTAATACATCAATGGTTTGTAACGAATTTAAAAAACTACTGGACTGATTTTTAAATTCTTTTACCAATATAAAGCTACATTATCAGCGAGTAACAATAGCTATTTTTTATCCCGGGAAATAATAAAGCGGGACTTCTGTCCCGGAAAAACTCATTCACCCGGGTGGAGTCGCGACTCGCGACCAAAAGTCTATGTAGCTGTAAACAGATACACCATTTCAAATAACACTCAATTTATGTTGGCGTAGGACAGCTGGTTGTGGATCCCACGCATGAACGGAAGACTAGTAAGTCAGATATAGCAGTCCTTCCTTCCACAAGGCTGAGAAACTTAACAAAAAACTATTCTCCCTACGTATAAGAAGGGACTTATCGTGCTGCTAGTTAGAAGGGCGGGCATAAGCATTCATAAACTAACATTATTTCAGGATAACCGTACGAAGGAAAATTCCTTCAAAGAACTTTAAAAGGTAATTGAAATTGTATAGTCATTACATAAGTACATTACATTTACATAATTTGTAGTTATTTTATTTTAATTGGATATATCAGTATGTTTACATCGGAAATACCTTAAGATTGGTATTTTTGTCATCGTTTTTAATGTACATTACATTATCTTATCTACTTGGGAAAATCCCTAATGTGTTTTGCTATACCCACTTACTAAACCTATAACGATGATCTCAACAGTAAAAGAAATCGATTCTTAAATAAATACATGTCTTGATTACTATTTTTAGTACCTATTCAATTATTCGATGCTATTAAAAAAATGGTTCTCAAAACCTATTCATTTATTTATTGTTCATTTTTTACCACCTGTGATCTGCACCGCCCAGTTATACTCATAAAAATTTAAACCCATAGGCTGTCGGTTTAGAGAATGAAGCTTGAGAAAGGAAAAAGGAAGGCTGGTCCTTTGGAAATCTCACTCACTATACAAAATGCAACAGCAAACTCTCACTTCAAGTTGCTTTTCTATAAAAAAAAGTATTACTATCACAGACAAGCCGGCCTATTAGCGGCGTAAGGGGGCGGATCGCCCCTGGTACCAAGCACCAAGAAGCGACAACGACAACTTGCTCACTTGCCCAGCCAAAGAAAGATACATTTCCTTAAATGAGTTAGGTTAGATCGACCAAGTAGGTCGAGTGAGTAACGCGACAAAATGTTTAATTTTCTGTTTATTTTGGAGGCTTTTTATGGCATTGAATGGTGAGACGAGCATGCCGTTCACCTGATAGTAAGCGATATGAACACTTATAAACTATAGAAACACCATCCAGCACCTTGAGTTACAAAGTAGGTACTGTATGGCAATCCACTGCGCTCGTCATCCTGAGACATAAGCTGTTAAGTCTCATTATGTCCTGTAGTTACACTGGCTACAATGCCCTTCAAACCGAAACACAACAACGCGTGTACACTGCTGCTTGGCGGTAGAAATAGACATTGCGGTGGTAACTAAACTGTCAAGCCGGTTATAAATAAAAGTCCGTATAGTATAATGAAACGAAATTTTGCTATAAAAATCATGCGGTTACTAGAAAATAATATTGTAGGTAAGTGGAAATTCCATATTTGTTTACGTAAATAATTAGCCTTTGTTAACCTGTGACATTGTATTGAAATGTAAGTTTTTACTATTTTTATTCATGTCAAATGTTGTACAGCGTTGATTTATGAGAGTGGATAATAAGGGCACAATATAAACATATACTATACAGCAGAATATCGTCATACAAACAGTCGGAACGCGAGTGATGCCTACGTGCCTCTAGTTTGGTACACATTAAGTACACAAACAGTCGCGAGTGCGCCGCAGTGACGAACGAACGGTGTGATGGTTTTGTAAACAGTAAGCGTGCATTTAGCAAATATTTGAATTGAATAAGTACAAGTACTTCCTTAATATGGCAAAGAACAATTATAGGATATATTGTATTGTTTATGGTTGCTTGAATTCTTGTCTATGTGTTTTTTAATTATGGCATAAAATGACGAGACAAGCGTGGCGTTCGCCTGATGGTAAGCGATACGACCATCCGTAAATAGTGACAACAACACCAACCATTCAGCACCTTAAGTTACAAAGTACTGTGTGGCATTCCACTGCGCTCCTCTCCTGAGACATAATATGTTAAGTCTCATTATGTCCAGTAGTTACACTGGCTACAATATCCTTCAAACCGAAACACTACAGTACATGCACACTGATGCTTGGCGGTAGAATTAGATATTGCGATTGTACCCACCCAGAGACCTACCATCACTCACCAGTAAGGTGTCCATGTTTCCCAAAAGTATATTTAAACTTTTATCCGAATGCGGTTTTTCATACAGTTAAATACAGCTTTTTTTACATCTTAGTCGAGGTGCAAATATTTTTCAGTCTCAAATTTATAAAGGTCTTTTTTTATTAAATCTACTAATCAAAAAACTTAACATGTAGTTTAATTGAACACTTCTTATTTCATTCAGATTTTTTTTATAATATCTTTTACAATCTCAGAACTAGAAAGAAACTCAAGTATCTTATATTAAATTAAAATACTGTAGATGGTAAGCCCTATCGCGTATTGACGTACCGCGCAGCTGTGGATAATTACTTCAAGGACACGGCCGAGTTAATCTACTTTTAGTTAGGTTTACTATGGTAATGGCAGCTACTACTTTAACTGCTGTAACTACAAGAAAACTTTCTTTAGAGGTTGTCTATCATTATTAATATATTAAGATCAGTGTCGGATTAGCCCATAAGCAAATTAAGCAATTGCTTAGGGCATCACGACTTGGGGGGCACCAGAAACAGCACAAAAAAAATGATAGCACATAAAAGTAAAGCTGTTTGAAAATCCGCGCGATTAAAAACTGATGTTAGTTTACTTATGGTAGGGGGGCACCACAGGCGTGAATTGCTTAGGGCATCAAGTTGTCTTAATCCGGCACTGATTAAGATCTGCATCTATAGATTTTGAAAAAGTACAGTCAGAAAGAAAATGGTCAATTTAAGGAAAAAAAAGTCTGAAGACCATTGATTCTATTGCCAACGAGGATCAAAAGACTCTATGGGACTATTAAAGGTTTAAGTACTTTTAAGGTCAGAAATTACAAAGAACTTGTCTCTATACATTCTGTAGGAACAGCGAGTCTAATTGTTATAAACCTAACAAAACTCTGCGTTCAGGATCGGTTAACATAAAAAATTATAGAAATGTATTAAGGATAGGGCTGCCATCCGTGCGGATTTCCCCGGATTTGTCCTAGTTTGAAGGGCGCCCGGGGGCCGTCCGGCAGGGGTTTTAAAAAGAGTCCACTTGTTGCCAGGGGAAATTATTTTTTTTTATAGATAAGCGGTAAATTGAAATAATCCTTAGTTAAAAATTCATTCATAATTACCCGCATTCAAGAAGGCACGGCAAAATATTTTTCAGAGGTGTCCGGGGAAAAACCCATATTTTGCCTAACCCACTTTGTGCTAGTCTTATTGAAACTGCATTAGGTCCATAAATGCCACATTTTTTTTCGCGGTTTGCTATGCATTTTTTCCTCTTTTTATGATAAAATTTTATAATGTATCGTATTTCTTCATTAAATTCACTCATTCTGACAAAAAGAAAAATAAATAAAAAATAGCTGAAAACAACATTTTACTAATTTTTTTCTTTTTTGAAATGTAACCTTTTTAATGTCATCAAAACCAGCCATATATATACATATACCACTGCCAAAAAGATTTTATTACAAGTGGATACATACCATATGCGAAAAGAATTATTCCCGGACTTATTGTTTATATTATTTTTTTTAGATATGAGGCAAGCGGGAGTATGTATTGAAAAAATATGCCATCTCTTATGGCAGATATTATGATAACACAATCGAAAACAATAGGCAGAATGATTAGTGTGGTATATTAATAAAAAAGAGAGGTGTAGTCAATTACAAGTCGGACAGTTATACCTTTAGTCCAAAAACGGCACCGACATTAAAGAACGAGGAAAATATATGTTTATATGGAAACACCCAAGATAACCGTATGTTTATTGTCAACAGGATGTTTTTGGTAATATTGAAAATAATGAAAATAATATAGGAACATCACACGATATCTTATACTATCATTGGCATAGCACTTGCTAATTAATGGGCATCTCTGTATTCAAGAGGAAACTATAAATTAGATCGGCACGAACAGCCATCGAGCTAAAAATACACTAATGTTGTATGTGGGACTAAAAAGTGATTTAAATATCGTCATTTCTAAATGAATATAAGTATATAGAATACATATTTTAGTTACATATTGTTTAGGCCTTAGTCCACCACGCTGGCCTAGTGCGGGTTGACAGACATCACATACCTTCGAAATTCTTATAGAGAACGCACACATAACTTTTTATAAAAGTCGGCGGTACGTGCCATTGGGATTTGAACCTGCGGACAGTCGTCTCGCCAGTCCGTTCCATTCCCAACTAGGCTATCGCCGCTTTTGTAGGTGCTGTCTTACTGTACGGCTTTCAGGAGTTTCAGCTGAATAACAATCAATTCCGAGACAGGTTTAACATTTATTTATTCTTTTTTGTTCTCTTTTTAAAAGACAAAAAATATTATTTTTTTATGAGGATCAGAAATAATCGTTATGGACGCGGAAAAAACTCAAAATCAACAGGAAGTTGTTGATTATGATTTAATTTTTACCATTTTCAGTCGATTTTCCCCACAAATAAACAATTTTATGTCCGAACAACGCGATTGCTCACATAGCCCGCAGAATTTAAGTTGTTTGTTTACAAATCAAAACGGGGACATGACACCTTTCTTGCAAAACGCTTAGAAAGTAATGACTAACCGAAGTTGGCAAAACTACTTGCGTCACTCTGGAGTGGAGGCGATCCTTGTACTCGACAGACTCGATACAAAGAACTGAATTATATCAATATTACTATCAAGGGTTTAAACATATTTGATTTTATACGAACTCATCCTTCTAATATTATAAACGCGAAAGTTTGTATGTATGGATGCTGTTTTTTTTACGCGGAGAAAATGAATTATTACTACCGCCCAGTGTTCAAGGGGAACGACTGAGCGGTTGTGTTGGGTTCACCCTATGTGTTAATCCAGGACGTGATCTACCCGTGTGCCAAATTTCATCGAAATCCGTTCAGTAATTTTTGTGTGAAAGAGTAACAAACATCCATACATACTTACAAACTTTCGCGTTTATAATAATATTAGTAGGATATAATCCACGATAGACTGCACTTCCATAATGTTTTGTCTATGAAAATTAATCCGTCAGTGTGCTACAGTTCTATTACATTATAAAGACTATGATAATGTAATACATGTGCATTTAAAAAAAGTGGTTATTCGAATAGCAGATTGACTAAAATATAATGAAGCCAACAAAGGCATATACCGGGTGGAAGGGAAACGCTCTCTATACCGGAACGGTAAGAGAGAAGAACCATAACATTAACCAAAAACTATATTCATTTGCAAAGCTAAGCGATAATACTTACGATTTTAGTATTTCCGTAATTCGTGCGCGCGCAATGTAAAGCGTACAAAAAACTGGGTAGGGTACAAACTACAAAGCAAACGCCGACAAGGCAGCGGCTGCCGCGCTGCGCCGGCCACGCGGTCGTTAACCCGTCAGCTGATGTACGTGTTTCATTACGATTTTTTTGAAACATTAACCTTTTTTACTATGTTTTTCAGAATAATAGTTTGATTTATCTATCCATACGTAAAGGTGTACAGAAATTTGAGAAAATCCTACTAAAATTGTAACAATGCGATCACGATTTTTTTAGTGCCATCACGTCAGGAATCACCGATACTATCACCTGTATTCGTTTCCGAGAGCGTTTCCCTTCCACCCGGTATTAAGTCAGATGGGAAAAAAATGGCTTATCACATTCATGAACTTTTACCAAGTGAACTAACACCATTTTAATGTACGTTTCGGTACAATAATGAAAAAGCCATGGATCTAATAAAATGAAATGTTATTAATCTGAACGCAAACATCAGCAGTACAGTCGTCTTCTATCAGCTCGATTTTCTAATGATTCCTTTCGTTTACGCGAATGTTAGGCATTGAAATAAAACTACTATAACGGATAGTATCGCTTTTTTTTTAAATCCGTTATAGTAGTTTGATTTCAATTGTTTTTCTAAGTTCTAATGAGCAAAGTAGGTATATACGCAATTCGAACCAAATAGTTGAAGGTATTTAATCTAATACTATTTCTAATAAACTGATATAATCATAATTATGATATCGTCCCCGTTTCTAACGAATAATACGAAAAATACTTTTTAGGAGAACAGATAACTATATTTACCTATTCACTTGACGTCAAACATATTGCTATCGTAATGTTTAATTCATAATTATAGCTGTTTGTACTACAAAACAAATAAAATTACATGAATATTAGATTTTTGTTCATTTTAAATATCAACGCGTCGAGGTTACAAAAAATTGTTTCAATGTTTTTATAATAAACAATGATTAAGGGAATGAATAAGCTACTTTTTATCATTATACACAATAGTCCGTACAAAGATAAATATTATCGTTAGCATCATCACACATAACATTATTATTAGAAACTGTAATACAAATATTTCCAGAAAAAATTACATTCAAAAACGGTAATAGCTAAATAACGTAAGTTACAGACACATTAAAGATGGAACGTCCAAATACTATGCCAAGGGCGAAGGATGGCTATTTTTAAAAGGTTCATTCGCGTTACCCAGTGCTGTCCCTTTAATGTAGGACAGAGGTCCGTATAATGTAGTCACGTGGTATAGCTACATTGCAACAGTCCAGTCATAAGTCTTGTAAATTAATTACTTATCAAATGTCAAATATACAATGCCATTAAACACAACGCTGCAGAAACCATAAACTAAGTTTGTTCTATAATCGCAGTGAAGAGCGTGGGTAAAGTTGGCACGTGGGTACGCCGCGGCCATGTCGCCTACAACTTACCTAGTTCCCAGCTCACCCACCAACGCCATTCGAACACCCACACCGCGCCGCTGTTTTGCAACTGCAATGCACCACCAGGCTTAACCTTTAGCCTTTCAATCGCGATCGCTACATATTCTATACCATCCTATCCATAGCTTTACATGTCCATGATTGTTGTGTTTAACGCTTCTAAACTAATAGAATTTGCTTTGATAAATGTTTGAGAAAACATTTTATATCATTAAAAAATGTGTATTGTGTGTGTTGCCCCATGACTTTACCACCGTTACCGGAGATATAATAAATCCTTTACCCTTTTACTTCCTTATTTTTTTTTGTTCTTTACAAAGTTTGATCAGAACTATGACAGCCAACCTATAACAATATTAATTTTAAATACCTTTTCATAAAACTATCGTACCTACTAATCGTAAAAAATTGGGGTTTCAACATCTTCCAAAAGCAATTTTTTTTTTTCATTTTAATATATTTATTCGACATTCCACCTAGTAGATTTAGCTCATTGGTCCCATGAAATGAATAAGTTTCTATTATGGCACCACACCTATCTTAAAACATTTATAACCTGATGCCCAGCTGCTAGTCAAATTTAGAGGTTTTTTTATTAAGTAGTAAATAGTTTTAAAGAAAACTTCACTGACAATTTTACTGTAGAATCCTGTGAAGCTTGGAGGAAAATATAAGGAATTTCGTCTTTGGTCCTATAAGTAACAATAATCACAATAAACCTAATAGCTTGGATGCAGCTGCAAGTTTAGCCGTAAAGTCAATTTAGACTAAAATTTCATAAATAAATAACTGCAACAAGCTCCGTTATCGCCTTACGATTCGATTGTTTCCATAATAATCATACGTTTATTACATGTATCGTTTTCAATTTGTACAGAAAGCTAACTCTTTATATCTACCTCAGTTTAAAGAATTCATACGCAATCTATATCAAGTAAATAATATGCAACATACCACAACAAACTTAAGTTTTTGAAAATACAACCTTTGTTATAGTAAATGGTAGTCTTTCCTGTCTTTCAGACGCTGTTTTCCGGGAAAAGATTACAAACGTAACTTGCGTAAACGTAACGTATATTTATTCGACATTCCAACAGACAGACTGCTAATTAAAATGTTAATTTTGCTAAATTATTATGGAGCCTACGTAGAGCGCAATAAATCCAAAGATTTTGTATGATGTCGATACCGTTTATAGTCGGTCGCTCACCATTAGGCGAGCGGCTATAAAATGGGAATTATAACCCTGGTATCATGCAGCGCGACCAAGGAACACAACAAACATAAATATTTTCAGGTTTTACGAAAAGATTACGCAATAATGCACCTATTTATTGCACGTATAAAAGAGAACATGGAAAACACTTTCTGCATGTAAAACATACAAAAATATTTGCAAACATTTAAAATAAAGTATACAAACGTATTTGCATTTGACTAAAGTCTAAAATAAAACACCCCATGATATGCTGAAAGCTGCGAATACAGCATGATCAATATTTGTGTATGCTCTAGACGTTAATACGTTGGCAAACAGCCATAATGTGAAAGAAAACCTCGGCATCATACAGTTAAAGAGGTTTATAGCGATTCTCGATAGAAGCAGCACTACAAGTGTAACATTCCGTAAATCATGTCGAATGCATTGTGTAGAGCAAAGCGAAGGGTAATATGTAGGGCACACATAATCCGCCAGTTACGTGTGTCTAATGACTAGTTGTTACCCGCGTCAACACTCGTGCAAATAAGTTATACAGTGGGGCTAAGATGTGAAAAATAAAACACGATGCGTCTCCGCTTCGTTTGATTGTGATTGGTTGTGTGACTGACGTATCGGTATTTTGATGTTTGTGATTGATCGAGAGACCGACACGTCAGTCTCTCAACCAATCACAATAAAACGAAGCGGAGACGCATCGTGTTTTTTTTTTCATATCCTAACCCCACAGGGTCATTTTGACATTGCGTTAATAAATAAAACCACATACTTATCTCCTTGAAAATAACACTTTTCATTATGTTATTTTAGCCATAGATGTGAACGATAACCTAGTTGAGAATGGAGCAGTCTGCCAATACAATTTCCGGAGGTTCAAAACCCAAGGCACACACCGCTGACTTTTCAAAGTTAGGTGTGTGCTGTTTATCAATTATCGTTCGCTTTAACGGTGAAGGAAAACATCGTGAGGAAACCTGCATACCTAAGAAGTTCTTTAAGTATAAGAATTGCGAAGATATGTAAAGTCTACCAACCCGCACTAGGCCAGCGAGGTGGAATAAGGCCTAAACCCTCTCAGTAGTAGAGGAGGCCCGTGCCCAGCAGTGGGACAGTATACAACACAGGGCTGGTATTATTATTATATATTGTTATACATATATAACCATATATGTAAAATAAAAAAATGTAAGTTACGAACAAAATAAATATCAATAAAATGTAACTTCAAGTTTACACGCCTTAATGCCACTATAACTACTCTAGGAGAATTCGTCGCAGCAGCAATATTTACACTTTCAGTCTGAAATACACTTATGCACACACCATATTCGCACTAAACTACAAAATGATAAAAAAATTGAATACTACAACCGGGATTTTTGGCGAAAGTATTCGTTATTCATTGATGAATTATCGCGAGAATATATAAAACAGGAGTTTTATCACTGAAAAACCTTTTAACGCGGGCGGAGCTGCGGGTAGAAGCTATTGTAAAATAATTCAACTGAACTGAATGAGGGAAAGCGTTAGTTATTTACGACTCTACAAAACTCTACAGCTGACATTCTTGACAAATTAGGTCATGACTGAAAATTGAATCGTTGAAATATGCAACACCAAAAATATTATATCGATACCCATTCGAGTATGATGACAGCCTGTACGCAGAAATATAATAATCTAGAAACATAATCGGGTTTTCGCTGTCCTTATCTCACAGAGCCTCCATAACTTTCTGACTCACCAACACACACAGGCGCGACCAAGTCATTAATAATATCAAGCTTTGAATAAAATCTTCCTAACTTTCTGTCAAAACATGCAGTCATTATAATGCTTACACGTATGCAAACTTGGTAGGGAAATCAAGAAAACAGATTGCATAATGTTAAATCTACGTAAACATTACCGTGAAACGTGTTCAAGTGAAGGGCTGTAACAATATGTTGACGTCAATTCTTCGTAATGGTTATAAAAAGAAATTATATTGAAATCAGTTATGACGTTATCAGTTCCAGGTATGTAATTAAAGAATGCAAACAACAATTCATAGGTTGATGCTTTGAACGTTGGTTTGCCGCAAACCAACTGATTATAATTCGATTGGAAATACTTTTGTGTCGTAATGGATTTTTATTAGTCATTTGGATCGTAACTTGAACACAACAAGAATGTTATTTGAAATCATAAATCACATAATATCTTAATATAATATTTTCCCTTAGAGATAAATACATTAAAGCATGCACAAACTTAGCATACATTATATACGACATGCACGCTAGTATCACAATAATATAAGTAAGGGGGTATTTATTAACAAGAAGATGATTAAAATCATACTTCGATACGTGGGGCTATAATATATACCTACATATACATTATTTTACTAATAGGAAACTACATTAAGTACTCATGAGTACTATAGGCTACTTTTTATCCCGGGACAATATTTTTATTCCGGAAAACCTTATTCACGCGGTTGGGGCCAGCAGAAGTCTAGTATTATTATAAAGTTTAAACACTAATATACAAACCATAACATTTCTAAAATGGCAGTACATTTTTGCTGTTTGTTAAGTCATAGTAAATGATTACCATTAATTAAATTCATGTTAATCGTTTAAATTTCATTAGTATGAACTCTAAGTAGTACGAGTGCCACATGTATTTTTAATTGTGGCCTCATTGCATTGAAGGTAGTACATACATGTATACGCGGTTATTATTCAAGCCAGCGCAGAGGCAGTCGGTTGGGGTTAAGGTGAGAGGGTGGTGTGCGCCACCCCAGCGCCTCCGTCGCCCGCTCGCCTCCCGCCGCCCCCACTGCCCCGTCAAGGGGGTGTACTATCGGACGCGACATCCACTACGTCATTTACGCCGCGGCGCCACGTGCCCGATCAATAATGACGTCGTAGTGGCGGCCTGCGGGTGAGAGGCAACAAGGGGTAGGCAGCAGGCTGCGCGCGCATCCAGTCACCGACCTACTTACATTTACGTTTCACTTAGCCTACGTAACGCGATCGAACTTCTGCTAAATAGGAATAGACAAAACTCGAATATAGAGGCGCATGCGTATTGAAACCTCTTGATATAATATGTGGGCCCACATGTTTAAATAAGGCAAAATTCTAATCTATACTAATATTATAAAGCTGAAGAGTTTGTTTGTTTGTTTGTTTGAACGTGCTAATCTCAGGAACTACTGGTTCGAATTGAAAAATTCTTTTTGTGTTGAATAGACCATTTATCGAGGAAGGCTTTAGGCTATATAACATCACGATGCAACTATTAGGAGCGAAGAAATAATGGAAAATGTGAAAAAAATCGGGGAAAATTATTCATCCTTGAGGGCTTCCATTGCGTGCGCTGCGAAAACGGTTCAAGATATCAAAAATATATGTATGAAAGAATTATTCCTCTTGAAATGATCTAAAAAAATGTCCGTGACAGTATGTGTCTATCTTTTAAGATTAACTCACTAGAACCGTTTTTATGGTAATCAAATTTGGTCGAAATTAATGCATTATTTGTTAAGAGTTGTATCAACGTCATAGTCATAGAGTGATTCAACGGGAAGGTTTTTATGTACTTTTAGCCCGGGAAAACTTATTAACGCGGGCGAAGCCGTGGGCAAAAGCTAGTGTATTATATGGCTTGGATAAAGTGTCCAATTAGGAGCATGCTTTCAAGAAGCTTAATAAATTATGCAATTGGCGTTACAGTACAAGGTAATAGTTCCTCACTATAGCAGCCACTATTGACCCATAATGACCTCGAAGAAGCAAAGAAGGCATTTACAACAAGGTAAAACATCATCCTCGGTGGCGTAGTTATATTATGGTACGACTGCAATGCTGATGTCTCAACTCCAATCTCCGGGTCAGGCAAATAATATTGAAGTTTTTTATTCAGTATCGGCCTGGAGTCTGGAATTTGTTCCAGATATGGCGATGGGCTCGTCCCCTTTCACATCATGGGATACGCACAGCGAAGGCTGGGTGAACTGGTTGCGCATCTGCCTACCCTAGTGTGTATGTATGTAAAACATCATCCAGAATATTCCAAATCAGATGCTGACGTTTATTTGGCCTAAAAAATCTAATCTGATCGCTTAAAACGATAAAAGGTATAATACTGCCTGTTGGGACACAATGTGTGCAAATATTTCATAAGTTTAAGTGACGCAGCCCTGCCTGCATGCACCCTTTTATGTTCGTGACGTATAATACTATTATACATTATTATAATACAATACAATATAATACAGTCCTTTACTCGTCATACGCACGTCATATGCAAATACATTTAATTTTTGCAATATTTATTATTAAAATAAAATAAGGTGGTTTTCTTCCAAAATAAATTATTTACCACGTGGTCATGTCACAAATACTATAACAAATCAACTATTGTATTTTCTTTCGTCATAATAGCACACAATGCTTATTAGTACTACGCAACAGAAAATTTAGGATGTCCTAGCCTGTAAGGACATATTGTGAACATCCGTTTAACAGGCCGGCATAGTCCACTGGCGAGGGATAACCATCTTTCGTCACTGGACATTCAGTCAGAATACTGGTCGTATAAAAAATTAAGTATTTAACTGACTTCAAAAAGGAGGTTCTGTATTCGATCCGTATGTATGTATCTATGTATGTATGTATGTATGTAAATTTGTATGGCCGCGAGTTCCTCAAAACCTACTTATCTGATTTGGATGTGGTTTTCGATATTGAAATGTATATTTTTCAGGGAAGGTTTCAGTATATAATTTATGAAAATCTGATGAAGATCTTAGGAGTTACACAATGGAACTCTTCAATAACTAACAGCAGATGACTCGCGAATGCTGCAATCGTATATCTATGATGTATTGTTTACAACATTCTATAATTAACTAACAAAAAAGCAATACATAAAATCTTTTTTTTTTTAAATAAATCGCCTTCAAAACCACTACAAATAAAAAAATTATTAAAATTTGTATTCGGTTAGTATATAGGTACGTATATTTGGAGTCGATGCTTAATTTAAATTGCCAGCTAAGCTAAGGAAATACACAAACAAACATTCCGTATTTCCTTAGCTTAGCG
Organism: Lapara coniferarum; assembly: GCA_949316025.1. Taxonomy (NCBI): domain Eukaryota; kingdom Metazoa; phylum Arthropoda; class Insecta; order Lepidoptera; family Sphingidae; genus Lapara; species Lapara coniferarum. The sequence goes on from OX438924.1 coordinate 10,282,065, forward strand.
GGCAATTTAAATTAAGCATCGACTCCAAATATACGTACCTATTTACTAAGCGAATACAAATTTTAATTATTTTTTTATTTGTAGTGGTTTTGAAGTCGGTTTATTTTTTATTAAAAAGTTTTTAATCTATGCATTTAGTATTTCACCAACGGGAACAGTGGGCGGTGGCGGATACGTGGAAGCGAAACGCTTGCGCCAGTTAGGTACATTATACAAGGTCATTTTGACATAGCGTTAATAAATGAAACCACATACTTATCTCCTCGAAAATAAAACTTTCCATTCAGTTTTTTTAACCATTGATATAAAATAAAAAAGTGTAAGTTTCGAACAAAATAAATATCAATGTTTTGTGATAGGGCTTAGGAGCAGCTATTAAACATATTATTTGAGCAATTGACGTTAAGAAATTGAGAACCCTAATCGAATTACGTTTCCCACTGTAGTTTACCTTTACATGTAGATCACTTCCCTATATATAAACCTTTTGTACTATATTCAGAGCTAATCCGACCCCGGACACCGAAGATCGACTTTCGATAATAATCAATTGATAGTGATGATATTTCATTACATTTCAATTGATTTTAAATGCCAAATTTGTGAAGTTTATGTGTTTGTTGATGGAGGCAGTATCGATCGCTACTGTGATTTGGTATGGCTGGCAAGTTATAAGTTGTCCCGGAAACACATTAAAACCAGGAAGATATTTCATGCGGACGAAGCAACACCTAGTTCATAATATAGCTAACTCCACACATGTGTCAACTATTTATTATAAATTTAAGAATGTATTTTACACACTCGCCTCGGCGTAGTTGTATTACAGTACGACTGCAAAGCTGAGGTCTCGGGTTCGATCCCCGGGTCGGGCAAAGTGATATTGAGTTTTTCTATTCAGTATCATCCCGAAGTCTGGAATTTGTGCCCGATATGGCGATAGGTTCGCCCCCTATCACATCATGGGACGGAATAAGGGCGAAAAGTGGGTGCACTAGTTGCGCCTCTGCCTACCCCTTCTGGGATAACAGGCGTGAGTGTGTGTACGTGTGTGCGACGCGCGCGTCTCCGTAAACGAGACTTAAATTATGTTTATTTGGATTTATGTGAGCGCACCGAACACTAACTTCGTTTGTTTTGCTAGGGTATGGCATATCTATACTTTTTATTGAATATCATTGCTAACAATGCGATGCTCACACGTAAAACCTATTACTTCCAAGTTAAAAATATAAATTATTGCGTATGAACATGGCTTTGTTACCAATGATAAAGTATCAACTAGTTAAAAATAAGAAATTATTATGTGGAGTAGCGACATGCGATTTTTTTTAACGAAATAAATAACAATAACATCGGAATGGTTTCTACAACGAAACATTGTAATCTCTGTTCGAACTTCCTTCCCGATACAGGGGGAATGCCTGGTGGCCGAATGTATTAACTATGTAATTATGTATTACCGAATGTAATAATATGTTTCATAACAATATCACGCAATGTTATTAGTACAAAATGTTGTTTGGCAAGTTAGTAGGTGACCGGTGGTTGTATTTCAGTTAGTATGCATGTGGCGGTAGTGAAATTGTAGCAGTAATCACGAGCACGACGTCTAGTAGCCGTGGCCTAGTTGCGCTGGGGACAGGTCGAGTGTAAGGTGCAGCACAACTGGCAGATCACAGCTAACCTACATTCGTTTACATAATATCCCGCCGCACACGTCGATACCGCGCTGGGTATTTTACAAATTTCATACATCTTCTCGCTGCACTGTAAACATTTTACGATATTTTTAATTTTATCACGGCGTGACGTTCGTTATTTCCTTCACAATAACATACCATATCTATTTTTGGAGCATGTATTAAAAATGCGGCATAACGATATAGAATATAATATGCCAGTAGATAGGATATATTATGGTACTGATATAATAGGATATATGGAGACGCCCCCGATGTGAGTTCTCGCGGGATGGGAATTTCTTTAATACCTTATGCTATTTACTATCAGCATTGATTGTTTTTTCCCACAACAAACAAAACGCAATCATACAAAACAACAGGAAAACTTGAATACATCAGTAATAAAAACGCAAACAAGCTAAGTACTGCAGTGAACAAATCATGCAAAAGCAACGAAGGTAGATAGAATGCTGCGTGCGCACACATTTTGGACTTGGCCGGTGAGCTTGTATTTGATCAATAAACGGGACCCAAACAAACGAACGATGCGGCGGCGTGGGCAACTGACCCATTTAACCGCTACCAGGCCAGCGGATGCAGCATTGTTACGATGCGGCACAACCAAAGCGAAACAAAATGGTATACACTTTAAAACATATTTGGCATGGCAGTTATGAACATTTGAATAATTCTATCCAAACCTTTATATCGTTCACATAATACCATTTACAATATTTTGTTTGGAAGACCTTTTCTAAATCAAAATAATATTATCGCTAGTTAAATCAATACCAGGAAGTTTCCTGTTCACACCGCGTCGTATGTATCCGCGTCCTTTGCGAAATATTTGATAGCAGTGAAAACCACAGATTGTTTACCGGTTGCAAACTATTAGTCATCATCAAATGTTGTGAGGTAAAGTTTCCTTTTCAAGAACTTAACAGGAAAATAAACAAACCGCACAATGCATATACAACAACCATAATATAACGAATGAATTTGTTTCCTGGAACTCAATATGCTTATTAGAACGAACCAATGATGGTTATGAATATTCGTTCAAAGACATTCATCTAAATGAATCAGAGACAGAGTGATGCGCTTGCGATAAAAATAAAGTGAAGCGAGATGCGGGCGGAGCGGGCGGCGGGACACGGTAAGCAAAGGTTGTCGTATTATTAACACATTCTAATTCGGGGACCCAAACAAACCATCGCGAGCAGGTGACCTACATACCGGCTGCGTCTGTCGGCCGTAACACGACATGATTCATGCGGGCGCGCCGAGCTGCCGTCGTAGCCCGACACCGCCCTCCTCAACACACCCCGACCAGCCCCATTTCTATAAAACACCATCCACCTCTATGAATTTAAGGGGGTTTGAAATTTTGATTAGTACGATTAGATAATTGACGTTTCAAGTTTCATAAAGTGAGTTATGTGTTAAAAACGTGGAGCAGGTACTGGTGGGGCCGGTTGTCACGCGCCTGTCTCGTCATCGTAGATTGTATTAAGCGGTTGAGGATTGAGGCGAAGTGAATAAGAGGTAGCCAAAAATGTAGGTGTATTTTGTAGACGACACAATGGTTACTTCTGCGTGCTAGGTCGAACTTAACCTGTACGTAAATCTTCAATGACTAGGAAGAATCAATCAAGATCAATCATGGGACCAATACGAATGTGAGCTAATTCTGCACATTACCTTCTTCAATTTCATTTCCTTAACTAGAAATTCTATCTCAATGATATTTAATCCAAGATCTTACTAAAGGTACAAAGCAGGGATGTTATGGATATGAAATTTCGGATCTGGATACGGATATGGATATGGATATAGGAATAAAATTATATCGGTTTCGAATACGGTTACGGATATATAATTATTTCGGATTATCCGTTAGTTTCGATTACGGATATTAGATTATAGTAAAAAAAAGTGTGTGTGCGTGTATTAATGTACACACATATGAAGTGAATCTTTTTCAATCAATTAATTTTTTCACTGTTCTTACAATAATTATTTTGTTCCATTAGTGCAGTCAAATTATTATTATTTATCTAAATATATTTAAACATTTTTTTTCTGGCACGGCAAAGTGACTGCACCTCACTTGATGGTAAGCGCGATGCCGAAGAGTATCGAATGGCAGCAGATGGTTATCTCATGCCATTCAACACAATCATACCGGCCTACTGAGCTACTTCTTCACGCTACGGCGGAAGAACCCAGGATTATAGGAACGAGGGAACACGCTCGCCGGTAAACTATTCCAAAGCCTGATGGTGGGGCAAAGAAAAGATTTGGCAAACCTATTGGTTCGGGCCGATATGGTTTTAACCTACAAGCTGTGGCTTCGCATGCCAGCACGCGTGGCTCTGCCGAGGAAAGGAAAGGAGCGGATCAGATTAAACAATTCTTCAGAGCATTCGCCATGATACAGACGGTAGAACACGTTTAGAGAAGTGACATCCCTCCGCAGCTGTATTGACTTCAAGTTGCTCGTCACGTCTGCATCATTCACAATGCGGATGGTTTAGGTATTGTCTGCTAAATTGAGTCATATTTTTAAATAATGGTTAATATCCATAAATTAATATAAATTTACTAATACTTACAATCAAAAATCTAGGTTAACATAAAAAAATACCACAATCACAATCACGTGTTGACTTTTCAAAACAATAAAAATATAAGCTCTCACTTTCACTGTTTATTTAAATGAATTTCAATAAGTGTACCAAACCATAATATTTAAACTGTTGGCTTGTCGGCAATAAATGGCTCTGTACAGTTCCACCTAATTACTACATCGCGATGTCAAGATTCTCTTCGAAATAATGACCCTAGATTTTGGTCACTCGCGTGATAACGGTGTTACCTAGTCTAGGTTCACACTTTGCAGGATCTACATTAACTTGATCAAAAAATTTCCAAATGAATCTCGACTTTGGACTCATTTTGTCCATATATGATATAAATCTATTTAGTACGTAATACAACACTTTTCCATTACTTTATTAAATTAAGTACCTACTCGAAATCATCATCATCTTCCTGCCCTGGTCCCAAATTACTTGGGGTCGGCGCAACATGTTTTTCTCTTCTATTCTCCTCTATCTTTCGTCATCAAGTCATTCACGCCCTTTCTTCATCATTTTCGTAAATAAATTAATTAAATGTAAAAAAAACTTTGAAAACAAGCTTTTATTTAAATGCTCTAAAAAATAAAGTGAATCAAACTTTGTTTAATACTATGTAGAGATAAAAGCTTGTCGCGAGATTTACGTTTGTCAAGATCAAGTTACACAATAATTGTATTATCTTCTAAAAAGTAAATCTTGCGACAACCTTTTATCTCTACATAGTATTAAACAAAGTTTGATTCAATTTGAGTTTTTTTTTAAAGCATTTAAATAAAAGCTTGTTTTTTTATAGCATTGAATGACGAGAGGAGTATGCCGTAACCTTGATTTAAAAACTTTTTACTTTTATTTTTAACTATTTTTCGTGTTATTCTCAGCAAGCCCTTTCATTTGATATATCTACACTACATACTATATAACAGGAGTGCTATAGGAGTGCGTAAAAATAACTAGTTCGCTATCTTGGGTCGTCAGCCATATTGGATTTAGAAGTCATTTTATTTTTGTATTCTTCTCAGCAAACCCTTTCATTTGACACCCATATTATGGACGTGCACAAAAAATAACTAGTCCATCATCGTGGGCCGTCCACTAAATTGGATTCAGAATGACGTCACTTAGCTAACAATGCATTGTCACCCAAAATACAATACAAAAAAACTAACTAACTAACTAACTTGAGGGTAACTGCTTTAAAATTGACTTGCAAGATACCACCCGAACAAACATAGTTACATACGTACATACATACATCTTTAGGGGAGGCCCATGTTCAGCAGTGGACATCGTGTGGCTGATAATAATGATGATGATACATACATACATACATTGCAAGTTAAATAAAAGCTTGTAAAATTGACTAGTTATGAATGAGATTATGTTATGACTAGAAATAACAAATCAAACTATGCAAGATTCACGTGATGCGCAAGCGGTGAAACAAAAACCTGCCGTAACATGTTTTATTTAGACTCCGCTCTTACCCGAAACTATCCGAAACTTTTGTAACGGATACGGTTACGGATACAATTTTACTTCGGATATTCGCTAGTTTCGGTTACGGTTACGGAGCTCCATAACATCCCTAGTACCAAGCATGACATTTAACATAGATTTGGACATCATGGAACATGTATATACACATGTTTGTATTAAAGTCCATTATTACATAAAATTACCTTTTTAATACGCTTTTATTTAAGAGACAAATTACTTAAAAAGCTTTAATAATAGATAATTTTAAATAGCAAAAGCAAGCAGCGGTTAGTTGAATAAATGCAGAATGCAGTCTGAGTCTGCATTGAATACTGCAACTGCGTAAGTGTGAAAAATATAAGCTTGTGACCTTAGCCCACTTGTGAGCGACACTGAGGCGACACGACGCGACGTACTGAAGGCGGTCGGTGGATGTGACTGCGCAGACCGGCTCAGATACTATTACATTGTAAACATCAAAGAATTTAGGCCGTGGAGTGTTCAGCGGCACGGAATAAAACCTCCCACATTCCTATTGAAATGTCGTTAAAGGCAACAAGGATATGAATAAGTTAATGAATATGTATATTATATCTAGGTAAGTACTTATGTACTGTGTAATGTGTATTACACAGTACATGACTGCCTCGGTGGCGTAGTGGTATTGCGTACGCATTACGAGTACGATTTGCGCGCTGAGGTCCTGGGTTCGAATCCCGGGTCGAGCCAAAAAAATTGTGACTGGGTTTTTCCATCTTAAAATTTACTCAGTCGCAGCTCGGAGTCAGGAAGTTGGCGGTGTGATACCCCCGTGCCTCGGAAAACACGTAAAGCCGTTGGTCCTGCGCCTGATCTCTCTCCGGTCATGTCGGATTGCCGTCTCACCGGACTATGAGAGTGAAGGAATAGCGAGTGCACCTGTGTATTGCGCACACACTTGTGTACTATAATATCTCCTGCGTACCTGGCTGATCTCCGTTGAGATTGGCCGCCGCACTGTGGAACGTCCCCATAGAAAGGGCGTGACATGTACCGGTAGTACTGAATGTCTGATAACTGGAAACTGAAATGCATTGTGGAAAGAGGACAATATGACCTTTCAAGTTTTATAATTTTCACCCCTCTAATCACTTTATTTTACCTAATATATAGCATCAAAGTTGAAGTATCGAACACTGTCGAAAATGACCTCACTGTTTAAGAAAGATATTTGTGGTATTCGCAATAGTTTGGAGAAGTATTTTATAAATAAAACGGTTTAATAGGATACACTTATATAAATTCAACTGTTTCTTTTTAAAAAGACGCTTTATTTTATGGTTAAATTAAAGTTTAAAAAAGTAATCGAAGTGTTTGATAAAATCTGTCATATAATAAAAACGCCACGAAACCCCGACCTAATGATACTTGTGTTTGATAGTTCAGAGTAATTAGGAAATTTTGCTAGAACATTATGTACCCCCCCTCGTCCCCCTTTCGAAGAAAATTAACAAAATAGATCACACGCCTGATAAAAATGTCAGAGCATCTACATTTTTCATCAAGCTGACTACATTTTGTGAATTATGAATATTTCATCAGGTGTTGATATTACACGAAAGCAATCAAGTAGGTTGGTGTAAATAATTTTTAACATTATGCTTTCAATTGTTGTGTCATTTTAATCCATCCTAATACAATAATATTACTCGAAATAAGTTTTTTAAAGTGTTAGGAAACGCCTGACAATTTCTTTTGAGTAAAGTCCTTGAGATTGTAAATTTAGGCGATTTTAAGACATGTCTATTTTTCATTAATCTGGTTAAAATATACCCTATACTGTATTGTATTTCACTTGTTTAATTGCAATAATGTCAAATTATTGTGTATCTATCATTAATTTGGTTTTAAACTCCCTTGAAATATAGGCATATTTCAGTATTTTTTTTCATAGTCATATCAGTATTTTTCAAATAAACTACATTGGTAATGGATAGGTCTATTATTCAATAATACACGTAAAAAAAATTCAAATCTTTACGTTGTTCCGTTGTTGAGTTATCATAAGATATGTAAGAGAGATACTCATGTCACGCCCTTTCTATGGGGACGTTCCACAGTGCGCCGTGGCCGAAACTGGCTAGGAGGATTTCATTTTTCAATGTGTATTAACTTTGTCCGAACCAAAATTATAAGATTATTGCATATTATAGAATCTTAGCTCAGTCTTGGTAATGTTTGTGTTTAAAACTGGTTTTCGGCCACAAATTCATAATTATGTTAATTTTTTCCAGACAGCAACAAAAACAAACTAGTCATGTTTACAAATGTATGTTGTGTCCGATCACCGTTTCGACGGTCACTTGCCGGACGAACGTCGACCGAGTCAAAGATTCACAGAACATAACAAAGAATGCCATACATCGAGCCAGTGATCTACAATAACTTCAGTGTGAAACAGAATGGATTAAAGGCGCCAACATCAAATGACGCGGACGTCTTTCAGTTGATTAGGGCGCAGTCGTGAGATTCATTCGTCTTACTTCCTTTAAAAACAACAATACACGTCATTCTTCTCAAGAACAGTGATGCAATCATAATGTTTTTGTGTTTGTTTCACATGCAGACTGACTCAAACAAGCTTTGTTTATACTTGTAACGAATTATGATGCCATGTCACAATATTTATCTAGTGATCTCACGTGACGGTCAGCTGGGGAGGTCTAGGGAATGTTTCTAATGTTGGTAATTTATATTCTTATTATACATGTGATAAATAAACGTCTTTATAATCATTTTTAACCAAAATTGCTAAGTTATCGAAAGAATAACGCTATCCAGTTAAAAGATGTACGAGGTAAATAATTACCTATGAATATGGGCGTACTAGTGTTTGGTGATTTACAATTTCATATTGAAAAGTACCAACGCAACTTTTGGTACCAACTCTACTAAGACGCCGTAGTCTGCCTATCTTTCTGGTCTTTTAAGGAGACTTTTGAACCGCAATGAGTAAGTATAATTATATAACCGAATTAAGGTTGTCATTTGAGGATTGAAGACGTTAGCCGCCAGCATACAACTGTTAAATACCCTGTTATCATTTAATAAGTTCCTGAATAACTCACAAGCCGATATGTATAAACATGTTTCCGAACATTACACAAAGAATATAAATCATTATATATTACGTCTACCATTGTGAAAGTATTTTCAACATTCGCAATCCAACGTAGATTCACACTTATGCTCATGCAATTATACAGAAAGAGGCAGTAAGGAAAGACCTTATCGCCTTCTTGGTCTCAAATATTACTCCAGGGGAATTCATACAAAACTTAGGTAAATAATTTGAAATTTAAGCTATATTGCAACGATTTTATACACGGATTTTAATCTTTCTTTAATCATAATACACAAATGCAAATATTAAATTTAAAAAGCCTAACTTTTACAAACAAAACAATTTCGAGTTGCTACTTGAATAGGACACGGTTTCGATATATAAAAAAATAAATTCGTTTTGTCAGCGCAACGAGAGAGAGTCAATCGTCCTCTAGTTATTGCAACAGTGTTTGTTTTGCAAAAACAGCTCCTCTGGCAAGGCTGTTGGCGCGGCGCGGCGCTCACCGCGGCCGTCAAAACGACTTTCAGCCGGATCCAGCCAGCTGCCTCCGTACCGGTTTTATTTGTTTGTTTTTTTTTCCTTCTGGACATTCTAATTAAAGTAATATGTAATATTTAAAAAAAAAAATATTACACAAAATAAAGTTATTATATTAATTCGTATAATGTTACGAGTTATGGAAAAGAAAATTAGACAAGATATTGTAGGTTATGCGTACGAATACTACACTAATTATATAATAATCATACGTTTATATGTTGTTTCTTAAAAATATATTGACAAGTACCTAAATAATTATAAATAAATAACAAGAAATCTAGACATAACTTACTTTTTTTACCCCTGTATCACACAATGAAAACTCTTTGCACAACAATTAATTATATATTTACAAACACCAGTATTCCGTTAAATTATTAGACTGCACCACTAAGAGAAGCTTACAATACAATCAATATGCTAACAATATGTTATTGTGTAAGTGGGATATGCGTCATTTAAAAACAAGTCATATTTATAAATATTTGAATCATTTATATTTAACACTACAAAGTACAAAACCGTCGTTTAAATTTCTGTAAATATAACATTATAAGGTTAGAAAGATAAATTAGCATAAGATTTATGTTAGAGAAATTATAACACCGCAAGCAATAGGTATACCTACACATATTATGTAGTTTGAACCCCACATTAAAATACAAGTTACGTATCGCGGCTATCCAAAACAGCATATTACCTGTCAAATATTTGTCTTCAAAGGGGGGTCAAATCCATAGACACTCATTTCACAGTATGCGCTACCCAGGCCATCAATTAATAGAGAACCCTCGTTGATTTAGCAGTGCAAATGCGTTGCTACACCAACGAGACGATAGTTTGAGTGTCGCAACATGAAATATTATTTCAGGCATTATTAGTTGTAAATTATGATTAGGTATATATAGTTCGTATATACAACAGATCCGTATGGCCACATGTCGTCAATCATAATTGCAAACAGAGCTAATTAAACTACTCTGTCCATAATGCAGGTATAATGTAGGAGGCAGGGGCAGACGGATCCAATCTCTGTAGTCTGTAGCATGTAACTCATTTCAACCGCCGACAAAGAGACTGTCCGACCGCTGACGACCTGTTTTGCTTGACACAGTACACTCAAGTGGAAAGCAATCTCTTTATGAAGCAACGAAGTAACGTTTCGCCGCCGCGCCGTCAAAACACGTTGCGCAACTCGCTCGCATTCCACTCGCTAGCGTGCGTCGCACTCACCAATCGTTATGTTGCTTGGATTTCACTTGGACAATTGTTTCGATTACTCTTATCCACTCAAAAAAACCTTCATAATACAGTTGATAATGCGTTATGACACGGATTCTTAACGTAATAATCTTATTGAACACTTGACTGTTAAATGATTGAGCTTGTATGAATCAACGTAACCATGTTACTAATTGGTGGCCTGATATTGAAATCCTTGGTAAAAAAAAATACCAGCCCTGTATTATATACAGTCCCACTGCTAGGCACGGGCCTCCTCTACTACTGAAAGGGTTTAGTCCACCACGCTGGCCTAGTGCGGGTTGGTAGACTTCACATGCCTTCGAAATTCTTAGAAAGAACTTCTTAGGTATGCAAGTTTCCTCACGATGTTTTCCTTCACCGTTAAAGCTAACGATAATTGATAAACAATACACACGTAACTTTGAAAAGTCAGAGGTGTTGCCTCCTTCCTTGGTAATTATTTTGATTTTTTTGTTCTATTCAATATCGCAATTATATAATCGTTAAGACAATATGACATGTTTTCTTAACCAAATAATAAACCACATAATGCAAAACTTGAATCCACCGCAATATTTTGTTTCAGAACCACCGCGAAATGTGATCGTTATGTAAGATAGAGTAGAAAGTTTCTGGTGCTAATAGTAAACAGCGCCCGACTTCAACAAAACTTGATAATAGTGTAAACAGAAACATGTGCAGTTTTTATAAATAACACAGGTTTTGTGTACCTACATTTTAAATGTGTTTTACTCGATAAGTAAAGAACCATTAAATTATTGTTTATGTCATGTAGGAACATGTTGAAATAAATAATATTAAAATGATTAACTTTGCAAGTTTTATCGAAATTATTTTTAGTTAATATGTTTACACCATTAAAATAAACACAAATAAAAGAGAGACAAACTCTGTGGCGTAGCAAACTAGAGTCGCCAAGTATATTCACTCGAACTATGAATCAAACAGTATGTATTTTTTTTCAATATATTTATAGTATAACAACAGATTGGCAGACAAACAATTCTATAGCTTGACGAAAAGTGATCATCGGCGATAAACATTACTTGTATGAAATATGAATAGTTTTAACAGTTATAGACATTTCTCTACATCCGTACTCTACGTCATGACCTACCGGTTCAAACATTACTGTCGCGTTTCGTATGGTATGTGAAATATGCGGAAGTCCAAACATAGCCCCAACCATTCTCTAACCTCACTTCGCTTTCTTTAAGGACACTAACGCAACAACTATTTTTAAACTGTGGTTGTTATGGGCGGTAAAGAAAAATTGACACCATGTGACCCACATGACTTTCCACCCTCTTTTCCAGACTTTTGCAATAAAAATAGTTCTTTAAGCATAGGTTTCATGTTTGAGTCTTGTAAGGTTGAAAATCACCTCATTAAAATGACGTATCTCCTCTCTACCACCTGGTACTAAATCCACGTAGTTCTTCTAAGAATAATGACCTCCCTAAAGTGACAAATTAGGTACTTTACCGAGGCTGACCATTTCGAACAGGTGACCGTGTCATGGAATTATTTAGGACACGCTGTTCGTCATCCTTTATAAGTACTGAGACGAATGGAGCTCATTACTTCAAGTAAAAATGCACCGCCCAGCTTGAAAACAACTCGCATGATTTGTAGTTAAAATAATATTCTGCTAACACGTAGTACGCGAAGGCCACGCGGTTGTAATTTCCGGGACGGAGCGAGTGGCAGCAGCGGATCAGTTTGATGGGCCGCAGGGTTTGCAACAAATATATACAGTCAACATGGAGATCACGAAAAAGTCAGTCACTTGGTAAGTGATCACAACCGCTCATAAACATCGCCGATTTTTTATTATAAACAAAAAGGAGAGAAGCTTGAAGGAATTCTTGGACCACTTTAATATGTTACGGTTAGTATAAGAAAACGGATTATTTTAGCCTCTAATCGACAAAATATTATCATAGACGTTTATTTGTAGTATGTACCTGTTTTGCTGGTGAAAAGTTGGACGTTTTGTTACATAAATGTTTTCATCATAACACATCAAAAATATGAACCGCACCGTTTTAAACTGCGTTTAACGTTGTTTTTTGGTTCGTATAACAATTTCCTGCAGGTAATATGCAGTTAATAGTGCAATGCAATCATCCCTATATTATATACTGCCTACTGCTGAGCACGGGCCTCCTCTACTACTGAGAGGGGTCAGGGTTAGGCAGTAAATGGGAATTGCGAATATTTACAATATCCCCAAAGGTAAAGTAAAAATTACATTTACAATAGATTATTTAATCATGAACGTCTAGTTCTGCGGAATAATGAATAAGGTTAATGAAACAAAACAGCTTTGTTAATGCAAACAGTATTAAAACATTATCTGAAGACCGAGCACAGTCGCGTACCCTTGGGGAACGCTTGGAAAAAGTGTGCCGCAATAGACTACCTACAGTGGGTTAATGGTATGCAAGATTATCGAGGTTACGAGGTTATTAAATAATATCGCCATAAATGGCAGTTTCCTTGATCATAATACTAATTACGATGGAATAAATATGAAAGGGGGTTAAAAGGGGGGAGAAAATACTGTTGCTACGCTTGTGTTGCACAGTATGGGAATTGGGGCTATCTTGAACCTTGAAAATTAGCTATTATTTTTTCACTAACCTCAAAATGAGAGGTATTTATTAATCACTAGTTTAGGGTAGCTAAAGGGGGGAGAAACTAAGCCGCGAAACACAATAATAAGACCAAATTTGGTGCAGATATAATTATCTTAAACCATGATAGTAAATATAGGACATAACATATGGTAACTAAGTAAGACAAGGGATGGGAACTGAACTATGTATCGGCTCGTGATGTAATTCAATATGGAATAAAAAAATATATTTAAGAACAAAACAAAAAAACTCGACTGCTTCAATATCTGCCATGTTTATTAATTTCATTGAAGAACTGTAAAGATAGTGTAGGGGTCAAGGTAATGTGGTAGCCAACAGAAGTAAATTAAACACGACGCTCAGATTGATACTCCTGATTTATTGCCAAAGGTCCCTATATTTATACAATCGCCCCAACCGATTAGTGAAAGGGGGGCAGTCCATCTCCCTCGCACGCACAGCGTGCTCGCTCGCACACTATAAATATGCGCGCCTCCGTGCGCCGGCGACTAGACGTGCCACGAGACCGACGCCGGTGAGCTTGGTATTCCGTCGTTCGCTGTTCCGCCGTCGCTTCTCGTGCTCCATGCATGTAGTGTGAGACCGCACCCGTCGTACCAAGTTGGAATGCTTTGGCGGCGATATGTGGGTACGTGGGTGGATCCCACATCACTCCCCCTCAAGCGAAGCGTACATTTGGTTTTACCACTCTCCCGGATCTGGTGACATAGGGCTGGTTAGATTGTCTGGAACCATGTTCTATTGTGTCCTCGATTGTTTCAGTGATCTGCTTCCGTGTGGCCCTGACACCCGGGTGACACAAATCGTGTTGTGCTTTGAATGCAACAAAACGATACGTTGGCGGCAGATATGGTCGCGGCTTGCCAGTGGACATCTCGCATGTGATTGGTTGACTGATTCCTGGCTCGGTGACGTCACTGAAGTTCAAATTTGTTTGCTTTCTGAGTTCCTCTAGTTCTTGATCGCTGCGCTGATGATGAGATAGCTTCTCGTAATCAATGGGGGAAGGACATTGTATTTCCTCGACGCGGGACAAAGCGTCTGCCACTGCATTTTCCTCGCCACGTACGTACTCTATTTTTCCACAAAATTGGCTGATGAAGTGTAGCTGTCTCTCTCTCTTTGGCGTGTCGGAACTGCTTGGAGGTCGTTTGAGCGCGTGAACTAGCGGTTTATGATCGGTGAATATGGTTACTTCGCAGCCTTCTATAAGTCGTCGGAAATGTTTAACCGCTGTGTAAATAGCTAGTAGCTCGCGATCATAGACGCTGTAACGTCGTTGTGTTGCACTCATCGTCTTGGAAAAATACGCGAGAGGCTTCCAGACATCACACACTTTCTGTTGTAAAACTGCACCGAGGCTGCAGTCAGATGCGTCTGTCATTATGGCCAGTGGGGCACCGATGACTGGATGCACCAAGGTCGTGGCTTCCAAAATGCTTTGTCGGCACTTTTCGAAAGCTTCATCGGCTTGCGCGTTCCACTCTATCGGATGATTTTTTTTTTTTTTTTTTTTTTTTTTTTGTCCCTGACTATACTCTAGTTAGCCTGACGAGAGTCGGCTTATACAAGCACACCGGTCTTGTGGGTGAGCGCAGAAGGCGCTCGCAACCCATTAAATTAAGCGACCACGCTGAGGGCGACCCACTAATGGGTCACGACCTCGGCTCAGGGCGGCCACTGAGAGGATAAGACATCAGCGTTTGGGGAAATTTGGTTTGAAACCTAATCCTATTTACGTGTTGATCGTAGTCTTCGGCACGCGGGCCGGAACTGCTAAGAGAGGGCAGGGGGTTGGGGAACGCGACGAGGTCCTCGACGGCGAGGACGGTACAGCGGTCTTGTTAAGTGTATGAGCTTTATATGCTCGTTCTTTTCGCGTAAGGCCAGAGTGATTTCGTCCTCTGGATCTGACAAGACTGAACGCGGTCGTCTCCATTTGGCGCGATCAAATGGAGTATAAATCGACGCTTTACGGATAAGCGTGTTCGGGTGGTTTACCGCCCTGTCGAAATAGCGTCTGCTGGCGCACTGCATAAAGTGCCTGATGGTCGGCATATTGGTGTCCACGTGGAGGTTGCGATTGCGAACGTACCACGGGGCACCAAGTGCATGTCGTAAGAATCGATTTTGAAGCACCTGCATTCGCTGAAGGCGACCGGGCGGTAAATGAGCGAATACGGGCGACGCGTATGTCATTATCGGACGGATGCATGTTTTAAAGATCCTAATCTTGTTGCGGATTGACATCTTACTATTTTTGTTTAGGAGCCAGTGAAGCTGGCTCATCGCGAATGCGGCTCGCGCGCGTACCGCATTTACGTGTGGGATGAAGGTCAACCTCTGATCAAGGGTAACTCCTAAATATTTGGCTTGGCCCTTCCAGGGAATAACCTGGTCGGACATGCGGACTGAAAAGTGAGGGACATGGACTTTCCTTTTCCGAGTGAAAAGGATGGCCTGACTTTTGGTGGGATTGACGGTGATTCGCCATTTGCGGAACCACTCACCGAGTTCGTCGGCGGCGGTTTGCAAAGTGCGCACCACTTTGTCGGGGTCTATACGTGAAGCGTATATTGCGGTATCATCCGCGAATAGTGCCAGATGGGCGTTTTGTGGTCTAGGGATGTCGCTTGTGTACAGCGAGAATAGAAAAGGGGACAGGGCGGAGCCTTGCGGGACTCCGGCCGTGATGGTGTGTCGGGAAGAGAGAGTTCCCTCCACGCGATATCTGAAACCGCGATTCGACAGGAAATCTCGTATGATGTGCACGAGTTGTGTGGGCACGTTGAGAGTGTACAGCTTGAAAAGCAAGCCGTTGTGCCACACCCTGTCGAATGCTTTTTCGATATCGAAGAAAATAGCACCGGTAGGCATTCCTTTACGGAATTGTTCGTGGACGTACTCCGTGATGCGGAGCACCTGATTGACACAACTGTGTCTAGGGCGAAAGCCAAACTGTTCTGGAGGGATCAAATTTTGATTGAAAGCTACTATTTTAAGGCGGTCGAGGACGATCCGCTCGTAGATTTTGCCCAGAGTACTGAGCAGACTAATGGGCCTATAAGAGGAGGGTTCGAAAGCGGGTTTCCCCGGCTTGTGGATTCCTATCACAACTGCCTCTTTCCAGACCTCTGGGAAGATGCAGTTACGAAACGCGGCGTCATAAATGGATGTTAGGATTTGAACTAGATGCTCCGGGAGCATCTTAATCATACGAGTAGGGATTAGATCGCCCCCGGGGGCTTTCCTACGCTTGAGTGCCTTGATCAGAGTCGTGACTTCTTCGATCGTCACCGGCGCAAGGGGATCGGGCGGCGGGTCGACGTCCGGGTCGACGTTATCGTATAACGGTCGCGGTATAGAGACTGGCGGTGGCCGGACCGCGTTCCTATCTTCGACGAAGGTGTCAACCGCAACAAGAATGTCGTCATCTACGGGTACAGAGGTGAGCGAGCATTGAGACTCCAGGCTGCCGGCCAGTAGTTCCGCTTTCTCGTCGTCATCAAACGCCGGGCGTTGATTCGGACGATTGAGCGGAGGCATGGAGGCCACATCGTTTCTCCTGAAGGAACGAACCAGTTGCCAAAAGGCGGTATGAGTCGGATCGATATCGGCAAGACGAGTGTCCCACCTCGAATCGACGACCTCTTTTACGCGACGCTTAACCTCACGTTGGAGGTAGCGCGCAAGATGTCGTCGTTCCGGGACGGGTCTCGTCGCGCAGGCTTTGAGCGTGGCGTTACGCAACCTCACCCACCACCGAACGTCTTCGGGAAGTTGCCAGTGACTGTGAACAGTCTCTGGCACCCTCTCGGAGCTTTCGCTCAAAACGTTCTGAAGGTGGTCGGTGAAGACGCGTATCGCGCTGGTCGTTTCCTCAGGAGTCACGATGTTGGTCGGGATCGCGGAAAGATCAGCGGATGAGGTGTCCGCGAGCTTGGTGCCTAAAAGACGCCAATTCGTTTTCACCTTCATCGGAATATTAGGACCTGTGTCTGTTGGACTGTTTTCGGGGACTAGATCGAGGATCACAGGTCTGTGGTCAGAGTCTAACTCTTGTAACACTTGCATGGAACGTACGCTAAGGCTTACGTTCCGTACAAGTGCCACGTCGAGTATGTCCGGTCGGTGGTCGTCATTGTAACTATAGTGGGTAGGTTCTGAAGGAACCAATAGGCTTAGATTGATTGTGTCAAGACAACTCTCTAGGACTGCACCTCGCTCGTTGGTCGAGTTGCAGTTCCAGAGAGTGTTCTTGGCATTGAGGTCTCCCGCCAAAATGACGGAATCCCCCAGATCAAATAGGGTTTCAAGTTCGTTGGAGTGAAGCTCCTTAGTGGGCGAGAGATATGCCGATATGATGGTGATCGGCGGGTGTCCGGTCATGGCTAGCCTGCAGACCGAAGCCTCAATGTTGCTCAAGCTTATCGGTGATTCTAATGGGATACAATGAAGGGACCTTTTGTAATAAATGAGAGTGCCTCCTAAACGGCCACTGGTACGATCATTTCGCACCAGTTTGAAGTTTGGGATGTTGGGATCGCGGTGAGAGGGCTTAAGGAACGTTTCCTGGATGAGGAAAACGTCAATTTGGTTGTCGCGGACAAAAGAAGAAATTTCGGCTTTTTGGTCCCGAATGCCGTTACAATTGAAAAACCCCACTCTGAGGGAGCGAGGTTTTGTCCGCTGGGGGAGTTGTCTGGCGTTGGTAGCCATTTATAAAATTAAAGAGGGGAGACGCACAGCGTTAACTGTAGCCTCGAAGATTTGTTGCTGGATCAGAGCGATCTCAGCGATTAGAAGGGGGTCTTCTACTCCCGTACGGGTGAGTAGACGAGAACGTTCGAAAAGTTTCCCGTGGAGAATCATTATCTCCGGGGAGCCTAATAGTGAGGCGACTGAGGAAGAGGCGTCGCTTGCCTTCGCCGCCACCGTCGCCGACTGAGAAGGGGTGGTGGGTTTGGGTTTGGGTTTGGGCTGGGCTGCCTTTGAAGAAGGAGCCACAGCTGGGGGAGGAGAGGGTCGAGTAGAGGCCGGGGCAGCGGGAGTGACTCCGCTGGGGGCCTGTGAGATGGGTTCAGCGCGCGCCGTGGGAGGAAACCACGGGTTGCGCACTGGCGCAGGTGCCAGTTTGAAAGTGGTGGCCTGAGGGGCCGAGGGAGCCGCAGCTTTAGGAGCTTTGGCAACTCTTTTGGGGGCGCGAGGGCATCCGCGATAATTCGCTGGATGGCCGGTTTGCCGGCAGTTGGTGCACGAAGGCGGCTCCGTGCACTGAGAGCGGTCCTTGGGACGGGGGCACTCGGATGTGCCGTGTTCGCCGAGGCACTTGACGCACCTGGCGGGGAGGCGACAGCCACGAGAATTGTGGCCGTATTTCTGGCAGTTGTGACACTGCCCTATCTGGGTCGATTTGTGTGGGGCTTCGACGGTGAAGCCGCCTAGCCCCGAGATATCTTTAATCTCAAAAAGTCTTTTGACGTCGGAAGGGGACTGAAGAATGGCAAGGACCATTTCATATTGGATTCCCGGCCGGGAGGCGCGGGACTGTCTGTGCATCCTGTGCACTTCTAAAGTGACTATGCCTTTCTCTTCAAGGCCTTCTTTGACCTCGAGAGTCGACATTTGGACGGGGATACCGCGAATGACGTAGCGGAAGCGCCGCTCGTCCGGAAGAGAATACGTAAAGTAGTGCCAATGTTTGGCGTCCAAGAATTTAGTCAGCGCCCTGTGGTCCGCGATTGAGGCGGGCTGCAGGGCAAGAAGTTTGTGGACTTTGTTCCACGAATTAGAGGAAATGGTGATGCGCTGTTTGCGCAGTTCCTCAAATATGTCCCTCATGGTCATATTTGAGGGGAGTTGGAGATTTAACCTCGGGGGTTTTTTAGGCCCCTTTGGTTGAGTCGGCGGCGATGGCGGCGTCGACGCAGACGCGGACGCGGTTGGCGCTGAAGGCGCGGTAGGCGCAGAAGGCGCGGATGGGGAGGTTGGTGCAGGAGCAGCGACACTTCTCTGCTTCTTCCTCCGGCTGTTTTTCACCGTGGTGAAGCCGTCCTCGTCGCGTTCCGACGAGGACGACTCCTCCCCGGATTCACAGGCGGAGGAAGAGGCCGAGATCGGCCGTTTCTTAGGGTTATTAGCTTCGGGTTGGCTGGGGGACGTGTCCATTTCCTCTTCAGACTCCGCGGAGCCGCCCGAGGTTTCGGTGGTCTCCGTCGAGGTCGTAGCCTCGGACGACTCCGAGGTGTCTGAGGACGCAGGCGGTTCCCTGGCTTCCCTACCCATTGATAAAATTTCTTGTCGGACCACGTTGTCCGACCGGAACATCTCCCTCACCACTCTCATTATTTCCTCCCTGGAAATAATGGGCGCGGCGAGGGGGGTGCTGACTAATATGGGCGCGTTTTGAGCGGCGACGACAGGCCGCTCGGGAGCCAAATCCATAGGCCCAGAATCAGCCATATTGGCGGCTGAGTCCGAGCCTACGGTAGAAAATGATTTTGGGGCCGCGTGTGTGTTCACTAACCCCGGGTGTGCACCGCCTGTAAAGAACACACAGAAGAAACCAGGCGGGTTCACACAAAACGAAACGAGCGCGGATCGCGACGCGGTGTGGGACGCGATGAACTAAGTCCCCGGGTAGGAACGCCCGGGGGTGAGTATGTGCGTGTCCCTCCCCGCCGGGTATAGGCGAGGGGGGGTGTACTTAGAATTAGGTGTGCCCTAAGCTTGTATCCCTTTTGCCAGTCTTATTGTGCAAAAGGGTTCCTAACAGTCCGTGTACCGTAAACGGTATTGGCCGGAGGCCGCACGCTCAACCGATACACGGGATGGATTTTAAGGAAAGGGTAGGGTTGGGAAGGTGATGTACGGGAGAGACTGCGGTGTGCCTCCGCAGCCTCCGGATCCGTACCCGTCGGCTTTGCCTTGCCCTGAAGGGGCGCAGCGCGTTGCCGGTGACGCGACTCGGCTTGTTAGCACCGTTAGGTTTCCGCCGAGCCAACGCCCTGAAGGGGCCAAACGTCGATAAGAAACAAATTGGGCTAAACCCTGTCCTGAAAAGGACGCGGCTTGGCCCGAAATAGGCTAACAAAATAGCAAAGGGTTGCCCCTTTGCTACCTGTTTGGCCTTGGCTGTAGCGAGGTCGCTACGGAACGCACCGAGCAGGTACTCGGACGGAACAATGGAATGTCGCAGCAGGTACTGCGACAAACAAAAGGTCCGCTCGAGTCGGCTGCTCAGAACGGAATGCGTGATTTATTGCCAAAGGTCCCTATATTTATACAATCGCCCCAACCGATTAGTGAAAGGGGGGCAGTCCATCTCCCTCGCACGCACAGCGTGCTCGCTCGCACACTATAAATATGCGCGCCTCCGTGCGCCGGCGACTAGACGTGCCACGAGACCGACGCCGGTGAGCTTGGTATTCCGTCGTTCGCTGTTCCGCCGTCGCTTCTCGTGCTCCATGCATGTAGTGTGAGACCGCACCCGTCGTACCAAGTTGGAATGCTTTGGCGGCGATATGTGGGTACGTGGGTGGATCCCACAATAGAAACAAGATTTTAATTTGAATGTTTTTTTTTTGTTTTGAGAAATCTTAGTTGACAGTGTTCACAAACGCAACCCTCCTTCTTTCGCAGTCGGGTAAACATTATGAAACTTGGGATTTATTAGAAAATCTGAACCACTGAAGAACCGATTTTTTTAAATTAGTAAGGTAACTGTAAGTATCGATTCATTTGACTTCAGTCGTTAATATTTTCTCGAAATGGAAAATATTTTTAGGACCTACTTTAAAGTAATAAATACCATGTATAGTATTAAAATGCCACCCGAGCAAGGCACGGTCACCCAGGTACTGCATATTAAAAGGGGAAAAATATGAATCATGGATCCAAAATTTGACCCCACCATTTATTTATAAATAACTTTTTAATAATGTTCAAGATAAGGGAGAGATAAGAAGTATGCTAGGCATCAAGATTATTGAAAAAAGGAAAAGCAGCGATATAAGACAAATTACCAAAATTATAGATGCGGTGAAACATGCCCAGACCTAAAATGGAAATGGGCAGGTCATATGGCACGTACGGCAAACGAAAGATGGTCAAGACAAGTCACGATGTGGAAGGGTCCAGAAGGCAAAAGATCAAGAGGAAGACCAAAGGATCGCTGGGTGGATGATATACAAAAAAACCGCAGGTGTAAACTGGACAGAACTAGCACAAGACAGAGTAAAATTATTATTGCGCGACGCAACTGACTGAGTACCTAAAGTATTATATACTAATTATCTACACAGTTGTGTACGCGTGGTCGACAGGTCCGTTTTTCTATTTTGCTTTATTTATTTTTTTTATTATCAGTTATCCGGTTTGACGCCCGTACGTCACTTAAGGTGACCACTGAAAATCAGCGTTGTGTTGTGGTTTGCACCACATCACAACATCATGCTGAGTGGTCACCTACCCGTCACAGCCACGACTAGCCACTGTTATTATTAATTGTTATTTTATTTCAACTGTATGTTTGCGTCGCGACTGTGACTAATAAATGGTTTTTCTTTCTTTCTTTCTTTCTTTCATTTAAAATGGAGACGGTTGGAGGAGGCCTATACCCAGGATAAGAGGCCATGGCTTAATTTTTCTTGTAATTTATTTTCTTACTTTTTTTTTAGATAATATGTAACACTAATTCAAGGTACAATAAAGGTTTTATTATTATTATTATTATTCAAGGGTAGTTTTAGGCAAAAAATTACACAAATGTCAATATATTTCGAAAGACTTTATAATTGTACCTACTGTTTATTGAAAAATGCTAGTTGTATTCAGAAAAGGTTTAATTCTTTATTGTAAAAGGCTAGTTGGACATGTCTTTCGGTGTTTATGAAACGACATTTGAGAAACGCACATTGAAGATGCCATTTTAGATTCTATACTCTAATTATTAGTAATTCTTAGGGTTCAGCTAGTGATGCATCAAAATTATGTACGTAATCTTCGACAAAATTAGAGTATATTCCACAAGGGAAACAGGATCCGAAGCAGAAGCGTCTGAACGTATATAATGTCTGGTAAGTAGGTACTATGCGTTTAGTGGATTCTATCGCTTCCCTCTGGTTGGTGTGAAACCTGGTCTTTTCCTATACATAATTTCAACCAGTATATTTGTCTCCCAAAGCAATTGTAATACTTCGAATATTAGGCTTATGTATTATTCCACTAGATTAAGGTCTTTGGTCTTTTTCATAATCTCGTGATTCCCATAGGAATAACAATAAGTATCATGTGATTCAAATTCTCTGCTTAATTACAAATCAGTAACGTGACATCCTCGCAGTCGTATAGGTGTTTAGTTACAACCTGCAGACGCTCCCGTTTCGCGCTCCGCATTCCGCGTCACAGACGTACTGGTTTGGTCCAAAGATAATGCAAAAGGTGGGCGTCACGGCAGCTAGTTCTCGACGCAGCGTTCACGCAGGCGCGATCACGCTGCGCTGTTTGTAAACACGAGTGACTTACTTGTGAAGGCTGTTTGCAACACTCACCAGTAGTTTCACTTTACGGCTACATTACTGCACACTACTTTCCATAGAATTAAGATAATAAATTCAATATTCGCTTTGTATGGCACATACCTACTGACAGCACATATGTCACTTCATTTCGGTTTTGTAACTTTCTGATAATAAATAGATTATAATAGTAAAGTCGGCTTATTCAAAATTTATAATATAGTCACTACCATAAATACTATTTCGTTGTGGATATACATATATTTACTTCGATACATTCAATAAATTGTACTTTGAGTCACACTGTGTTTTCGCGAGGCAACAAGATAAACATAATTAGAAAAGAAAAAAGGAAATCAACATACAAAATCTGTTTACATGACAGTCAATACTGCCAGAGAAACTTACTATTAAAACGTAAACTTGCTATTATGCAGAGGTATTTACTATTAGAAGTTTACTGGTGGTAGGTCTCTCATATATCAGAGTTCATCTGGGTGGGTACCACCGCAATGTCTTTTTCTGCCGCCAAGCAGCAGTGTGCATGCACTTTGTGTTTCGGTTTGAAGGACATTGTAGCCAGTGTAACTACTGGACATAACGAGACTTAACATTAAGATGTACTTGATGACTTAAGTCTCAAGATGACGAGCGCAGTGGAATGCCACACAGTACTTTGTAACTCTAGGTGTCGGATAGTGTTGCTACAATTTATGGGCGGACGTATCGCTTACCATCAGGCGAACGGCATTCTCGTCTCGTCATTCAATGTCATAAAAAAAAAGAGGCAGAATTAGTGCACCCACTTTTCTTTACAATGAAATACATTTTACAAACAAATTTATTAAAATTTACTTTCTATTTTATAGTGGGATTTTCTATAAAACGTGTTTTTAATTTTTTTTTTAACTATTATTTTTGAATACAGCTACTTTATTTATGTAAGCATTGTTTTAACTAACAAGTTTACCCCCATCCAGTAACGTAGTCTTCCTCCGGGGATCACGGGTGGGCGGAAGGGGCCGTCCACCTATTAGGGTTAGGCCTCACGCTGCCGTTGACGCCGAGGGCGTCCTTCGGTGTTCGGGGGCTTCTGAGCCCCCCCAACAACAGGAGACGGACCGCAATAGCGGTACGCGCAGGGGCGGTTGCGGACGATAACTTAGACGTGAGTCGGAGGAAGCCCGCAGCCGTCCCTAATGCGCCGAAGATGGCCACCGCGGAATTTTGGTTGGTATGCCGTGCGGTGTACATAGGTTAGGGACTCGGCCCGGCGGTCGCCTGACGTTTTCCATCTCTCCGGGCGGCTCAACGTCGGGTCGTAAGGCAAGGTGAACCCAACATACCTAACCGCTCAGTCGTTCCCCTTGAACACTGGGCGGTAGGAATAATTCACTTTTTCCGCGTAAACAAAAAAAAAAGTAATGTAGCCTTAAGTAATGCGAGGCTCCGGGCGGAAGCGAAAAAAGATCCCGTGATATCTCGTTTACGTATGTGGTAGTGGTAGCGGTAGGTGCAACGTCCTGCAGTTGAGGCCACGAGGCCGAAGGGCCTCGGGCGTTTGCCCCGTTCGCCACCACCCAAACCCCGTCCCACTTAGGCTGCCATTGCCTCCATCCTTCCTTTGAATCTAAGGCGGGGTGTGAATACTTACCTACGGGGCATTTCACGTGAAGCGGACAACAAAAAATATCAAGTTCTGGATTTTGTTCTTAATTGGGCCAATTGGAATTCTATGGGATCTGAATAATATCCATCATTATTTTTATTTTTTTTAGCCTAGTTAAGAATTAATGCGACTTCAAAGAATTGTAAAAGCTTGAGGAACCGATTTTTTGATAGCTATTAATTTAGTTAACGAAATGGAAAAAACAATAAGTAAACAATATTCATCAGAGAAGATTAATTGTTTCTTTTAGACATCGATTTAAATTTTAAAAAATATTATTTTATATACCAGAAGTTAATATTCAAAATCAGTTTTTTTCCAACTTCCCATTTTTTTATATTGTTAATTTAGACTATTATGACTGCCTCGTTGGCGTAGTTGTATTACAGTACGACTGCAAAGCTGAGGTCTCGGGTTCGATCCCCGGGTCGGGCAAAGTGATATTGAGTTTTTCTATTCAGTATCAGCTCGGAGTCTGGAATTTGTGCCCGATATGGCGATAGGCTCGCCCCCTATCACATCATGGGACGGAATAATGGCGAAAAGTGGGTGCACTAGTTGCGCCTCTGCCTACCCCTTCGGGGATAACAGGCGTGAGTGTATATGTATATGTTAATTTAGAAATATCTATACTATCATTATTTTAAAAATAATGTAGAATGGTATCACTATTCATTTAGAACAGCGATTCTTAACCATACGCATCTATGGGCATGCCATAGGTAAATTTACTGCGCAACTCTATCTCATGGCTATACATAGTTCAATGCTTATAATAATTGTATTTGGTGCGCTACTTACCTCCTCCAGTATTTAATTATAATGTGACTTCCTGCTGCAAAGTTTTAGCCCAGATGTTGCCGCATTCGTTTTTCGGTATTCGTTGTCTTAGCCATCTCTGTGGAGAAAAAAATGCTTTCATGGATTTTTGCATGGTTTTTTTAAGCGGAATATTTTCATTGTAGTAGTTCTTTCGAATATTTTATTACACTGGCGTCAAGTAGAATTTTACTAGCTTTAAATCGCATGCTAATTGCGATCTTAATTCGGAGTGATTTTAGTATTTCCAAACAAAAGACCGAAACCTTTTCATTGATTGTTATGAGAGAAAAATACTACATAGACAGTCTTTTATTCGGCAATAAATTGTTGAACCAGGGGGCTTAGGATCGTCTCTCAACCAATGACAATAAAACGAAGCGGAGACGCATCGTGTTTTTTTTTACATTCTAAGCCCACAGGGCTCATATCAGTATTTTTGATTCTGAATGGAATTAACTTTCTTTCAAACCAAGTCACAAATTCCCTTCTCAAGCGCAAAAGATAACAAAAGTTGTCAACCAGAACTCTCGCCATCATAGAAAAAACAACTGCCTATGCCAAAAGGGAATAGCAATATCCGAATCAGACAACTTCGCTACTGACTAGCGTATTGGCGTATACAAATAATATCAGCTATTGGCTGCATCCAGACTTCGAAGACCGGCTAATGGCATGGCTTACTAGAGCCTCGCATCGAAATAGAACCACGTCGCGAATGGGTTTAATGTCGTTGCCCGACTTAAATGATTCTATTTGCGTTGGATTGCGTATACCTTCGCAATGATCCCATTTTAATTGGTATATTAATGGTAATCTTACTTTTAGAAGTAAACGCAGAAACTACTAAACGTATTGGGATGAATACCTAGTATATTGGACTTCGAAGATGCAGAAGGTAACTCCTCAAAATCATAAAGAATTTCGATGATTCTTTTTGTGTTTGGTTTAGTATAACTTCTACATTGTATACAATATTGTTGTAGGTATGACTTTGAACATCGAAAAACCAGGAAACTACTCAAAATAAATATGGTTGAGAATGCTTAGTTTTGTATTGGGTTCAATTAGATGGGTTGTATAGCAAAAAATAAAAACTTTTTAACAAAAAAAACAATTAGTATTATAAATTTATTACTAGCTTTTGCCCACGACTCCGCCCACGTTTAAAAGTTTTTCCGGGATAAAAGTCCCGCTTTATATTTTCCCGGGATAAAAAGTAGCCTATGTGTTAATCCAGAACACGGTCTATCTGTATGTCGAATTTCATTGAAATCCGTTTAGTAGTTCTAAAATGTTTTTTGGGGTGGGCCACTCTTGTCACTTAGGGGGATGAAAAATGGATGTTGACCGATTCTCAGACCTACTCGATATGCACACAAAATTTCATGAAAATCGGTCCAGCCAATTAGTAGGAGTTTGGCAACAAACACCGCGACACGAGAATTTTATATGTTAGATAAACGAAATATATTTTGGAGTCGGTGTCAAGTAATTTAAGGTGTTTGCGTTTTCATAAAATGCCACATTATAAAAAAATAGATGGTTGAATTAGACGAAATTATTGATAAACAAATGACATTGAATTGACAAGATTAGATTCAAGGCCGTCTACTAGTGATGTAACAAATGTTCGATTTCCAACATTCGCGAATGCGAATATGAGATTCTAAAAAAGTAAATCTAATTGTAAAAAAGTATAACTAGTCCAATTAGGATAAGAAAATAGTAAGTCATCAATGCAACTGAAGGATTTAAAAGGTGTACTGACATTGAAGTAAAACCATCAATAATTTATAATATTTTCAAAAATTTTGACCCGTCAGTAGGCATCGTAAGTAAAACATCGGCTGATTTTTTTTTTACTAAAACCTTATGCGTAAGTAGTAAGGACGATTTTTGCTTAATGACAGGAGACGTCATGATCGAAATCGACCAGTGGTCTCGAACCTACCGATTTATCGGTATTTATACCGATATTGGGTCTATCGTACCGAAATTACATGATTTTTCTAAGATTTTTAGAAAGCCAGAAGATTCTCTCGATTTGTTTACCGATTTTTAGCAATTCGAAGTTAATATCACCTTTTTTATATTCTACCACTCCTTTGTTAAATGTGTTACTGTGTGGGGCGGCAATATTTGTTTAAATTTTTTAATTTGATGCCGGGATGTTGGTGTATGCGTGACTCTCGTTTGTTGAAATTACCTTCTTTTGGTGGAATATTAGTCCCTAGAGTTTAAAATAAAGAGAATTTTTAAATATTGCTTTTTTTTTTGCATATGCTGATTTTTTATACAAAAATACCGATTTTACTTGGCAACTATACCAATTTCGAATTTCGTCGTCAGGGATCACTTATTAATTTCAAAAAATACATTTCATGATATAATAGATTATGTAAAAAAAATTTTTATAAATGACATAACATAAATCCTAACAGTGATCACGGTAAAAAAAAATAAAGTCGTTAAGTGCGTTCAAAAAGTTGGAACTATTACAACATAATTGTTATTTTGTATGATGACTATAAATAATAACTAAATTATCATCAGTTATACATTGTAAATATCATCAGTTGCAGTGTTATTTTATAAATTATTTTCATATGTCATTGCCAAAAACAATCGCATATTATTCGCATAGTTTATTGCGAATGCGAATATTCGTTACAACACTACCGTCTACGTTTGGTAGGTGATGTGATCCATAAAAGTTTGGTTATATTTTCATGTTTAGATACAAAACATACCTGTAAGGGTTTTCAAATGACAGAAAGCACTTCTTTTACATAGATAAGATAAAAATATCAACTATAATACTATATGAGAACACCCACCACATCACAATTCAGCCATTGCAAATAATGACTTCGATATTATTTGCTATAAAATTCTGACACTGAGATTAAAAGCTAGAAAATAGATACTTTTTCAACTAAAAACACTCCAATCCAAACGCAAACACTTCAGGGTTAGTCACCACAATACACTATACAAGAATACTAGCAATTTTTCCAAAAAAATCACAATTATTGGCCACTATCAGCCATTCAACCCAGATGTCAAGCATACTTCCTTACGGTGATAGTGAGTAGCTGCGCCATCTATTATTGTATATCGAAACCATGTAAGAATTCAAACCAGCAAATACCTGAAACTGTACACCTAAAATAAACTTTAATAGATGTCGCTGTTTATAAGATATTTCTTTATGGGAAAGCACGTTGTACTTCGCCATTACTATGGTGCCGCGCCGCCGCGCTGAGGGCGTACAGTTGTACTATAACGCTCACTAGATGGGAGTAGGGGTAGCTACACGGTGTTGTGCATTTATATTATTCTTGGTTGTCGAAATATTCGGTAGGTACACAGAACAGAGAAAGAGAGATTCGTGAGTAGGTAATAGGCATGTAGGTATGTCGGCGCCTCGGTGGCGTAGTAACTGTATTAGGCGCCTTACACACTGCCAGTGGTCTCGAACCTACCGATTTTTCGATATTTATACCGATATTGGGCCTGTCCTACCGAAATACCTAAATGACATGATATTTCAACGATTTTTAGAAAGCTAGATGATTCTCTCGATTTTTTTACTGATTTTCAGCAATTTGAAGTTAAAATCCGCCTTTTCTTTAATATTTTACGATTCCTTGGTTAAATATGGCCGCCATTTTGAATTTCTTTGTTTTGATGCCGATTGACCTCAAAATCGATACCTTGACATGGCTTTAGGTACAAAAGACAGATCCAATGTTAGAATTGAAAAAGTGGCCGCCATTTTGAAATTCTTTGTTTTAAGGCCAATCGACCTCAAAATCGATACCTTGTCATGGCTTTAGGTACAAAAGACGGATCCAATGTTAGAATTGAAAAAAGTGGCCGCCATTTTGAATTTCTTTGTTTTAAGGCCAATCGACCTCAAAATCGATATCTGGGCATGCCTTTAGGTACAAAAGACGGATCCAATGTTAGAATTGAAAAAAGTGGCCGCCATTTTAAATTTCTTTGATTTAAGGCCAAATGACCTCAAAATCGATATCTGGGCATGGTTTTAGGTACAAAGGGCAGATCCAATGTTAGAATCGAAAAAAGTGGTCGCCATTTTGAACTTATTTGTTTTAAGGCCAATTGACCTCAAAATCGATACTTGGGCATGCCATTGATAGTAAAAGTCAGATCTAATATTAGCCTTAAGAAAAGTGGTCGCCATTTCGAACTTCTTTGTTTTAAGACTGATTAGATTTAAGATAGATATTTGGGCTTGGCTTTAGCCAAATAGAATAAATCGAGGTTGGAAATTTAAGAACTACATTTTATGTTAAATATCCTGTTTTAAGGGCCATTGATTTTAAAATCAAAATCAGCTGGAGATGGCCACAAAGTATAGTAGGTAGTAGGTTTTAATTATAGAACTTTTAAATAATATGGCCACCATCAAAGCTTACTCAATTCTCTTCAATAACGATATCGCAGCTTTGTTATGTAGAAAAATAAAGAATTAGTCTTCGAATTTAAGAAGTGGCCCATGGCAGCAAACAGCAAATAAACGGTTACAAATGAGGGAGTCGTTAACAATTCAACTATTGCTATAAGCAGAAGTAGCCGCGTAGTAGAAATTATCTTACTATATTTTTCTTCCTCCACATCGTTATGCCCTGTTGGGTGGCCATTCAATTACTGTATCTTTTTTTTTTAATTTACCTCTTCACCAGACTTAAAAGGCTACTCAGGTCGATTACCTTATTGATTTTAAAAAGTATTTAATTTTGATGTGATTACGTGTTGAAATTGTTAGATTTGTAAAATTCCAACCTCGATTTATTCTATTTGGCTAAAGACAAGCCCAAATATCTATCTTAAATCCAATCCTCAGAATAATAACTAAAGCAATTACTATCAATGGCATGCCCAAGTATCGATTTTGACGTAAATTGGCCTAAAATAAAGAAGTCCTAAGTGGTGGCCACTTTTTTCAATTCCGACATTGGATCCGTCTTTTGTAACTAAAGATATGCCCAGATATCGATTTTGAAGTCAATTGGCTTTAAAATAGAGAATTGAAAATGGCGGCCGCCTTTGTCGATTCCGACGTTGGGTCCGTCTTTTGTAATCGAAGATATGCCCAGATATCGATTTTGAGGTCAATTGGCCTTAAAACAAAGAACTTCAAAATGGCGGCCACTTTTTTCAATTCTAACATTAAATCTGCCATTTGTATCTTAAGCTATGCCCAAATATCGATTGGTCTTACAAAGAAATTCAAAATGGCGGCCATTTTTCTCAATTCTGGCGTTAGATCCGTCTTTTGTAACCAAAGATGTACCCAAATGTCGAATTTGAGGTCAATTGGCGTTAAAACAAAGAAATTCAAAATGATAGCCATTTTTCCCAATTCAAGCGTCGGATCAGTCTTTTGTAAAGAAAGATATACCCCGACTTCGATTTCGATGTCAACCGGCCTCAAAACAAAGAAATTCAAAATGGCGGCCGTCTATGCCAAATCTCACATGTTTCTGAATATTTCAGTGACCATTGATCCATAATAAATAAGTAAATGAATAATTTCAAAATTCGTACTTAAACAATTTTAAGGTGTATAAATTGGAACACCTTTACACCTAAAATCCGATTTTTTCAAATGTATGGGCGGCACGCAAACGTCTTTTACGCAAACTGAGCCCGGCATTCCAGGGGTTAGGGCTAGAGCCGGTGCTGATCATAGTAGTGAGTTTTGGAAAGAAAACCAGTGAAAATAATAATTATACATTCATTTATTAATCTGAATTTAATACTGTATTACAT
Organism: Lapara coniferarum; assembly: GCA_949316025.1. Lineage (NCBI taxonomy): Eukaryota > Metazoa > Arthropoda > Insecta > Lepidoptera > Sphingidae > Lapara > Lapara coniferarum. The sequence continues at coordinate 10,313,254 of OX438924.1, forward strand.
AGAGGAAATGCACTTCTCAGAAACATTCAGAAGACTTCCCTTTGGGACACTTGTAATTATAAGGAGCCACTCTCCATATTATTTGAAAATTGAATAAATACAAACAATGTCGTTCATAATACAATCGATATTCATGATGATCTGCATTGCCACATGCGTTAAAATCAATGTATATTTTTCACCAACTCACATGTTCGAAAATAAATTCTTAAATAGAAAGCGTGACAAGTACAATTGCCTATGAGATATCGGTTGAATAAATAAAATTTTGCAAATTAACAACAAATAATAACATACTCTATCTTAGTGTTTATTCTGTGCTGCCACATAATTTGTCAACAACATTTTCCATCACAATAAAGTAAAGTAGAAATCAATGAATGAAACAAATAAACATCATGAATTTGGTGACCAGGTAGAAAGGCGTTTTGACTCATATCCAACATAGTGAATACTCATTTTTTGTGAGACACACAGCAAGAGAAAGAAGAAATACTACCAATATAAATACAGACATCTTAATTCATTCAGTCAAAGTGGAACATGTATAAAATATTTAATATTTATTAATAAGAAATAATCAGTCTTGTTTAGAGAAAATATTTCGTCAAAACGTGATCAGCACGCCTTGATATTATCATTATCACAATACAGTATGTCAGATATGATGTCATCCCTTCTTGGACGTAACTAGTATATAAATCGCCTGCTACGCTACTTAGTGTTATTATCACAGTTGATTAGTAGAGGTGGGTGCAGTACTTTGTACATTATAATACAGGAGCTACCTGCATCTCGCGAACATCATCGATACACATCACATCGCTTGATGAAACTAAAACGCGCGCAAATAACTACCAGCCCGAGCTACCGCTGCGAGTGTGTTTTACTGACACGACACTGACATATGGCGGCCACCGACGTGGACAGGCCAGCCGTACATACAAACTCCCAGGTGAAACTATGCACGTAGATATACATCATTTCATGGCAGTCTTTCTCTTAAATGTACATAAATAACAAAGCGAACTCCGCACTGACGAGTTACAAATGCGAAATCCACAGACACGTTGTTCACCCCTCGTGTTTTTACACCCATTACTATTACATCGTATCTTTGAGATGTATCATAAAACGGGAATCTTATATAGATAATAACGCTTACGTCCCTTTGAACTGGTTCAATTTCGTCACCTAACGGCAAACTGAAAACTAAATTGAATAACAATAAATTATTAAATCTTACATCTATCATATTATTATATGTATATTTGTGAACGACTTGCGAGCTATGTTGTCACAAATATTCATGAAATTCGTTCAAATAGTCAAAAAATATATTTTTGTCTAATAAACACTTTCCATGCGCAGGACGTGTCTAAGTATTTTTATAACAATTGACCAACGCAACGACAGGTTATAGTAATAATGAAATATCACAGATTTTTTAAATCTTTGGACAGTAACGGGCACCTGAATATTAAATTGTTTCAGTATTATTTGTACCTATTAAATTAATGTTAAGCCTTTGGAACCCGTTTATGTACAAAGGAACGCTATAATGAATATTTTAAATGATGTATAAAATAATCGAAAATAAGAAGCCACTTATTTTGCTATGAAAGTGACCATTGCGTTCATTATTTATCACGATCGAAATACTAATCATCCTAAGTTAAATGCATGTTATATACATACTTCCTACATTTTCGAGAATGGTATGAGTTTTTTCAAAGCCCAACCTTGTCTTGGGTCGAATTGACACAGATTAATAATACCCCTAATTCAAGTTTATAAAGATCTAATCTTCAATAAAAAATAACTTCGAAATTAGTGACTTGAAATGTCATTGACATCACATTACTTAAGAAAAATATTCACAATTTTATCTGGCAATACAGATTGCTATTATGAAGTATATCATCAAAAGCCATTCAATAACCACTTTTATAAGTAATCACTTTCTAATACTAAGTCCCACTTTTCACTGGATACAATCAATCATTAACAATAAAAAATAATTTATATAAAATATTTCAGATATTTTGTCATACTAAAAACTTCCTCTTAAAATTTCATTTATCTTCTATATGTTTCGTGCATTTCGTACATCATACAGACATTTGAAAGAAAACGAAGGCACCCAAGGTTACACATGAGGGCACCCACGTCACCTACTCTAACAAATATAATGATTACAAACTACAAGTGAAACTAACAAACATCCATACTGTTCCACTGTACTATCTTAGTGTGGAAAAAATAATTCTCTATTGGCCACCCCTTGAACTACAAACTTACTGGTAAATTATCCATAACCAATCACATATCTTATTTGCGCAAAAGATAATGGAAACAAACATAAAATAAGAAACTTACTGCACACTGGTGACACAAAATTCAACCTAATTATCCAAATTAGAAGTGTTGCAATTCAATGTACTCTCAAGTAAGAAACAACTAAATAATATACACTATTATAAGAAAGCTATAAAACAAATATTATGGCCAAAAGAGAATGCAATGCTTATAAACCTAACACACATGTTTTTTTTATTAGAAATGGATCTAAAAAATATTTTACCTGAATTTGAACAATAGATGATTTATGAATTCTGATACCAAATATTGAATTTCTTCTTTAGTTTATAAGCGAAATAAAATCATAACATATCAATAATATTGTCCATATTAGTAGCATCTGACATCAAATGTGACTTTGTAAGTTTTTATCAGATCTGAGAAAACATAATTCTATGAGAGTTGTAGTAACCATGTAAATATTTTTATATCATCCCATTTGGCCGGGATAACTCTGGCAATTTCAATACGAAAGCTCAAAGTACAATATTGGAGTACCACTTGGAAGGTAAGAGAGCTCATATGAATTAAGAATATAAATTGAGAATATTAATTGTTGGCTAGAAAATAGTCCTCAAAGAATCACAATAACTAGATTTTAGTTAAGTTCTGCACAGTATGAAAGTAGTATTTATTTATATATAGATCTTTACTGCTGCACGGGTGCTGCGTAAAGCAACGAGCCCGGAGGCAAGTGGGCGTACTGCACGCCCGCGCCCACAGCCGCCTGATAACCGCAAGGACCGCCGCCGCCTACCGCGCCACCATAGAACTTTCCACCTATTAAAATAAACCACATACTTGTTATTGTACAGATTATTTGTTACTCTTAAATTGTCTTACATGTTAATTAAAGAAAATCTATTCCACTTTGTCCTAGTATGTATTGATTCTTACCAAGCATTTCTTGATGATGGGGATGCATTTGTGCGTAGTGTGGAGGAGTGGCGAAGTGAGGTGGTGGAGATCCGAATGAAGATCCGGATCCACTTGTCTTATTGCCATTAGCACTGTTGTTGCGGTACTGTTGGCCAGTGTTGCGCGGATCTGTAAGTAAAATATAAGCATTATAATATATTGCATATTTTTTATTGTATGTAAAAAAACTTTCACATAATATAGTATATACAACATACTATTGTAAGAACGTTGACCGTAGCCATTCTGGTTGTATCCATTTTGATAGCCGTTATTGTATCCACCTTGGTAATTTCCCATTGATTCAAAAACATTAGGGCTCGGGAAAGGAACTTGTTTCTGATAGTTGTTTTGTCTGTAATTTTGGATACCCTGGTTTTGGTTTGTGAATCGCGGCGCCTGCTGGTTCATATTACGATTCTGGTAAGGTGTTTGGTTATCTTCATTATTGCCATTGGCCATTTTGTTATTCCATTGGTTGCTCTGTTGCTGTGGAGAATTGGAGCCACTGTTCTTGTCCTTGCGTTGTTGCCAACGGTTACGTCCTGTGCATCAAATACATTTTTTATATCAGATATTATAATTTTTATATGTCAAAATCTTAATAAAAGTAGGATAATGTTACCTGATGTGTTGTTATTGTTCCTTGCCATATCAGCCAATTTCACTGGTGGGTTTTGGCCAGTTTCACGCAGCACTGCCAGTAGACCACGCGCTTGACGGGCATCACCACTAGTGAAGTAAGTATATGCTGTTCCAGATTGCTGGCAGCGACCAGTGCGTCCTAAATTTCAAATGATATTACAAATATTACAAGTTGAAAGTCAAACATAAAACACCATGAAAAGCTACTCACCAATTCTATGAATATAATCCTCTGAAGAATTAGGGTAGTCAAAGTTGACAACAAATTTGACGTCTTCAACATCAAGGCCCCTAGCTGCCACATCAGTAGCAATAAGAATTGTAGTTGCCCCATTCCTAAATTCAGAGAGAACAGCATCACGCTCAGGTTGTGACTTGTCGCCATGAATGGCAAGTGCTTTATAGCCACTGCGGCGAACAGCGCGAGCAATATCATCCACCTAAAAAAGAACAATAAAATGATTATGTAATATCAAAATAAGATATTTAATAGGCAATAACATTTTTAAACAGTGCTTACCTTTTTCTTTGTCTCCACAAACACAATGACTTTGTTATCCTTCTCTGTAGAAATCTCCTTCAAAAGGTTTGCAAGCTTGGCCTCCTTCTCATGTTCTTCACAAATCTCAACAATTTGTTTGATATTGTTGTTGGCAGACAAGTTAAGTGAGCCAATATTGACTTTGATGTAATCATTCAAGAAGTCTTCAGCTAATGCTTGTATTTCTTTGGGCCATGTAGCAGACCACATCAATACTTGGCGATCAGGGCGAATCTGTTCAATGATCTTACGAATTTGAGGTTCAAAACCCATATCCAACATCCGGTCAGCTTCATCAAGCACTAAGTAAGTACAACGGCGTAAATTTGTTGTTCCCCTTTCCAAGAAATCAATCAATCTTCCAGGCGTAGCAATCACAATTTCAACACCACGCTCCAAATCTCTGGCTTGGGGTCCCTTAGGAGAACCACCAAAAAGACAAGTGTTTCTAATGAATCCATGGGCACTGTAAGCTTGAGCTACTGATTGAATTTGTTGAGCAAGCTCCCTGGTGGGTGCAAGAATGAGAGCAATAGGACCATCACCCCTCTGAATGCGTTGTTGGTGCACAATGTGAACGGCAGCAGGTAGCATGTAAGCTAATGTTTTGCCAGATCCGGTGGAAGCTATGCCAACCATATCACGTCCTGAAAGAGCGATGGGCCACCCTTGAGCCTGAATACCAGTTGGCTCTGTCCATCCTTGCTCTTGAATTGTGGTCATTACGTGATCGGGGAAATTGCCTTCATCAAACACTTGGTTGGGACGAGGTATATTATTACCACTTATTGTTATTTCCTTCGCCATGCGGTAAAGCTGCACTTCTTCATCAGTGCGGCTATTAACATTAGCATGTGGCTTATAAAAATCTTTTTGTATCGGTTCCAATTTTGATATATCCCATAGTGGCTTAACTAAACTGTCTCCGGGATGCTTTGCTTTCTTGCTTTGCAGTTTCCTGTCGTTGGGATTAGAGGGCTGTTGCATGGTATTAGGATTGAATACTTTCTTTTGCATGAAAGTTTGCTGTTGAGTTTGTCCATTCTGATTGTTATAGTTCTTGGGACCATAGTTGGGTTTGTTGAAATTTTGTTGCTTTGGGCCTCCAAAATCATTTTTAGCATTGTAGAATTGCATGTTTCCTGCCATCTGTTTATCACCTTCATAATCTTTCTTTTGTGACTGGTTGTTGAAGTTGTTCCTTGGCCTGTATTCTTTTCCTGGCCCACCAAAATCACCTTGGATTACATTTTCGTTTTTGTGGTTGTTATAATCATTTCTGGGCCGAAAGTTGTTTTTATTGCCCATGTTGTTTCTGGGTCCAAAGTTTTTGGGCCCACCAAAATCATGAAGTCCATTAAAGAATGGAATTTTACCGAATTGTTCATTCCGATCTGGCCGAGACCTGAAATGTAGTTTTATGAAGCAAAAAGTAATATAAGAAAATGAAGGAGCACCTTCAAAAAAATAAAATCTCAATAAAAACAATTAATAATTATTAAATTAATATGAAATCTTAGTTGAATTGTTTTTAGGAAAGTAATGGAGATAGCCCTCGTATTGCTTGTATAAAAAAGAAGTTATTGATCCAATCAGTGGCACAGCCAATAGCCGTGAAATCGCTAACGTTCATAATGAATTACGAAATGGCGTAGTCGCACGGTGAGGTTGGGTAAATGGTATCAACTATAAAATGCTTACATGTTACCCACGCAATTTAAAATATATATACATTAAATACTAATTCACTTATATTCAATTCGATACGATATATAAAATCGTTTTTGCTAGCAACAGTAAACGTAAAGGGAAAGCAGGTTAAATGTTTCGTGTGAAATTTAAAATTAATAAAAACACAATCCTTCCTATCGAAAAGAATCAGTCTACTTCGTCTTCAAAGTAAAAAATCAATAACGCGCATGGACAAGACATAACACAAGCAAGTATTGATCGCGTCGGTAGGTACCTAGGTGGCGACCATATTTTATCAGCTGCTCAGCTGAGCAGAATGCACTTCACAAAATGGCCGCCTGTGAACTATCACATTGTAAATTTTTACAAGGGGTATATTTAGCTAAAATTAGCTATATAACGAGTTACGTATAAAATAGAAAACATTAAAGATGATATACTTACATTGGATGTTGATTGTGGAAACCGTTGTACTGCATTTTTGGTAGTTTTATAGACGATTTATGACAGGGCTTAACGCTCTAATTGATATCTGGAACAAAAGGATATTAACTATAATAGTTGGATCCCTATTGTAAGAAAATTATAATCTTCACTAAACAACATATAGTTACCTCTCAATGAGAGAGAATTTGTAAATTATTAAAACTTCGTCATTCACGTACGTCCCAACGCAGACCCGGCGAAAGAACAACTCGATAATGTCCGTCGGAAACGGAAATTTCCAGATTGAGAAAACAGTGTTGCTTTCCTCAAATAATACTGAGTGTTGCTGTTTATATAATATTTAGTGATGCTATTCTTCAAAAATTAATAAAGGGGACAGGCAACAACAAGATCACTATAGTCTGGCTACTGTAAGTTGATTCTGAAAAAGCGTGGCAAATTTAAAAAATATCAGTAGCGCAACCCCATTAATAGAAGAACATTTGGAACAACCTAATTTGATATTTTAACATTTTTATATTGAAATTTATTGATGTAAAAATTTAAAATATATGGTATGTAGGAAGAATTTATAAGCTAATAGGAAATACGTTCTTTATAGGTCGGTTTGGTGGGTACTACGTTTACCCACCAAACCGACCATTGCTAGGTGGATTGCTAGGTGTGACGCAGGAACATAATATATACACACAAACATTACCCTCGTTGGGCAGGGTAGGATAAAACATTATACAATTATTTATAAAATGTGACTTGAGCAATCTGTATTTACAAGAAAAACAAAATAATCAATCATTAAAATTATCATTATATCATTTATTAATTAATAATAAGAATAAACTTTATTACTCTCACATTTTTGGTACAGAGTTGCAATACACTTAAGTAATTAGGTTAGTTAGGTAGTACTTAAGTAAGTTCTATAATGAAATTAACTGTAGCTAGAAACAGTAGGTATAACATTTAATAACATCACTAATATTGCTAAAGACACGGCTGGTACTTATTTTAGGGAAACCCTGTGCTATAAGTACCAGCACCCTTCCAATTACACAACAAAAAAGAAAAACCATTTGAACATCAGTTTAGATATGAATTTGATTTCACATATAATATAGTGGTGATAAAATCTAATAGTACAAACGACAAACGTATAGCGCGCATTAGACAGTAGGTTTTGCTGTCCGTTTTACCACAGTCACGTCCGTGAGTGACGAATAACCTATCGTCTAATGTGGTGATTGACGGTTGAGTGACGAATATCTGAATTCTTTGATATGCGCGTCGCGCAACCATCAGTCATGACTTTTGCGCGATCATCTAATGGCATTTCATCCCGCAAACGTCAGTCAGCGCGCGCACAGCGGTGGAGTGGGACATATTGTGTTAGTCGGAGAGGCGGTGGCGCACCCGCGCGGCCAATTACCTTCTCCGACAGTCGCAGAAAAAATTTATTTTATGTTTTGAAACAATTCCTGAGTTGTGGTATACCACGAATCTTTAATAGTTAGTCTATACTAATGTTATAAAGAGGAAAGATTTGTTTCATTTTGTAAATTCTTTCACTAATAAGAAGATACATTACTCCCCAGTACTATAGGATACTTTTTCTTTATTATCTTATTAGATAATTTTATCCAATAAGATAATAAAAAAAATTGTTGTCATACTTTTGTGTCTCGTATTTCAGACTAAATTTATCTATAGGTACTAATATGATAATTGCGAAAACTTTGATGCCTTTTTTTCTCAAACACACCAGAACGGCTAAACATCCAGATAGAATGAAATTTGACACAAAGATAGATTATAGTATAGAATAACACATAGGCTACCTTTATCCCTGGAAAATATATATAACTTTTATTCCGGATAAAAAAATCAAACGGGCGTGGCCGCTAATAAAAGGTGGGTAAAACAAAAGTATGGCTATAAAACTATCTTTTTCAGTAAATATTTTACCCAACGCCTTCTTGTTACACGTATTTAATCTCAATTCCCTTTTATTTTACAAGTATTCATACCAAAATGAGTGAAAACGTATGTTCTCCGCAAAATCTTGCGTCATGGTATGACTGAAGGTGATTTTGAGTGATTGTGTAACGTCGTTTTGTTTTCATTATGCACGCGTCAATCATGAGTTATGGAATTGAATGCCGGTTGTGTGAGCGTGTAATGTGCGCTTATGAGGTGTGTTATAAACTACTTGACAGTATGAATTAGTTTTTCTGTATCGTCGTAATTGAGACTCAGCAATCATTTTGTTACTTTCTTTTTACACTGATGCACTGTTATCACGAAGAAAAGAAGAATTGACTCATTACTTACGTATTTATTAATTTCGTTGTATTTAAAATTTCCGAGAAAGTAATAAAATTTTTCACTAAAGCTACAAGAGTGAGTTCTTGAAATCCTATGTGTACGTGTTGTAATATATAGTGTTAGGTTTGATTTCACTATATTGTCTAAGGTAAATTTGCAATATGAATAATTGTCTGACTGTTAGCACTTCACAATATTGATATAAATTATTGGCAGTTGAACTCAGCCTTCTCGCTTTAGAACCACAGCTCACAAGACGGCTTAGCAATGGTGCCCTGGGCCACAAAGGATATTCATTGACCTACTTAAATGTAATTTTATGTTATGATTTTTATACATGTTAATTATTAAATTATAAAATGTGGAAGCTGTGCAATGAAATATATGTTGTATAGAATAAGTTAAAATACGTTTTTTATTGTAGTATTACATTGAATACATTTTACACTTCTATATTTAAAACACATTAAAACAAAACGTAAAAGAGACTAACAAAGTTTAGCTGCCAGTAGCAAAGAGTAAAGAGTATTATAAAAAGTGCATACTCTTTACTTCACATCCTCGGATGTTTTAAGAATTTAATGATAAATTCTTTAGTCCCATTCTGGAACTTAGATCTATCATCCTGGGGCCGAATAACGATTTGATGAACGTGTCGGCCAATTTTAATTCAATTCTATTCTTGTGCAGGTTTTCTATTTCTTCTGCGGCAGCCAAAAAAATAATCATCATAGCGCTTAGGAGCCGTAATATTTGATCTGTTTCTCAGCGATCTTCCTTGTGTAGTGTTTTCCTCAGTATCAGAAAGAGATTGGTAATCGTTATCACTCTCAATGTTTACTGATTCCTGATGAACATCTTCTATTGTAGTGGTTTGCATTTCGTCATGACCATCTGTACCACTATCGCTATGATTTGTTTGATCTCCTTCATCATTATCATCATCAAGCATAATCTCCACTTGCTTGTGAGGTGTTTGTTTTAATTGCCTTTGTGTAAACCCTAAATCATTTAATAGTTTAGAGCGTTCAGTTATGTTCTGTTCATTGTAGAACATCGTATTCATTACTCTAACATCTTTTGATATCATAATATAATTTTTCGATGGTATGTATATTCTGAATGCTTTAGATGTTTCAGAATAACCCACAAACATTCCAGGTATTGCTTTTGGTGCAAATTTGTGACCTTTAGTACCTTTCAACAAAACGTAAGTCTTACAGCCGAAAATGTATAGGTGATTGATGCATGGCTTTCTCCCAACCCATCGTTCGAATGGTGTTTGATGCTGAATGGCGCTGTTAATACTCCTGTTGCATAAGTAGTTAGCAGTGAACACTGCCTCGCCCCAGCATTTAAGTGGTGCCCTTGCATCTATCATTAGAGCTCTCGCTTTTTCTACCAGTGTGCGATTCTTTCTTTCAGCCACTCCGTTTTGGTTCGGCGTGTAAGGTGCAGTAAGCCTTCGCTCTATACCACATAATTTTAAGTAAGTGTTGAATTCTTTGTTTATGTACTCAGTACCATTGTCTGATTGTAGGTATTTAATTTTGTTTCCTGTTTACCTCTCCACTAACTCCTTGTACTGTTTAAATTTATCTAAGACTTCGTTCTTAGTTTTAATGAAGTAAACTCTACTGTAACGGCTATAGTCGTCAATAAATGTGACAAAATATCTGTTACCGCTTAGTGTAGGAGTTCTGATGGGTCCACAGACATCGCTATGAACGATTTCTAGGAGCTGAGATGTTCTCTCGTGTTTCTCACGGGGGGCAGGAACTCTGTGTAGTTTTGCTTGAATACAAGCTTCACACTCATCTAAACTTTCCGAGTTATTAAAGTTTAAGCCAAGAAGTGTGTTGTTTGTGAGCGCAAGTTTGAGATCTTTGGCATTCATATGTCCAAGCTTTTTGTGCCAATCGTTGATGTTTGGCGAGTTCTCTGAACTAGATTGAACTTCGTCTACCAAATTATTGCGTTCACTATATTTATCAGGTTTGAAGTAATAAAGTCCATCTTTTTGTTTGTATGCATTTAAAGTAATGCCACGTTTAGTGTTACTGACTGTCGCTTTATTCTTAGTAAACAGGACAGAACAGCCAGCATCAGTCATTTTACCGACGGACATCAAGTTGGTGCAAAGACTAGGTACGTATAACGTGTCTTTCAGGTGTGTAAGTGCTCTGCCATTACCATTTTTTGATTCAAAAGAAACAGTACCTTTTCCTTTAATCTCTGCAGTGTGTTCTTCAGTTGCGAAATTGAGTGTTCTGGATGTACTCTCTATTGTCTCAAAGAGGTCTCTTTGATAAGTTATATGAGAGGTACAGCCACTGTCTAAAACCCAAACGCTGTTTTGAGACTTCTCATTACGTGTAAGAAGACATTGTGTGGCATAATGATTCTTATGAGAACCCTTGTCATGTTTATGAGGTTTCTCATGATTTTTCTTCCAACAATTTGTACATATTTTGTGATATTTGCGTTTAAAGATGTTACCTCTTTGTTTGCAAATTCTGCAGGACGCGTATAGTGCCTCGTCTTTAATAGATAATTCAGGTAAGTCATTATTTTTCATATTTTGGCTATGACGTGCATCAGACTCTTCAATAATTTTGGTTTTAAGCTCATCTGGCTTCGGAAGGGTATCACGCGTTTCAATAGCGACTCTGAAGTTTTCGTATTCAGGTGAAAGACTATACAACATCATGATTGTTAATAAGTCCTCATTGATGACTACGTCCATGTCTGCTAGTTTATCAACTACATCCAAGAAATTATTGATATGACCACGAACATCATGTCCTTCAAGTTTGGTCAGGATTAGTTGTTTTAATAAGGATGCCTTTCGAGCAGGTCCTTTACTAGCGTATGTTTGCTTTAACTTATTCCATAATGCTTTAGCAGTTGAGCAATTTTTAATTTGCTTAAGCTCAGAAGGAGCAATTATCAGAATTAATTCAGACCTTGCCTGTCTATCTCCTTCTTTATCTTCCGCCGCAGCATCAGTCTCTATATATTGCCAAAGTTTCCTTTTTACTAGTACAGCTTCCGCTTGTATGACCCATGTGTCATAATTTTCTTTTGTGAGGGGATCGATTTTTATACTCGACATTTTAAATAAATTTATGCCTCACGCTGCACGCTCTGCTACCATATTAAATCATAAAATGTGGAAGGCTGGGCAATGAAATATATGTTGTATAGAATAAGTTAAAATACGTTTTTTAGTGTAGTATTACATTGAATACATTTTACACTTCTATATTTAAAACACATTAAAACAAAACGTAAAAGAGACTAACAAAGTTTAGCTGCCAGTAGCAAAGAGTAAAGAGTATTATAAAAAGTGCATACTCTTTACTTCACATTAATGGCCATGTAGTGCCTGGTTAATGATTTTTAAAAATTAGCAATTAGCAATCGATGGCGGAAGTCGAGGTAGCTCAATTGGAAGAGCACCGGCACGGTGCGCCGGAGGTCGTGGGTTCGAGTCCCACCTTCGACTGTTTCTTTTTCAGGATTCTACAAAAATATAAATATATATATATATATATATATATATATATATATATATATATATATATATATATATATATATATATATATATATATATATATATATATATATATATATATATATGTAAAACATTAATTAGTCATAGTCTTACAGGGTTAGTATATATAGCTCAAGTGATATTGGAAAAAGGTTTTTAGTTTTAGTGAACACACCCGCCCTATCTCGATTAGTGGACGTATAGCTTAACTGTCAAATAATAAATGTCAATTTACAATTGTCAAATGCCAAACAAAATCTGACATAAATGCTGATAAATGTTACACAGGCCAAGTAGGAATGCCCGTTCGTGTTTGTTTCACCACAATTTAAATTGTTTCTAGATACTTATACTGTAAGTGGCTGTTTTATTGCGCATAAGAAATATTTTTTCTGTTTTACTCACTTTTAAGAATATAATAATGATTTATTTACTAACGGCCTCATGTAAATTTTTATAGTTTCAAGATGGAACAAGAACCTCTTCTAGAATTGGGAGACACTACTGCTGATAATTTGTATCCAGCATTGTTCCAGTGTTTTACGATCATTCTTTGCGGGTAAGTAATATCACACTATTTTATTGTATACTTATTAGATAACAACCAATTATAATATTTATTGCTTTTTTTTATCGTATAAACAAGTAAGCTGTAGCTGCAGTTACCTATGTGTTACAGTATATTATCCTTCCTTTAAACTGTTTATCAAAGTTAACTATCTCTTTACAAGCAAACAAAAATAAGTTCTTACTTGTTGACCCACCTACGCCCTATTTGCCTTAAACGATGGAAAACTTCTTGAAAAGATGAATATATTTTTAGATATATAGTGTCAAAATCATATCGGGCAACCAGTTTTTCATTAGTCCCAAGTATTGCATTATGTGACAGGTTCAGTGATGAAGAGATTTATGAAATAAGCCATATCTTTTGAAAAATATTTAAATGGTCATCATATTATATCAATATGTTTATTTAAGTGATTAACATTAAAGTTTTGTAAGGCTGAGGCCAGACGAGCATAATTTTTTGAGTTGTGAGTCGCGTAATTTCTGCTACATTCAGTTTCATACAAAAATCCTGTTTTGTTCACACGGCAATGCAAAATGAGTTGTCTGCCGACTCACGCGCACGATCCCGGCTGAATTGAGTTCGTGGCAAGAGGGGGCGAGGGAACCGACACTCGACAGTCGATAGTCAATCACGGAACAAATGGGAGTCAATATGTTAATTTCTTTGTCACAATGTTTGTAGATACGGAATAATTGATGATTGAAGTATACAATTACCCAGTACAAGTGTTGAAAAGCAACTGAATAAATTACGCTCGTCTGGCGGACCAACAGAATTTCTGCTGAGCAGAAATTACGCGACCGAAATTACGCGACTCACAACTCAAAAAATTACGCTCGTCTGGCCTCACCCTTAAGCTTGTTTCTGCCGGTCGACAAGTGTGTTCACTTACTTTTACTGCATTTATTGTTTTTCTTCCTTGTAGTTATGTTTAGCTATTATCATGAAAAGCTCACTTCTAATAAAATTATTGAACTATTGCTGCTAGTGTAAATGCATCCGGAAGTTCTTGTGCAATATATTGCAGAGAGAACTTGCTTGTCTAAACTTGGTTTTTTACCATGGTTATTTGTATACAACTCGTTACAAAATACCCCATAAAAATATAATTAACTAGACTTCTGCCCGCGGCTCGGCACGCGTGAAAGAGTTTTTCCGGGATAAAAATATTTTCCCAGGATAAAAAGTAGCCTATAGTACTCAGGAGTAAAGTAGCTTCCTATTAGTGAAAGAAATTTCAAAATCGGTTCAGTAGTTCCTGAGATTAGCGCGTTCAAATAAACAAACAAACTCTTCAGCTTTGTAATATTAGTATAGATAATCTAACCCAAAAATATTGTCAACCCTAGTAAGCTGTTATGTCAGGGAACCAGATTATTTAACAGATAGGCCTATGTTCCTATTTTACCTACTAATTGCCTACTTTAGTAGTTTTTCTATTTTTCATTTATAAATGTTTGCTACCTTAGTACAAGGACTCAAGTACTACTGGCTTCAAAAAATGTCAAGTTGGAATAAAAACATATTGTCAATAACATCTAGGCCATTTTTTTTTTTATATGGCCATCTTCGGCTCATTAGGGACGGCTGCGGGCTTCCTCCGACTCACGTCTAAGTTGTCGTCCGCAACCGCCCCTGCGCGTACCGCTTTTTTGCGGTCCTTTTCCTGTTGCGGGGGCTCAGAAGCCCCCGAAACACCGTACCGTGTCCGCCTTTTGGTGTCCGAGGCAGCGTGAGACACGCTGCCTCGGACATGTCCATCACGGGGGTCACAGAAGTTGGCTAGACTAATGGGTGGGCGGCACGTCCCGCCCACCCGTGACCCCCGGACATCTAGGCCATGAACATAGCAATTTAAATCGTGCTCGCGAACTGTATCGGTAATGATTTATCGATGGTAGACCCCCCATATTGAACAGCGACAGCTGCCTTCGTACCAGTGTTTTCTGAACATGTCAGGAAAACTACATTCCACGGGCTCTTTTCGTCGGTGTACTGGAAGTGGACGTCCAAGCACAGTCGATGTCAGGCAGGCTGAATTAGTGTTAGAGTATTTTGAAGAAAAGTCGACTACAAGTACGAGGCGACCCGGAGCAAGATTCGGTATATACCATGTTCCAGTTTAACGAATTTTTCGTGACGACAATCGTCACCCTTATCACTATCGCCCTACACAAGAGCTGATACCTTCCGATTTTGCACCCAGGAGGAACTTCTGCGAGTGGCACCTCAGGCAGTTAGAGGAAAAGCCTAATTAATTACGTAAACTATGTTCTTTGGACGGTCACGACAACATTCACGAGGTCAGGACTTTCAAATATGCATAACGATCATGTTTGGGCTCGCGTGAATCGACATACTACACGGCAGGGCAGATTCCAACACCAGTGGCGGCTGAATGAGTTGGCTGGCCTTAGTGACGGGCATGTCATCGACCCGTCATTTTGCCATCACGTCTGAAGGGTAGCAACTAAGTAACGCTATTACAAAATGAATTCGTAGAGGTGATTGACGACTTTCCTGTGGCTGACAGGGATTACTTTGAGAACCAAAGAAACAGTGTTTCAGCATGATGGAACTCCGGCACATTTTTGTCGCACACACACACACGCACACACACACACACACACACACACACACACACACACACACACACACACACACACACACACACACACACACACACACACACACACACACACACACACACTCACGCGTAGTTTTTTTTACTATTGAAAAATACCGCAATACGCGCCGCACACACACAATATTATTGATAATATGCACTTTATTGACAATATTATTGTGTGTTGGCGGGCACCGTTACCATTCGCATTCAATATTTGATAAAAAAATAAGAATCCTACTAATCCTGCAAATTCCGAGCATAAACCAGTCAAAATAAGTCTTGTAAACATGTCAAAAATGCTTTGTTCATTTTTGCATTGGATCGAAAAAAAATTATTATTGTTAATTGAAAACGTCGGTTAGTAGCACAGGAGCAAACCCAGTATATAAAACAATGCCTTTTATTTTATTATTGTAAAAACTATATGTACAGTCACCAGCATAAGTAGATGAACAAATTCAAAATTTCAAATTGCCTACATACTTTTGTGTTCTTACTAATCTTTTTTTTCTCTTTACAAAAATAAAATGAAGAGATTTGCTTTACTTCATACGAAGATTTTTTTTCAGTTTAACTTAACGCGTATATAGGCGATTTGAAATTTTGATTTTGTACAGATATTTCCACTTAGATGGACGATAGCCTAGTTGGGAATGGAACGGTCTGCCGAGACAATGTCCGGTGGTTCAAAACCAAAGGCACCCACCTCTGATTTTTTCAAGTTGCGTGTATATTGTTTATCAATTATCGTTTGCTTTAACGGTGAAGGAAAACATCGCGAGGAAACCTGCATGCTTAAGAAGTTCTTTATAAGAATTTCGAGGGTTTGTGAAGTCTTCCAACCCGCACTAGGCCAGCGTAATGGACTAAGGCCTCAACCCTCTCAGTTGTAGAGGAGGCCCGTGCCCAGCAGTGGGACAGTATATAATACAGGGCTGATATTATTATTATCCTAAATTTTTCATTTTTTTACATTTTTATAGTATATAAAAAAAACATTCATACATATAAAAATATTAAAAAGTGAATCACCCTCCTATGGCGAGGCTCAAGACCCAAGTCACCGGTGGTCAGGGGTTCAAAGTGAGGAATCTCCTCACAATGCGTGCTGTGTCCAGAAGTACTGCTTTCTGCATCTGGCTCTTGACCCAACGACTAATTGAGAGCCTCTGAAGGTGTTGGTCGAGACTCTGGTATCAACCCATGAGCAGAAACAGGGCTGATATTATTATTATTATGTTGTATCTTTCCTGTGGGAAATCACGGCACGAAGGCCGGTCCTTTTGGAAGGCTTGCGTGGGGATATGGATCCAACACGTAGAGGCCCCTTTAAGATACATTACTCTAGTTGGGATGTGTACACCTTACAGGTACTCCCTCTGTCTGTACTTAAGGAGGAAATACAGCCAAAGATATTACCCGTTAGGCGTAAGGACTATTGCAGAGAAGATGGGAATTATACTGGATCTATGGATGGGATCTAGCTGGACTGGTTGCTGGGCTATTGATTGAGACAACGGGACGCCTGTCAAGTAAAATGTCTCAATCATTTGTATTCAAGGCAGACGGTGACTTGTCCCCCACTAGATGGGCATCCCAAAAGCGGCGCATGCCAAGGACGCAACATCGGTGTGGGTGGGTAAAGGGTATCGAGAGGTGTGCGCCGATTTCATTATTATATTATTTATTACAGATGTTTATGCTGTTGCCTGTACAATATGTATTGTACATATTAATAAACCTCTCTTATCTTTAAATAAATATTAATTTTCGGACTTTCTTCTGCAATTACATATCTTGTCTCTTAATTACACATTATCATAAACACACAATAAACATGAATATTAAACAAGGTTAAATGTGATCTTTCAACTATGAGTTGCTACATTAAGATGTGTACCAAGCACTTAAAAAGTTTATTTACTGTTCAAATTATTTCCATTACCAATTAATTTATTTGTACATTATTACAGGTTGCCATATGCACAGTATAGTAATCCAGTTTAGTCGTATTATGAATATGTAATCTTTAAGCAATATTTCTAAATTTAAAGTAACTAGTTATGCTAATTTAATTTTTATCTTGAATATATAAATTACAAAAACTTAATGTTGCAAAAGAGTTATTTAATATTTCCTGTTCTTTTTTACTCTATAAAAAAACTTGTTGGAGTGTTATTGAATCTAACCAGAATTTATTTTAATCATACCAATCTGGCCTAAATTATTATAATTACTAGATTTAGTGCTTGTTATATAATTAAAAAAAAAATACAACAAAAACACCTAGGTCTCTTTTCAATTAACTGTCAAATTACGAATATGATTGAATTGTGTTGCCATAAATTTTTCAACAGCATATTTTTTAAATAATGTTGTTTGAGATGTATGGATACAAGTATGGTATGGTCTTGTGGTTAGTACCTACCTACTACACTTGCCCATAAACTAAAAACAAAACTGAGTTGCGAGCAGCAGTTTATTAAAATATATAACTGAATAGATTTACAGAGCACTTACATCCCCGTGACATAGATGCTAAGTCTCATTACTAGGCATCTATTATACTCGTCAAACAGGAACAAAACAACACTTAGAACAAGGTTGTACTCAATGGCGGCACCTATTTTCTAGTAGTTCATAATTGTGCTAAAAATTATGGAAATCAACCCGTTACCTGTTAGGCTAACGATTCCATAAAATATCATTCTAAACTTCTTTGGACCAATTTCTTGGCAAAAATGATTAGGACTTGTTATACTGCGACGGAACTAATGGTGAAAATTTTCCGACGATACTTAACGTCGCTTCACCTACATTTGCACGGTGTGCATTTGAGTAATGTTATGCTCAATCCGTTTACCATGCCATACCAGCCTTGTATTATATACTGCCCATTGCTAAGCACGGGCCTCCTCTGCAAGGCTGAGGGTTAAAGCCATAGTCCACCACGCTGGCCTAGTGCGGGTTGGCAGACTTCACATATCTTAGCGAAATTCAGAGAACTTCTCAAGTATTCAGGTTTCCTCATGATGTTCTCCTTCACCGTTAAAGCGAGCGATAATTCATGAAGAATATGCACTTAAACTTTTAGAAGTCAGAGGTGCGTGCCCTTGGGTTTTGAACCTGCGGAAATTCGTCTCGCCAGTCCTTTCCATTCCCAACTAGGCTATCGCCGCTTGATCCTATACGGATCTTCACAAAATAAACACCGCATCGTAGACATCTTTACAAATAGAATTTAAGCAGCGTCAGTTTCACCATATTATTACGAGGCCTTAGCGCCATGACGCATTATTGCGCGCCGCGGATAATTTATTCAATAAAGAAATCCTATTAAGATACGAGATGATATGCGAGCAGCCGCCTCGTTAATCGACATTGTTCTAAAATTATGTTTCTATTTTCCGATAGAAAATTCTTGACACATAAAATATTTTAAATATGTAATGAATTTTTCTTTATCTTTAAGGTATGTAGCTGGCCGGCTCAACATAGTTTCGGCAACAGAATCAAAAGGCATTGCCACATTTGTTGGTACTTTTGCACTTCCATGTCTCATATTTCTATCGCTTGCTCGAGTGGATTTCAGTGTAGTTAATTGGATATTTCTACTGGCGATATTACTAGCGAAGGGATTAGTATTTTTCTCAGTTATACTTGTTACCCTTCTTGTGTCGAAACCACCGAATTTAGGACGAGCGGGAATATTTGCCATATTTTGCACACAGAGCAATGACTTCGCACTGGGACTACCTATCAGTAAGTTCAATTACATTATGGACGTATAAGTACACATTCTTATTGCATATATAAGAAAGATAAAACCGTACTCTGTTTTCAGTAACCGCCTTGTACGAGAAGATTCATCCAGAATACGCTCTGTATCTATACTTAATGGCGCCGATATCTCTTGCGATTCTAAATCCTGTTGCTTTTGTATTGATGGAGGTAAACAAACAAAGGGAATACTCGCGAACTCAACTCACAGAGAGCGAAAGGAAGAGTTTGCACACGTTCAAATTACTAAAGCAAATTGCTAAAGGCATTTGCTTCAATCCGGTCTTGGTGATGACAGTGTTAGGTATAACGGGTAACATAATATCCAAACACAAATTATCTATTTATCTAGAAGGATTATTAGAGGTAAGATTTTACAAGGGGCTTCTATATGAATTGTTAAAACTTATTATCTAGGTGTTAACGTTAATCTATCTTATGTTTCTAGGTTTTCGGACAGTCGTTCTCGGCATCGGCTTTATTTTTGCTAGGGTTACGCATGGTCGGACAAATACACAGGTTAAAAGGACCAGCATTATTATTGCCCTGTGTGCTTATTATGGTGAAGTTGTAAGTATATTCATTATAAACTCTGACGGTCGTTTTCAATAAACGATCTCAATCTTCTCCTTTGATCCGATCCCAAGAATACACCAATAAAAAAAGTCGTTTGTAAGCATGTTGAAAAAAACATTATTCTGATTGGTCTATTTTTGCGATGGACCATAAAACAGATTGGCATCGTTTATTGAAAACTGCTGTTAATCAATAAGAATGAGCACGTTTTACATCAAAATAATAAAAAAACATAGAATCGCTCCTAAAATATTACTTCATTCCAGTTTATGCCAACAACTGCGTTAGCAATAAGTTTATTGTCTTAGAGCTTATCAGACTAACGGCGTTTAAATGATACAATTGATGTGTGCCGGCATCTCACTGATCATTTTTTTTTTGCCCTTTTTATCTCAAAGCTGGATGTAAAACTATCCTGTGGGGCTAGGATGTGAAAAAAAAACACGATGCGTTTCCACTTCGTTTTATTGTGTTTGGTTGAGAAACTGACGTATCGGTCTCTCGATCAATCACAAACATCAAAATACCGATAATTCAGTCACTCAACCAATCACAATAAAACGAAGCGGAGACGCATCGTGTTTTATTTTCACATCCTAGCCCCACTGCTTTATTATAAAACTAGCTTTTGCCCGCGGCTCCGCCCGCATTAAAAAGTTTTTCCGGGATAAAAGTCCCAGTTTATATTTTGCCGGGATAAAAAGTAGCCTATGTGTTAATCCAGGACATGATCTACCCGTGTGCCAAATTTCATCGAAATCCGTTCAGTAGTTTTTGCGTGAAAGAGGAACAAACATCCTTACATCCATACATCCAAACATCCATACATTCTTACAAACTTTCGCCTTTATAATATTAGTAGGATGAAAGGAGTGGCATTTGAATATTTGAATTAGATTTCTAGACGAGTTCAGTATATTTTATTGTTTCAGAATCATCTTGCCAGTTGTGATGAGGGAGAGCGTGAGCTCATTGAATGCGGGAGGAAACGAGTCCAACACAATGTCTCTCTCCACGTACGCTTTCCTATACGGAACAATACCGACGGCGCCGGCAGTGTTCGTGTTCTCGAATCTTTATCAACTCGAGATCGATTTGGTAGGGCCACCGACCAAGTTATTTGCATGATAATATTGTTTGCGATCCACTTTTGAATTTTTTCTTTATAATTGTATGTATATTAACGAGATAAGAAAATATTTGACTGTAAATTTTATTGATACCTATAACGTTTAAACATTCGTATGTAAATGTAAAAAGCAGTGTTATTGAAGGAATGCTGCGTTCTTTCATCGAATCATAGCGAGGTTATTAAGCCGCGTATCGATTTCGCGCTCCAAGAGGACGAACATTTGGCGCGCGATGCGGCCGCGTGAAATGGCTACCATTTTAGAACGCGCGCCAATGTGTTTGTGTTTGTAGTTGATATCAGTTAAAATATTTATTTATTTATTATTTGGACATCCAGTAGTTGCTACATTATATCTTAGGTCTAAGAAAAAATAAAATTTACAATATAAATAAATACAATACAATTTTTAAGGTGTCACAGCATGCATTGAAAAAAAAGTAACACCAATATTAATATCCCCAAACGCTGATGTCTTATCCTGTCAGTGGCCGCCCTGAGCCGAGGTTCGTGACCCGTTAGTGGGTCGCCCTCAGCGTGGTCGCTTAATTTTAAGGGTTGCGAGCGCCTTCTGCACTCACCCAAAAGACCGGTGTTCTTTCATAAGCCGACCCTCGTCAGGCTAGAAAGAGTAATGTCAGGGACAAAAAAAAAATATTAGCTATACAGACAATTTTTTTTCTTTCTTTTTGTGAAATAAATGTAATAAGTAGGAAAAATATTAAGTAGTAAAATATTTGACTCTTGGCGCGGGTGTTCATGGCACGCGCGCCAGGAGCGCAAAGGCGATAGGCGGCTTTAATATATCGGATACAAATCTAATCAAATGCACATTGCTTTTTCTCATCAAAGCCCTGGTTATAGACAGACAAAATGGCAACTTAACAAATTACTCAATCTCATGATTTCACTAGAGCAATTGACACCTCTCAATAAAAGATTATAAATAATACAATGTGTATTTCAGATGGCTTCGTCCATGGTGATATGTACCTTTATATCAGGACCTATGATGTTCATGTCCGCACAAGTTATATCAATAAACAAAGATTACGCGGATCAACTGAAGAAATTCGGCTTTGATTTGTCGATAGTGGCGCTAGTGGCTTCTCTGTGGGTGCTACTGGTGTTTACAATAACGAAGAAATACAAGAGAATGCCGCACCGATTGACCTTGTGTTTGATTGCAACTCAGGTAAGAGAAAGACAGAAAGAAGTTTATTATCTGTACAATATTGCACACGGAAAACAAAAACACCTTTCATGTTATAAAATTATTGCACCAACAATGGGCCTCCTATTCAGCTAAATGTCGCGGTACCACCAGTGCTGGTTTACCTTCTGCTGGTTACCGCAGGTACTGTACTTCTGATGTTTGCTCATAAAACCTAATGCGTTTTAATAAAACCTACAAGTCTGCACATGTTTCACGTGTAAAAATGAGAGCTGTATTACGGCTATAACTATATTTTACATAGACACACAAGTTATATTAGCTCCATGTTCGTAGCGCTCATTTTTACACGCCTTGTGTCAAGCTGTAAAAGTGAAGCGCTCGATATTTTGCTGAAATAAACAAATTATTTTGATTTTATTTCAGAAGAACAAATTTTAAATCGTAATAATAACCTTTCTTATTAATAATAATCTTTCTTAAATTTTAGTTACTGTTGGCCATTAGTGTAATCGGCGCTGGTACTTACGACAATAGTCCTCCATCGTGGTACTCGACCATTATACAAGCTGTACGGACATTCAGCGTGTATTCATGTTTATTGTGGACGTCTATGCTCTCCGTTGGAATGTTAATGTTGCAGGTAAATTAATGAAATATTATAAATTAATGAACCCAACCACACTCACTGTAGTTTCCTTTAACTTGGAACACTATAGTGCTTTATTGCATTGAATTTTTACCCGACTGCGAAAGAAGGAGGGTTATGTTTTTCGAGTGTATGTATGTATGTATATTTCTTTGGCACGGCCTAGAGCCTAAACGGCTTGTCGTATTTTTATGTGAGTGGTTTTAATAGATTGGTCTTAGCCGTGAGAGTGCTGCTGGGTCCATAAAATAAAAAAAAAACTAAATTGGAGTTGTGGCGCCAAAAAGTTATTAACTTATATTGTTTAATTGTACTTTGAAAACTAAAAAGATGGAAATAAAAAAAAATTCTTCAAACAAAATAAAAAACCCGACTGCGTCAAAATCTGCCATATCTATAAAATTTATAGAAGAACTGAAAAGGTAGAGACAAGATTTTATTTTGGTTTTGAATAATCTTAGTTGTCAGTGTGCACAATCGCAGTCGGAGGCATAACACGCTTACTTCTCATAATTTGGTTGGTGATGTAGGTAGAGCAACAAAATGTCTGAGTGAGCAGATGCCTCCGACTGCGTTTTTGCACACTGTCAACTAAGATTATTCAAAACCAAAATAAAATCTTGTTTCTACCTTCTTCTCTTCTTTCTTCTTTTCAGTTCTTTTTTTCTTCTTTTCAGTTCTTCAATAAATTTTATAGATATGGCAGATTTTGACAAGGTTTTTGTTTTGTTTTAATGATTTTTTTTATTGAATTGTGTCGTTTTCGTTCACATTATGAAAGACCTACCACCAGTAAAATTATATCTGCTTGGCAACAGATATAGTTATTGTGATAGTAATAAACAGCACTTCTACACATTTTAGAGCCGTGGTCCATGCTTCGTGGTGACACTATGGCCGGTGCTAGGATTCGTGGCGTGGGGAGCTCCCGCCGTGATGGTGGTTGTGTTGCTCGCCACTAAAACTACTATGGACTTGGACAGCACAGCTGTTGACGCTATTCGTCTCTGTTTGCTCGTCTTCTGTCTCACTGGTGAGTAATAAGGTCTAATTTTACCATGCTCTGTTAGCTACTTTAACAGCCTGTTAGGGTTTTAACAGACCGTTAGGGTTTTTGGGTGTCCCACCATGCCGTAGGTGATTATCTTCCTTAACTAGGCATTCTAACATAGAACGTCTTTAACAATCGCTTTCATTTCAATTCCCGATTAACTAACGCCCGATAAATAAGAAATTTATAAAATTGGACCACCGCTACTACCGCTAATGTTAACCTTGTTGCAATAAAAAAAAGTTTGTATGCATTTATTCGTGCCGAGGCCGTATAGAAAATACATTTAAAAGAATTGTGACTGGTCTATTCCTCTTAAAAGGTGTCCTCCAACATTTTCCTTGTATCTTTCCATGTTTATTTTGCAGTGACCACTGGTTGTCTCATAATTTACATAAGGTTTAGGCGACGAAGTGCGCAGTTCACTTCGCTGACGGCAGATAACATCTCGGACCAGGTGGAGGAATCCAGCTGTCTTATTGATAACGCTCAAGGTTCGTCTTCAACGCCGTCCGTCTCTACACAGGCTAATGGTACGTGCCCGTATTTGTTACTAGCTTTTGCCCGCGGCTCCGACCGCGTGAATGAGTTTTGCCGGGATAAAAGTAGCCTATATGTTAATCCAGGACATAATCTACCCGTATGCTAAATTTCAACGAAATCCGTTCAGTAGTTTTTGCGTGAAAGAGTAACAAACATCCATACATTCTTACAAACTTTCGCGTTTATAATATTAGTAGGATAACTTTTACACAGTTTGAACATAGTGTTTCGCTGAATGTGTGACCTGCAGCATCTTCTAGCAATTAGCAGGATGTTTCTAGATGCACATATTGCGTAATGCCTCAGTGGCGTAGATGTATTGTATGCTCATTACGTCGGGCAAAATTATATAGTGGATTGTGTTATATCAAAATATTCATTGGATGAATTTTATTTGTAAGGATAATGACCGCAGTAATTGTTTCCCAAACTGAAGAGTGGCTCTTTATTTTAATAACAGTTATTTAATTATATTTTTATTTGTGAATGTTCTGTATTATGCATGTAAGTGGCATGCATATCAGGTAATTGTTCAATTGAATTTATGTTCTCTAGACTTAAGGATATGTGTGCTATTGGTGTACCTTATAAAATTAATAAATAATTTAAAGTGCCACTCGCTAACCAATAGAATTTATTGTTTTTAATGTCAGGTGTCTATGGATCAATATCACCAAGTCGATCTCCAACTAGAGCGGATACGACTAATTGTTGTTCAAACGACCCGAATTGCGAGAATGGTCTGGTCAATTCACAAGATATTGAAGATATCGCCACTGATACTAAGTAAGTTTTCATGTATTTTTAAAAGAGGGCAATGAGATACAATTTATACAGGGTGTCCCGAATCTCAACGTCAAGCGGGAACTGGGTAAAGTACCAGGCTATATCAGCTCCAATGAAAATAAGAAAAAATTCTACTGCTCTTGGCTAAGGGACAACTGTCATATTTTTGGAATTGACGAAAATCGACACCTATGCCAAATTTTTTGGTACTATCATTAAAATTTTCAGTAATTTGACGATATTTTTTTTTCGACGCAATGCTTAATAACCACGTTTAATAACCTTAATTACTAGTCGCGCAACAAAAGTCCTAGAGTTTATTAAATTCTTTGAAGAATTGAAAATATAGAAAAAACAAGATTTTAATTTGAATATTTTATTTTGGTTTTGAATAATCTTAGTTGAGAGTGTTCACGAACGCAGTCCTTATTAGCACCTTTATTAGTATTTCTTATTCCAAACTACAATAAAACATACAAGTTATGTATATTATATTCGTAATCACCGTTAAATAAATTTACTTTGATATCACACTCGATGTATTTTGAAAACATTATTTGTTTTTGAGATTACTTTTTGCCGCTAAAAATTATTAATTTTGATTGTTTTTTAATTTTAATATACCCAGTGTCACTCTCACGACTAAGACGAATCTATCATCTAATGATGTTAACCACTCACATAAAAATACGACAAGCCGTTTAGGCTCTAGGCCGTGCCATAGAAATATACATACACACACTCGAAAAACATAACCCTCTTTCTTTTGCAGTCGGGTAAAAAGCCTAACTATGTCCAGCTTTATCCGGACGCCTGGCAACCCATTTTTTTTTTATTGCCAGTATAGGCAGACGAGCTAGCGGCCCGCCTGTTGGTAAGCGGCCACCGCTGCTCATGGACTTGGCAATGCCGGGGACACAGACAAGCCGCTGCCTAAATAATTAACATGCCTAATTGTAACATTAACATGATCGCAGAGACTGCGCCTGCCCGCCGTCTCAGAAGCACCGCTGCACTCCGTCCGGCGCGTGCGCATACCTCAGCGAGCTGGAGACGGCGGCCGGCCAGCTGGGCGTGTTGCCGCCCGAGCAGGCACGCGGCCGCGGCGGACAGCTGCTCAAGCACACCATGCTCATCATCGTCTACAACTTGAGCATGTTTATTGTAAGTTTTTGTTTTTATTTATTTACTAGCTTTTGCCCGCGGCTCCACCCGCGTGAATGAGTTTTCCCGGAATAAAAGTCCCGCTTTATATTGTCCCGGGATAAAAAGTAGCCTTTGTGTTAATCAAGAACACGATCTACCCGTGTGCCAAATTTCATCGAAATCCATTCAGTAGTTTTTGCGTGAAAGAGTAACAAACATCCATACATCCAAACATCCATGCATTCTTACAAACTTTCGCCTTTATAATATTAGTAGGATAGGATTAACACTTTATGTACAGTCACCAGCATAAGTAGATGAACAAAATCAAAATTTCAAATTGACTACATACTTTTGTGTTCTTACTAATCTTTTTTTTCTCTTCACAAGAATAAAATAAAAGATATTTGCTTTATTTCATACGAAGAAAATAAAATTTCAGTTTAACTTAACGCGTATTTGGCGATATGAAATTTTGATTTTGTACAGATATTTATGCTCGTGACTGTACATCGAGTATAAAGGCAGACTTTATGCCAACATTTTCTACCAGCAACCTTTAGGTGGTGTAGAGACAAAGAAGGTAAGTAAGGTTTATGAAGGCAAGTTTTAAATTATTGTAAGTTGTAGTATACTTACGCAGTGCCGTGGTTAAATTTATTTGAAACATGCTGTTTCTTATATTACAGGGTATCACATATACTACTTGGCGAATGATGCTGAAAGACGAGAGCGGAGTGTTCGTGGAGATTGAGTTTTTGGATATTGTTGCCAACTACGGACAGGCTTTGGTTATGTTTGTACTGTTTGGTCTCGATCCTGGTGAAATACTGATACCTGCTGTTAGATACATAAAAACTAAATGGTGAGTTTTAATTTGTATAGGAAATTGAAAAAGAAACCTTTGTCGATTGGCTTGGAGATTTAAAAATAATGAATTTTATTGCATTTCTTGTGTTATAGGCATGGTGCGGACACGGTAATATTACCGCCTATTGAAGATCTGAGTTTCGAAACGAAGCATGTTTGTGATCAGTTCATAACGCATCACCTCGAGCGTTGCAGGGAGGCTATCGCGAAAGATACAAGGTACATATCATGTAGTATTCATTTAAGTAGTAGAATCTTATTCTGGGTTGGTTTAAAAAAAATTAGAGCAGCCAGAATTGTAAGACTCTAGTCAAAATGAACAAGGTCTGATATTTTGAAATTCGGTAAAAAGAGATAGACATAATATAGAGTTTATTTTTTATGTGTTGCAAGATAATTCCAAATGTCATTTACGAAACACTATAGGGAACGTGCACGAACTATAGGGGGCAGCACAAAATCGATACAAGAGCCAAATGTGGATAAAAAAGAAACTTTTCAAAGCTATAGTTTATTTTTATTATGCCAAGAATTATAAAATATGGGTTCCGGCTGAATATTATTTATTTATTTATTTATTTATTTAAATAGGCACAGTTACAAAACACAAATCAATATGCATCAACAGTACAGTAAATAATAAGGATTAAATGTAAATTTGTGTCCTTACTACAACTACGCACAGCATTCGTTAGGAGAAAAGCATGCAAATAGACAAGGACAGTGTGTGATTACAATAATTGCATTAATTAAATTAGAAAGTTAAACGATATAATATTTTAGTGACGAGATTAGAAAATTAATTGTCATTATTTTAACTTGGATACAATCAATAACATCAAGAACCCTAGCGCTGATACACAGATATAAGAGGACAACACAACTTATACTTTAATACAGGAATATTAGTTACAGAGTAGGTATTATTAATTTGATATTTTAGTTTTAATTATTTATTTGTATATTATTATTTATTTTTATTTATTTTTTTACATTTATTTTTAGTCTGTTTTTACATGTTGCTAGATACGTGTGATATGTCATAGAGAACAAGTCTAGATCTTTGCTAAGCTCATTATATGATCTACACATTCTGTGGATGGGGTCGTTATAAGTGACGTTATTGTTACTGATAGGCAAGGTGAAAAGGGATTGGATTCTCTTGCTACCTATCTTTATAGAAAACTGGCTTAACAATTCAGCAGCATCCCATTTACCATTAAATATTTTATAAAGAGCGGAGAACTGAACCATACTGATACATATTGATACTTAGGGTGGCCAGAATATGCTTTTTTTTAGATGGGAGCTAGTTATTTTGATGTAATTGAAGCAAAATTGGAGGCTTTGTTTCCTTAATTACAGATTTGTTTGTATTGATTATTATTTGAAAACATCTTCATTTTTATAAATGACGTAATTTGACATTTCTAAATACTTCTGTCGATTTTCACGTAACCATGAAATGTAAGTACTTGGATACTATTCTTGGGAACATAATACAATTTCGCGCCATTTGACTTGTTTATTTTTATGTTTCGGAGCATCCAGATACACAGCAATACATTATCAACAAATTATGTGATTTTTATCCTTTTAATATGAATATTTTACGTCAATGCAAAGTATCGACGGGTTGAAAAAGAGATTGCGCCACCAGATGGCAGAGCTTACGACGTGCACGTTCCCTATTGGTTAGATACTATCCCGTCCTCACATCCGCCACTGTAACTCCTGTAAGCCAGGATCAGCAGTAGCACGCATTTTATGACACTGAGTGGTGAAGCTCGGCGAGTCTCAGGGAACACTAATATGTCTGTAACCAGCAACGAAATTAATCAAAAGAAAGATAGGGAGGAGTTGGAAATATTATCGCACCTTTAGGACGAAAACGACACAATTCATATACATATACACTCACGCCTGTTATCCCCGAAGCGGTAGGCAGAGGCGCAGCTAGTGCACCCACTTTTCGCCGTCTTTCCGTCCCATGATGTGATAGGGGTGAGCCTATCGCCATATCGGGCACAAATTCCAGACTCCGGGCTGATACTGAATAGAAAAACTCAATACCACTTTGCCCGACCCGGGGATTGAACCCGAGACCTCAGCTTTGCAGTCGTACTGTAATACAACTATGCCACCAAGGCAGTCGACACGACGACACAATTCAAAAAATAGAAAATTGAGTTGTCAATTTTAAATGACTAAAAACTAGGCCCTTATTTATAAAAATATAATAAAAAAGGGGTCGATATAACAGTTTCGTGATTCGTCCTTTTCCTGCTTGAATGTGCCTGTGTTTGAACTATTGTTGTATTGAGAACATCGTTTTAAGTAATTTTATGACGATAATTCAATTTTGTATCTTTTTGAATTGTGTCATTTTCATCGTAAAGGTGCGTTATATTGGTTAACATGATTGTACTGGCAACAGATGGCGCATGCGCACGTACCGTGGCGTGTTCCGCGGCGCGTGCCTGGTGCGGTGGCTCGTGCAGACCGGCCTGGCGCGCGACGAACACGAGGCCGTCGCGTACGGACGACATCTGCTCGACGGCAGGCTCATCGCACATCTCAACAACAAACACCACTTCACCAACTCGCCGCTGCTCTACACCTTCAACTGAACACCATACCCCGGGCTCCCAAATACCGACCATAAGGCAAGTCTCCAAGAAACTATACCTCTAGCAAAGTATGTTGGACTTTATACCCCATTCGCGTTAAGAAAATAGTGTGTCATTGTTGATCGCCAACCACACAGAAAATAATGTGTCATTGTTGATCGTCAACTACACAAAAAATAGTGTGTCATTGTTGATCGCCAACCACACGCTCAATTGCCTACATTTGTCTTCATATTGATAACGTCGGATAAGTTGACGGAAAACGAATCACTATTTTCTTAACGAAAATAGACTACAGTGTGATTGATGTTACCAAAAATATGTGTACATATTTATATATCATACCAAAAGTTGAAGTTGGTAAACCGTGACTAGCGAATGGAAAAACCTTAGTACCAAGTATAGTCTGGGACGGTTTCAATTAACAATCCTTACTGCTATCTTCAGATAAGCAGCGAACATGGACCAAAAAAAGATTGTTGTGTTTTCTAATGACTTATTGTTATTGGTCTATAAATTCTCATAACCGATCCAGTTACGAGTTTGGGATTGTTTATTGAAGTCGCCGTTAGATAAATTATTGACTTTTGAATGCTTTTCGATCGCCTTCGCTTACGTGAGTAGTATTTTTATATGTAGTCTTAAAATTAGTTTGCTTTATGTGCATAAAGCTATAAGTTACTTTGAGTTAGCTATTCATATTGTATCACTGATACACAATGTCACAAATGTCTCGAAGTCATTTTGTTTAGTGTCTCGACTACATTATTTTATTCTACTATTTCATTTTCCACTGTTAAGGCCAGTATATAAGGGTATTTTTATTTTTATTTTAGACATGTATTTTCGTACATAAATACATATATTGTAGAAAATATTTACAATTCACATACTATATATTTGGCGTACTGTATGTTGCTTCTTTTAACAACGGACCAATGACTTATTATAGATCTATTTAGAATTGAAATGACACACTATGATATACTAACAGTAGTTTTAATAATAATATTTGAAATAGTAATGTTGACCTACGTATTTCCTGTCCTAATAATATATATTGTTGTTATTCTTTTCATATTCAATAATTAGCTCTCTATCACAAGTGTGATAATGAGGTTTATCGCACATTATTCGCATGAACTTTGTAAATTTCAAAGCTATTGTAAAATAATTGACTAATTTTTACACACACACACACACACACACACACACAAACACACACACACTCACACTCACGCACACGCGCACACACACACACTCACACTCACGCACACGCACACACACACACACACACACACACACACACACACATTCACGTCTTTTATCCCCGAAGGGGTAGACAGAGGTGCAACTACTTCACCTACTAAGTCTGCTACTGCCTGCTACTACTAAGCGATTTCAATTTATTTATTTGTTAACACCTATTCATGTTAAATAGATCTGAGTTAGTTGAAGGCATATTAGTATCTGAGAAAATATTATATGTGATACGGTAATGGAGATCTTTTCTATGTTTTAAATCATGAAAATCTGAAGAAAAAATGTTCACTTTTAAACGAAATTGGCACAAAATTGAAACTTCCAAATGTAGATAATAGATTTCTTTATTATTGTTATCATTTCCATGACGTAAAAATGTGAAGTGCATATGTTTGGACTTCTGTATTATAGATAGATAATTTGAAAGTAGATTAATTTTATAGTTTTATTATGTAGGTATAAATTTTATTGACGCACGTGTTATAGGCGTAAAATGGATCAATGTATGATTATATAGTGATTATAAAATCGTCAACTTACCACCGATTTCAGTATGCGATCCCAATTTTATTCGATCGCGAAAATGGATCAATCGGAATATTTTTTTAGCATGGTTGTAACCATTCTAAAAAATGACTTATTTCGATTGGTTTATTATCGGCTATTAAGATTGGGGTCGTTTATGTAAGGGACCGTAAAACCTCATTTAGACTGATCAAGTATTGCTAAGAATAATCGTCAGGACATTATTGTCATTGAGAGACTGACGTATCGGTCTTTCGATCAATCACAAACATCAAAATACCGATACGTCAGTCTCTTACAATCAATTGCCAATCACAATAAAACGAAGTGGAGACGCATTGTGTATTTTTTTTCCACATCCTAAGCCCCCAGCTGTGTTGCCAATTTTTTTTTATTAGTCTCGCTCACTCGCATCGCGCCGCCAGACGCCAGTGCGGGACAACAAACACCGTGCGAGGCGACCGCACTGGTGAATAGTTCATTGTTTTGGCGCCGCAGCGATCGAATTAAGCAATAGTTGCGTACGATTATTGCTAGCAATAATAATTAATCCGTCTAAATAAGGTTTAGATTCGATAAAAAGACATGCTTGTTATTGTTATCAAAGCTTGGTGCTGGTGTAGCGATGTAGATTTAAGGCCGTTATTGTTGTATTAGATGTGTCATGTATTATCTATTTCTCTTCTACAATGATTGATCTTATACCAGAATAATTAATACCTACTAATTTGGATGCAACTGTTTCATTCAATTGCTCATGAATTCCATTTATGCCATGATTTATATCATATTAATACCTACTAATACTTGATTCTAGTCTGGGTTCTAAGATTTCTTGTCTTTGTATTCTAAATACCGCTAATCGAAGCTCAGAACTCATTTGAAGTGTTATTATTTATTCAATGATATAGAACAGACATGATGTGGATAACAAAATGCGTTTATTCTTGATAGAATAACAAATTGATTTATTTAAGTTGTTTTTGAATTGTTTGTAATTTTTATTTGTTGATACAGTTTAATGTTCATGAGAACCATGACCACATAACTAGAATAAAAGCTTATAAAAAGCTAACACCGTCATATTTTAAAATAATTAGTTTTATAGAATAAAGTTGTGTGACATCTTATAAATTAATGACATAATTATTTGGAATATTTAATCATTTCACCCTGAATCCTATGTGTATAATATTGGTGTAGTTACTTTCATTGTATATGGAAGTATAACTGTACAGATTTCATGAATTTTTTTTTTAAACTATCTATCGAGATTTTGAAAATTTGTTAACACATTATCATATAAATTAAAATTACTTATTATTTATATTTGGATATCGTGAACATAAATTATGTAATATTACCCACTATTTTAGTATCAAATATGTGTCCTCGTGATATGATCTCAGCATAATGATACTATTGTAATTTATCCATTACAGAATTTTCGATTTAAGTTTTCAATAAACATAATGCAAAGTTCGGTGTGTTAAGTAGGAAACTAAGTTGTTTGTAAAAATAAGTATATTTATTGCATTTATACACTTAGTTTGAAATGTTATCCTTTGTGATGTTCAGCTGTGTTATTTTTCATTAAATAGGTATATTTTATAATACAGTATACATTTATAAATGTAATATATTAATCATGTTGTTACTATTATGGAATGAGAATATGATAATAAAATATATTGTTGCAACCACAAAACTGTTGTTTTCCATAAGATACAAAATGTGCCCTTCAATTACAATATTTGACTATTTAATTATGTACATAACCCTATGGTATACCCTCAATACTTATTTTTTCACATATAATGTTACGTTATAAATAATAGAACATTATAATTATGTTCAAATAATAGAACATTATAATAATATAATTTAAATAATAGAACATTATAATTATGTTCAAAAAGAATGAAAGAACCAAATGAAATATAATAAAGTTTACTTAAATACAATTAATATTTTTAATCCTCTTGCTCATCATTATCATCATCTCCTTGGTCAGGTGTTTCCCACCAGGACAGCAGGCCTAGGCCAGGCTCATTGATTCCACCAGTAAGTCTATATGGAGCTGTTGTTTGGACACTGCATTCAACACCTGGAGGTCCAGAAGGCAAGCTCTCCTCAAAAGCTTCACTGGTCACTCTAAATCTTATTGATTCTCCTAAAGAAAAAGTAATACATATGTTAAAATAAAATATCGAATAATATAAAAAGGCACCTCAACAGAAACATAATAGTCAAATGTATAAATTCTGCAGACATAATTTCTAGTTTCAGTAGAAGTTGCATTAAAACTTAAATAATACAATAATCAAATATAAACCATGCAAATTTTTGAATCCAAGTAAATTTATAAATCCTTTACCAGAATCCATAAACAAATCATGTTTCTCTCCGTCTTCTTTAGGATATTCCCACACCCAAGCTTGGTCAGTTTCATCAAATCTTGATGGATGTTGAAGTGCATTTACCGGAATTAGTATATCATCAAAAAATCCCAAGGTAACTAAAACAAAAGACATTGACAACCTACGAGATCACATTAACAAAATAATTAATGGAACTAAAATAAATAATGAATAAGTTAACAGTTTTATAAATTTAACTTTTTAAAGATTAATTTTAAAATGAAGCCTATGATTCTTTTGTTTACATATACACTCACGCCTGTTATCCCCGAAGGGGTAGGCAGAGGCGCAACTAGTGCACCCACTTTTCGCCATTATTCCGTCCCATGATGTGATAGGGGGCGAGCCTATCGCCATATCGGGCACAAATTCCAGACTCCGGGCTGATACTGAATAGAAAAACTCAATACCACTTTGCCCGACCCGGGGATCGAACCCGAGACCTCAGCTTTGCAGTCGAACTGTAATACAACTACGCCACCGAGGCAGTCTTTTGTTTAAGCTGTAGATAACCAACATTTTGTACTATTTGTGGAGTTATGTGAAGTTATATTATTGACTAGGTGCTGCTTGCAGCTTTGCCCGCGTTAAAAGCCTTTCCCAATACAAAAGTCCATAAAATAATGTAGCAATGTACAGTACTACCCGTACGACGCCAGCGTCATCTATTTAAAAATACCGTTATTTCTCATAGCAGCAAATTACGGGAATAAAAAGTAGCATACCGGGTGGAAGGGAAACGCTCTCGGAAACGAATACAGGTGATAGTATTGGTGATTCCTGACGTGATGGCACTAGAAAAGTCGCGATCGCATTGTTACAATTTTAGTAGGATTTTTTCAAATTTCTGTACAGCATCACGTATGGATAGATAAATCAAATTATTATTCTAAAAACATAGTAAAAAAGGTCAATATTTCAAAAAAATCGTAATGAAACACGTACATCAGCTGACGGGTTAACGACGGCGTGGCCAGTGCCAGCACAGCGCGGCGACCGACGCCTTGTCAGTGTTTGCTTTGTAGTTTTTTGTACGCTTTACATTGCGCGCGCATGAATTACGGAAATACTAAAATCGTAAGTATTATCGCTTAGCTTTGCAAATGAATATGGTTTTTCGTTAATGTTATGGTTCTTCTCTCTTACCGTTCCGGTATAGAGAGCGTTTCCCTTCCACACGGTACCTATATCATGTTAATCTAGAGAATGGTCTATTAGTGTGCCAAATTTCATCCATATCCTTTAAGCCGTTAGTGTGTTTACTTCTAACAAACATCCAAACGTTTTGACAAACTTTCAAATTTATAATATTAGTAAGATATGTAGCACATCCTTTGAGTAGTAAATACTCAAAGACCATGTCAGATGGAGTGATACGACTAAAGGGGTATAAAGGAACAATACATATTATATCCATATACCGGGTGGAAGGGAAACGCTCTCTATACCGGAACGGTAAGATAGAAGAACCATAACATTAACGAAAAACTATATTCATTTGCAAAGCTAAGCGATAATACTTACGATTTTAGTATTTCCGTAATTCATGCGCGCGCAATGTAAAGCGTACAAAGAACTGGGCGGCCGTCGCGCTGCGCCGGGACCGGCCCGCGGTCGTTAACCCGTCAGCTGATGTACGTGTTTCATTACGATTTTTTTGAAATATTGACCTTTTGTACTATGTTTTTCAGAATAATAGTTTGATTTATCTATCCATATGTGAAGCTGTACAGAAATTTGAGAAAATTGTAACAATGCGATCGCGATTTTTTTAGTGCCATCACGTCAGGAATCACCAATAGTATCACCTGTATTCGTTTCCGAGAGCGTTTCCCTTCCACCTAGTATACAACATAAATTTATGGAAGACAATCAACCAATCACTTTGTTGGGCTTGCCTTTACAAGTTTAATTTTATTAACTCAAAATTTTATAGTATATCCTGTTTCCTGACAGCCCAAGCTGGATTTTTTGGTTATTTTTCATCATAGATTTTATTCCCAATAAAAAAGTCTGTATACAAGTGACTTTTTGTATTATTAATAATTCATTTAATGTATCTTGACTTATCACAAGTGTAACCATGTTCGCCTATGTGATGAATAAAGTATTTTATTTTATAATTTTCTTTTGTCATTTCATTTATATATTTTAAACAGATAGGCTGGCTTATAATCTATCTAAAACATAATCTACATCTATATATTCTATAATTTTTTATCAAAGAAAACAATTTCATACTATGGTTAAGTTGATTTGTTTCTACATTAATACAAATCTAACTAGTTTCATTTCAACCCTTATATTTAAATAAATAAGTATGAGGTTAAATTTACCATGTACACCGTCTCTACTGCAACTTCTAATTTTTCCTATAAGTATCTCCTCAACTACTGGTCGGAAAACAATATACCTAAATTTGACTTCAGTGTGGGACGACCCATCGCCGGGGAATATATATGAATGTCCAATATCTGTGATGTCAAAGATAGCTATGCATACACCAACATTAAGCACGACCTGAAAAATTAAATAGCAAAGATGTCTCTCATATTGTTTATTATGACTGCCTCGGTGGCGTAGTGGTATTGCGTACGCATTACGAGTACGATTTGCGCGCTGAGGTCCTGGGTTCGAAACCCAGGTCGAGCCAAAAAAAAAATTGTGACTGGGTTTTTCCATCTTAAAATTTACTCAGTCGCAGCTCGGAGTCAGGAAGTTGGCGGTGTGATACCCCCGTGCCTCGGAAAGCACGTAAAGCCGTTGGTCTTGCGCCTGATCTCTCTCCGGTCATGTCGGATTGCCGTCTCACCGGACTATGAGAGTGAAGGAATAGTGAGTGCACCTGTGTATTGCGCACACACTTGTGCACTGTAATATCTCCTGCGTACCTGGCTGATCTCCGTTGAGATTGGCCGCCGTGGCCGAAACTGGCTAGGAGGATTTCATTATGAGAGGTCAGAGGATTTTAAATATGAACCTGTATTCAAATTAAAGGGCAGTTGTATATACTTTTCTTAATAAACACTATTGTAGTAGTTATAAATGATATTTTTTGGTTAGAATTTGTTGTTACCTTATTTGCAAGTTTTCTGTTGAGCAATGTCGTAATAGAATCTGTTAAACTTTGATGGAAATGATCTGGTGTTATTCGGATCACATCTTTCATTTCAGCTAAGACAAACATTGTTTAATAAATTATAACATATTTTAAACTGGTTTAATATTCCCGGTTTCTGTCGTATTATTTTTTTTTTTTTTTTTTTGTTAATTTATTCATGTCCATGGATACAAAGTCCTTCAGACGCATACTTGTTTCTTGTTTTATTATCCTCAGTGCTTACTAACTACTATGTCAAAGTAAAGCAGTGGTTACCTTACCAAGACTTTATCGAGGAGTTTTGGCGGCAACAAAAAAGCACTTGATTAGCACAGTTATTTCAATTCACTTCATTTGAGCCCTTTAATAGAACTATATTGGATAATATACCACCATAATTATGCAACATAACACTAAGTATCACCAAAATAATGAATTAAAACAAGAGCACCTCATGACACTACCAAGTTCCCGCCAAAACTCCTGTCGTATTATTTATCAGCAGGGTTACCAACTCCTAAAAAAAATAGCCCTAAAATCAACATGAAAAAGCCCCAAATAGCCCTAAATATATATTTCAAAAACCCCAAAAAAAAAAGCCCTGTACTGTCAATATTGCTTTGTATGGTGTAGTATATACCTATATCTAATATTTCTTAAATAAGTTCCCTGTTTTATAAAGGTAAATAACACACAACTTAGTTTATTTTCAAAACGTGTAAAAAGATCTACATTGTCAATGATTTTAAACAATTATTGTTGTGTTTGCCGTCGTAGAATGGCGTCTTTGATGGCATGCCCATAGAGGCCATAGAGTATTATGCCAGATTCACATTCTCGGATTCGTGAAGACTCGTACACGTTCGGCGGCAAAGTGTATTTGGCATTATAGCATTACACCTTGTGTAAAAACTTGAACGTTTTGCTTTTTTTTATGTTCAAACAGTAATACATGAAAACATTTTTATGGCCCTAAAAATAGCCCTAAATTTATTTTGGCCCTAAAAAAAGCCCAACACACATATTTGAGCCCTAAGTTGGCAAGCCTGTTTATCAGGAACATAGAGTTAACGTAGTGGTTATATTCTCTTTGCATAAGCGAAAATTAAGCACACATTACACGCTCACACAACCGGCATTCAATTCCATAACTCATTATTGACACGTGAATAATGAAAAGAAAACAACATTACACAATCACACAAAATCACCTTCAGTCATACCCAAGATTTTGCGGAGAACACTCGTTTTGGTAGGTATACTTGTAAAATAAAAGGGGATTGAGATTAAAAACGTGTAACAAGAAGGCGTTGGGCATAATATTGACTGAAAAAGACGATAGGTTATTCGTCACTCACGGACGTGACTGTGGTAAAACGGACAGCAAAACCTACTGTCTAATGGACGCTTATCATCTAATGTGGTGATTGACGAATATCTGAATTTTTTGATATGTGCGTCGCGCAACCTTCAATCATGACTTTTGCGCGATCGTCTAATGGCATTTTGTCCGGCAAACGTCAGTCAGCACGCGGACAGCGGTGGAGTGGGACATATTGTGTTGAGTCGGAGAGGCGCTGGCGCACCCGCGCGGCCAATTACCTTCTCCGAACTAACATTATGCTTTATGCTACAGTCACAGAAAAAAAAATATTTTAAGTTTTGAAACAATCCCTGAGTTGTGGTATACAACGAATAGTTACTCTATACTAATGTTATAAAGAGGAAAGATTTGTTTCATTTTGCAAATTCTTTCACTAATAGGAAGATACATTGCTCCTCAGTACTATAGGCTACTTTTTCTTTATTATCTTATTAGATAATTTATATTAGTAGCTAATATAATAATTGCGAAAACTTTGATGCTTTTTTTCTCAATCACACCAGAACGGCTAAACATCCAGATCGAATGAAATTTGGCACAAAGATAGATTATAGTATAGAATAAAACATAGGCTACCTTTATCCCTGGAAAATATATATAACTTTTATTCCGGATAAAAAAATCAAACGGGCGTGGCCGCTAATAAAAGGTGGGTAAAACAAAAGTATGGCTATAAAACTATCTTTTTCAGTAAATATTTTACCCAACGCCTTCTTGTTAGACGTATTTAATCTCAATTCCCTTTTATTTTACAAGTATTCATACCAAAATGAGTGAAAACGTATGTTCTCCGCAAAATCTTGCGTCATGGTATGACTGAAGGTGATTTTGAGTGATTGTGTAATGTCGTTTTGTTTTCATTATTCAGAATGCCGGTTGTGTGAGCGTGTAATGTGCGTTTAGAATAGTTTCTACCAGTGTTGCCAACCCTACTGTTTTAACAGTAGATTTACTGTTTTTGCTTTTTCATCCCTGTTTTTTGTTTAGAGTCGAATTTTTACTGTTTTTTGTTTTAAATATTTTTTACTGGTTTTCACATACATTTTCATTGTTTCGTGCACAGGTTAGTAAATTAATACTACATAAAATGGTGCAGGAGCTTTTTTTTTTAATTTTGGTCGTCACCCTATGGACTTACCCTACTTCTCGGACGTTACTGAGGGAGAAATCGAAACCGAGGACCTTTTTTTCTTTTTTTTTAGCTCCTCGGTCAAAATCGCCGATCTACTGCCTTTAAGTCATGTGTTGTTTTTTGGATTCTTGGAGTTGGCAGGACTGCACTGAAGTATTATTTTCATAGAATAAAGAAGTGCTGCCAGATAAGCGACTTTTCGCCATTTAGGCTATCTTGAAGAGTGTCGGGGCGACCAAAATTGCAAATGGTGACTCGTCACCGTTTAGGCTACGCGAATGGTGATTAGTCGCCAATTTAGGCTACTTCGGAAAATTCGTGTTTTATGCATTGTTTTTGTCGAATTTGAGGATATTTAAGATCCCCCTTACACACAATTATTGAAAACTGGGGACCTTTTTTTTTTGCTCTCCGTGTCCCCACACATGTGGGCGACTTTAGGCTACTTCGAATTTTCTCGACTTTAGGCGACTTCAACCGTCAAACATCTGGCAACACTGGTCCTTATTCTGAGATTATTTTACTCAAAAGTTAACGTAGTAGTGGTTATAATGTATATAATACTCTTTGGTGGTTATATTCTCTTTGCTCAAAAGCAATTGATTGGTTCTTATTTATTTGTCTCTGTGGAGAACATTTAACGTATTATAATCACAGAACACTATTACTCTAGGAGAAGAATGACAACTTCATATAAAAAAATTGTCACTATAAGAGGCCGGTGGTGCAACCTATTGCAGGCCCCCAGAAACTAATGAGCGCCAAATTCAAACCTTGACATGCTTTTTGAAATCAGTTGGAATAAATTGTAAGGGATAATTATAAACCAGTAAGAAATTTAAGTTATGTTAGTATAAAGCATAATCTATGTAGTTATGGTTTATTAACAAAACTTAAGTTTCTTACTAGTTTATTAATGAGAAAAACAAAAATAATTAGGCTTTAACTTTATTCATGAACTTTGCTGTCTCTTTAAACACGTATCACAGTGTTTAATAAACAAAAAAAAACTTGAGAGGTGTCAAGGGACACCCGGATGGAACGAAGTTGTTTTCGATTAATTAGTGAAGATATTGTAATAAAATTTTATTTCTTTTAAGTTGTAATAATAATTGTATTTTTCATTAAAACGTTTCCACATCAATGAAAACATTAACTTTTACCTACACAATAGATATGTCATCGAATCACGATCATCAACTAAGCAAGCATTGACATTAAAATTAACATACAACTAACGAAAAAAAAAACTACTCTAAAAAGCATGAATTGAAATAAAGACAATTTAAATCTTAGAGTTAGTTTAACTACGTATACATACTCTAAGATTTAAATTGTCTTTTTTTATTTAAATTTCGAATGTCACTTTTACGGCCAGTTCTTTATTGTTACTGACTGGTTTCACAGGGCAAGCATAAAAGTGTCGTGACAACTTTTTGTAAGAATTTTTTCCGTCTAGCCCCCTTTCACAAGGTGCGATTAGGAACTTCGTTCCAAAATTACAATAAATGTTGCATTGCAAAGAAATAGAACTTTATATGCTGACGAATTTTATATATTGATTTTTTTACCACACCTGTTGTGTAAAATGGTCAGCTAAGTTATAAACATAGTCTATAGTTTCTATATTCTTTTATAATATATTAATACAGATTAAACAAAATATTGAAACTTCAATATTTAAAAATCGATCGCAAAAAAACTTTTTAACAAAAAATTAAACCGCCTAGCCTTCAAAATCGACTAAAAAATCTAAAAGCCCAAATATAATTTAATGGTGAATAAATTATACTTATATATTGGTAACCAATTCTGGAGTCAGTGCCTATTTTTTGTTAAAAAGTTTTTATTTGTTGCTTTTTTGTGTTAGTAAGAAATATACCGCCTCGACGGTGTAGTTGTATTGCACACGCGGTATGATTATCGCGCTGACGTGTTACGCCTCTGCATACCCCTGAAAACGTAAAAGGCGTGATGTTATTTACGCGAAAACACTAAATAATAAATGACTTCATAAGATTTGCGAAAAAAACGATGTGTGGGCCTATAAAATTTGAGCGTTGCCCTCGATTTCTCCAGGATCTAATCATCAGATCCTGACTTGGTGATTATGGGACCATTTCAGAAGTACCTCCTTTTGAACAAAAAAAGAATTATGAAAATCGGGCAACAGTTAGCGGAGTAATCGCGTAACATAAACAAAAAAAAAAAAACATACCGTCGAATTGATAACCTCCTCCATTTTTTGAAGTCGGTTAAAAACATATGCTGGTTAGGGATATCGCTATTGAGAGCATCAAAAATGTTATCCATTTCTGATATCATATCGGCAGTCACAATTGCTTCAGCAGGTAGTCCTGTAAAAAGCATTAGGTACCTATGTAATATTCGTAAGAAGACAAATTAAACTAATTGGAACTCAAGAAAGTTATTAAAATTTGTGGATGAAATAAATGTAGCTTGATTATTTTATACATAATATTATATGCCATAAGTACATCATACTATTATATATTTTTTAAATAAAATTCTACTTCTTGCAATCTGCCTGTGTTTAAGCATTAAGCTAGAGGTTAAGGGATTTCTGATTGTCTTGCATGGATAAAGGCCAGCAGCTTTACCATTAATCTTTCCAAGAAATCATATTAAGTCATGGGGCGATTTCACTTAATACTTTAAAATTTATTTAATATAATGTTGGCCATATTACCTTTGCCAATTCTTGCATACATTCCAGTAGAAACTGTATGACTCAACACTTGAACCGCCAGTTGGACTTTCATATTTTGCTTCGTGTTAGGGTTCAGGTGTTCCTGTTTAAGCCGGGGTGCAAATGCATAGTTGGGATTTGCATTGTCTAATTCATAAAACTGGATAATATGGTTCCATTTGGCTATGCCTGCAACAGTAATGAATAATAGAATTAAAATATAGGTATTCATTTGAAATAAAAAATAAAATTGTTTGTCTATGCATCTTTAAATCAAATAGGTCTCGATTAATTGTAATAAAATAGGTTACTAAGTTTTTATAGCTATTTAGACTTTATATTTAGTCGTTGCAAAAAAATCAATATCACAAGAACTCTAAAGGATTTCACATTATCATTTTGTTTATCACAATATATTAATCCATCACTATTACAAAAGTTAGCTATCACTTTGTCATTACACTCATTTGTTTAAAGTTTACCTTTTTCCAGTTCGCCCATCAGAAGATCCTCATATGTTGGCTACCCACACAATATGGTATTTCAGAAATAGATTTCTAAAGCACTTAATTAAATTAGGAGCATCAAATAATGTCACCACTTCATGGCCATTGCTCTTAAAATGTGGAACTCCGTTAGATGGCGAAGATGCTTTAGCAGTATATATTTAAAAGAACAATGCGCACGCGACGGAATCAACGTACACTTTTCCAGACACTTTTCTTTTCTTCTTTTTCTTTTAAATTATGGATTTCACTGATTATTTATCGGTGATTTCGCCAATGTCAAGTAGCAACAGCAGATAAAAAACAATAAATATAAATTCTTAGAAATAAAAAGTTGTCTCCATGTCTAAAAACGAAACACTTTTCTTATACACAACTTTTATAAATTTTTGAAGGGTAAACAGGGGGATGTCACTACATCAAACCATAGAGTTTATATAGAGTTATGAAATTTGTTTTGACTACCGTATGGTAGATGGCACTATAATAAACTATATCGATTATTACAAAAGTTTAATAAATATAAATCTAGAGGGCATGGTGTGTGTTTGTAATAAAACACACAATGCCCTCTAAATCCATATTTTTTAAGATT
This sequence comes from Lapara coniferarum, assembly GCA_949316025.1. Taxonomy (NCBI): domain Eukaryota; kingdom Metazoa; phylum Arthropoda; class Insecta; order Lepidoptera; family Sphingidae; genus Lapara; species Lapara coniferarum. The sequence continues at coordinate 10,356,909 of OX438924.1, forward strand.
TATACCGGATAATTTAGCTCGACATTTCAATACATGAAATTGAAAATCAGACCTTTTTTGTTTGTAATTTTAGAAACTCATGGATGACCATAATTTTCGAACTATATATTATGTACAAAATATTTTTTAAGTGGTATCATTGATCGCCTTGTTTTCGTATTCCAATTATTGGTTGTAACTTGTACATTTTTATTTTTATTTTCCAAATATTGCAGTCTATGTGAGTTTAAGATCCTCTTATAAAGTGACTCCATTTGGTCGTGATTTGGATTTGTTGGTGATTTTTACACCATGTGTGATCCTTGCCCCAAATGCTATTTTGACTCCGCCATTGATGGTAAGAAAATATTTATATTTTTCATTAATTGATAGTATCGTTTATAACTGCAATAATCCATTGCAGTCATATATAATGTTTAAATCAAATCCTTTTTAAACTCTGTTTTTAAAATACCATGAGGCAATGTGCATAACCAAAAAATATGAGCTAATAATTTTAAGTTACTTCTGAAAATGGAGTTGAAATCATTATTACAACATAGTGTTATTTACTTTAATTTAACGATCGTATACGTAAAGTTCAGCTGCATTACTCATTGACTAATTGTTTTCATCTGCATTGTCTTCAAAATATAAGGTTACTTGTTCGCGGAATATAACTGAGTTGCGTTGTGTTTATAATTGTTTTATTTTTATCATTTACAACAAGAACTTATTGCTTTGATCGGCATAACCACAAAAGGGAGACACAGTTAAAAAACCATAACCTATTCAATAATAGATATTTTCTTTGAATCATCCCCTCAGCAGTTATATTTACAATTTACAACATAGTACCAATTAATATTACTGAACTTAAATTAAACTTCAACAAAAAACTTTTATTCTTAAATCTGACATAAGTATTCCAATGTTTTCGTTTAATATACATACTTAATGAATGACTATTATCATAAATTTAACTCACACCTTTTTACTTATTTGTATCAAATGATTTATTTTCAGGCCCACTACATTTTTTCTGCAAAGCAGTAGTTCCATTTGTAATGGGAAACATGGCATATAATAAGTACCAGGAGTGGATACAAGTTTTGGACAAGAACACACTACATAAAGGAGACCAGTATATTCAAATAAATGTGCGTCTATAATATAGACATTTCGAAGAGAGCTTGAGACTTTCAAGGGGCATAATATATAGAATGGCAGCTCCAATGTTGAATTTAGGTAAGAATGATTTCCATACGCTGCACAGTATACTTTGTAGGTTAGCATAATTCAGGTAGATACATACACCTATACCTACTTAAAAATATTTATCCTGAATGAATTATGTTTGTTTTAACGAATGACGTCAATTGCCCTGTTATTTTTGCATTTGTAGGGTGAGTTGAGCATGCTGGTTACCTCATGGTAAGCGATATGAACACCCATAAATAGTAGCAACACAATATAAAACTTTGAATTAAAAAATACCGTGTCACTAGATTCAGTAAAGTCATGCCTGTTTAAAAAACCTGTCATTTATTATCTATACTAGTCCATACTAGTATTATAACGACAAAAGATTTGATTGTTTGTTTGTTTGCAATGGATAAAACTTAAAAACTACTTTACCGATTTTGTAAACTCTTTCATTGATATGAAGCTATGTTAATCCTGAGCGCCGTAGGCTACTTTTAATACCAAAATATATTTTTCACGTGGGCGGAGCCACGAACAGAAATCTATAGTGTAATATAGTTATGCTGGGCTACCTAGCTGTGGCGATATGCCACAACAGGTGCAGGCATACCATACCTATAGAATTAATGTGAGTGGTACTCTTAATAAGAATTTGGCAGTTTTGATGACAAGAATTTTGAAGTGAAAGAAAATTAAATAATATGAATCAAAAATATATCTTTGTATATATAGTTAATAGGAATATATTCCTTCTGTATGTGTTTATGTCGCTGAGCTCCTCCGGAATCGATTTCGTGGATTATTTTTTGTGTAAATTAAAATAGGTCCTCGGATAATTAAGATTTATAATGGGTGAAGTTGGCTGCGTTTGAATCAGGTTCTAGGTTTTTATTGATTTTTTTTAGGCCAAGACAATATCTATCGAACCTGCTTGTATTATATAAAAACAAATATTTATATGTACGTTCCCAATAGACTCCTAACCAGCTTGAAGCTGCAGTCACATAAATTGGAACAATAGTACAGCGTAAGCGCAACAAAAGTCACAGTACTGGTGGTAGGACTCTCATATGTAATAGCACGTTTACGTACCACTGCAATGTCTATTTCTACCGCCAAGCAGCAGTGTGCATGCACTGTTGTGTTTTGAGCATTGTAGCCAGTGTAACTACAGGACATAATAATCCCAACTGTCCATTATCTGCCCATTAATAACACACAAATTTAATTATGTTACAGAAAATTTGAAAACGGAATTCCATGAAATAGAGGACGTGTGACGTGTGTCGAAACAAGCCCTTATCCATCAGGTAATGCTGTATATAATACCTTACTTCTTTTTATTTTATTTCTCTTACTAATAATAATGAATATAAAAATTTGTGAAAATGTTAAGATCTTTGAAAAACTATACTCAGAAACAGCTGAAACGATTTTTTATTACATTGAGTGACGAAACAAGTATGCCGTACGCCTGATGATACGGCTGGTAAAAACAGAACCAAAACCATCCAGCATCTTGAATTAAAAAGTACTGCGTGGCATTCCACTGCGCTTATCATCCCTAGACATAAGACGTTAAGTCTCAATATGACCGGTTGTTATACTCGCTACAATGTTCTTAATTTTTTATTTTTCAGATTTTGATATCAACACTATGAAAAACTTTGGATTAGAAAGTACTGTGTGGCACTCCACTGCACTCGTCAACCTAAGATATAAGATATTAGTTTCATATTGCTCAGTAATTACTTAACATAATAAAGAACATGTCCAAAAATGAGCTTAAAATTCTAACCAAAAGACTTTATGTATATTTGGTTAGTACTCCCAAAAACTAAGCTTTTAGCAATAAATTGTATAATTTGAAAGTCCAGAGGACTTTTGATATGATATTTTGATATTTATGTCATTTAATTTTGTTTAAAAACTACATTTAATACAAAAGTTTTTAAAGTTAGTTGTAAATGGAGGGATCTTAAAATATTTGTTATGGATCTAAGATCCTTACTTTTACCACTTTAATATCCATATAGTTTGAGCCTGGTTAAATTTTGAGGCCCACAGAAAGCGGACATAATATCCTTTCTTTTTAGCAACATTTTTGAATTTACAGAATTTTCTCCAGTATTTTTATTTGTATACGGTATTTACCCATCATTCTAAATCATACCAACTATGTTATTAATTTTATCTTAGTTTATAAGTAATGGTTTGACAAAACGCTGGTAAACCTGATAAACAAATAAATTATACGGGCTACAATGCCCTTTAAATTGAAACAAGCCTACCTAGGCTATGGAAAAGTTTCGGTTTAATCTCACGAATTGGTAAAATATGTTACTAAAATATCAGATAAAGTATTACTCATAAATAAAAAGTGCTAGTTTCATGAATAGAGCCGTATTGCTCACTTTTATATTAACTAAAATTTTATAATAACTTTTTCCGAGTCACCTTTCCATTAAATATAAGGGCTGATACTTGGATCGTCAGTTGGTAATAGCGTAACACGGTGATGTGAACGAACTTTGTACATGTAACATTAAATATGTATATTATTATTAGTTACTATAAGCATTTTGGTTAATTATTTCATCTTTATTTAATGTAAGGTACAAAACCATATGGTAACAGTGACATTAGCGATATTTTATTTAAAGCTTTTAATATCAATAGATTCAAATTATCCGACACGGCCAAGTTAAGTCAATTTCTGGGATAATAACCAGTCTAACATAAATTCCTATTGATCAAATTCAAATTTTTCAAATACCTAGTATTTATTGTGATACACAGGTAGAATAGTGGTGTTACATATTTATAATTGCAGTACAGCTATGACCCGCCATAATGGCATTCAATAATTTAAGATTTTAGAGAGAGAATAAATACATTCTATATCTTAACATCATTTAAAGTGTAATTAAATTTAACATGTAAAAATCGAAACAATTTATTTTTATACTCAATAAGTTCATTTAAATCTATAATAATTTTTGGCAGTATATTATATATCTTAGGAATTAAGTTAAATGGACTTATATGAAATAATGCAGTTTTGTGGAGTTTAAATGTCATTCTATCATTACGTATAATACGGTTATGAAATTTAAAAAAGGGAGCACTTCTTTTGGCAAAAAATGGCACACTCTTAAATATGCATGCAGGGAAGTGGTTGTATTTTTATCTCATTGAAATATGGTATGCAAGAAACAGTTGATACTATGTTTACCATTGATCGAATATAAAGTTTCTGAGCCCTAAAAGCTAGGTCGTTGTTTACAGAGTTTCCCCAAAATATCAAGCCATATCTCAAGATAGAAATACGTGGCCATGATATGCAGTAATAACGGCAGATCTGTCTGGTATTTAGCTTAATTTATGAAGAGCATATGACTTGATTTAAGCGTTTACAAACGTTATTTATGTGATTTTTGCAAACTAAATTTCTGTCAATATATATTCCTAAAAACTTGATTTGTTCTCTTTCTGCAATTCTTATATTTTGGAAAGTTATATGTTAATTTAGTTTTACTTGATTTCTCTATCAAAAATGAATAGTTTTTGTTTTTGTTCAATTTAGTTTCAAATTATTACAAGAAAGACATTCTGTAATGTTAGTTGGGAAAGTCTTAATTGTGCAATTAAGATCTGCATGCAGATGCCTACCACTAATTAAAACTGTGCTATCATCAGCAAAAAGAGTCATTTGGTGATAAGTTATATGAGATAAATCATTTATATATACCAGGAAAAACATTGGGCTCAATACGCTACCCTGTGGTAACCCAAAATATGTATTACTAGTGAAAAAGTTTTTCCGGGACAAAAGGCGCGCTTTTTATTTTTTCGGGATAAATTGTAGCCTATGTGTTGATTCAGGACATGATCTATCCGTGTGCCAAATGTCATCGAAATCCGTTCTGAAATTTTTGCGTGAAAGAGTAACAAACATCCAGACATCCATACATACTTTCGCGTTTATAATAATATTAATAGTAGGACTGTGTTGCGATTGTTAAATTGTCTCCATTTTTAATATTGGACATATTCTATTAATTTGTTTGACTTACTGTCTACCAGTTGAGTAGGATTTTATTAGGTTATTCATATTACCTCGAATACCATAGAGGTGCAAGTTTTTAAACAAATGTCTAAATATATCTCGACGGTCCCATAGAACAAAGTTGTATATTCAAAATGTTAGCTTTTCAGTAAAGCGCTTTTAAAGTCGTAAGTGTGTATTCATGTACGAATTAGTGCTATTTTCACACATTAGGTTCAAAGTTGTTACTGAACCCTAATAGATAATGTTTCCTTCAAGTATAACTTGTGATTTTCACAATTAATTTAGACTTTCAAAGCACTTTACTCAAAAGCTAACATTTGGCATATACGACTTTGTTCTATGGGACCGTCGATCTCTACTGCAGGTTTGCGATCATCCATATTTGTGAATTACAGTATTAAAAAGATATAAACTAGTGAGTTTATTGATTTTGTTTTGCGAAATTCATACTGTTCGGGTACAAAAAAATTGTTACTTTCAAGAAAGGAATATAAAGAAGAATTTATAATATTTTCGTAAATTTTTGAGAAGATTGGAATTAATGCTATTGTTCCGTAACAATTAATATCTCCAATATCGCCCTTTTTAACCGACTTCATTGAACATTGGTTTTATAGTGAATTTTATATTATCTGAAAAAGCGCCGTATTTTATACTTAAGTTAATGATATAGCTGGAAATTGGAGAGAGTATATGTGATAATATGTTGTACGATCCTAACAGCAATTTCGTTGTAGCTAGTACTGGAAACATTTTTTAGAGAATGAACATTTTTTTTTAAATTCACTCGCTCCCACAGATTTTACAAAAATAGAATTCGATTGACTTCCACTAAGAATGCGGTTGCATACTGATTGTTGTTGCATTTTGCTATGTTCATAAAACATCCATTAACAATTGGGCAATGTTATTATAATCTGATACTGTTCGACCATATCCTTGTTTACAGTTAATATTTTCTTTAATTGTAGCATTTTTATGTATATTTATAAATTGTCAGAGTGGCCTTGCATTTATTAATAGATTTTATATGTAATGGTTATTTTGTATCTTTTGTATGAGATTCAATACGGCTTTGTATCTCTTTGCATAATATTCAAACAGATTTTTGTTTGCGTTTGTACTCCTTTCTTTAGTTCCATAAAAGCTTTCGTCTACGTTTATTATATGAAAAAAATATTGAAACTGGTACAGCAGTTTATTTGATATCGGAGATGATCGATTGAAAGTAAACAAATTGTTCCTCTTTATAAGGAATTTTATATGTTATCAGTACCTAAATATAGTTTTTAAAATTAAATTTTGTACATTATTTATTATTCCGAAACAAACACAAAATAAAATATTTTGATTAATAAGTTTGTCTGATTTGGCATGGTAAAACTAACACAACCATATTAATTGTAAGTGGCAAAGATGTACTGTAAATAAAGCATTAAACGCATTGTATTATATAATTGTAAAAAGCATTTTACTTTAATTGCACTTTCGTCATTCAATGCAATGCTTTTATAACAGTTTAATATTTACAGTATTAGTATCCACTACAGTAAACCTGAATTTAAACAGAATCCCTGCCATCTATCGGATTTCAATAGCAACATGGGCGCCCTCTATCATACAATCGTTGAAGCAGCCGAAATTTTGACAATTGTCGGTTGGCACGCAAACTCGATGAGTTGTCTCTCTATTCCCAATGTATATAATACTCTTTGGTAAACTGCAAACTATGTAATATTTAGGGTTACCCAACATCATTAAAGAAATTCTCAGGCAGGAAATGTTATACAGTAACATTTAATATAATTTGGGTGCTGATTGAATGATAAAGTATGAAATTTAAAATAAAATATTAATGTTTTATTATTCCAAGAATAATAATAATGAAAAATATTAATTCATAGAAACAAACATTGGAAAATGTATAAACATAAACCTATTAATTGGGGGAATATAGTTTTTATAACAACACTTTACTTTGTCTATCATTGCCAGCTTAAAAAATATATGATGCGAGACCGAAATTTAGGTCTTTCATAATAATTAATTGTGTACGGCCACACAGGCCTGGCCCCCTAGGTATCGACAAACGATATCAACTAAGTTGACCCCCCCTGATTATAATGCTCTTTGACATTTAATTTCTCAGATTTATAGCGTAAATTGATATTATAAGTTTTTCAAAGCTTTTTGAATTGTATCATTCGTATTATTTCGTGCACACTTCAATAAAAAAATGTAATAAGTCTTCTAAAAATAAATAAAAATGTTATCTTTTCTATTGGATTTTCAGGTGTTAAATAATATCATATTTATATTTAAAAAAGAATTTATTTAATGTTTCATGACTCATTACTGTGCTCAAATAATTAATTACTTCAGCCATACTTACGATGCAAGGTATGCTATGATTTTGTGTTTCTTTCATGTCTTTGTAATCAACCTAATTTGTGTTTTTATATGTTTGCAAACATTTTAGCACTGAAAAGTTAACCAAGACAAGTGGACAAATATTGAAATTATAGAAACAGAGTACTTTGAATAGTTTGTTGTTGTTGAATTAAGAGTTTTTATAAGATTATAAGAAAAAGCTTCAGGTTCATTTTAGTATTAATTATGGACACAACCAAAATGTTTGTAGATTAAAAATAATTGGTCATTTTATTTTCATTTCATAGTTTTTGTTAGGTTTATATTTATTTATAATAATGTACATAACATTACTCATTTTAAGTTTTATGTGCCAAGCTATATTTTAAAAAATATTGTTTTTAATTTTTATTATGCAGATATAAATAATGTAAAAAAAATGACATTTTGGTTTCAAATTCAAGGTGATGACCTAACTTAATGATTAATTAGTTTAATGCTTGTAGGGAGCATTGGTTTAGTTAATATTTCATTCATCAGTGCTTGTATGTTTCTCTACTATTGTATGTACTTTCTTTTAAACCACATCACAGGCTTTAGAAGAGACAGGTCCAGATCACCCATCAGTGTAGAGAGTGTGGGGTATAGGCGAGACATTAATATCCAGGATGGGCTGAATAATTCAGATGTGGCAAACTCAAATGTGAACCCATTGATAATGTCAAATATGTACACTCAAGGTATAAATCTTGAATATCATTGGTATAAAATTAATAATACATATAGGCGCAGCTATAGCTTTCACAAACTGACTGAAATATCAGTGGCATAGCGTGGGTTCTTGCTGCCCCACAACACCAACAAAAACCTCCTTTCAACAAATAAGTCTTATGAGTATATGTGTTGGAAAGTTGGTCACATTTTTTCTTTGCATTGGGTTTTTTTGGGTCTATTTCATCTAAAAGGTCCGGACCACCCCCACCCCCTTACACACCCATGATAATATGTTAATAATATAATACATATACATATACATATACACTCACGCCTTTTATCCCCGAAGGGGTAGGCAGAGGCGCAACTAGTGCACCCACTTTTCGCCATTATTCCGTCCCATGATGTGATAGGGGGCGAGCCTATCGACATATCGGGCACAAATTCCAGACTCTGGGCTGATACTGAATAGAAAAACTCTATATCACTTTGCCCAACCCGGGGATCGAACCCGAGACCTCAGCATTGCAGTCTTACCACAATACAACTACACCACCGAGGCAGTCCAATAATAATAATACTAGCCCTGTATTATATACTGCCCACTGCTGGGCACGGGCCTCCTTTACAACTGAGAGGGTTTTAGGCCTTAGTCTACCACGCTGGCCTAGTGCCTTGGGTTTTGAACCTCCAGACATTGTCTCGGCAGACCGTTCTATTCCCGACTAGGCTATTGTCTACACAATACATTACTCTATTAAAATTTTGTGACTGATAATACTGTATTGTATTTAATTTTTAAATATTTTATTTAATACCAAATTAGTATCATGGTGAATAGTAATGGTAGATTTTGATTGCCTATGGTTTTATGTAACTGTCCTATAGTAGTTTATAAGAAATTGTAAAATATAAGTAAGTGAATCAAACCAATCTCTGTAGTTTTAATAAACTTGTTTGCATTATAATTATTTATGTTATCTGAGCCATTTTATTGTTTTGTAGGAAATATGATGATGGCTGGTGGATTATACCAAAACATGATGATGCCTGGAGCAATGATAGGAAGTGGAATGATGGCTCCCACTGGAATGGAAATTATATCTGGAACTGGTATAGAACTAGTACAACAAGCTCCAATGGATATGGCCACAATAGCAGGGCAACAAATGACAGCAACATCTTTGGCACCATCTGGCACCCCTACAATGGACATGAGCATGATGGGTGGGATGATGATGGACCATACAATGATGGCTATGTATCCTGGCATGTCAAATGAAATGGCTGTACAGGAGAAAAAAGAAATTCTACTAAAACATTGCAAATTGATTCCCCCTGATTCAGGCACACCTCAACCTCCAAGGAGAGTAAAACCTCCTGGATGTCGAACTATCTTTGTTGGTGGTTTGCCTGACAAAGTCAGGGAAAGTACTGTGAAAGAAATATTTGAAAACTATGGAAGAATACATACTTTAAGGCTGTCTAAAAAAAACTTCTGCCATATACGTTTTGAAAGGGAGAATAGTGTAGATGCAGCCATGGCCATATCAGGCTACAGAATTAAACTTACAAACAAGGAAAAGGATGATATGGAGAGTGAAGATAATTCCAATGCCACAGCTGGTTGGCTACACGTTGATTATGCACTGGTAAATTTTCCATAAAAAATGTCTAAGTAATTGTGTGTTTTGTGTGCCTGAAACAATAACAACAACCTGTTGTTTTCATATTCATCTTAAAAGTACTTTCTTCAAATTTTCATACTTCACATTTCGCATTGATGTTATTTTTTTTGTTAGTAGTGAAATTATTTGGATTTTTTTAATGCTAAATGGGTTAATATTTGTCCGCTATCCGTCTGATAAGCGATGATGCGGCCTAAGGTGAGGTTTGTATGTTTGTCAGAAGTAAACACAGCAAATTGTGAATAGACTTGGATGAAATTTGGCACTCGGATAGACTTTGTCCTGGAGTAGGTAATATACAGGGTCATTTTGTAACCGAATACATAAATTTAACTGCGATAAAATCAATTTGAAAGAAGCACCATGCAGTTAATTAATTTAACCATAAGTGTAAAATAAAGAAGTACATTTTTCAAACAAAATAAATAACAAAAAAGGTCTTTTAATTTTAGACATCCTATTGCCACTACTAGTAAACGAGAAATCGTCGGAGCGTCAACATCGCACTGAGGTTGTGTGTTTCATTGATAATATGCTCACGCACACGCGAACAAGAGATGCACACACGGAGCGCAACGATAAGCTGTCACATCGCGCCATCGTAACCAAGAAGCTTTATTCCAAACCGAAAAGATGAGGTCGTTATTATTACCAATGCTTGTGTGTCAGGTCACATAGGTCAATCTAAACAACAGTCACTTACTAGATTCTGTCAGAGCCAGTTATGTCTCCTTCAGAAGACTGAAATCATTGCGGCATCTTCGATAATGGTCACAGTCCGTACACCGCACGTAGCTTATCAAAAAGCCTCACAACCCTAAGATTCTATCTAACCTAAGAACTATCACACGATACATCAGCAAGAATCGCACGCTCAAGCCGTCAAATTCGTCGATCGATTTCGTGAAACCGACTATGATGCTACCGTTATGATACGAGTGTCAACGAGGTTCTGGAAAATTGGAATTTTGAACATTTACTCAGTAATCCCTAAAAGTACAAAAGACATTTCAACGACCTTCTCGGAAACATTAACACTTTATTCAAGAGCTTTGTAAATGTAAATCATAGTTTACCACAACAGAAACTTAAAAATTAACACAATAGAATAATAATTACAATTAGAGAACATTTGATCGTGTGCGCATAAAAGCCGAAACTAAAAACCTACACATGGCTCGCGTCTTCCGAAGCGATGTCAAAGGCAAGGTCACTCGGATCGATACAAAACGATATAATAATAAAATTACAATAGTTACGAGTAAGTACATAGGGCGCATCGGCCTAACATTCGGTACATAAATTAACATACGCCACGTCGTGTTGCTGCCGGGCGAGTGGCCGCTAGCAAAATGACGAGTGCCGAGTACCGTGGCCGAGTGGCGACTGGCGAGCGGCGCGCGCGCCGTCCCCCGCTTTCCCGCGGCGCATGCGCCTGAAGGAGCCAGTGCGGGGCCATACGCATGAAGTTCACGAATCCCGGACCGCGAATCTCGATGTATTTCGACACGTTACATATTTTGATAAATATCACTTGTACTTATTTATTGCTATTACCTGGAATTGTCGTAATTTACTAGTAGGGTAAAAAACGTTTAATTTTTACCACTTCATAGAATACACGCACACTTTTGTCAAGAATAAGTAACATTTACGTACGTATTGGAAGCTACGTATTGGAAAATACTAATATTTAACTAAAGCTTACAATAGTGAGTAATGACTGAACTTAATTTAAGATAATCAGGATATTCAATTGACTAATGACCAAAATTATTGTAAGTAGGTAAAACATAGGTATTAAAAGGATTTTTATGCACTTGGTCGAGTCACTTTATAAGTGGTTAGTAAACAACGCCAGTTTTAGGTATTATTACTCAGGCAGGAACAATTAAAAATTGCGATTGTTATTGCGGTGCGGAGATACTGGGGTACTCTGTCAGAGGTGTCCGGGAATAAACCCATATTTCGCCCAAATTTCCGGGATTCTTGCCGTGTTTGTCCGGCGTCGGCAATTTAGGTAATGGCAGCCCTATACAAAGAACATGCCGACAAGTGCGCCGTGCGCCCGCTGGCGCGCGCGATCGTTGGCCCCGCCAGCTGATGTTCGTGTTACACGTGCTCCCACAGGGATACCAAGCTTTGGTACTATTACCTTATTCTGCAATATCTTGCAATTTTAGTTTTACATTGTTCTATGCTATTTAAACCGTACCACAATGCATATTGAAATTAATTGATGTTAGAGCTCTGGTATGCTTTATTGCTTAAAGTAATGTTATTTTACAATACAAAGATATTGCTGCGTATTCGTTTAAGTAGACTTTTCATTAGCATAATTACCCTAGTTATTTTATTATTTAATACACTTATTTAAGTGTGTTAGAAATCCATGTGATAAATAAACTAATATCCGATTCTATGAAAAGCTGTGTCATTTTAGCAAAGTTGTCGGTTAAAATGTTTATACTGGCAACACAGCGTGTTTGAGTGCGTGTTTGTAATGAATGGCGTGCGAAAGAGACATAACATGTTGGTATCTGCACGTTAGTTTCAATGTGTTAGTAACAAGATCAACGACTCTGACGCGATACAAAATGTAGCTAGAGATTAGAAGGTACAGAAGGCATAATAAGGCCTTTGGTAGTATAAAGTATTTACGTAAACCTATTTTAGGCATGACGTCCAGAAATGTTGATGTTAAAATTAAAGTGAACGTTGAAATATCATACGGAACCTAAAAAATATGATATCAATAGATTAAAATCCTGTAACTTTTTTTAATAACCTGCATGCGAGTTGTTTAGTACCTACCTATTTCGGTAGGTAAACTTATTTATTAACGAAAACAAAGTTTATTATTAAAGAATTAATTCTTTTCTTTACAGCATAACACTTAAAAAATAATTAGTTCCTTTTCATACAATAACATGACAATTTTTTATTTCATGTTGATATTTATAACGTTAGGGAGTAGGGACTGCTCTAGTAGCAATTTAATTATTTTATTTCAAATTCCACGTCTCAAGCGGTACTGCTGCAGCTATGTGAGTGAATGTATTGCAAGTGAATTTGTGAGTTGCCCTTCTTAATCCTATAGGTTTTGTAATAACATCGTCAGCTGTGACGTGATTCACTGAATAAAGTCAAGCGCGCTAAAACACAGCGTGATCAAAAAACTATAAAACTATAATCGGGATTATTGGCGAAAGTATGCGTTACCCATGGATAATATTTTGCACGATGTTAGCAGAGGTCACGCTGAATATGTGGTTTCATTTAGTAACGCAATGTTGAAATGACACTGTATAGGCTCCTCTTGATCCTCGTAATTTCTTCCTGTTGGAAATATTTTAATTTTAAGCCGATTTTTTTAATGTGATGGCGCCGGCGTTGCAACGCGATGGCCCAATGATCGTCACTGTGATTTATTATTTTATTTATTTATTCAATAGCTACACCATCGGCTTACCACTATAATAATACAGCTATAATACAATGGTTATTCTAATACAAGGTGATAAACCTTTACAGCTGTATACAACACTTATACAAAAAATATATTAAAAAAAAATAGACAAAATTCGACAACCAGAAATTTGGAAACTAATTATACTAGAACAATATTGAAGAAAAAAATATCTATTACTATGTATCGTGACATTAAAAACAAAAATTTTTAAAATAATAATTACAAACATATAAGCTAGCATTTCGGGATTTTAGTAGGGAAAGCCTTTACCGCGGGCGATCCCGCGAGCAGCACCTAGTGTGTAATAAGGTTTATCTAATTACTAATTTAATCATTGTTTATTTCCTGTAGAGTCGGGATGATCAAAATGAGTATGAAAGACACCAAAGGCAAATGATCCGCGCTCAACAAGCACAAATAGAGCAACTGAGTGCACAGCAAGAGATAGCAAATCGAAGCATGAGTTACGATCGTTCAAGACGATCGCCCTCGCCAGCAAGAATCCAACCTTTTTCGAATGTTGCCATGCTCCAGCTGGGTGAGAAGATTAAGAATGAAGAACATTTTTCCAGTTCTGTTCCTGTATGGTGATTTATTATTGTTTATTTATTATGAATATTTATACATAAACTAGCGGCCCCGACAGACGTTGTCCTGCCCTAAAAAGGTAACTAAAATGGCTATTAAAAAATAAGGGTTGATCGTAGAGGGGTGAAAATTTAGGGTTGTAGGTATTTTTGTATGCTGTATCATAAAAAAATTAAAACAAAAAATTTTGTCTGAAAAATAAAAAAAAAAATTTAGGGGTGGTCCACCCTTAACATTTGGGGGGATGAAAAATAGATGTTGGCCGATTCTCATAGATACCGGATAAGCACAAAAAATTTCATCAAAATCGGTCAAGCCGTTTCGGAGGAGTATGGCAACGAAAACTGTGACACGAGAATTTTATATATATAGATATTTTACTTAGTAATAGATATCGAGAACACTGAGTGAAAAAAAAAAAGTAATTTGTATACATATAGAAATTAGATTCAATAAAGCAACTTAATTGTAATTCACACCTTCATTTTCGTTAAGAATGGGCGTCGAAAATGTATTTTTACATATTATAAATTTCGTTGGTTTTCACACTATTTATGGCCTAACAAGAATCAAAAAACTGCTTTACATCGTAAAATTGTGTTTTACGAAAGAAAATTTTTATTTGCTATCACAAACGTAAAAGTTATATAAAATGTGTTTTTTGTCGTAGACCCTTTTGGCATGGTTGGAGCGAGGAGAATGTTCTAAAAAAAATTCAAATCAGTTCTACTCTATGATCCAAGCAACGAACACGCATATCCGTCGCCTATACAACGAGAAAATGCAAGCTGAAGAAGAGTTGCAAGAATGCAAGGAGCGAGTCAAGAAACAAATTGAATACGTAATTGAACAACGTAAGTCGGCCTTTATGGCTCATATTATTTGTTCATTTTTTTTGGTCTGAAGTACGAAAGTCGTCTCGTTAGATCCTTGCTCAATCAACATGTGTATGTATTGTAATTATAAATTGACCCTTGAAGGTAAGGTAAACAAGATTCTGTTTACACATTGAATTATTACGAAATACGTCACAAGATCCTAGTATGCTTGTGAACAATGTCAATAGACATCTTACGATGATATATGCACGTTGTCTCTCATAGCGATACTAAGCTGTCGGTCTGGAGTTAACAACAATTTTCTGTTAAAGAAGAAATGGTAATATTTATTAGATACCAACACTCTGGTACCTAGCAACTAATAGTCCTTCCCAAACCAGTGGCTCGGCAGTAGTCTGCAGACTTTGAGTGCCCTTAATACGTCCTAAGCTATGTGGAAAAGTTGGGTTCTAATTTGTAAGTTATCTAATATGTTCTAACAATAGTACTTCTATCGAGATTGTTGTATTTCGTTCATCGAAGTTACCTACCTATAAATTATTCGGTGTAAAGTACCAACTGTGAATTAATCTGATACAGAGACGATAGAAGTATATTGGTAGATCATAAATAACCGTCCATGCTGTGCGGTAAAGCATTGCACTTTTATCCAAGGCACAATGTCCTCGATACGCAAACTGTGACGTCATTGTCCTCTAGTCTACTAGCGCGCTACGGCTAAGTATAGTAACGCTCCTGCTGCTTAGGCTGGTACGCCTGGACGCATTCGTACGACGGTATGTTTGGTCTGCGGGCTGCTCTCAATGCTCTAATTTATAACCCTCAGTCGAACAGGTGGCGAAAGTCTTTAATGCGGCTACTCATCAACGTGTATGGGATCATTTTACAAAGCCGCAAAGAAAGAATATTGAAACTTGGCAGAAAATGACTCAGGTATCTACAGACGCTATTGTTTGTTTCAAAACAACATATAGATTTATAATCAAAACCCGCACTTGTTGAGTATTACAATTTCTATGAAGCTAGAGTGGAATGCAAGATGTTTTAATTGTGAATTTTAATTGTGCATTTTACCAAATTTAACCATTTACATGAACGCGCTTTCAAACTTTACACCATCGACCTGTAATGACATCTGTTAAAAATAAAAATACATACGAAATTGTAGTACCAATAAGATGGGTATAGGTACTAACCTTCTGCCGTTTCTACTCTTCTGGAGTCAGCTGGGATCAGGTAACACTATAATAAGGTATGCCTAGTATAGTATTTACTCAATAATGGATATAATATTTTTATAATATCAATGTTATAACTGCTACAATGGTCTATATTACCTACTTACTCACTAAGTTGATTTTTTAGGAGTTCAATTCATTGAAGGATGAATTTATTGAGAAGTTCTATAATGATGAAAGTGATTCGAATGGTGTTCACAACAAACACGTGGACTACAACATGGAAGAACTACAAGATTTGAGAGTAAATATTATTATTTTGATTTTTTAAAGTAAGGTCAGTGGGCCTTATTCCGTTTACAGGGGCTAATCCATCTTTTTTCAATTATGGGTGTTCTAATCCAAGGATAGTATGATAGCCCTATAAGTGAATAAGGGATTTTTTGCTCTTTCATCTATATAGCTAGCTAACCTAAGATTAGAACACCCGTAATTCCTAAAAGATGAATATGTCCTCTGAGACTGAATAGGGCCACCTATCTTTATACTTTACTGTACGAGCTTTGCTTTTGAATGCTTGGCTTTGTGTGTTTATAACAATAAACATAAATCGAATTATGTATTTTACCATGAAGAAGTGCAAAAAACAATCTTAGTAGTTTTGAGAAATCAACAAGCTCCGCAGACAATACATACCTAAGTACAATTTGTCGTTTTTGTTTTTGCAGAGAGAAAATGAAAGTCTTCAATTTCAATTGGAGGCCTACAAAAATGAAGTGGATGTCATAAAGGCGGATGCAAAAAAGGAATTGGACAAATTGAAGATACAGCTCGCTGCACAGCAAGCAATGCAGTTGGCATTAGATAAGAAAAACGTAAATATATTTTTAAAGCCCTGTAACAAAAACATTAGCTCGACTTCGAGATAATTTTAAAGAATTATGCGTTTAAAAGTTTGATTAATAGAAATTATCTGTGTAGTATTAATTTTCATCATAATTTCCAAAACTACTATGTAGTCAGGCCGTCATTATTTTACTAAACTAGCAACTTTTCAATAATTCTTATTTACTTCTATTAATACTATAAATGCGAATGTTTGTGATGTTTTTGAATGTTTGTTAGGAGTAAACGTAGTAACCGCTGAAAGGATGAAAGGCATACGGACGGACTACGTACTAGCAAGAGCAGCGTCGGCCGTCCACCTGCAAGGTGGACCGATGATTTAGTAAAGGCTGCAGGAACGCGCTGGATGCGGGCCGCTTTTGACAGGTCCATTTGGAAATCTTTGGGGGCGGCCTATGTTCAGCAGTGGACGTCATGTGGCTGATGATGTACTGGATTAACATATTTTAGACTATTTTTATACCTGGTAATTTACTCCCGCGGGATAATATGGGATCACTACAGTGATTTAGGGATTTTTGTATCGGAAAAGACATTTCATTCGCGGGAAACCACGACCAACATCTCGTCAAATATAATTTTACAGCCGCCGCTGCCGCTGCCGATAGAGAAACCCCCGCCTCCACCGCCCCTGCCGGATGATTTGGATGCCAAAGTTACTTTAAAAGAGACCGTCGAAGCTGGCTGCGGGGAAGCCAAGCTCATTGGTGTTTTGTCAGCCTTCCTACAGGTATGTACATTTTCATTTTCCTTTTTTATTTTGATGATGACCAAAAGTATAAATAAAGAAAAACGATCGAAATTTGTCTCATTATCGGCTTTAATGACATAACATCCTCGCGAACTTCCCCAAAAACAAACGCGAATAAACCAAAAATATTGCATTCCCTAGTTCTTAACATGTTGCTTTCGTACTTTTTATTGTGACAATAGATACCTATTTAATTTTAAATTTCTTTAAAAAGTTTCGGAATATAAAAGTACAGCATCCAACTTATGTAAAGTACATAATATATGTACTTATGTCGTTCGGTGTTATATGTACCTACCTGATTCCGCGGGCCTTAATCTATATAATTTTCGTAGGTACATCCACACGGTGCTAGTCTTGACTACCTGGTGTCTTACGTGAAAGCGATCTTCCCCACTGTGCCGCAGCCTACAATACATCACGTTTTAGAGAAACATGATGATGTATTCAGACGGAACACGTCCGGAGTGGGTGCTAATATGGAGCACAAATGGACATTCATCGCGTTCAACGATGACAAATCATAGCCACAGTGAATGATGTATTCAAGGGCGAAATACTCAGCATATCAGTGACTTAAACTAAACAGTATTGGTTAAAACTTACGTAATACGTTTATTTATATAAACAATAAAAAATCGTACTTTTTAGAACAATGTTCGATACTTAATTATAATAAGTTGTTTGCTTTAATTTTTGTAAGTAATTAGGGTATATTGATCATACTCAGTTCTTTCATAGAAATAATATTGTACTCATTTTTATTAATACAAAATCTATCTTTATTTAACTTGTCTTTTATTAATGATCACTTTTAGTGCTCTTCTACATTACTTGTATCTTTATCTAATACAAATTAAGTTAGGTAATAAAAAATATATTTTGAAGGCAGGCTGGTAACACTCGCAGTGTAATACTATAAAGTATTTTATAACTCATCAGTATTTCTAAATCACTGAAAATAATTCACAGTAGATTTTATGGTATTAAATTGATAAATGTCTTTTTTCCACTTATATTTTCTCTATTTTCTTATATTTCGTCTGACCATCCATTTTTTTGTAGGCGAAAATCTATTGTGATTTTTGCCGTGCTTGCAATTCGTTTACGATTTGCATGTACTCCGCAGTGGCCTCTTCAAGGTCCCTGTCATTCGCTGTAGGGTCGGACTCGGATATCTGTTGCCCGCAGTCACGGTCTTGACGCATTTTCAAACGCAATTCTCTCATACGAGCCTCCAGTATACGCTCTCGTTTATTTTCACGTTCCAATATCTGCAAGTATACTAATATTAACATTAATTGTATTGCAATTTAATTATACATCTTTTATTTACTGGTACTTACGTGGGTGAGTAGTTGTTTATCATTTTTATCGGCCATGCCTAAATTTTGTGATAGTTCAGCTAAGTATATGGTCCCCTTACTGCTGCCACATGCTACTAGAAGACCCTAGATTGTATGTTTAATTTATTTTAAATATAAGGTATTTTACGACGAATTATTTTTTCCAAAAATAATGTCAATAACAATTATAATACTTACATATTATAATTGTTATTGATATATATATTACGCTCTGATGCTCGTACGAAGTAGACGTGTTGTCAAATCTTATAGAAATATTAAATTATTCACACAATCAAATTTATCAAGTGTAGTGATAGTGTTACAGTTGATTACAAAAAATCAACAACTAAGGTGACTTAAGACATTTTACGTCTGCGCGTGTAAGTGTATTGCTCACGGCACAGGTGCAGCTCCCCTCACCTCCTCGGGTAAAGAGAGCCGTTGCATTTTTCGACCCCCTCACACAACGGTCCGCACGGAATACGGCCGGACAATGAGTTTGCAAAGAACTCCGCCGCATGGTACATTGAAAAGCGAGAGCGGTAGCGGTAGCGGGTCATTACCTAACTTATCTAATGATGAATCCTCCTCAAATGTTAACTTCAGAAAACGGAAGGTGCGTAGCGAAGATTCTGAGCATAAAAAGGATTTTGAGAAGTTTCAAGCCGATATAATGATGGTTTTAAAAGATTTTGCTAAAACCCAAAATGAAAATATGTCATTCATACGAGAAGAGATAAGTGAAATTAAAGATATTGAATATTGTAGATAAAGTTGGCAACATTATATATTTTAATAGTGATTTTTTTTGTGGTATGGCAACTTAACATGTGTCTCTTCTCTCTACGCTATGTGCCGGTAAATGTGTATCCGAGTATCAAGTAAATTAAATATTGAATAATCCACTAAGCGACTATTATTTCACTCCACTTCCATAACCCTGCAAAAGGTTATGGGCCCAGCAGCCCAGGAGTGAAATACGCTAAAGTGGAAACTGTGGTAAAACAGTATAAAACTGCGGTCAAGCAGAGGAATCGGGAAGCGCATTCAAGATGGAGGGCGAAGTATTCGGTTTCGGAGTATTGTCACAAAATTCGGCAAACCGTATTCTGTTGGAGAATGCCACAAATTGGCATGCTTGGAAATTTCAAGTAAGAGTATTGTTAAAGGCGTTGGATGTTTATGATATTGTCAACGGCACAAACACGTGTCCGGAAGCCGATGGAGGCAAAATAGACACGTGGACTAAGCAAGATGCTAGAGCCCAAGGGGTGATAGTCACTAGATTAAGTAGCAGGGCGATGCTGCAAGTCCAGAATTGCGAAACAGCAAAAGAAATATGGGACAAACTGTGCACTATATATGAACAGAAATCTGATGTCTCGTTGCATATTTTGCAACAAAGGTTTTTTGATCTGAAATACACCAGCTCTGAAGATATAGCTACATTCATAGCAAAAGTAGAGGCGATTGTAACCCAAATCCGCCAAGCTAAAGGTGAAATACCCCATAACATGATCATAACAAAAATCATAAGTTCTCTGGGAGAAAAATTTCGTCATTTTATTTCAGCGTGGGACTCCGTACCTACTGAGAAAAAAACCTTATCTGAACTAACAGCTAGACTGATAATAGAGGAACAAAGGAACAAAATGTATGAGGCAGACGAACAATCAAGTCAAACAGCATTTAAAACTAATACAAGGAAAGATGTCAGAAAATGTTTTAACTGCGGTAAAGTAGGACATTACAAAAGTGAGTGTAAAGTGAATAAGCAAAAACCTGAAAGAAATGAAAACATTATATTCTGTAAATTGTGTAAAAAACGGGGATATACATTAAAGCAGTGTTGGTTTAATAAAAATAATAAAAAACTATCCATAAATGAAGAAAAACAAAATGCACTTGTCATGTCAGTGTGCGGACTAACTTCAGATAGTGTGAACAATGATTGGTTTTTGGACAGTGGTGCTTCAGAACATATGTGCTCAACAATAGACAGTTTTATAAATTATAAAAATTTGATAGTGCCAAAAGATGTTGTCATTGGTGACGGAACTGTTATAAAAGCATTAGGGTATGGTGATATTCAACTTGAAGTTTATGACAATACACAATGGATAAAAACTTTAATCAAAAATGTGTTGTATGTGCCAAGCCTCAAAGCAAATCTATTTTCAATGAGTGCTACTCTAGATAAAGGCTATAAACTTCTTTCAACAGCAAGTGAATGTCAATTTATCAAAAATAATAATGTGCATGCTGTGGCAAAGCGTCAAGGCAAGATGTATATAATGATATTTAGAAAATTAGATGAATCCGCCATGGTAGGTAAAGTAACATCAAATTTAAGACAATGGCATGCTAAACTTGGTCATCAGGACATAAATCAAGTGAAAAATATTTTGAAAAGGCAGGGAATCAAATATGATGAAAAAAGTGAAGAAGAAACATGTGTGTCATGTTTAAAAGGAAAACAGCACAAATTTCCTTTTCCATCAAGCCTAAACAGAGCATCAAAACCAGGTGAGGTTATTCATATTGATATTGGAGGTCCAGTAGAAGATATGTCTCTAGGTGGGGCAAAATTCTTTCTTTTGTTGAAAGATGATTTTACCAAATACCGAAAAGTATACTTCTTACAATACAAAAGTCAGTCGATAGAATGTTTAAAACTTTTCTTAAAACAAACACAAGTTAATCCTGGTCATACTGTAAAGTTTATAAGAAGTGACAATGCCAAAGAATTCTGTAGTAAAGATATGGAAAACTTACTGAACATGTATGGTATACAACACCAGAAATGTGTAGCATATACTCCACAACAAAATGGATGTATTGAGCGTGAAATGAAAACTGTGGTTGAATCAGCTCGAACAATGCTTTTGGAAAGTGGCTTAAATAAAAAATTATGGGCAGAAGCCCTAAATACTGCTGTCTATGTTATCAATAGAACCGGACCAAGTCGTATAAAAGACAGAACACCTTATGAACTATGGTGGGGTAAAGAGTATAATATCAACAATCTTCAAGTATTTGGAAGCCGAGTGTCAGTACATGTTCCTGGACAAAAAAGATTAAAGTTTGATAGTAAAGCGGAAATAGGTTATTTTATTGGATATGGCGAAAATACAAAAGGATATAGAATATACTTACCTGAGAAAAACGAAGTTGAAATTAAACGAGACGTTATATTTATTACAGAGTCTGAGGAAAACAAAGAGCGAGAAATAAAACCAGAAACGGAATATTATACAGATTATGAATTTCTTGAAGACATAGAACAAATCTCTGAAAAGGAAAGCCTTTATGAGGATACTACTAACCCAGATGTTATTATTGAAAGTGACGATGAACAGGATTCTATGCATTCCTTTCATGAACATTCACAGATAGAAGAAGAAATAGAAAATCAAAATCTACAAGAAAATTCAAACAATATACAAGAGGAGACAGAAAGACCTAAAAGAGTAAGAAATAAGCCATACTGGTTAAAGGACTATGAACAAGGAGAAGGGTCAGATGAAAATAGTTTCCTAAGTTATATCGGTCAAGAACATATTTCTTATCAAGAAGCGATGAAAAGACCTGATAAAAATAAATGGGAAGAAGCTATAAATACAGAGTTAAAAACATTACAAGAAAATAATACATGGGAGGAAGTAACAGAAGTTCCAAAAGGAGAAAATATAATTAGCAGCAAGTGGGTGCTTACAATTAAAGAAACAGAAGAAAAATCGATCTATAAGGCTCGCTTAGTAGCTCGAGGTTTTGAGCAAAAGAACTGTGATAATCAGACATATTCACCTGTTGCCAAGTTAACAACTTTTAAAGCTTTAATGGCTGTTGCTAATCAGAAGAGACAACCAGTATACCAAATGGATGTAACTGGTGCATTTCTTTATGGAGATATCAACGAAACTGTTTTTATACAGTTACCAAATAACAAGATTGGTAAGTTAAAAAAGTCAATCTATGGTCTTAAAAAATCTCCCAAGTATTGGAATACTAAATTTAATAATTTCATGTTAAATGAAAATTTTGTAAGATCAAAGAATGACCCCTGTTTGTATATGAAACATATGGATAAAGAGTATATTTATGTTATGTTATTTGTCGATGACTTGTTATATTTTGGAAGTAATAAAAAACAAGTAGATAATTTTAAAAATGTAATTTGTGATAATTTCAGAATGAAAGATTTGGGTCTAGCAAGTTATTATTTAGGAATTAATATTAAACAAGATCTTAAGAATCATATAACAGTAATTAACCAAAAGAAATATTTACATAAGTTGTTGGCAAAATATCAAATGTTAAAATGTAAAACAGTAGCCACCCCTATAGAACAAAATTTTAATTTTGAATTGTTAAATAAAGAGAAAAGTGAAAGCTTAGAAATTGAGAAATGTTGTAGAAGTCTAGTAGGCAGTCTACTTTATGCAACATGTACTAGACCTGACTTATCTGTTGCAATAGGTTTTCTTAGCCGATATGTGCATTGTGCTAGTTTAGCTTTATTTAAATGTTTGAAAAGAGTATTAAGATATATAAAAGGCACAATTAACTTATCTCTTAAATATAAATGTAATAACAATGATAAAAATGTTTGTAAATTACAAGGTTTCAGTGATGCAGACTGGGCAGGAGATATTTTAGACCGTAAGTCAACTTCAGGTCAGATATTTTATATTTTTAATTGTCCTATTTCTTGGAGTAGTAAGAAACAGTCATGTGTATCATTGTCTTCTTGTGAAGCTGAATATGTAGCTCTTAGTGCAGCTATGATGGAAGGTTGTTTCTTAAGAAAACTTATGTTAGATTTTGGTTACAGTAATATTGAGTTTGAAATATTAGAAGACAATCAGAGTGTTATTAATATTGTTCATAATAATGATAGTAACAAAAGGCTAAAACACATAGATATTAAATATCAATATATTGTAGAAAATGTATCAGCTAATTTAGTTAAAATTACTTATGTTAGTAGCAATAATAATGTTGCAGATTTGTTTACCAAACCTTTAGGTAAACAACTTTTTATAAAACTAAGAGATATGATTTTGTTTTAAAATATGTTTACGCATATTATAGTACTGAGTTAATGATACATTGTACTGATGTTTTGTGTAGCATTGACTTGGATAAGTATTTTGTTTTGTTAATTTTGATTTAAAGGTATATTATGGCACAAGTTAAGAGTGCATACTATTTGTCATTAAAATATAACTGTTGAGGGGGTGTATTGAATATTGTAGATAAAGTTGGCAACATTATATATTTTAATAGTGATTTTTTTTGTGGTATGGCAACTTAACATGTGTCTCTTCTCTCTACGCTATGTGCCGGTAAATGTGTATCCGAGTATCAAGTAAATTAAATATTGAATAATCCACTAAGCGACTATTATTTCACTCCACTTCCATAACCCTGCAAAAAAAGACGAAATTAAAACTATTAAAACAGCGACAGAGAAAATTACTGAACAAATTAAACATATAAATAATGACATGGAAAATATAAAATCCGAAAACATGAAAACACAAGAAAAAATTAAATACATAGAAAAAGATATAACACAATTAAAAACATCGGAATATAAGTCATCAACGCCCAAATCGCCTTCTCTTAGCCAAGAAGATCTCATCCTTGAACTAAAGGAGCGCACGGAACGAGAAAAAAACGTTGTGATTGTGGGTATACCTGAAATAAATGATAAAAATACCAAACTAAGACAAACTCACGACATAAATGAGTTTACGAAATTAACGTCTATTATTGAAAACTGTACGAAGCCAATTAAATTATACCGTTTAGGCAAATATGTACCTGGCAAAGACCGACCACTAAAAGTATGTTATAATAACGTCGATACACCTAAACATTTATTACGCAACAAGGCTAAGTTTCCAGAAAATCTAAGGGTCTACTCAGATCAAACACCTGCTCAAAAACATTATCTTAACTCTGTTAAGGATGAGTTACGGAAACGTATAGAAACTGGCGAAACAGGTTTGTTTATTAAATACATTAGAGGCATTCCCCGCATTACTAAAGAAAGCAATACAAAAAACTAACTACT
This sequence comes from Lapara coniferarum, assembly GCA_949316025.1. Classification (NCBI taxonomy): domain Eukaryota; kingdom Metazoa; phylum Arthropoda; class Insecta; order Lepidoptera; family Sphingidae; genus Lapara; species Lapara coniferarum. The sequence continues at coordinate 10,382,103 of OX438924.1, forward strand.
ACTACTACACTGGAAAATAAAAAATGTAGACAAAAATTATGCCATCAACTAGTTAAGAAATACGAAGATATTCCAACTGCACCATCATCGCTACGTTTTTTGTATGCAAATGTACGTAGTATGCGAAATAGAGGAAAATTCGATGAAATAAAATGTATATTAAGAGCCATACCAAAAACGACCCACTTGCTAATATTTACAGAAACATGGTTTACATCTGAGGATGACGTTAAACTATATCAGTTATCTAACTACACACATATATACAACTACAGGAAGAACAGTAAAGGCGGTGGCGTTTCTATGTATGTTCATAACAGTATACAATTTGAATTAACAGAAGACTTATACGAAAATGGAAACCACTATCTGTGGATACGAATAGACAAATTATCACTGAATATCGGAGCTATATATAAGCCTGATGGAATTGCTGACATCGATAATTTCCTAGACATTTACTCATCTCAACTTGAACAGCGGAAAAGAACAATAGTGTTTGGCGACTTTAACATCGATTTACTCAAAAACGACTTGTATGTTAAGAAATACGTAAATGAGACTATAGGATCTGGATATGAGATATTAAACAAAGTTGACTCGTATTATTGCACACGAGAAACGAGTACATCAAAAACCATTATTGACCACTTTTGTACAAATATAAACAATCATACTTTTGGGCTCTCCATTGTTGACTCATGTCTTTCCGACCACAAACAATTATATCTTGAAATTGGCAAATTGTCTCCTGTTATTAATAAAAAAATCGAATACAAATCTCTTCATTATGAAAAATTTTATGAAAGTATATTCGAAGTGCTACAAAAGTACAAAGGCAATGATTACTGTGATTTGGAAAAAATTATAATAGAAAACATTAAAACACATAAAGTAAATAAAACTAAAATACTAAATCCACCTCAAAAAGACTGGATCAATAAGAACATTATTAATACAATAAATATGAGGAATAACTTATGGACAGAAAGTAAAACACATCCGGAAGATGCAGAATTAAAAAAATCATTCCTAGAAATACAAGAAAAAGTTAAAGTGATGATTAAGACGTATAAAGAAAATTACTACCAGACCTTATTTCATAACACATATAATCAGCCAAAAAAGATGTGGGAATTGATTAATACATTGGCGGTAAATAAAGTAAAACCAATCGTTGATCTTCCTAAACTAATGTCTGACTGTGGAGTGATTACTGACGGTTATAAAATCTGTGATATGTTTAATTCTTACTTCTCCTCAATCGGTTTGGACCTGGCTAATGAAATAGGTACCTATTACATATCACACAGACACCAGTAAAATTCTGATGTACGGATCAAATTATTTACACGATAAAACACTATGTGAATTTAGACCTTGTAATATAGACGAAATAAATAAAATCATAGATGACCTTGATACTAACACTAGTACTGGGTTGGATGGGATTTCACCAAAATCAATTAAATGTTTGAAAAATCTCATTGCAGAGAAACTAGTAGACTCAATAAACAAGTGCTTGAGACTAGGTGTATTTCCAGAATCACTAAAAGCTGCTAAAGTTAGCCCTATATATAAATCTGGAATTAAAACTGATCCCAGCAATTACAGGCCAATATCAGTATTACCTGTAATCTCCAAAATCTTTGAAAGAATTTTGTGTAATCGACTTGGCGACTATTTAACTGAAAAACAGGTATTAATCGATCAACAGTATGGCTTTCGTTCAAAGTCTAGCACAGCTACAGCTGCCCTAGACCTAGTCACTAAAATTAAAATTCATATCGATACTAAAAATATAGCTCTAGGTATATTTATAGACTTAAAAAAGGCATTTGATACTGTAAGTCACCAAAAGTTACTTTTAAAATTAAACGATATAGGAATCAAGGATACTGCCCTAAAAATGTTCACATCTTATCTACAAAATAGACGTCAAGTTGTGAAGATGGACAACTATTCAAGCTCATCTCAAAGTATTTCCTATGGTATACCTCAGGGATCTGTACTCGGTCCATTATTATTTTTAATTTATGTAAATAACATCAGCAAAATAGGACTAACCGGGTACCTTACATTATATGCTGACGATACATGCCTTTTTTACTTTGATCAGTCTATCCATAATATTGTAACAAAAGCCCAAAAAGATCTGAACATACTTAATGAGTGGTTACTCCATAATTTGTTAACAATTAATACAACTAAAACATCGTATATGATTCTATCTGCCAAAAATAAACAATTCGAACCTCTACGAATAAACAAAGAGATTATTAAAAGATCACATAACGAAAAATATCTAGGCTTACTTATAGATGATAAATTAACATGGAAACCACACATAGAACATATTAAATCCAAATTAATATCTACATTAGGAGCACTTCGGAAGATAACTCATTGTATACCTAAACACGTCCAACCGATTATTTATAATTCATTAGTAAAATCGCATCTAGAATATCTAATCGAAATTTGGGGATCTGCTGCATTAACTAACTTAAATTCATTGCAACGAACACAAAACAAAATTATAAAAGTGTTGTTCCATTATCCGTTTCATATGCCAACCAAACAACTTTACGAAAAAACTAAACTGCTCAACTTAACTCAATTATACAAATATAACACATGCGTTTTAATTAAAAAAATCATTACTAAAACTATTAGATCTAACATACACCTAAATATACGAAATAATAAATACTCTTTCCGAAATAAGTACCAACTAGAATTAATTAAGCCACGGACAAATTATGGTAAGAAAACCATCCTGTATGAGGGTGCACAGATGTATAATAAATTGCCGAATAATGTGAAAAACTGTGAAAGTGTAAATAGTTTTAAGAATAAACTTAAGTTACATATAGCGACGAGTACCAGAGACTAAATTAATATTTTAAAATTTTATGTACTAATCTCATTTTAAGTGAAATGTAATGTTTCTTATGAGAATAAAGTTCTTTAAACCTAAACCTACATACAATGCTATTCAAATAAGAGTAGGAACGTCAATGACCTTTATTTGTCGAATCTCACTTGAAAATTAAAAAAAAATCGTAGAAAGCTTATTATCATATCAATAACGGTTTATTTCTTCGTGTCATTGGTTTTAAATTAAGAATATTGTTAATCTGAAAACTGCCGCTTTCGAAATTCTGTACCTTACACGGAACTTTTCACAATCATTTTTTGAGAATAAATTCACTCTATCTAGGATTTAGCGGTGTGGTAAATTTTCTTCTGCGTCAGATAATGACGAGACTCGTTATAGACATATTGAAATCCTTAAAATCACGGAAATGTACTTATATAGCGTCGAAAAGAAGCTAATGTAACTTAACGGATGCATTGCTTCTCGACCAATTAGAATTTTAAGCCTCTAATTGTCGAAACTTCAAATTCACCATATGCTAATCGTTGTTAACGGCGTTACGTGCAACGTAAAAATTGTCCTAATGACGCATTTGACATTTCAGAGTTAAAGACAGTTCAAAGTTTGTTAAAATTTTGTTTCCTGCAATAATATAATGAAAGATTAGCGTTTAATGTCATCTAGAAATTTTTAAAGTTTGTGCAGCTGGCTGTTTATCTAATTGCCTCGTTTATTATAAATTATAATAAGAGTCAATTAGTTATAATTTATAATACATAATTAATTATTTAGACGTCACAATATGGCGCAAAGTCGATCCTATTCTTATTTGAATCGCATTGTAGGTATGCTTTAGGAAAATCGAGTGGTAGTACCAGCGACTATATAACCCCTAGACTCCTAATAACAGACGATCGGCTTCGGGTAACACATCTGACAAATTGATCCAATGTAGCTTACCGTTCAAAATCTTCAAGTCAGTTGCGACCACAACTGTGAGCTGTAAATACTTCCGTGTTTGCGAATAAATAACTATTGTAATGAACCCGTGCACAATAAAATGGTGTGGTATAAATAGCCTTAATTAAAATTTTCAGAAAAATGGCATTACATTTCACAGGTAAGTCAATAACAACACATAATCACATTTTATTTAAAATTTTACGGAGTTCATCTTAGACTGGCCATGTTGTGTTTACGCGCCATCTTGTTATATTTGCATCTCTTTCCGACGAAAGTACTTTTTACATTTTCTATTTCGTTTTGTTTTTTAACATTAAAAGTAAGTGATACACCAAAAGGATTTGTCGATAGTTCTATCGATAAAATTAAAAATAAAAGAAACTTTCGCCCGAATACTCAAACGCTACTCAACTAATCAATTTATCTGAGGCCTATTTAATTTTAACAGGCTTCTTATTTTAAATGGTTAGTTCATTATTAATAGTTAATTCATTTTAAAAATGATTAGGATATATTTTTGACTAGCGGTATCAGAAATAAATGTTATTAGGATATTTTTTTTATTTTGTTTGTTGATTATAACGATTGTTTTGAGTTATTCTTTGTGTTATTCCTACAAGTCAGCTCAAATATTCTTGTTAATGTCGATGAGACTTACTAAGTGCCATCTGTCATTCGATAGCAAAAAGAGTTTTGTTAAAATATTAATATGTTTAATAAATAATAATGATATTACTATAAAACTTTATTGCATAAAAGTAATATCGATAAAAAAAATCGTGTTTTCATTTAACTCGTCCTATCCCTATGCCTATGTTTCCAAGATTATATAATGCGATAAGGTGTTGGAAGAACCAATCATAATGCAGTACCCCGCTTCCTCAAACCTCAGGTAGTTGACAGAATTAATTTGAAGAGAAAAATTGAACATTAGGAGTCTAGGGGTTATATAGTCGCTGGGTAGTACAATGTGTTCGATATAATAACTCACTCCTTCGTGTGGTCTGAGACGTAATAAAGGCTCGTCGCATAGTTGCGCAGTAACAATGGGTGCACTTCTTCGCCTTAGCAAATCCCAGCAAGAGAGACAACCGTCCCATTGTGTGACCAGCATTAGAGAAAACCTATTGTAATGAGAGTTAGAAGGAAATTTTTTACCATAAATGTATACAAATTTGGTATGAACACAAAAATGTACCTATAGGCGATTTGTTGAATTTCTTCAGCATTGTGGCTGCCTGTACATAATATCACAGATTATTTAAAATTATCTTTAATTCATACCGGATAGGGTTCCAAGCTCCATCGGTAAGTTTGGTGCGATGAGAATACGTCCACAAAATAGACGACTCCCTACAATCCTCGCTCCATACACGGGCCGTCCAATCACCAACAGTCAAGAAGTTCTTCAAGAAAGTTGGATTGCGCTGAAGTGCATAAACCGGACCCAGGTGGGCCTCATACTGTCGTTGAAAATAAAGTTCGTGTTTATTGAAGTCTAGCCTAAGACATTTTGATTCTAGCTATTCTAAGGAAGATATCTTACCTTCGATGGAAGTTTTTCTAAAGGATTTTTTCCTTTGCGATTACCGCCAATAACCAATCCGGTTTCAGTGCCAACCATAAATCTGCAAATATAATATTATGTATTCTGATATTTGACAGGCACAAATAGTTAATATAGCACGTAAATTTTTCTAACTAATATTACCTTGTTGGTATTGTAGCTTCATATTCCAGAGCCGATATCCCAATCGCATGGTCAACGTTTTGGATGTCAGTCGTTGATTTTACAATGTCGATAATCATTGAATCTGTTGGTTCACTCATATTGCGCGTATCCCACCTACGATAATTATGTTTAAATTAGGTCAGCTACACGGTTACATAATCCAAGAATTTTGATGTTAAAAGTAGGTACCATTTAACTACGCCATCCGGGGATGAAGAAAAGAATTCCGCTCCAGTCTTGGAGTTAATAAACAATACATTGCGAACGAGATCACGATGTGCCACGTGAGGAGGGCATATCCCCGCTGGCTCCCCACCTCTGCGTACATCCCACCAACCTACCTACGAATAAAAAGGAGGATACTCAAGTGCACAATGAACAGATATTAATTATTATCTAGATAATCAATTAAGCACGTAAAGCCGTTGGTCCTGCGCCTGATCGCGCTCCAGTCATGTCGGATTGCCGTCTCACCGGACTATGAAAGTGAAGGAATAGCGAGTGCACGTGTGTAGGTATTGTGCACACACTTGTGCACTAGATAATATCTTCTGCGTACCTAGCTGATCTCTGGTGAGATTGCCCGCCGTGGCCGATATCGGCTAGGAAGGAATTATTATAGTTCGTAGACGTATCTAGGACTTCTTACCTGTCCATTCATCATTCCACCCACAAGAATATGTTGATCTCGAGGATTGTATTGCAGATCTAATAGCGGTAATGGCGGCTTTATGACCAGCTCTGGTGCGTTAGCGTTTTCTATAAAAGCATAAATTATCCCAAGATTTTAAACATTCCAATCAACAATGTCCAATGTTTATGAAAGTACATCAAAATTATAACCTTTTTGACATCATTTCCTGTCGCCAAGCAGCAGTGTGCATGCACTGTTATGTTTCGTTTTGGAGGACATTGTAGCCAGTGTAACTACAGAACATAATGAGACTTATCATCTTATGTCTCAGTATGACGAGCGCAGTGGAATGCCACACAGTACTTACTTTGTAACTCAAGGTGCTGGGTGGTGTTTCTACTGTTCATAGGTGGTCGTATCGCTTAGCACCAGGCGAACGGCATTCTCACCTCGTCATTCAATGCCACAAAAAAAAATCACTATCGTCATCATCAGCCACATGACGTCCACTGCTGAACATAGACCTCCCCCAAAGATTTCCAGAGACAGACCTGTCAAAAGCGGCCTGCATCCAGCGTGTTCCTGCGATCTTTATCAAGTGGTCTGTTCACCTTGCAGGTGGACGGCCAACGCTGCGCTTGCCAGTACGTGGTCTCTATTCGAGAGCTATTTTCCTCATCTGCCGTCAGTTCTTCGAACTATGTGATCTGTCCATTGCCACTTCAGCTGGCTAATCCGTTGGGTTATGTCAGAGACTTTCGTTCTTTTACGAATCTCCTCATTTCTGATTCGATCGCGTAGAGAAACACCTATCATAGCCCTCTCCATAGCTCGCTGAGTAACCGTAAGCCGTCTTAGACGGCCCATAGTCAAAGAACGTACTAATTTAGTAAGTAAGTTAATAAGTACTTAGTGCATAATTATTTTATGAAGGTTCGTTATACTTACCGATATCCCAAATATAAGAAAACTGTGTGTTTCTACTGGTCCTCATAAGTTCAACGTCGGCATGTCCTGTTGCCAATCGAGCTCCCCCGTCAGCCTGCCACGATAGGGACCTCACTGGGTGACGCGCCCCTGGTTCGCGATACACATTTACAGTATGACAACTGCTTTTTTCCACCGGCGGTATGGAGGGAGTATCCGAATAATACGTTTCGTACATATCGATAGCGTTGTTTTGGAGTATATTGTGTTCCATGCTCTAAAAAGTGCCTAATTATTACTATGGTTATCATTCAGAAAATCAGTAAGTATAAAATAGATAAAGATTCATACATGCCCCAAGTGCATTACAGCGTGTATGTAAGCGTCATCCTTTTCTATTTTCCGCCTGTATCGTTGCGCTGCTTCAGGGTCGTTCATGTTAATATCTTTAGGCCATCCACCTTCGACATGGTTAACGCCTGAACTCGTGTATTCAGCCCTAAATTATATGGCAATGTAATATAATTTATTTGCAACGTCTTACATACATATATTATATACATATACACTCACGCCTTTTATACCCGAAGGGGTAGGCATAGGCGCAACTAGTGCACCCACTTTTCGCCATTATTCCGTCCCATGATGTGATAGGGGGCGAGCCTATCGCCATATCGGGCACAAATTCCAAACTCCGAGCTGATGCTGAATAGAAACACTTAATATCACTTATGCCATGTCTTATAATACAAATTATACCTACATTTCACTGACCTCACAGAATTTACCCAATGTTCGGACATAGTGCTGCTGTTCTGAATGGACACATTAACAGGATTTCGCAGTATGTAGTTCTTGAAAAACGCTGGATTACATGGTATACTAACACACATAATTGGCCCATAGTCTTCAAATAATGTCTGACGCCCGAATTCGCGTCTACGTCTTGTATACTCATAAGTTATTTCATTCTTTTCGGGCTTCTCCATGGTTGAGACTTTGTTTAAATTTGACACACACGTTTGATCAATACAAGTTGTAAGACGCGTTCTGAGAATATTAAATCGATAGATCCTATGCTTATCCCAGTCTCGTACCTACATATTGCATTACTTACATAGAGTAGGAAAATTTAGTTAGGTGCCTACTGATGTTATTAGGACCTTGTGTATATCATAGTATAGAAAATACACTCATAATTTTTTATAAAGTTGCATTTATTAACTAACGTATTAAATTACATGTATTAGAGTAGTACAAAAATTATTGCGAAAAAACTAATATAAAGGTATAGGATCAGCACCAGACGCTCGTCTCAGAGCCAACACGGTAACTCGTGGCGGCGAAACTGCGACATTCGCGTTACACTGTTCGAGTAGAATCTTCCAGCGGATTACTGCCTTTTCATCCGAACTCATCTGCTTTAGTTGATCCGGCTGTCAAGAATTATGATACTTTTTAGGTACCTATTTAATAAAAGCCCTTAATAATCTCTATATAATACAAAATACATGCGTTAGTTTAGTGCTATTTAATACTCATTTTATGTACACATATTGTACGTAGGTAATTATTATGAAAGGCAAAATATTTAGTAAAACGCCTTACAGAAAGTCCTAAAGTTTCTTCCAAAACATTGATTGGAATCCACGCCATTAATTCCCCTGTATGGTCTGCAAACTTGACTTGTAACTCCTCATTGTCGTCTCTGCAATTAATTAAATATCATAATCTTACAAGGGAATAAGAAAAAAATTATATTGTTTTTAATACAACAAAATTACGAGACTAGGCGCTAATGGCTCGCCTGATAGCTACACAATTCAAACTTTGAATTTCAAAGCAGTGCGATTTAGACACATAAAATGTTAAATAGATATCATAGTCTTTAAATTGGTCAAATGTGAGATAAAAGAAATTGTGTCCACCGAGGGAGCACTCGTCAGTTGATGCTCTATCTGGCCTCCACTCCATTAATACTATTAGGTGCAGTAAAATCTGTTTTAGGTCCGAAATATGAGGTCCTTACATACGAAATTGGCATTTTGTATGGGAAGAATAGTCGTTTTTTTTTGTAAAATATAATTACTTAACTAGCTTTTGCCCGCGGCTCTGCCCGCGTGACTGAGTTTCCGAGATAAAAGTCCCGCTTTATATTTTCCGGGGACTCTAGACTAAAGCGTGACAGACAGACAGAGTTACTTTCGCATTTATAATATTAGTATCTAAGGATTAATCAAAGTATGCACTATTGGTATCTATTAGATGCACTTTTGCCATCTCATATGGAGTTTGTTGATCCCTTTACTAAAAAAAATCATGGGCACGAGAATCAATAAACTCTCTGAAGGCGGTTTGGACTGCCACATCGGAGTTAATTTTTTTTTGTTGTAGAAAGTTATCCAAATTACGGAAGAAATGGTAATCTGTTAGCAGTATTTACATTCCAATTGCAGCTCCTATAGTTTAGCGTCTGCACACACTGCACAACCGTCTGTTGTGCAGTGTGTGCTCTAGCGTTGTCCTGAAGCAGCAGTGGCCTAAAGTGATTGACCAGCCTCACCAGCCTCGGTTGTTTAGCAGCTAGTTCCTCCATCAAAGTTTGCAGTTGCTGATAATAGATATCTGCCTTTGGACAGATTTTAAAAACCTGTAGTTAACGACACCGGCTCTAGTCCACCAAACATACACAGGATTTTTTTTGAGTCAATTTTCGCTTGGGGAGAGATTTGGCTAGTTTTCCAGGATTCAGCCATTGCGACGAGCGCTTCCGATTGTCTTACAGGATCCACTTTTCAGCAGAGGTAATGATTCGATTTCAAATCCTTTCATTATTATGTCAATAGCACCTTTCAAGCTTTTTTACTTTCTCGATTTGCTTCAAGTGGATTAAAATAGTTTTAACACTCAAATTGAAGCTGCAGCGCTCTCTAAAGTAGTTTGCGATGGATTCGCTTCCACAAGTCTTTAATTCCTCACTATCCCTTAAAGTTAAATTATTACGTACTTATTTGTATAGAGTTAAATTACTTTTTAGTTTGTAGTGGTTTTGAAGTTAGTTTTTTTTTCAAACAGTTTTTATACTTAAATTTGAATTTAGAATTCATAACCCAAAGCATTGATTTATAAATCATTTTTTTATAAATCAATGACCAAAGTGGAAATATTTCAGATCGAAGTGGCGGTACGACGTTAATTTGATATTATGTAGGTAAGGAGGTATAGCTGTATAGTTTTTTTTTTTAATTCACAAAAGTGATGTTCAGCCATGCATGCTACAAGTTAGGTAGTTACGTGGTTTGTATGTGGTGTAGGTCGAGGTGCGTGAGCAGCGCGTGCAGCTCGGCCGCGGCGGGCGCGCGCGCTCGCAGCCGGTCGCGCACTCGCGCCGCGCTCCACGCGCTCGCACGCGACCCGCTCCACGCGCTCCACGCCGCCGCCCAGCCGCCGCCTGCACACGCAAATAAACTACTCTGAAGCCACCTATACACGCTGGCCGAGCGTTGCCAAGCGATGGCCAACGCCATCATGTAGACAGCTTATTTGCCTTGACTGGTCATCGCTCGGTGTCGCTCGCCTAGTTGGCCGAATGAAGCCAAGCACCAACGTGTGTAGAGATCATTTGGCGCAACTTGTGTTCGCTCGCTGTCACTCGTGATCACTTGCCTCACTTCGGATCGGTGTCGGTTTTTGTGCACAAATCAAAGGCGCTCGTCTGCGCTCGGCCAACAGCGTCCACATATTTGTCTACCCGCCATTACACGGTTGATATCTGTCGCTCTCAGACGCCTATAAAACTTCAATGTCGACGTCCATAGTGTTTCAGTGCGTAATAAATACTGACAGTGGCCAACGTGTGGATAGCTCTACAAACTCTCGTCTACATTGGCCGCTTGCATTGTCATTCGACGAACTTGTCGAACATATTTGCCGCCGCTCGCGTTGGCTTAGGCTCGGCCAACATGTATAAGGGGCTTAAAGGTGCGAAATATTGACAGAGCTAAAGCCCCTTATACACGTTGGCCGAGCCTAAGCCAACGCGAGCGGCGGCAAATATGTACAAGGCTAGTGCTAACGTCCATACGTTCGACAAGTTCGTCGAATGACAATGCAAGCGGCCAATGTAGACGAGAGTTTGTAGAGCTATCCACACGTTGGCCACTGTCAGTATTTATTACGCACTGAAACACTATGGACGTCGACATTGAAGTTTTATAGGCGTCTGAGAGCGACAGATATCAACCGTGTAATGGCGGGTAGACAAATATGTGGACGCTGTTGGCCGAGCGCAGACGAGCGCCTTTGATTTGTGCACAAAAACCGACACCGATCCGAAGTGAGGCAAGTGATCACGAGTGACAGCGAGCGAACACAAGTTGCGCCAAATGATCTCTATACACGTTGGTGCTTGGCTTCATTCGGCCAACTAGGCGAGCGACACCGAGCGATGACCAGTCAAGGCAAATAAGCTGTCTACATGATGGCGTTGGCCATCGCTCGGCAACGCTCGGCCAGCGTGTATAGGTGGCTTTAGGATGAAAACGACACAATTCAAAAAGATGGTAAATTGGGTTATCGTCATAAAATTACTTAAAACGAAGTTCTCAATACAATAATAGTTCAAACGCGCCCATATTCAAGCAGGAAAAGGACAAAGCTATTATATCGGTCCCATTTTTATTATATTTTTATAAATAAGAGACTAGTTTTTAGTCATTTAAAAATGTCAACTCAATTTTCTATTTTTTGAATTGTGTCGTTTTCGTTCTAAAGGTGCGATTTATTGAGGGTAGTAACCACTGACAGTACCGGCCAAATCCCTATAAAACGAGTGGCAATCTGTCTGACAGAGCTCGATTTACACTCCATTCGACTCCATTCAACCGCGCTAAATGGAGACAGCCGCGTTCAGTTTTAACAGATCCAGAGGACGATATCACTCTGGCCATCCGCCGTTAGAACGAGTTCTTGAAACTCATACACTGTACAAGACCGCAGTTCCGTCTTCGCCGTCGAGGACCTCGCCGCACTCCCTGTCGCCCCCCGACCGCCCTAACAGTTCCGACCCGCGTGCCGACGAAATAAACGAATAGGATTAGGTTAAACAATCTTCTCCACTAATCGTTGATATCTCATCCTCTTCCAGTGGCCGTCCTGAGCCGAGGTTCGTAACCCGTTAGTGGGTTGGCCTCAGCATGGTCACCTAAATTAAAGGATTGCGAGCGCCTAAAGCGTTCACCCTAAAGTCCGGTGTGGCCAGAAAAGCCGACTCTCGTCAGGCTACTGGTCGATAGGTCCGCGTAAAAAAAAATCTGACAGAGCATTCTGTTGCAAGACGTGCGCGCGTGAACATCAACTTGGGAATTTAGTGTTCTGGTAAGATTTTGTGACCTACTCTTTGAAAGTTATTTCTATCAAGTGCAATTATGGTTTTCGTTAACAATTTAGTATTTTTTTAACTATTTTTGATTATTTTTTTAAAGAAAATTTAACTAAAATCCTAACACTACTTATAATAACACACTTTTTATACCGGTCATTTGCTCCTCTACAAAATATTATTATATTTTAATGTGATTTTTAAATAGGTATAATATAACAGTGGCGAAGGGCGAAATTTTTCAAAAGGGAACCCGAGGCAACCCATTTTTGCGTCAGTTAACATATCGCATGGTGTTCACGGTATAAGTCAATTAAACGAAAAACCAAAACTTCGACAGTGGATTAGTCTTAATTATTCTAATTCAACAATCGTTGACATATGTACTAAATTGTTAAAAGAATAACATAAGTACACTCATTTGCAAAAAAAAACGGGCGGTTTGGATTTTAATTCTTTTTTAAAAATATACGGTACCAAAATGATTTCATTCATTTGTACATGTTACTGGCCGGTTTCAAAAATGCCGTGGTGTTTAAAACAGTACGTTCTAAATTAAAATTTTCGTTTGTTGCTCGTTTTTACAGAAAACCACTTTTTATCCTACATTTTTGGTGCGAAGAATTCCAAAAGATAATATCGGTTTTCATAACTTTTAGTCAATTTTTATGAATTTATTTCATATTCCTAATTGTCAAAGCTTCATTTATTGCTGTTTAGCTGTCTCAATAATGTTAGAGAAAACGGTAAAAGCTACCAAAATTATTGCGCTGCTCGAAGAGGGCTGCAGCCAATGCTTCGTGGCTCAGAGGCTAAGTGTGAGTCGCTCGACGGTTCAAAGGACCTGGCAGCGGTATCAAGACACCGGTTCCGTCGAGAGAAGGCCTGGTTCTGGAAGAAAACCATGTACCCAACCACGGGATGATCGTTTTCTTGTGAGTCGCGCATTGAGAAATCGCAAGTCTTCGTATGTGGACCTTAAGAACAACCTCGAAGAAGTAAGAAATGTGCATATTAGTCTATGGACGGTCAGGAGGAGGCTGTTCGCGGCCAATATACGCAGTCATCGCCCGGCCCGCGGCCCTAAGTTACTCCGTGAGCACAGAGTTGCCAGGCTTAGGTTTGCTCGAAATTGTGAGTCATGGACTCAAGAAGACTGGAATAGGGTATTGTTCTCCGATGAAGCCAGGATTTCTCTGTTCGGTGAAGATCGACGTCGGCGAGTGCTACGAAGACGAGGAGAACGCTTTGCAGAGGCTTGTTTTGAAGAAATCACACCTTATGGTGGGGGCTCTGTTATGTTTTGGGCAGGAATAAATTCAATGGATCGTACAGAGTTAGTCTTCATTGAAAACGGCTCACTGACTGGACATCGATACATAACGGAAGTTCTTATTCCTCATGCACAACCCGCATTGGCCGCTTTAGGCGAAGACTCAAATTTTATGGACGACAACGCTCGCGCCCACCGGTCTGGCGATGTGGAAGCGTATGTGCAAGAGGTCGGCATTCGTCGTTTGGATTGGCCAGCTCGAAGTCCCGACCTCAATCCTATAGAGCATGTCTGGGACGTTCTGAAACGACGCGTGAGATCAGTACAACCGCCTCCGCAAACCATCAGAGAGCTGAAGAATGTGATTACCGCGGAGTGGGAACGTATTCCGCAAGCAAGTATCCGGGATATCCTCGCTAGCATACCCAGACGAATTCAAGCTGTGATTTCAGCTAGAGGGGGTCACACTCGATACTAAACATTTATCTGCTTTTACTTTATTAAAGAAAAAACAAACAAAAATCTTTGTTAACTTTTACTTCACGAGCATATGCACTACTAGCGAGCATACACTACTAGTGAACTTTAGCATTAAAACCCATAAATTTTATCAAAATTTTATGATAATACTGACGAAAACGATTATTTGCTTATTAATTTACAAAATTGTGAAAGTAAAACTACCTATAATTATCAAACAAACCAATAGTAACTTAGGTGCCTGTTTTTTTTTGCAAATGAGTTTATTAGAAATATAATCATGATACCTAATACCTACATTTGGTTATAAATTTCTTATAACTTTCTCAGTAAATGTAACTTCTACTAAAAAAACATGTTATTCGTCAAACAGACCAGCAGTTAACGTGTACATACATAAATAACACACATTATCGATATAAATAATCAACGTTATTCGTAAGGTTTTACTTCGTATCGCCGTGCCATTTAAATTCAGAAATATCGTAATTGTTTACTTCTAACAAACATTTCATGTCTGAAATTAAAAACTAATCAGATTCACAAACAAATAATATACTTACGTAAAAGGAGACGATACACTAAACACAAGCAGTAATTTCCATTATAATGCACTTCATTAATTTGCAATTACCAATTAAAAAACAACTAAACAACACATAACTGTCAATAAACAAATTGAATTTGACAATTCAAGATATCGCAAATCGGTATCATAATAAATTATGACCTAAAAAGTGACAACAATACATAGTCGGTTAACGTGAAGCCGAGCAGACTCGGATTCCCTTTGCCTATATCTTCGGTGCGATTCCGACGAACAAAGAGGGATAGCAAGTCATAGAAGTCTTAGAAAGTGCTGCCATCTATGTACAAAAACCTACTACGACATGAACCCGGTGGCCAGCGGATTACCTCGCGCCTGTGGCTCCACAATTTCATATTGGTAACGGAAGTTTTAGGAAAAAAAATACTAAACGCGCCATCTAGCGTTGATATCGATAATTTTAACAAACAACAAGCAGATACCCGATAGATGTCATTATTAAGTGATCATCAATGAACCTAATTAATTATTATAACTATTATTATTGTTCCTAGCTGAGTATTTTCTAACTTTATAATGTACTTGTCAAATGCATTGTGAAGTACCCAAAACCTAAAAGGGAAGCCGGTAGGAATCGGGTTGTATGGACGCTTCGCCACTGGTATATAACGCTAGCGGTATACAGATGACGCTATGGATAGTATTTTCATAGCTAACTTATCACGCGTGCGAAGCGGCGAGCAATACCTAGTTTAAAATTATGTTTTTAACAGGTACCTAATATTAATTAATAACTTCATGTAGGAAAATTAATTCTTACGAGTGTTCGCCTGATTCCTGATATACAATCGTAGCGCTTCTGCGTCGGCCGTGTATGGTTGGTGAGTGATGACGCTGCGAGCACAGATCTGAACTTTGACTCCATTACCGCGCCAGGATACTCGAGCGTCCGCTATGAAAAGGACACTCTCTAGAGGGCGCCAATCTTCCGCTCTGTAAATAATAAAGGTAACAATATTATCACAAAATGTATTAAGATAATAATAGTACCTATAGAGAACGTGCACGTCGTAAGTTCTGTCATCTGGTGGCGCAATCAAAATCTTTCACCCTATTAACACTCGGTATTTTTTTTTATAATGGCCCTACTGCCAGTAGCCTGACGCGAGTCGGATTTTCTGGCCACACCGGTCTTTAGGGTGAATGCAGAAAGCGCTCGCAACCCTTTGAATTAAGTGACCATGGTGAGGGCAACCCACTAACGGGTTACGAACCTCGGCTCAGGACGGCCACTGAGGGAAGATGAGACATCAACGATTAGGGAAAGATTGGTTTTTACTTTAGGCCTAACCCTATTAGATTGTGTTGTCATCGGCACGCGGGCCTGAACTGCTAGGGGGAGGGGGGGGGGGGGTCGAACGCGGCGAGGACGGAACTGCGGTCTTGTGGAGTGTTGGAGTTGCAAGAACTCGTTCTTACGGCGGATGGCCAGAGTGATTTCGTCCTCTGGATCGGTTAATATGGAACGCGGCCGTCTCCATTTGGCGCGGTCGAATGGAGTAACTCGACATTGACGTAAAGTATTCGTATTATATTTATGAAAAACAGCATTTAATTTGTTGATAATGTATTGCTGTAGGTATTGCTCCAAAACATAAAAATAAACGAATGAAATGATGTAAAGTGCTATATTAAATTCCAAGAATAGTACCTACCTAAGGACTTACATTCTATGGTTATTTAAAAGAATGTTTAAATAAATTATAGATCTATAAAGTTTCTATTTTTCAAACACTTGTGGCTCTTATGTTGATTTTGTGCTGCCACCTTGTTAGTCTAAGTTAGGGCTGCCATCCGTCCGGAACGAAAATGTATGTATATAAAAAAAAATGAATTACCTTTGTATCGTGTCGATATCGAAGATATCCAAAGAGACCGAAGCAGGAGTTGTATTGTCTATAATTTCTATTGTTCCGATTGTCATTTCAGTACCTAAAATTAAGTTAAAGCACTCACTGGCAAATCTAGATCTTGTTACTTGTACCTAAGTAAGTATAAAGCACTAGTTAGCAAGTACTGAATAAAATTGCCACATTAATTTAAAAACGAACACCTATTGTAATTTACTTACCTGCTTTTGTTTTTATTATTCGTCGGGGTTTAACAGACTTTACAACAACTAATAAATCAACGTACACATTGTTGGTCTCTTCTGTAAGAAATAAGTAGATAAGTAAAAATATTTTCAATTAAATTCAAGTAGGTATAGGTACCTACTTCAATAAAAGATCTTCAATCCTCACGTAGTTTAGGGATTGAAGATCTTTTATTGAAAATACAGGTATTGTATTACGTACCGTACTTACCACGTAGTATACATTGTTATTAAAAATTAGACAATCTATAGACAAACACATACCTAGTTGATAACACTGTTGGTAACTAGATTCGGTCTCGGTGATATCTTAAGTACCTACCTAATATAACTATATAATTTATTTATTTTATTTATTTATTTTATTTTATTTTATTCTGGACAACAAACAGTCATATACATAACAAAAGCTTAATATAACAGTGTTTACAAGTCACAGACTTTGAGTGCCAACACTTAATTTAAAGAAATTATTACAAATAAAAGGATCATAATAATTAGAATGAAAGCAGACATGGTGTTAATATGTAAATCTTTAAAGTAGGTAACAAATCACAATAGATGTTACTTAATAACATTCCAGTGTGTAGAAAAATTATTTTCATTATTCATTAAACAAAAACTCTTGTAATGTTCTCTTAAATTTAGATATAGAGCTATTAAATATATCAATATGGGATAATTTTTGATTATAAACAGTCAAACTACGACATAAAAATGTATTAGAGGTGTAATTAGTACTGCAACCCGGTACTACAAACAAGTTATTTGTTCTACGCACTGACCTGAGGGGTACTTTAAATTTTATTTGTTCAAGCAAATTAGGGGAATCAATGACATTATTAATAAGTTTATATAAGAACATAGCATCCTGTAGTTGACGCCTGAGTGACAAAGATAACATGTTGTGTTTTGCTAGACAATTATTATAAGAAACAAACTGTGATCCCATTCTGTATTCGAGAGATCTGACAAAAGTTTTTTGTATTCTCTCAATTCTGTTAACATGACATGAGTAATAGGGGCTCCATATAATACAGCCAAAATCCAATATGGACCTTACTAAGCTATAGTATAGAATTTTATAAGTGCTACTATTTTTAAAAGGTTTACAAACTCTCAGGAGAAAGCCAAGTTGGCGATACGCTTTATTAATAATTTGGTCATAATGGTACTTGAAAGATAGTTTATCATCCAAGATGATTCCAAGGTCACGAATATGATCAACCCTAGCAAGTGTGCAATTATTGAAACTGTATGCATATTCTATAGGATTACGTTTACGAGTATAGCTAATAACAAAACATTTGTCTTGATTTAAAAATAGTTGATTTTGGGAACAATAGCAAAATAAGTTATTTATATCCTCTTGAAGACGGATACAATCAGTTTCATCTCTTATAACCCTAAAAATTTTTGTATCATCTGCATAAAGAAGACTGGTACTGTTAGTTAAATAGTTTTCAATATCATTAATATATAGAATAAAAAGTATGGGCCCCAGATGGGAGCCTTGCGGTACACCAGATGGTACATTCTGGAAGTCAGAAAGAAAACCTTTAATACAAACGGCCTGAGATCTGTTACTAATATATGATTTTACCCAGCGAAGCAAATCGCCATGTATTCCAGCTCTGAAAAGTTTATTAATGAGCATACTATGACTAATTTTGTCAAATGCTTTGGAAAAGTCGGAATAAACAACATCTACTTGAAGTTTTTTATCCATAGATTTTAATAAGAAATTTACGAGAGTAACCAAATTAGTGTCAACAGATCGTCCACGGATGAAACCATGTTGAGAAGATGTAATAAAATTTCTAACTAAAAAAGATAATTGAGTAGCTACAATTTTCTCCAATATTTTACCAAAAACACATAGTTTGGAAATCGGTCTGTATTGCGTGATGTCACTAGTTTTATCATTTTTTGGGATAGGAGAAATCAAAGACTTTTTCCATATATCAGGAAAGTGTCCTAAAGTCAAAGACCGAGAAAAAATATGTGTAATGGGAACACTCAGCGCATCTGCACATTTTGAAATTAGCAAAGGATGTATACCATCATACCCAGCTCCCTTTTTTACATCAACACCTTTTAATTGTTTTAAAACTAAACTTGGAGTAATATGTATTTTACTGATATTGAGCATTGTATTTTGGCCTGAAGAGGACGAGCTAGGGTCTGGACTGTCATTGACAGGATCACTAGATTCTATGAAAACAGATTTAAAATAATTATTAAATAGGTTACAAATTTCAACACCGTCACTTGTGGTAATATCATTAAAACTCATTTTTTGTGGCATACTACGGTTACCCATCTTAGACTTAACAAAACTCCAAAAATAATTTGGATTCCTTCTTATATTCTCTTCACTTAACTTTATATAGGTTTCATAACAGGATTTTTCAAGTTTCTGAGCTCTACGTCTTAGAAGAGAAAAAGTTAAATAATCCAAATGGTTTTTATAACGTTATAACATGTTATAATATGTTAAACTGTTGCCTAACCTGTCAATTTCAGCACTTCGGCAAGACCACAGTATCCTGCTGAGGGCTTGGTCGGTATATGAAGTAGTTGCAAGTATGTGCTAAAACTTTCTCCACTGTACGTGCACACGTCAGATGTACCCTCATTCAGCGACAAGTAAAATGGTGATGTGACCTTATAAACAAAAGTTACTAGTTTTAGGTATAATAATAATAAATAATAATACCAGCCCTGTATTATTATATCGCCCACTGCTGAGCACGGGCCTCCTCTACTGAGGGGGTTTAGGCCTTAGTCCACCACGCTGGCCTAGTGCGGTTTGGTAGACTTCACATACCTTCGAAATTCTTATAAGGAACTTCTCAGGTATGCAGGTTTCCTCACGATGTTTTCCTTCACCGTTAAAGCGAACGATCATAAACAATACACACATAACTTCGAAAAGTCAGAGGTGTGTGCCTTGGGTTTCGAACCTCCGCACATTGTCTCGGCAGACCGTTCCATTCCCAACTAGGCTATCGTCCACTTAGGTATGCTACAAGTTAATCATTATCAATTTTGTATTGTGAATGTAGCCCAAAACCACAGAACAGGGATATAGACATATCTTCTCTTTCCTCCGTGCCCAAAACTATAAATATCATACTTCAACTTGCTACACGTACTTTACGGCCTGGCCGTTTACCTAATGAGATGAAAGTTCGCAAAACTATGGAGGGTTAGAAGTACTCTCCACACTCCTCTACGCTCCATACGCAAAACCCAGGAAACAGATACATAAATGACGCTTGCGTGCCGCCATATATTTGAAAAATTCGGATTTTTGGTGTAAACGGTATTCCAGGGGTTAGACGATTTCAAACTCATACTGTAGCAAAAAAGTCCCCTATCACGCGATGTTCAAATAGTTTGTCGGCTACTAAAATAATAATAGTACTCAAAAATGTTTACTTGTGGGCGGAAGTTTTCGTTTTCTCCGGTTTTTACAGAGATTTTTGGATAAGATATTTCTACTGCAACAAAAAAATAAACACAATTGAGTCATTAACATACATAATTTATTGGAAAGGATAATCATATTTGGAAATACATTTTGGGATCAATATGACTGAAAGTGGTAAAGTTTTAACTTGTTAGTAATTGAGTTATATTACCTACAACGATAGGTAGGTCAAATTGTTGCCAAAGTGCAAGGCATATTCTTCGGCCTCTATCCCACGACCTTAGACTAACACCCACGACGCGATGTGACGACTGACGTTAACGTTGTGCATCCGCTGAACACAACGTCGCACACTTGCTACGATTTGAGGCGTACAGAGAGAAAATGGATTCCGACGAGGAAAAACTATTGTTGGTTTTCCTTCATTTCCTGGTGCTTTATTTTTTTTTTTTTTTTTTTTTATTCGGGCACGGCAAAGTGACTGCACCTCACCTGATGGTAAGCGCGATGCAGTCCAGATAGAGTATCGAATGGCAGCAGATAGTTATCTCATGCCATTCGACACAATCATGCCGGCCTACTGAGGTGCTTCTTCACGCTACGGCGGAAGGACCCAGGATTATAGGAAGGAGGGAACACGTGCGCCGGTAAACTATTCCAAAGCATGATGGTGCGGCAAATAAAAGAATTGGCGAACCTATTGGTTCGGGCCGAGATGGTTTTAACCATCAAGCTGTGGCTTCGGATGCCGGCACGCGTGGTTCTGCTGAGGAAAGGAGAGGAGGGGATCAGATTAAACAACTCTTCAGAGCATTCGCCATGATACAGACGGTAGAACACGCTTAGAGAAGCGACATCCCTCCGCAATTGTAGCGACTCCAAGTTGCTCGTTACGTCTGCATCATCCACAATGCGGATGGCCCGCCGCTGCAATCCATCCAAGGCATCGAGCAAGTATTGGGCGGAACCGTCCCAGAGGTGCGAACAGTATTCCATACCCGGCCGTACCTGTGCTTTATACAAGCGGAAGATTTGACCGGGCGTGAAGAACCGACGCACCTTGTTCAGGATTCCAACCCTGCGTGATGTGGCAGATATAACGCCTTCGATGTGATTCCTTGGATTCAGATCACAGCGGATATCCATACCAAGGATATTCAAGTCATTCCGCATTAAGAGTGGAACACCCTGAAGATTGGGGAGAGGAGAAAACGGGGATCTTTTGCACGTGAACGCACACACCTGCGTTTTCTTGGCATTGAACTCAACCAGGTTCATGGAACCCCACGTGGAAATGAGATCCAGAGTCCGGTTGAGCTCAATGACAAGATCATTGCGCCTCCTCACAGTATCCACCCGCAAACCAGGGGGCTCATGGTAGTATCGCCCGTGAACCGTGCTGTCGTCTGCATAACAATGAATGTTGCCAAGCGATAACAAATCATTGATATGCAGAAGAAACAGGGTGGGCGATAGTACCGAGCCCTGTGGAACCCCGGCATTTACTGACATGAGCTTCGAAGCGTGCCCATCAACGACGACACGTATTCTACGCTCATGCAGAAAGCCAGAAATCCACGCACACAAGTTGTCGGGCAAACCATATGCCGGAAGCTTGGAAAGGAGACCACGGTGCCAGACCCTATCAAAAGCCTTAGCTATGTCGAGGCTCACAGCTAGAGCCTCGCCATGCCTATCAATCGCCTCCCCCCAGCGATGCATGACGTACGCTAGAAGGTCACCCGTTGATCGGTTCTGACGAAATCCGTATTGTCTGTCGCCGATCAACGAGTGATTCTCCAGGTAGCGGGTCAAGTGCGTGTTTATTAGCCGCTCCATGACTTTGCATAGCACTGAGGTTATAGCGATTGGGCGGTAATTGGTAGGGTCTGTCCGATCACCTTTTTTGGGGATCGGTTGCACATTGGCCTCCCTCCAAGATTCAGGCACTATACCTGAGAGGTAGGACGCACGGTTGAGGCGTGTCAGTGCAGGAGACAACTCCACTGCACATCTTCTCAATACCACCGCCGGTATACCGTCCGGACCACTGGCTTTCCGAACGTCGAGAGACCGCAGCTCACGCCGCACATCGCACTGCCTGATGCGAATATCAGGCATTGTGAATCCGCAATCAGGCAGCGCCGGCGGCGGCTGAGAGCCACAGTCTTCGAGCCGGGAGTTAGCCGCAAAGAGATTTGCCAACAGAGTGGCTTTCTCCTGCGGCTTGTGTGCCAGCGATCCATCTGGATACCTTAGCGGCGGCAGTGAGGGACGGCAGAAGTTAGACTGGACGGCCTTGGCCAGACTCCAATAAGCACGGCTGCTCGTCGGATGGCTGGCAAAAGCACGCCCAATCCTACATATCCGCGCGGCATCCGATCTAACATAGGCCTTCTTGCAGGCCTTGGCGGCACGGTTATAAGCTGCTTTGAGGGAATCAATATTAGGATCCTTCATTGCGCGACCCCTGATCCAAGCGCGATACGCCGCCTGTTTTTGACCAACAGCATCGGCGCAAGCGCGATTAAACCAGGAGCGTCCACGGCCCTTACTAGCGACCTCAGAGGAAGGAATGTAATATTCCATTCCTAACCTGATCTCGCCAGCAATAGCGTCGGCACTCGCCGAAGGATCTTTTCCCTTGAAACAACGCTGCCGCCAAGGGATGGATGCGTAATATTCTCGCATACCATCCCAATCTGCCGACGAGTAATGCCAGACCCTTCGCTTAACCTGCACAGGACGTGGAGGTGAAGCGAAAGGTATTGACGTCCCAACCAGGCAGTGATCAGAAGTGCCCAGAGGGGCACTAACGGTCACTCGATACCCGGTCGGGTGACTCATCAGCAGAAGGTCCAGCAGTGAAGGCGCATGACTCGATTCGACTATTTGTTGATTTGCATAATTAGATCATCATCAGGGGTAAAATAATCGGGTCACAAATTATGTACCTACACATAATGCCTATGTGCACTTTTATAGCAAACATAGTACAAGCATTTTCACAAACTTTCGCATTTATAATAAGATGAAATAGAACCAACAAAACCCAACGCAAAAACTTATTGTCATGGGGCGGCTTTGGATCCGCCCTACGAGGCAAGAACCCGCGCTACGCTATCGACATTTTGGTATCCTCGGATCCCAACATGTGGAAGCTATAGCTACGCCCGTGCGTAGGACATAGCGACACATACTCATCTTTATTTATTATATAAATAAAATACCCGTAAAGGCATACTAATTTATACCTACTCACCAACATCTCCTACAAGAAACCTTTCATAGAATGTAAGAACGAAGTACTCTGAACCCCACACATCAACATTAATGGTGTCAACTTCGGAATCTCTCAGCGTAAACGACGTGACTCCTCTCAAATCTCCATTCTTTTTACGTGAACCTATAGTTCGTGGGCTATTTTTTGCTATTATGATACCCACAACAAGCGCATTTTTTAAATTAATATTTAAACAGTTAAGACCTACTCTTTGTACTCCCGCCATTTTTGTCAGTTTTTTTTTAATAATTTTCCCTATAGGGAAGGTAAAGGGTTCAAGCCCATACAGCCTCGCCAAGTGATATTTTTGGTTGTCTTCTTTTTCAACTATGTACTATGTCGTAGTAAAGCAGTGGCTACCTTACCAAGACTTTATCGAGGAGTTTTGGTGGCAACAAAACTCCTCGATAAAGTATTGAGCCCCCCGACTCGGAAGGCTCAGATACGGGGGGGGGGGGGGTGTATACGTGACTTATCTGTAATGTCATGGGCAGTGACAATTTTTACTGGGGCCCCATCCAATGAATTTGCCACGGGCCCCTATGATATAGTTACGCCACTGCAAAAAAACACTTGATTTGCAGTTATTTTAATTCACTTCATTTTAGCCCTTTAATAGAACTATATTGGATAATATACCACCATAATTATGCAATATAACAATAAGTATCACCAAAATAATGAATTAAAACAAGAGCACCTCATGAAACTTCCAAGTCAAAGTACATGCATTGGTCAAAGTCCAAAGATGAAAGAGATTACAAAAAGGAATAGACGATAGACCTTTATGCAATAGATATCTATCATTTCTGATTATAAGACTCAGAATAATAACCAGTGGTCTCGAACCTACCGATTTTTCGGTATTTCTACCGCTATTGGGTCTGTCCTACCGAAATACTGAAATGATATGATTTTTCTACGATTTTTAGAGATCCAGAAGATTCTCCCGATTTTTCTACCGATTTTCAGCAATTCGAGGTGAATATCCCTTTTTTGTTTTGTATTTTACGATTCCATGGTTAATATGTTACTGTTTGGGGCGGTGGGGGGCAGTACTTTTAAAGAGACGACAAAATTTGTTTGATATTTTTACTTTGAAGACGGGGGAGGGGGGGGATGTACGCGTGACTCTCTTTGCTTGAAATTACCTTCTTTTGTTGGAATAATAGTCCCTAGAGTTAAAAAAAAAGAGATTTCATTGAATATTGCTTGTTTTTTTGCATTTACCGATTTTTGATCCAAATATACCGAATTTTCGTGGCAACTCTACCGTTTTTAAATTTTGTCGTCCGAGACCACTGATAATAACTAAAGCAATTATTATTCTGACAGTTATGCCATTTTGGCGGGAATTGTGTGTGTCTGTTTGATATTTGTAAATAGGCTGCCAGCTTAAAAAATTGTATAGAAAAACTGTATAAATAGGCGACTAATTGTATTCTTTGCAATCCTACACTCAAATATACATATAATAAAATTGTAACAGGACGATATCTGTACATTATAGATATTGAAGAAAAACTAATATGGAGTGTCTTTATTAGAGCAACAGAAGCCAAAATATCCGTTTTTAGAGTATTTGTCTGCCTCTATGTCTGTATGTTGTGCACAGTTTTCACCGATGTATGATGTATCATCGTATGCCATCACATCCTACTAATATTATAAAGGCGAAATTTTGTAAGAATGTATGGATGTTTGGATGTTTGGATGTATGGATGTTTGTTCCTGTTTCACGCAAAAACTACTGAACGGATTTCAATGAAATTTGGCACACGGGTACATCATGTCCTGGATTAACACATAGGCTACTTTTTATCCCAGGAAAACATAAAGCGGGACTTTTATCCCGGAAAAACTTTTTAACGCGGGCGGAGCCGCGGGCAAAAGCTAGTTATGGTATAATTTAATAATAAGAGTTAAAATTAAATACCAACTTTTGACCGCTATTCCTCAGCCTCCGGTGTCACTTGGTCTAAACGCTGCAAACCCCTTTCGAAGCTCCTGAAGGGACTTTCCTCCATGATATGCTGAATGGTTTGGTTTGCTGCTCCACAGCCGCAGGCTAACGACTTGGTAATGCCCCACTTGTGCAGATGATAATTGCCTTGTTGCCACCTTGCAAAGCCCGTGCATATGCGGTTAAGAGTTGCCCATAATTTACGGATCTTCGTAAATCCTCTTCAAGTCATGCAAGGTTTAGAAGTGCTGATTTTTTTTCCTTTGGGATATCTCTTAATCGCCACTGGGGTCTGGGCAATCCATTCCTTGTTTGGATCATATTACTGTTGGATGCGTGAATCAGTCCATATGGGCTTGCGAGAAGGTATTTAAACACAGAAACCCCTCAACAGATTAATTTGGTACGTAGATAGCCTATGTTCTGGATTAACATTTAATATAATATAAGTTACTCTCATATTTTTTTCTTGAAATGAAATGAAATAAATTTATTCGAACCCATAAAAAGTTTCCATTATTTAGATTCAGTCAATATTAACTCTACCACCAGTTCGGAAAGCAGTTCTCACTAGAGAAGAACGGGCAAGAAACTCTAGTGTTGCTCTTTTCAAAATCAGTTCAAGGTATAAAATACAATTAATAATAAAAAAAATAACATGATATAGATATATTTGTTATTTTTGTTTAGAGCAGTTCATTTATATACTCGCAAAAAAGGTAATAAATTTTAAAATCTTATACCAGTGCATAACCCTCTCAGGAATCATGTATTAATTTGGTCTGAAATTTATCAAGATGTCGTTATTAATCTTAGTTCAATATATACCCCTTGTGTCTAAGAATGTATCAATTCTTGTTGTATAATGAAATCATTGGTTATCGTAATAATTTACTAATAATATTTTGTATCACTAAACACCATAGACTAGCAAGGACGTATAAGTAGCAGTACTACAAATTCTCCTCTTGGGACCTAAAAAAAAAGGTCGCCGGACAAATTGTACACTGAATTTGTATATTTTATAGCGTGTACCATCTTTTTTGGTGAAATTTGGTGAAATACCAACATTCAGTGACCTCTGTACCAGTATTACTTTCCGTAGTATTATAATGCTCTTTGAGTATTACTGAGACACTATCTGGCATCCCTGCTTCGAACTTCGAAGCACTTCGAAGTGACCGAACTTCGCATTGCACTTTGCAGTTATTGTTAACCAGGGGGATGTCACTACACAAGAAGTTTATAATCACTACATCAAACCATAGAGTTTATATAGAGTTATGAAATTTGTTTTGACTACCGCTTCGTAGATGGCACTATAATAAACTATATCGATATTACAAAAGTTTAATAAATATAGATCTAGAGGGCATGGTGTGTGTTTGTAATAAAACACACAATGCCCTCTAAATCCATATTTTTTAAGATTTATACCGGATAATTTAGCTCGACATTTCAATACATGAAATTGAAAATCAGACCTTTTTTGTGTGTAATTTTAGAAACTCATGGATGACCATAATTTTCGAACTATATATTATGTATAAAATATTTTTTAAGTGGTATCATTGATCGCCTTGTTTTCGTATTCCAATTATTGGTTGTAACTTGTACATTTTTATTGTTATTTTCCAAATATTGCAGTCTATGTGAGTTTAAGATCCCCTTATAAAATGACTCTGCTAATTTACAAGTTCGTTCGTCATTGATTGATTACCATTTGCTCGTGATTTGGATTTGTTGGTGATCTTTACACCATGTGTGATCCTTGCCCCAAATGCTATTTGGACTCCGCCATTGATGGTAAGAAAATATTTATATTTTTCATTAATTGATAGTATCGTTTATAACTGCAATAATCCATTGCAGTCATACATAATGTTTAAATCAAATCCTTTTTAAACTCTGTTTTTAAAATACCATGAGGCAATGTGCATAACCAATAAATATGAGCTAATAATTTTTAAGTTACCTCTGAAAATGGAGTTGAAATCGTTATTACAACATAGTGTTATTTATTTTGATTTAACGATCGTATATGTAAAGTTCAGCTGCATTACTCATTGACTAATTGTTTTCATCTGCATTGTCTTCAAATAAATAAGGTTACTTGTTCGCGGAATATAACTGAGTTGCGTTGTGTTTATAATTGCTTTATTTTTATCATTTACAACAAGAACTTATTGCCTTGATCGGCATAACCACAAAAGGGAGACACAGTCCAAAAACCATAACCTATTCAAAAATAGATATTTTCTTTGAATCATCCCCTCAGCAGTTATATTTACAATTTATAACATAGTACCAATCAATATTTCTGAACTTAAATTAAACTTCAACAAAAAACTTTTATTCTTAAATCTGACATAAGTATTCCAATGTTTTCATTTAATATACATACTTAATGAATGACTATTATTATAAATTTAACTCACACCTTTTTACTTATTTGTATCAAATGATTTATTTTCAGGCCCACTACAGTTTTTCTGCAAAGCAGTAGTTCCATTTGTAATGGGAAACATGGCATATTAATAAGTACCAGGAGTGGATACAAGTTTTGGACAAGAACATGCTACATAAAGGAGACCAGTATATTCAAATAAATGTGCGTCTATAATATAGGCATTTCGAAGAGAGCTTGAGACTTTCAAGGGGCATAATATATAGAATGGCAGCTCCAATGTTGAACTTAGGTAAGAATGATTTCCATACGATGCACAGTATACTTTGTAGGTTAGCATAATTCAGGTAGATACATACACCTATACCTACTTAAAAATATTTATCCTGAATGAATTATGTTTGTTTTAACGAATGCCGTCAATTCACCTTGTTATTTTTGCATTTGTAGGGTGAGTTAAGCATGCTGATTACCTCATGGTAAGTGATATGACCACCCATAAATAGTAGCAACACAATATAAAACTTTGAATTAAAAAATACCTTGTCACTAGATTCAGTAAAGTCATGCCTGTTTAAAAAACCTGTCATTTATTATCTATACTAGTCCATACTAGTATTATAACGACAAAAGATTTGATTGTTTGTTTGTTTGCAATGGATAAAACCTAAAAACTACTTTACCGATTTTGTAAACTCTTTCATTGATATGAAGCTATGTTAATCCTGAGCACCGTAGGCTACTTTTAATACAAAAAAATATTTTTCACGTGGGCGGAGCCACGAACAGAAATCTATAGTGTAATATAGTTATACTGGGCTACCTAGGTGTGGCGATATGCCGCAACAGGTGCAGGCACAACATACCTATAGAATTAATGTGAGTGGTACTCTTAATAAGGATTTCACAGTTTTGATGACAAGAATTTTAAGTGAAAGAAAATGAAATAATATGAATCAAAAATACATCTTTGTATATATAGGTAATAGGAATATATTCCTTCTGTATGTGTTTATGTCGCTGAGCTCCTCCGGAATCGATTTCGGGGATTATTTTTTGTGTAAATTAAAATAGGTCCTCGGATAATTAAGATTTATAATAGGTCAAGTGGGCTGCGCTTGAATCAGGTTCTAGGTTTTTATAAATTTTTTTTAGGGCAAGACAATATCTATCGAACCTGCTTGTATTATATAAAAACAAATATTTATATGTATGTTCCCAATAGACTCCTAACCAGCTTGAAGCTGCAGTCACATAAATTGGAACAATAGTACAGCGTAAGCGCAACAAAAGTCACAGTACTGGTGGTAGGACTCTCATATGTAATAGTACGTTTACGTTCCACTGCAATGTCTATTTCTACCGCCAAGCAGCAGTGTGCATGCACTGTTGTGTTTCCAGCATTGTAGCCAGTGTAACTACAGGACATAATAATCCCAACTGTCCATTATCTGCCCATTAATAACACACACATTTAATTATATTACAGAAAATTTAAAAACGGAATTCCATGAAATAGAGGACGTGTTGCTCGAAACAAGCTCTTATCCATCAGGTAATGCTGTATATAATACCTTACTTCTTTTTATTTTATTTCTCTTACTAATAATAATGAATATAAAAATTTGTGAAAATGTTAAGATCTTTGAAAAACTATACTCAGAAACAGCTGAAAGGATTTTTTATTACATTGAGTGACGAAACAAGAATGCCGTACGCCTGATGATACGACTGCTAAAAACAGAACCAAAACCATCCAGCATCTTGAATTAAAAAGTACTGCGTGGCATTCCACTGCGCTTATCATCCCTAGACATAAGACGTTAAGTCTCAATATGACCGGTTGTTATACTCGCTACAATGTTCTTAATTTTTTATTTTTCAGATATTTGATATCAACACTATGAAGAACTTTGGATTAGAAAGTACTGTGTGGCACTCCACTACACTCGTCAACCTAAGATATAAGATATTAGTTTCATATTGCTCAGTAATTACATAACATAATAAAGGACATGTCCAAAAATGAGCTTAAAATTCTAACCAAAATACTTTATGTATATTTGGTTAATACTCCCAAAAACTAGGCTTTTGCAATAAATTGTATAATTTGAAAGTCCTCTGATTTTGATATTTATGTCATTTAATTTTGTTTAAAAACTACATTTAATACAATAGTTTTTAAAGTTAGTTGTAAATGGAGGGATCTTAAAATATTTGTTAATGGATCTAAGATCCTTATTTTTACCCCTTTAATATGCATAAAGTTTGAGCCTGGTTAAATTTTGAGGCCCACAGAAAGCGGACGTAATATCCTTTCTTTTTAGCAACATTTTTGAATTTACAGAATTTTTTCCAGTATTTTTATTTGTATACGGTATTTACCCATCATTCTAAATCATACTTACTTTGTTATTAAGTTTATAAGTAATGGTTTGACAAAACGCTGGTAAACCTAATAAGCAAATAAATTATACGGGCTACAATGCTCTTTAAACTGAAACAAGCCTACCTAGGCTATTGAAAAGTTTCGGCTTAATCTCACGAATTGGTAAAATATGTTACTAAAATATTTGCATTTATGTTTATTTTTCTATAACTAAATGAAATAATAAATAAATAAATGAAATAAATACTTGTGGTGGCAGGTACGGCACTCAAAACTAGTGGATTAGTCTAAAAGTTGCAAGGGAGATCTCATTTATTAACAAAGTTTCCGTTTATTTTTTAGTGCTCAATGTATTTAAAGTCATCAGATAAAGTATTACTCATAAATAAAAAATGCTAGTAGTTTCATGAATAGAGCCGTATTGCTCACTTTTGTATTGACTATAATTTAATAATAACTTTTTCCGAGTCACCTTTCCCTTAAATATAAGGGCTGATACTTGGATCGTCAGTTGGTAATAGCGTAACACAGTGATGTGAACGAACTTTGTACATGTAACATTAAATATGTATATTATTATTACTTACTATAAGCATTTTGGTTAATTATTTCATCTTTATTTAGTATAAGGTACAAAACCATACGGTAACAGTGACATTAGCGATATTTTATTTATAGCTTTTAATATTAATAGATTCAAATTATCCCACACGGCCAAGCTAAGTCCATTTCTGGGACAATAACCAGTCTAACATAGCTTCCTATTGATCAAATTCAAATACCTAGTATTTATTGTGATACACAGGTAGAATAGTGGTGTTACACATTTATAACTGCAGTACAGCTATGACACGCCATAATGGCATTCAATAATATAAGATTTTAGAGAGAGAATAAATACATTCTATATCTTAACATCATTTAAAGTGTAATTAAATTTAACATGCAAAAATCGAAACAATTTATTTTTATACTCAATAAGTTCATTTAAATCTATAATAATTTTTGGCAATTTATTATATATCTTAGGAATTAAGTTAAATGGACTTATATGAAATAATGCAGTTTTGTGGAGTTTAAATGTCATTCTATCATTACGTATAATACGGTTACGAAATTTAAAAAAGGGAGCACATATTTTGGCAAAAAATGGCACACTCGTAAATATGCATGCAGGGAAGTGGTCGTATTTTTGGCTCCTTGAAATATGGTATGCAAGAAACAGTTGATTCTATGTTTACCATTGATCGAATATAAAGTTTCTGAGCCCTAAAAGCTAGGTCGTTGTGTACCGAGTTTCCCCAAAATATCAAGCCATATCTCAAGATAGAAGATACGTGGCCATGATATGCAGTAATAACGACAGATCTGTCTGGTATTTTGCTTAATTTATAAAGAGCATATGACTTGATTTAAGCGTTTACAAACGTTATTTATGTGATTTTTGCAATCTAAATTTCTGTCAATATATATTCCTAAAAACTTGATTTGTTCTCTTTCTGCAATTCTTATATTTTGGAAAGTTATATGTTAATTTAGTTTAACTTGATTTCTCTATCAAAAATGTATAGTTTTTGTTTTTGCTCAATTTAGTTTCAAATTATTACAAGAAAGACATTCTGTAATGTTACTTGGGAAAGTCTTAATTTCGCAATTAAGATCTGCATGCAGATGCTTAACAGTAAATAAAACTGTGCTATCATCGGCAAAAAGAGTCATTTGGTGATAAGTTATATGAGATAAATCATTTATATATACCAGGAAAAGCATTGGGCTCAATACGCTACCCTGTGGTACCCCAAAATATGTATTACTAGTGAAAAAGTTTTTCCGGGACAAAAGGCGCGCTTTTTATTTTTTTCGGGATAAATTTTAGCCTATGTGTTAATTCAGAACATGATCTATCCGTGTGCCAAATGTCATCGAAATCCGTTCTGAAATTTTTGCGTGAAAGAGTAACAAACATCCAGACATCCATACACACTTTCGCGTTTATAGTAATATTATTAGTAGGACTGTGTTGCGATTATTAAATTGTCTCCATTTTTAATATTGGACATATTCTATTAATTTGTTTGACTTGCTGTCTACCAGTTGAATAGGATTTTATTAGGTTATTCATATTACCTCGAATACCATAGGGGTGCAAGTTTTTAAACAAAATATGGTGAACGTGGTCGAAAGCTTTTGTCATGTGTAAATATATTTCGACGGTCCCATAGAACAAAGTTGTATATGCAAAATGTTAGCTTTTCAGTAGAACGCTTTTAAAGTCGTAAGTGTGTATTCATGTGCGAATTAGTGCTATTTTCACACATTAGGTTCAAACTTGTTACTGAACCCTAATAGATAATGTTCCCTTCATGTATAACTTGTGATTTTCACAATTAATTTAGACTTTCAAAGCACTTTACTCAAAAGCTAACATTTGGCATATACGACTTTGTTCTATGGGACCGTCGATCTCTACTGCAGGTTTGCGATCATCCATATTGGTGATTACAGTATTAACAAAGTTATAAACTACTGAGTTTATTGATTTTGTTTTGCGAAATCCATACTGTTCGGGTACAAAAAAATTGTTACTTTCAAGAAAGGAATATAAAGAAGAATTTATAATATTTTCGTAAATTTTTGAGAAGATAGGAATTAATGCTATTGTTCCGTAACAATTAATATCTCCAATATCGCCCCTTTTAACCGACTTCATTGAACATTGGTTTTATAGTGAATTTTATATTATCTGAAAAAGTGCCGTATTTTATACTTAATGATATAGCTCGAAATTGGAGAGAGTATATGTGATAATATGTTGTACGATCCTAACAGCAATCTCGTCGTAGCCAGTACTGGAAACATTTTTTAGGGAATGAAATATTTTTTTTTAAATTCGCTCGCTCCTCAAATTTTACAAAAATAGAATTCGATTGACTTCCACTAGGAATGCGGTTGCATACTGATCGTTGTTGCATTTTGCTATGTTAATAAAAATCCATTAACAATTGGGCAATGTTATAATAATCTGATACTGTTCGACCATATCCTTGTTTACAGTTAATATTTTCTTTAATTGTAGCATATTTATATATATTTATAAATTGTCAGGGTGGCCTTGCATTTATTAATAGATTTTATATGTAAATGCTATTTTGTATCTTTTGTGTGAGATTCAATACGGCTTTGTATCTCTTTGCATAATATTCGAACAGATTTTTGTTTGCGTTTGTACTCCTTTCTTTAGCTCCATAAAAGCTTTCGTTTATGTTTATTATATGAAAAAAATATTGAAATTGGTACAGTAGTTTATTTGATATCGGAGATTATCGATTGAAAGTAAACAAATTGTTCCTCTTTATAAGGAATTTTATATATTATCAGTACCTAAATATAGTTTTTAAAGTTAAATTTTGTACATTATTTATTATTCCGTAACAAACACAAAATAAAATATTTTGATTAATAAGTTTGTCTGATTTCGCACGGTAAAACTAACACAACCATATTTATTATAAGTGGCAAAGATATACTGTAAGTAAAGCATTAAACGCATTGTATTATATAACTGTAAATAGCATTTTACTTTAATTGCACTTTCGTCATTCAATGCAATGCTTTTATAACAGTTTAATATTTACAGTATTAGTAACCACTACAGTAAACCTGAATTTAAACAGAATCCCTGCCATCTATCGGATTTCAATAGCAACATGGGCGCCCTCTACCATCCAATCGTTGAAGCAGCCGAAATTTTGACAATTGTCGGTTGGCACGCAAACTCGACGAGTTGTCTCTCTATTCCCAATGTATATAATACTCTTTGATTGTTTTTTTGGTCAGAGAAGCGCGGGAACGTCGAAAAGAAAAGGCGCAATTTTTAAACTTATTTATTAAAAATAATTTTTATACGAGTAAAGTATAAATAATTGTACATATTTATATCTTGGTAGTTGAAGAAGAGATTTGTCCAAAATGGGGGGGACAAGAAAACGTAAGAAAAAAGATGAGTCAGGGCATGATGAGGCGGAGTTGGAGGCGTCGGATTCTTCGTCTCAAAAATCCGTGGATGCTGTGGATAAGTATAGAACTTTCCAAATACCCAATTATCACAGACTGTATGCAGAAAATACAGGTAATGTCGAATTTATTGTCTTCTTAGAAAGTATCGAAAACAATAAACCGCTGGGGGACAGAGATATGATGTCTCTGGCAAATAATCTGAAAAGGTATAATAAGGGCATAAAACAACTAGTGCGCATGAATAAGTATAAGGTGGGCGCTATTTTCGACAGTGCAACACTTGCAAATGCTGCATTATCAAATAAAAAATTTCTAGACATGAATAAGCTTAAAGCCAGTATACCGGCTGCCGCTACCGAGACTACAGGTGTTATACATCATGTTCCGATAGACCTATCCAACGAACAAATTTATACTGCATTAACAACAACAAAAAACATTATTTCTATACGTAGAATTATGAGGAGAATAAAAAATGTTGACAGCACCTTTACTTTACAACCCACTAAAACTATATGTATTACATTTTCCTGCCAAACTTTACCCGACAGTGTTGATCTTAATAGTTGGCGATTTGAGATCTCACCATACATACCTCCAGTCAAACAGTGTTTGCGTTGTCTCCGGTATGGCCATTTAGCTAAATTTTGCAAGAACTCAGAAAAATGTTCAATCTGTACTGGCAGCCACAATTTTAAGAATTGCACTATTGCTCCAACTAATGCTTGTTGTATTCATTGCAAAGGAAACCATATTGCTATTTCATCAGAGTGCCCAGTAAAACAAGATAAAATTAAACAGAACAAAGAAAAGTTTATTAAAAGATCATTTGTGGATGTTGTCAATGAAAAATCATTCCCTTCACTAGGTGGCAGGAAAAAAAGTCCTAATGAACTATTTATATCACTTTTAGACTCTGATCACTTTTTGAAAGTACTAGTTGATTCAGTTATAAAAATTATTACCATGAGCAAAGCAAATGAAACTAGCATCTGTAGTAAAACTATCAAAGAATTTCTCATCCAAAACATACAAGACCAAAAAATCTCCTCTTAAATCTTTTTCTCTCTTTTATGGATTATATAAATATTGTACAATGGAATGCCCAGAGTTTAATGAGTAATCGACTTATTTTTTCACATTTTCTTTATGAGAAAAGCATTCATATTGCCATTATATGCGAGACCTGGTTGAAGTCACATCATCATATTAGTTTTAAAAATTATGAGATGGTGAGATTAGACAGTGGTAACGATCATAACGGCGTTGCTATTTTAGTACACAAAAGCCTTAATTTTAAGAAATTAGACACTTTTAGCGATAATTCCATTCAAAATAGCGCAATTCGTTTGTATTATGGTAACAATAAGGAACTGACCATAGTATCTCTTTACAGTCCCAAACTATGTTCTCCATCTTTCTCTAAACATAAATTGAACAACCTAATTCAAAGTCTACCTGAGCCCTTGCTTATTGCTGGAGACTTTAATGCCTTGCACCATAGCTGGGGTTGCATGACTTCTGATACTCGTGGATCTGAAGTATTAGAATGTATAGATGATAATTTGTTAGTTATTCTGAATGATGGTCAAATGACAACAGTAGGTTCCCATAAATGGCGACAAAATGCACTTGATCTTACAATAGTTTCTCCTGATCTTGCAGTTTCCTGCGATTGGTCTGTGCACGATGACCCTCTAGGAAGCTATCACTTACCTGTAATAACAAAAGTTTTTGTTAGAAATGTTTCTGGTAACAAACAAACTTTATTACCCGATAGTAAGCAATATCCTCAACAACACAATTATCGTAAAATTAATTGGGATATGTTTAGAACCATTTCAGATAGTTTCCTGCATAATTTTCATTATAACAAAGAAAATCCTTTAAAATCATATGAAGAATTAATGAGTCTCTTGGATACAGCTATTCAGTTATCTATGTCAATTGGACTTCGTCCTAATTCTCAAAGTCACTCCAGCACTTATTTTAATAAAAATAGAAGACCTCTACCTTGGTGGAACGCCAGGTGTGCTTCTGCTGTTGAACAGGCCAAACATGCATATGTAAACTTTAGACGTGATTCAACTGAATCTAATTATTTACATTTCAAAAAGTTGCAAGCTATTAAAAAGTTGACCTTGAAGCAAGAAAGACAAAAAAGTTGGGAAAATCTTTGTGAAAGCTTTAATAGAACTACTCCTTTATCTAGAATATGGTACTACATGAAAATTTTTAAAAACGTAAATACAAGCTATAACTCCTGTAAGAGATTAGATTGGATTTTTGATTTTATTAGAAAATACACACCTTCCACCGTTGAGGCTGAATTAAATTTAAATAATAACTTCATAACTGCTTCGAGTTCTGATTATCTTACAAATTCATTTACTTTTGCAGAATTGAATTCAGCCATTTCCTCTAGACGTGATACAGCCTTTGGCCTCGACGGAATTCCATATAAAGTACTTAAACATTTATCAAATACTTCAAAGCATGTTTTGTTAAATATTTATAATCTATTGTGGAATAATTCAATCATTCCTTCAAGTTGGAAAACAGATTGTTTAATACCAATTTTAAAGCCCAATAAAGAGAAAGAACTTGCTGATTCTTATAGGCCAATA
Organism: Lapara coniferarum; assembly: GCA_949316025.1. Lineage (NCBI taxonomy): Eukaryota > Metazoa > Arthropoda > Insecta > Lepidoptera > Sphingidae > Lapara > Lapara coniferarum. The sequence continues at coordinate 10,419,197 of OX438924.1, forward strand.
GCTTTAACTTCATGCATGGGAAAAATATTTGAACAGTTGTTAAAACAAAGAATAGAATTTTTTGTAGAAAGCAATCATATTTTACCATCAAACCAGTTTGGATTCCGCAAAGGTCGTTCTTGTCGCGAAAGTATTTCTCATTTACATTTTGATGTTTTCAATGCATTCAAGAACAAAGAAGTTCTAATAGGTATTTTCTTTGACATAGTTGGAGCATTTAATAATGTCAATCATCACATATTAGCTTCTGAATTATTGACCATTGGTATTCCTGAAAAAATTGTGAAATGGATTTTTAACTTTTTACATGGTAGAGTAGTGTACGTCAAATTTCAAAATCAACTTATTGGACCTAGAGTGTCTTTCAAAGGTGTGTGTCAAGGAGGAATTTTAAGCCCTTTAATATTTATATTGTATATTTATAAACTTAATTTAATACTAGGTTCAGACGTTAGAAATTTACAATTTGCTGATGATCTTGTTATTTATACATCAGGGTCTAATGTAAATGTCATTGTTAATACTCTTAATGCAGCTTTGACGAATCTTCACATTTACTTTAAATATCTGAATCTTGATATTAATATTGACAAAACCAAAATGGTGGTATTTAACAAAACTCGTCCCTTTAAAATTAAATTATTTTATGACCAAAGAGAAATTCCACAAGTGTCTGAAGTTAAATTTTTAGGGGTAATTTTGACTAATAATCTGTCATGGAAAAAATATGTTGATTATATTATCGGAAGGGCAGGTAAGGCATTCAATATCTTAAAATCACTTGCAAGAACGTCTTGGGGTGCTGACCCAAAAATTTTGCTCATGTTGTATAAATCACTTGTCCGTAGTCACTTTGAATATGGTTTTTTGTGTTTCGCATCTAATGACAAACTTGTTCAGAAATTGGATGTTTTGCAAAATAAAAATCTGAGATTAATTACTGGTGCTATGAGGACGACCCCTATAAATTCATTGCAAGTAGAGTGCAATACTCCTCCTTTGTCATATAGATTTAAGTATCTAAAATATTGTTTTCTTCTCAAATTATTTTCTATGGCTAATAATTTATTATTGAGAAAATATAAACATTTTGATAGTCAATGTTCCTTTGTTTCAACCACTAATGTACCTTATGCACTTCATGATTTTTCATTTATGATTCAACTTGATCAAAAATATAAAATTCATAAACCTGACAACTGGGCTTGCTATACGGACAGTTTTGAAAGCAAATTTACTTCTATAGAGATAAATATAAATAACAATATGAAGCATAAAGAAGAGGTAAACAATGTTTTGGCTGAATATAATGAATATAGAAAAATATTTACTGATGGTTCCAAGTCGAGAAACGTATCGATGGCGTTCTATATTCCTCATCTGCGTTTAGGATTTGGTCGCAAACTCTCGTGTGAGTTGAGTATCTTTTCCGCTGAGGCTTTGGCAATATTATTTGCATTGCAATATATTGGTCAAGCAAATGATCAACGTTGGCTTGTTATTACGGACAGTATGAGTGTTTTATGTGCCTTACAAAGTAATAGTTTAGACTGTAAAATTAATTACATTATATACAACATCAAGAGTCGTTGGTTTCAATTGAAGAATCAAGGCAAAGAAGTACAATTCCTTTGGACACCTGCGCACGTGGGAGTAATCGGAAACGAGCAAGTTGATTTTTTAGCAAAGTCAATTGTTGACAGTGACAGCGGCGACAGTGTGAAAGCTGTTGATGAAGTTGCCATACCATTCTCGGACTTAAAGCTACTTGTAAGAGAGTCTATTCTTAATGAATGGAAAGAATATTGGTTGACTACAACAAAGATTAAAGGTGCCTATTACGCAGCAATCAATATTAATGTGGGAAAGTGTCCTTGGTTCTGTAGATCCAAATTCAACATGCAACGAAAATTTTATACTATATTAAATAGACTTCGATTTGGACATGGTCGTTTTAAAGCCCATCTTAACAGAATGCGCATTATTTCGTCCCCCATATGCACAGATTGCGATCAGAATGTTGAACAAACAATGAATCACATAGTATTTGAATGCTCTGCTTTCAACATACAAAGAATTATACTTATTGATAAATTAATTAACATCTACGGCAAATCTGAGCTTGTCCCGCGCTCTATGCAAGAAATACTTAAAAGACCAGAGACATACAAAGCTATTTATGATTACATATGCCATACGGTAATGGATATTTAGGGAAAAATAAAGATATAATAGATAGCAGTCTAATGACTTGACTTCGCTCAAAACTAAAAATGAAGAAAACATAATGAAGACTTGGCTTTGGCCTAAATATAAGACTACAAATATGGAAATAATATAATGAAGACTTGGCTTAGGCCTAAATATAAGACTAAAAATATGGAAATAATATTATGAAGAATTGGCTTAGGCCTTTAATGCACGGAATTTCAAATATGAATATTACTCATGACGAGGCTGTATGGGCTCGAGCCCTTTGCCTTCCCAAAACAAAGGGAAAATTAAAAAAAAAAAAAAAAAAAAAAAACTCTTTGATTGTTAACTTAACGTAGTGGTTATAATATTCTCTTTGTTGTTAACTTAGTGTAATGATGTGAATTGTCAATTGTCTGAAAATACTGAAAAATAATTAACTTTATTACCTACAATGTTATTCAAAACGGGGTTAGATGGAATTGATAAGACTGGAAATGAATTTCAGACACACGAGTTGGGAAGACAAACAACCGAGTACTTAGACTGTTCTAAACGTTTCTATAAAGCTTATGATTTTTCGAAACAATATGCTCATATCTATTCAGCCAGACTTAATACGTTTAGGAATATTTTAGTTCCATTAGTTATGAAAAAGTGGTCCAATAAGTATAAAATACTAAAGTTGTGTGAGCTTCGAGAGAAAAATTCGACTTGCGTGATTATCGGAACTCTCTTCAAGCACCAGAAGTTGAAGCCGAGTATTTTAAAAGAATTGTCTGATCAACTAGAAATCATCCCTCAACCAGCAAGGTATTGTCATACTTCAAATCTAACTAGTTTGCTTTTGTTTTTTTTTATCTGTTTAATAAGTCTAGAAATAAATTAATGATTATTTACTCATAAAACAAACCTGAAGTTCGATTTTTTTGGTTTGATCAGTACAGAATTCCACAGGTGGTACATACAATAGAAACTGCTTACAGTAACATTGAAGCGAAGTGACACACCCATTATACTAAGCGGACAACATACAAAGCATAGTGATATAAAATATACAATTTCTTATTTTAATCTAGACACGCAGCACCGTGTCGAGCTAAGTTCAAGCAAAGGAACTGGCTAGCCAGCGCCGAGTGTAATATTAAAGAGAGAGATATTAAAAAATAAAAATAAAATAAAATACTTTATTCATCACATAGGCGAACATGGTTGCACTTATGATAAGTCATACATTAAATTAATTGCAATAATTATTATTGATACAAAAGGTCACTTATATAACTACCGACAATTTTATTGAGATTAAAAAGAATGATGAAAATTAAAATTTAAAAAGCCAGCTCGGGCTGGCAGGAAAGGGGATATAAAGAAAAAAAAAAGATCGTTATTATTACAACAATTATGGGAGGAACGTGTCGCGATCCTCACCGGTGAGGACACTACAGGCCCTAGCCTAGCTAACCTACCAGCCTTTCACTAGCTATCTAAGCGATGACTACCCGAAGAAGAAAGGCAGAAAGAAACTCCGGGCTTACTTTTTTGTCATCATTTGTCCATTGAATCTTTACATTTTTTTTTTTTTTTTTTTCATATCTTTTGCTTACAAAGTCAGATCAGTTACATAAGCTAATGCACACACATCACCATAAAATAGGGATTAAAATCAATTGAAGGAATTTAACTAAGAGTAAACACTATCCCTAAGAAATTCATAACAAAATTAGAGAACACAATTAGGTAAATAATTATAAAAACGGTGTACAGCGTGCAGACACCTACATTTACAAACATAATCTTCGTTGATTTTTTTCAATATTTCGTTGATTTCAATCAATACGCACAATTTAAATAATTGATTTATAAATTAAAAGCAAACGCAACACAAAGATCGGTCGGTCGTCATTAACAAAATGATATATGTCAAAACGAGGATAATTATAAAAATGTCATATAGAGATTTAATATTAATTACAATGTCAATATTAGGTATAATCAGTTTTAGATAGATACACATGATATATGTTAAGCAATTAGCTTCAATATGTATTAACTTGGTTAGCCACGGTATGCAGGACCAATTTTCCAAACTGACTGATCATCAAGATAATCCGATACATTATAATACCCCTTAGACGTTAACTCGCGCTTAACGTAACACTTGAATTTGTGTCCGGGTAGACTGGTTATTTCGGAGGGAAGTTTATTATAAAATTTAATTCCATTTGCTAAATATGATTTACTCGTTTTACAGAGCCTAAAGTTTGGAACAACTAGTTTATTCTTATTTCTAGTGTTCAGACAGTGCAAGTCACTGTTTTTCTTTAAAGTACTAAGGTTTTTGCGTACATACATGATATTCTGAAAAATGTATTCGGCCGGCAAAGTCAGTATATTGACCTCCTTAAACAGTTCTCTAAGAGAATCGCGAGAGCGAAGGTTATAAATGGCACGAATTGCTCGCTTCTGTAAGATAAAAATGGTCTGCAGATCTGCAGCAGAACCCCACAGAAGAATGCAATACGACATAATACTGTGGAAGTAAGCAAAATATACCAATCTCGCCGTAGCCAAAAAGAAGAAGATAGAAAGAGATCTAAATAAGGCCAAGTTCTATGCAAAATCCAAAGATGTATTTATAGGAACAAAATAACATTATGATGAAGTATTAAACTCTATTTCTTTGTTACTCTATAACAATTGCTGTTATTTAAAAATGTGAGATCTTAAAGTAGGTTAGAATTTGACTTGGCCGGTTTTTATCAGAATTAAATATGTTGAATAACTTTATAAAATAACTGATGCAATGAAAACTCTGTAGTTGCTCCCAATTAAAATAAAATAGTTTATTATTCGCCAATAGATGTCAGGAAGGGTCATATTTTTCAATTTATCCAACTAATATTATAAAGGCGAAAGTTTGTAAGAATGTATGGATGTTTGTTCCTCTTTCACGCAAAAACTACTGAACGGATTTCGAAGAAATTTGGTACACGGGTAGATCATGTTCTGGATTAACACATAGGCTACTTTTTATCCCGGGAAAACATAAAGCGGGACTTTTATCCCGGAAAAACTTATTAACGCAGGCGGAGCCGCGGGCAAAAGCTAGTGTTTACATAAGTTGATTACTGAAAACATGGATAAAACGACATTTTCTAAAAATTTATCTTAGCTAGATTTATCGGCCCCGAAACCCCCCTGCATACTAAATTTCATGAAAATCGTTGGAGCCATTTCCAAGATTCATATTTTTGTATATATACTATACATGAATTGCTTGCTTAAAGATATAAGATATTAATTCCAAATTTTGCACTGCAATTACATCCTATTAAGCAGTTGATCAATATATGTAGACATATTGAATGGATTAGACTGTATTTGATTTGATATTTTTAACCAATTCTGTCTTGTTTCCAGAACACATTTTGTCCATGATTCAGACACTTTGGTTTTGGAAGATGAATTACAAAGGATCAAGTTGGTCGGAGATTGTATTGACATTCATAAAATTGTGACTGGTGTTGTATGTGCCATTTTGGGTAAGAGAATAAGTCAATACTGTGTTTTCTATAAATGTAACCAGTATACAATTTTATTAAGCTAATGAGTTATACAAAGACCCTAACTTATTTATGAACTAGCTTTTGTTCAAGTTTCCATCTGCTTGAAACAGTTTTTTTTATAAAAAGTATCCTATATGTGTTAATTCAAGATATGATTTACCCGTGTGACAAATTTCATCAAAATCCGCTCAATAGTTTCGGAGATGTGCAGCAACAGAAAAACAGACAGAATAGAATTATGAAAATCGCTGATTTGTTTTCGATTACTCTTCTTTAGTCGTCCCCTTTCTTTTTTATCACATTTATTTAAATGAACAGACACACTGGTTCTACTGCTTTATTATATACATAGATTATTATAGTTAACAGCGTAAATCATTTTGAGGCAATTCGAGGACCTGAAATACAACTAATCTATACTAATATTATAAAGCTGAAGAGTTTGTTTGTTTGAACGCACTAATCTCAGGAACTACTGAAACGATTTTGAAAATTCTTTCACTAATAGGAAGCTACATAACTCCTGAGTGCTATAGGCTACTTTTTATCCCGGGAAAATATTTTTGTCCCGGAAAAACTTTTTCACGCGAGCGGAGCCGTGAGCACTACTAGTGATCAGATAAATTTCAGAGAAATCTTAGAAATGTCGATAAGGTATGATAAAAAAATATTATGTGATCAAATTTTGTATTGCAGGATCTGAAGATGAAGATGGCATATTCACTGTTAAAGATGTATGTTGGGCTGGGTGCAACATACAACATCCTCTGCCTGTAATTAATAGTGACAGGTATGAATATTATTTTCACTGTAACATTATACTAAAAGTTATATTAGATTAGACGTTAACTGTGTAACAGGTGAACCATCCATGGGACATGCATGTATGACCTCTTGATCGATGCTAGTTTTCATGTGAAAATTAGTAATATCAAAAACTAAAAAAATTGTATCAAAAACTCTAAAGTTTTCGTAACGTTATTTTGTGTTAGTGGATAAGTATTATTTATTTATTTTTTTATTTTGGTTTAATTATGGAACGATTGAGAGCCATAACGAAGCTTTCGGATGAGGAGTTACGTATATAAAAGTATATATATAAAAGTCCTCCAGTTTTCACGTCAATCTCTTTTTAGTTTGTTGCTCCCACATGTAAGCTGATATCTGTACTAATATCATAAAGCTGAAGAGCTTGTTTGTTTGAACGCGCTAATCTCAGGAACTACTGAACCGATTTTGAAAATTCTTTCACTAATAGGAAGCTACATAACTCCTGAGTGCTATAGGCTACGTTTTGTCCCGGAAAAACTTTTACACGCGCGCGGAGCCGCGAGCACTACTATAAGTGTATAAACTCTACGTGCATGGAGTTAAAAGCCTTTAAACTTGCGAGGGCTCATGACCCACCGATGGTGCATTCACGTACGATGAGGATCTCAAAATGCCCCATCGATGGGTCATGCACAGGGAACGTGTTAAAATCACATATTTACATCGAACTAGCTTTTGCTTACGGCGTGCCCCGCATGGCTGAATTTTTTGACACAAAAATCGTATATATTTCCCTAGGAGAAAAAGTAACCTAAAACCTTCCTAGGGTCTCAAACCATACCAAGTTTCACCAAAATCTGTTTGGTGGTTTTTGGGTTTATAGCATACACAGGCGGTGGGCGACTTTGTTTTATACTATGTAAAGGAAGAAAAAAAATGTTCAACAGTATATTCTTTTAAAGTAGTAATCTGTATGCCAAATTTCTGTATATAAAATTCAAAAATGCAGCCATTTCAGTCTTTACTTGCTTATTTGTAACTCGCTGCAAAAATTCACCAAGATGCTGATTTACGACAAAAATGGTCTTCACAAATGAAGCATAAAAGAATTAACTTTAAGTACCTTTTCATAATCTTTTTTATACATATAATTTTCAGTTATGTGGTTATTATGTCGGGGTTGAACATAGCATCAAAGTCACCTGATCATATATTCTCCTTGCATTTGCTGCTGGAGTGGATTTCGGGATTGTCGGGAACAACACAGTATCAAGAGGAAGTTTCTAAAATTGTCAGAGTTATTATAGCTGGTAAATATTTATTTTTGTATAAAAGCAATTTAAAAATACATGTATAAGTTGACATGCAGGGAATACTGGATAGGTGCTTTGTTAAACTATGTGGTAGGGGTGTTGTATATTATTCCAACATTTGCAACTGGTTATTACTGGGTCGACCATCTCTGGACGACAAGTGCTGTGCATAACCCAATTTTGAATAAAAGTTCCAGGCATTTTTCCTCCTCGTGATGGACATGTCCGAGGCAGCGTGTCTCACGCTGCCTCGGACACCAAAAGATGGACACGGTACGGTGTTTCGGGGGCTTCTGAGCCCCCGCAACAGGAAAAGGACCGCAAAAAGCGGTACGCGCAGGGGCGGTTGCGGACGACAACTTAGACGTGAGTCGGAGGAAGCCCGCAGCCGTCCCTAATGAGCCGAAGATGGCCATATAAAAAAAAAAAAAAAGGCATTTTTCCTACCAATCATAATACTAGCTCCTATATTTTATGATATCCTATTGCTGGGCATGGGCTTCCATTGCTACTAGGAGTGGTTTGGCCTTGCCCACCTTCCTGGCCAAGTGGGGGTTAGTAAATTTCCCATTATATGAATCTTCTAGGTATTGCTCGCGGATTCGCCCATGTGAAAAGTCTTTCCCCCTACAAAAGTCCCTAAATCACTGCAGCTGTCAAACTGTCACAGTGCCAACCTGCATTCAAATCCATTCCATGGTTTCTGCATGTACTACATACTCCTATAACCATCCAAACATTGTCACAAACTTTCGCATTGGTAATAAATGACAATAGAATTTTAATCTGTTTTTATAAATATGTATTATGTAAATGGATAAGTTTTTTTTTATAATTTTTATTTATCCCTTTTAGGTGGAGTATTTGCTAATAACTCTGATGAGAAAGTCCTCAATGAATCTGATGTTATCGGTTCTGCTCAGTTGGTTGATTCATTTGCTGCTGCTTTGAGTGCTGTGGCACCATTAGACCTTATGCCTGGCTGTAAAGATCCAACTGGCATAATGCTTCCACAAAAACCGTTTCATTTTTGTAAGCATTGTTTTTCTCATTAGATAAAATAATATTTGCAGTTATTACTATGAATAAAAAATGAAAAGTACTAATACTTCTGCTTGCTGAAGTTGTATTTTTATCCCTCCTAGTATATTTACACCAAGAATGCGGTTTTGGCATGAACAATATCCAATGTGGTGTGAGCCACTAGTAAAACAAATTGCAATGATTTTTTGGTATTGTCTGACTGCCTCGGTGGTGTAGTTGTGTATGCAGTGCAGTGCTGAGGTTGCGGGTTCGATCCCCGGGTGAGGCAGTGTTCTTGGATGTTCTAGTCAGTATCAGCCCAGAGTCTGGAATTTGTGACCAATGCGATAGTTTCGCCCACTATAACATACAGAACGGAATGGAACACGCACGGCAAAAGTGGGTGCAATAATGCGTCTCTGCCTACCCCTTCGGGTATAAAAGGCATGAGCGAGTATGTGTGTTATGGTATTGCTGTTTTTTATTGGAGTATAGAAATGGTTTTTTAACATCAATTTCATATTCTCAGGTTTGTTTCCAAAGGCCGTTGAATACAAATCATTTAACAGAGTCTCGAATCCGTATGAATGTGACATTGGAGGTAAGATTTCAAATGTGTATACTTTAACAATCTTCTTATTAATCGAATGCATGAAAACTTGCTCATTGTGTAAGTAATTTATTTTAGGTTTATTGTGCTTGGGGACATCTGGAGAGCCAATCAAAGATATAATGAGATACAGTAAGCTTGATAACAGTATAAATGTGATGAAGAAGACTCTAGAGTGGAGACACCTCGCACCAACATGTCCAGACACTGTACCATGCTTTCCATGTGTGGATAATGACCCATTTACTATTTACAAATGTCCTGCAATTTATTTCAGTGGCAATGCTAATGAATTTGCTACTGAAATGTATGAAGGTGAGAATATTAACAGAAAATGTTTTACTATTTGACTTGTAATGTTTTAATCTCAGAATAAGAGTAACAAATGTATTGGCATTAAAATTCTTCAAACTTATATTGAACAGTGCTATACTCCTTGCCAAATAACATGGTAAAAGAGTGCCCTTCTTCCATGTCTTTGTTCCCAAAATAAATGAAAAGTAGTTTTTATCGCTCCCGCCATTGAATTGCGGCCCGGAAGCCAGCTCCGTTATTCTCTATGATATGTTATTTTCACCGCACGTAACAAGCGCGTAACGTAACTCGTCGCGTTTATTATTATGGAAATTGGCGTACAGAATACCAATTACCGCTAATTACACGAAGTTAACCTAAACACGGCCGCGTTACGAGTTAACACTGCCATAGAGAATAAGGGGGCTTGTCTTAAAAGTTATTGCAGAAGTTTTAAACCAATAGTAACTCAATAGTATTATGAATAATGTTATTTTATTGTGCTCGAAACTATAAATGTAGATACAATTTATGTAATTTTTGTAGTTATACTTCTTTAGGCGCGTTATGAAAAAATTATGAGAGTGACCGACTTCAATAAAGGAGGTAAGAACTTCCTTTATTGAAGTCTTTATTGACTAGTAAGAATTATCCTCACTTTATTTTATCGGGAACTTTACCTTGTGAGGATAGGGTAGGGCTTCTAGTGTGGCGGGTCTACTGTACTGTGCCCCGCCACCCCCACATCCTACACCCCTTGACTCCTTTACCCCCAAACCTATTTTGATCCCCCTTGAGCCCCAACCCAATTTGACCCCAAACTCATTTTGACCCCCCTTGACCCCTCAAACCAATTTGTCACCCTTGACCCCCTAATCCAATTTGTTCCTCTTGACCCCCTAAACACATTTTGACCCGCCTTGACCCACAACCCAAATTGACCACCTGACCCCCCTTGACCCCCACACTCATTTTTATTGATATAAATTAAAATATTATTTAACATAATTAATACTAAATATTGTAAAATTATTTAATGATGCCAAAGAAGTTAACTTCTCACGCGCGTACATCGCATCCACTTTTTTTGATTCATAATATGCATTAAATCAATATGTATTTTATTTTTTATACTGCGATAACTCTGGTTGCAATTTTTTTTCAGGTGCTGATGGCCAGTGTGTAAGATTAGTGTCTGTTCCCGATTTTTGCGAGACGAAAACAGTAGCTATTATTAATTTAAAGAACATGGATTGTTACAGTATGGCATTTTCATGAAAGGATATGTCCAAAAACGGGCCTAAAATTTTACCAAGAGAGTTTATATATCATACATTTAGAAAGAACTTCGAATAACCAGCCTTTTACAATAAATCGTATAATTTTAAAGTCCTCCAATTTTGAGATTTAAGTAATTTTATTTCGCTTAAAAACTACACTTAATATGCACGTTTTTACAATAGTTGTAAACGGAGGGGTCTAAAAACAATTATTTGATGGATCCGAGGTCCATTTTTGTCTTAATGTACATAGAGTTTGAGTATGGTTAAATTTTAAGGCCTGGCACCCATACAAAAAGTGGACATCTCCTTTAAGTGTCAATATAAATTATGTTTTATAAACCTTTGTATTATTTATTTACCACAAAAAACGAATAATATTGCCACGCTGCGAATTAAGAATCAAACTGACATTATTATCTAGTGGTAAAGAAGAATGGGTTCATGATGCTGATTCGTAAACTTGAGATTCTTCGCCGACGGGACTATTGACAAGCACCTCACAATTTGCACGCGTATCCTACCGATGATTTTATTCTACATTCGATTTTTGAAATATAGATCAAAACAATTTTACGTGCGTTGGAAATTTTTTGAAATTATCGCGCACTTAGCGTGACTAGAATCAAAGTTGCATCAGCTATAAACTTATAACACTCTTGATTACTCAGAATAATAACTATACTCTGTCCACCCATTTCTCCAATATCTGCGCCAATCAAGTGTTTTTTTGTTGCCGCCAAAACTCCTCGGTAGTCTTAGTAAGGTAACCACTGTCCACTGCCTTACTTCTTTAGGTTAAAAAAAGACAACCAAAAATCTTAGACTAACACCAAAATATCACTTCGAGTCGAGGCTGTATGGGCTTGAACCCTTTGCTTTCCCTATAAGGGAAAATTATAAAAAAAAACAATCGGGCGTGTGCAGCTTGGCAAAAAAGAGTGTGGATTTAACCCGTGAGGGCGCCTATGTCTAATATAACACTAATATGGCAACCCAGTATACTACGACGTAAAGTGTTTAGATACTTGTTATTTTTCAATGAGTATCACGTGGCACATTGTGTTTGGCCCAAGGAGATCATAGTGGGTATAAGGTTCTTGGTTTGGCCAGAACACAGGAATCACAATTAAGAAAAAAAAGCAACTTGTTGATGAAAAATATTTCTTACGAAAACTTGTTTGATGTAACTCACAGTTTTGTTCATTTATTGTTGTTTACCTACTGAGTCTTTAGGGATGCTTTCCAATCGTCAGGTTAATATTATTTGTATAATAGAACAAAGAGATTTATAATACATGCAAAGGAAAAGAGGTTTATTTTTTGCACTAGGTCTTTGATAAGTTGAATTTTTAAGTAGTATTGAGTCCATTGAATTATGAATAATATTACATTGAAGCATCTGCTCACTCACGGAATTATTTGTTATCAAGTAATTTAGTAGCCCTTCTTATTCTCGCGAGATTCGAGCTGGTGTAATCATCGTTAGAAAATACTATTGTAGTATAAATATCCGTTCATCGTATCTTAAACATTTAGGAAAATTAAACATTTTTATATCATCATAATTTATTTAAATAATACAAAATTTCTATTAAAATTAATCCGATTCTAAAACACTTTCATCTAAGTATTGTACCCCAGAAAACTATATTGTGTCTTGGCTAGATGTTCCTGCAACAACAAAATCATCTGATTCTGAAGCAGTGTCGCTGCTGCTGTCTTTTCTGTGGTTAATAACCAATTATTCAATATCATGATACATAGTCATAATATGATGGCAGGAGTTCTTACAATCTTCAGCATTAATAGCTAGAAGTGCTTGTTCAGCTACCATCTGTTGGAGTAAAATATTACTAATTATGAGTTCAAGTTAATAACATTAAGCAAAAATAATTATGTACTAGATCTCTACGTTTATGTCAATGGACCCTACACTGGAGTGTATATAGCTTTCATCCAAATAAATAACATGTTTTTGTAATTCTGTAGGCAGATTTCTATTATGCATTATTATTTTTAAATATTGCTCTCTCTTTAGAACCTTTACCCCGCAAAAGCGTTTTACCATGGCCAGATCCGGGACAAAAATCTAATATCAAATATATTACATACCTGCTTTTTTACGGTGTAGAAGAAATGAACCCTTTGTCTAATTGCGCATAAGTCAAAATCATCGAGATCTTTCTTTGGTCGACCTTTCCGATGTTTCCCAGGTGTAGAAAAAATGCCATTATTTTGTTCACCTTCTTCAACAAATTTTCTTATAGCATTGATTGATTTACCTAAAATAAATACCAAACATGCATGAACTTTCAAAACATTCATATTTTTTTTCATGTCTCAAGTATCAAAAAATTAAGTCAGTGTATAAGTGGTTTGTAAACATAACCTTTGTCAACAAAACACTAAAATATCGTAAATTTTATGTTACTCATGTTATAAACCAGTGCAAAATGTATGGTTCGACTTGCAGAATGTAAATAATTTGCATAAATACCTGTCATATCGGCAACTCTCTGATAAACATTGTCAATTTGAGACAAAATTTGTCTCGCTTGAGATTCAGTCAAACATCGAAAAAAACTTGGTATATCACTGCTCTACCACTACTACGAATCGTTTTTTTCATTTTAATTAATAAAACAAGCAACGATCGTAGAAGAATTTACAGAATTTCGTCGAAAATAACTTAGCGTAAACAACGATGACACAGAATCTTTTTTTTTTTTTTTTATATAATTCTCCCTTACAGGGAAGGCAAAGGGTTCAAGCCCATACAGCCTCGTCTTAAGTGATATCTCTGGTTGTCGTAGTAAAGCAGTGGCTACCTTACCAAGACTTGATCAAGGAGTTTTGGCGGCAACGAAAAAACACTTGATTGACACAGTTATTTCAATTCACTTCATTTGAGCACTTTAATAGAACTACATTGGATAATTTACCACCACAATTAAGCAATATAACACTAAGTATCACCAAAATAATGAATTAAAACAAAAGCACCTCATGACACTTTCACGTTCCCGCCAAAACTCCCACACAGAATCTACTAACTGCTAACATTTTTTTTTTTTTTTTTTTTTTAAATTTTCCCTTTAGGGAAGGCAAAGGGTTCGAGCCCATACAGCCTCGTCTTAAGTAATATTTTTGGTTGACTTTTTTTTTTTTTTTTCCTACGTACTATGTCGTAGTAAAGCAGTGGCTACCTTACCAAGACTTTATCAAGGAGTTTTGGCGGCAACGAAAAAACACTTGATTGGCACAGTTATTTCAATTCACTTCATTTGAGCACTTTAATAGAACTATATTGGATAATATACCACCATAATTATGCAATATAACACTAAGTATCACCAAAATAATGAATTAAAACAAGAGCACCTCATGACACTTCTACGTTCCCGCCAAAACCCTAACTGCTAACAATTTGACACAAATGACATTTTTTTTTTAATTAATTATTACGGCTCTGGATACTAGTCCATTGAGCCCGTCTTTCATATATTTTCATCCTCAGTCCTAACTCCTAACTAATATGTCGAAGTAAAGCAGTGGCTACGTTACCAAGACTTTATCAAGGAGTTTTGGCGGCAACGAAAAAACACTTGATTGGCACAGTTATTTCAATTCACTTCATTTGAGCACTTTAATAGAACTATATTGGATAATATACCACCATAATTATACAATATAACACTAAGTATCACCAAAATAATGAATTAAAACAAGAGCACCTCATGACACTTCCACATTCCCGCCAAAACTCACACAAATGACATTTTTTTTTTTTTTTGTTAATTTATTCATGTCCATGGATACAAAGTCCTTCAGACGCATACTTGTTTCTTTTTTAATTATCCTCAGTACTTACTAACTACTATGTCAAAGTAAAGCAGTGGTTACCTTACCAAGACTTTATCGAGGAGTTTTGGCGGCAACAAAAAAGCACTTGATTAGCACAGTTATTTCAATTCACTACATTTGAGCCCTTTAATAGAACTATATTGGATAATATACCACCATAATTATGCAACATAACACTAAGTATCACCAAAATAATGAATTAAAACAAGAGCACCTCATGACACTACCAAGTTCCCGCCAAAACTCCACACAAATGACAAGTCTAATAGTGTTGCAACAAATAATTAGTTTTAGTTCTTATTTTTACCGCGTCATACTCTTTTTTGCCAAGCTGTACTTATGTACGCGTGTGAGACGTAAAAAAAAGAAGGTAAATAGGGCGTGAAAGTACCTATTTATTAGCAGAATGTCGGTTCATTTATAACAAAAAAAATCATTTTAGCAGATTTAGCAAAATTTTGTAGAGCAGTGAGCACTTAGCGTAATCTTCAATTTAAATCTGGTCACACTGGTTCTACAGCTCTCCTCGCATAGATTTCAGATTTCTCCCCCTCTATTACTCATCAATGGTTCGCTTTTGGTAAACGTGTTTTTTGTTTCTTTCCTGTTAATATTGCGATTTAAGATGGGTTTCTAGTAACCAAACGTTTGCACACCCCGTGTGCCTTCACACCAGATATCAAAATGCTGTAAGTACAATAATTTTTATATTATTAGGAAATAGAGTCGTAATATTCTATGACATATTGTTTGTACATTTCTATTATCAGAGAATAACAACGATCCCACTAACCAGTCTCCAACGTAAATTAAATAATTATAAACATATTTAACATCGTGATATTGGCGGAATAGCTTCTTCGCCAACTTGCCGCCAGTTATAATAGAAGAAGAATAACAAAGATTTCGAAATTTCGAAAACTGGTTATGGTAGTAAACGCATACTACTATTAGAATGAACAGTAATTGTTTAGAGTGCAAATATTGCCTTCGCGAAGGTTAGCTTTCACCGTGGCGCGCGTTGGAACCAATTTTAGCTTGTGAAATGCCATAACATAAACAGCTATCGACAGCGCGTTCAATGTTCATGCCTTTCACGTGTGTTCACTGCTCGATTGCGCCATAATCAAAGGCCCGTTAGGAATATTGACGAGAGAATGGTTTGTCAAGTACTATCATGCGTATATATTACAGTTATGAAGTACTACTATAAAAACTACTGCACGTTAACATGCGCCATACCTCATACTTATGAGGAAAACTTTTGTAGCAACTGAGTAGGTGGTTTCCCGAAGTCAAGGAACTTCAATTATAAATGTACTTAAAAAAACTTCTTACTAGTATTTAAAGATTGAATTGATTAGTTTTGGCAACATTATTTGTAATAATAAATAAAATGGATGATATGGAAACATGAAATGAAAAGTTATGAGAACACAAACAAATATGTAATTTTTAGAAAGAAGTTAACTTTTTCTATTTAAATCAAGAATTACTCAGTGTTGTCTTGACTGTCCATTTGTATTCTTTATCATTCATCTTAAGAATTACTCAGTGTTGTCTTGACTGTCCATTTGTATTATTTATCATTCATTCTCATTTATGGTAATTCTTATGAAAGTTCTTTATTTGTATCCCACGGGGACCATTAATAATTTGAATGTTATAAGCTATTGTTTTATAATAATAAAAATATTTGATATAATATAATCATTTAATGACCCCCTTCAAAATGTTGGATTAAATCGAAATTTGGTATAGTTATCAAAGACTAATGACAGTCCAATATTTTAAATAAATAAAACAAATACTCAACTGTTAAGAAAAAATCATGCTTTATAGAAAATCCAATTAAAAAATTGAATTTAAATTTTAAAAAAATTAAACAATTAAGAATAGTGTAAATAAGCAAAAAATATATTTTATTGTAAAAAAGTGTGTACCATAATTTTTTAAACTATTATTTATTTTTCATATTTTAGTTTAAAATATTGAATTGTCAATCCTTGATAAGTATGCTATATTGCAATTTAATCCAACATTTTGAAGGGGGTCAAAATCATGTTCAAAGTTTCCATTACATACATAATGTGAAGCTAATAAGTGTGTAAAGGCTACTTACCTATTTATTAAATCATTGTAGTACTTATGTAAATGTTTTAACATAACATAATTTTTATTTAAATAAAACTATTTTACAGATTTTATCGTGGTTTTTTAATTTATATTTTCTCCTGACGTTTCAAAGGCTTTTCAGCACTTCATGGTCACGGGGCGGACTGAGGTGTAGGTGGTCCGAAAAGTTAATGTTAAAAATCTACCTTCAATTTACAATTATACAATATTAAGGTGCTAGTCATTGTTTGCGGGCCGGTCTACGTAGAAAGAGCTCACAATGTCTTGAGGTCTGGGCAGCGGGTCTTTTGGGGCCCGATTTAACCCGTGACCATGAAGTGCTAAAAAGCCTTCGAAACGTCAGAAGAAAATATAAATTAAAAAACCATGATAAAATCCATAAAATAGTTTTATTTAAATGTCTAAAATTCGCGTAAACATAAGAAATCATAATAATCTTTAGTTCATTAATGCTTTTATTTTAGGATAATGTTTACAGCAAAGACTGTAGATATTTTATTTTAAATTGCTACACAAAAAGTGTAGTCATAGTGTGATAACAGTGTAGTACAGTTACTATCAGCGGTTAGAACATCAAATGTTTTGTAATTACATATGAAATTTTGTTTTGCCTAAGTCCAATGATAGCATCACTATATTTCAATGTGGTTGTTATTTCAATTACTCAATGTCTATAGCAAGTTTGCTTGATTTATTAGCAACGTTTTTTTTAATGTACATAGTGGATATTATAACTTTTTTGTAAGTAACCTAATACTGTTCCTTTTGCCTAACATTGTGCTGTGTGCTACCCCTTGACTCCTCAAGCCCCATGACAGACACCGGTGTCCATATAATATGTATATAGGGTTTTCCCATACATATATATCATCCCATACATATATACGTCATTATATATATATATATATATATATATATATATATATATATATATATATATATATATATATATAAGCGGGGCTTGAAGGGTTAAAGTAAAGTAATAAGGATTAATAAGGAGGATGGGTTCCTGGGTCTTCAGAGATATTTCTCACCAAGTGACATATAACAGCAAGCAGTCACTACTATTGTATTTTAGTGTTCTTAAATTTATTTACCTTAAGAATACCTGGCTGGAAGTGTTATTGGTATAGATTTGCTTTCTTATTAAGATAAGGTATTTTTTTTATTAATAAAAAAAAAACATACAAAGCTCAGCATAAATGAAGCAAAAAAATTGGTCTTGTAAGTAGAGTAATGCTAAGTAGTTCAGCAACGTGTTGGATTGAACTCTGGGGTCCAAATAAAGATCTAACTTGTGTTATGGAACACTAGGAATTTATATTGTACAATATCATTGACTTCAAATTAACTTGGGACATAAAATAAAATAATATAAATGGAGATTTGACGGTACATTTTAAAGACAATCTTTAAGTGGGTGCGAGTCTGTATGCCATAGTCAGCATGTGTGGATGTATATTTTGTGTGCGTGCGTGTGTGCGCGCGCGTGCGCGTGTGCGTGCGTGCGTGCGTGCGTGAGTGCGTGCGTGCGTGCGTGAGTGCGTGCGTTATTGGTATGTTTTTGCATTTTGTCTTTGTTTCTAACAATCTATTTAATTAATCTATCATGAAAATATATCGATACCAAAATATAAGGACATATCATAGTACTGTGAAACTGAATTTCATTGTAGTCAGCTTAATTATGTGACTTACCACCCATGGGCTCAGAATGATGGGCATAGAGGTTTGTAATTAAAAATTCTGATTATTATTTCTAGGGTCGTAACATTTACTATTCATCAAGCAGGTTTCTTGCAACTTGAAACACTTGTAGCCTACACTGTAACTACATTGCATATACTCATGTACATAAATCTACAAGCACACTAACATAAATATTAAAATAAATGCTATAACATAAAATATGTGATGTAGAGATCTAGACTGTGTACCAAATTTCATTTAACCCGTAAAACCCCGCTTATGTATATGGGTCTATGGGGAAACCCAATATACTCGGACACCGGCGTCCGTAGCTGGACTTGACGAGTCAAATCGGTACAGTAGTTTTGGCGTGAAAGCGCGACAGGCAGACACAGTTACTTTTGCATTTATAGTATTAGTTAGGTTACTGTAGTAGTCTCTAGCGTTTTTTTTTATTTCCTAGCCACATGTGAACTGCCTGTTATGGAAGACCATGTTAATTGATTTATCTTGGTTCCAGTTACTTTGATTCACCATACATGTGAACCACGTCATATAACCACGGTATTTATAAAATGTTTAACACATTAAAAACAGATATTGAGATTAAACAAGCTGTTTGATGGGTCAAAGTCAAAAGTGTTTGTTTTAGATGTTCATAACGTTTCCTCGTTATTACCAAATATTTTAGAATTATTTTGATCACTTGTACAGTAACCAGCATAAGTACCTGAACAAATTCAAACTTTCAAATTGACTACATATTTTTGTGTTCTTACTAATCTGTTTATCTGTGTTCTCTTCACAAAAATAAAATAAAAGAGATCACGAAGATTTTTTTTTCAGTTTAACTTATATGGGCGATTTAAAATTTTGATTTTGTACAGATATTTATGCTGCTGACTGTACATAGAGATACGCGCTAATAAAATATTGCAATGCGCCATAGAGGGCTCTTAGTGGGGCAATCTCGTGATAGGGTAGTTTACTTTTTTAATATGTATGCCACCAAAATTAACGGAAAAAGAATTTTCAAAATTGGCTCAATAATAAGTAGGTAAGTTAGAATTTAAATTTGGTGGTAGGGTAAGTTTTCAAATATCAGACGGTGACGTCATCGGATGTCACCAGCCATAACGCTGTGTGCGTGTGAAAGAGATCGCCCAATATCCCCACCACGCCTCCACTTTAGCTCACAGTATTGAAAATTTGAATTACAGTAGACCCGCGGTAGGCCGACAAAGGTTTTGCAAGGCGTTGTCGGATTATCGAATTTGTCGGACTACAGGGTCCTGCCATCAACCTCCTGTAGTCCGGAACTTTTTAAAAAGGGAGTACCTTGTAATCCGATAAATTTTGTACTTATAAAGAAGTTAGATTGTATCTATGTGGACTGTATAATTGTGCATTGACGAAAATGGCATGACATAGGCTTGCCGGATTATAAGGGTCGCCGGATCAGCTAAGGGCCGGATTACCGCGAGTCTGCTGTACTGCTTTATTTTTTAACCAATTTTGATACTGATTTCTTTTTCGTATTATTATTGGTTTCGTATAAAATAATGTACAAAATCAACCATAGGAAACTAGCCTATTGTTTTCTTATGTGCGCACCGTAATTCCTGATGACGTCATGTGTCGGCATTGCATGTCTTTTCTGCTTTTTGGCATAATATATCTTCCTTCCCCGACATTTTAAAGGCATGTGTTCATTATTCACCGGATATTCAATATTTGTGTTAGATTTTATAAAATGTTTTTTTTTCTTTTTGTAAATGCGCTATATTCAATATTCTTTAAAATGATTTTTTGTTATGTTTCAGTGCCACCATGGCGCCCTTACCGGACAGCTTTGTCCTCCTACAACAATCACCAATCAAATCGGTTTACGATCCCTCCGAACCTGTATTCGTACCTGTGGTAAGCTATTTCATCTAAATAACAAACCAGAATTAAAATAATCTACATTTTAATAACATTGTGAACTAAGCATACAAACAATGAAATAACTATGCAATATATTATTTCTTTAATTAAAATAAAATAACTTATAAGGCTTTAGAAAAGCATAACAAAATTTTATTAAGTATTTGACTCATAATTGTCTTTTTCTTAAGAAGCCTTCTATGGTCAGATATTACGAAGTTAAGAAAGTGTAATAATTCTAATACACAATTATTTTTTTTCAGGGGTTAAGTCAACAACTCAACAATGAGTGCGAAGTTATGGGATTCGGCTTTGGCTTCGGCCGACGGCCTATTCACTAACGAAGAGTGTTCGCTGCTGCTCGACATCTTCAATGAAGATGATGGTAAGTATTAAAACTACATACACACACACATATACACTCACGCCTTTTTTTATCCCCGAAGGGGTAGGCAGAAGCGCAACTAGTGCACCCACTTTTCGCCGCTATTCCGTCCCATGATGTGGTAGGGGGCGAGCCTATCGCCATATCGGGCACAAATTCCAGACTCCGAGCTGATACTGAATAGAAAAACTCAATATCACTTTGCCCGACCCGGGAATCGAATCCGAGACCTCAGCTTTGCAGTCGTACTGTAATACAACTACGCCACCGAGGCAGTCTACAACTACATACACATCAAACATGTAGGGCACATGCCCTACATGTTTGATTTTGTATTATTTCATGTGTTATAAAATAACCTTGATCAAAAATAACCCTTGGAAATATAAATCTTATATTTAAAATATACAAGGTATATTTTAGCGTTAGCACCGTAATATACAGTGACGTAGTACCATTTCTCTTCTATTATATTTTGTCAGTTGTCTGCCTCTTGTCGTATATACTAACTTACAATGACAAAAAAGTCATTATTCTAAGGCATGGGAAAGTTAGCTACAGAAAACTGGTTTTGGAGATTCACTTTTTAAGTTATTTCTTTAATAAAGTCATTAAAGATTGCTATTATTAAAGTTAGAGTAACCACACGTTTCAATTTAAGAACAATTTCAAGCATTCGCAATTGACTGTTTTGAATTGTGACTGTAAATCAAAATAGCTCATGTACTCATGACGGGACCATCCCAGTCTTTTTGTAATGTTTGTTATTATAACCTTTCTTTCACTAATATCATAGGAAACGATTAGCGAAATAATTTCTCAGTCAGTATGAATGTCAACTTGGCATCCGACGCACATTAATTTACCTAGCACACTACTAATGCTAATGCAGACTAGCTGACAGCATTTAGTCCGTAAGGCTGCTGTGTAAGTGCTCAGTAAGCGTCTAATGGGCACTTGTTAACGACTAATACCGGGTTTTTTACACGCTTTTATTAGCTTCAGACGTATGTATGTATGTATGTATGTAACTTACACATTGAACATGATTTTGATCCACTTCAAAATGTCGGATTAAATCGAAATTTGGTATACTTATCAAGGACCGATGGAATACAATATTTAACTAAAATATACGTTTTTATAGAAATTCAACGAAATAAATAATACTTAAGTTTTTCTTGTGCTTCAATAGATGGCGCCACCGTAGAATTAGATCGTGCTATGGTTTACAAGCAAGTGAAACTATATAAGTTCGCATTTTTAAAAATCTTTCTTCGTCGAAAGTAGGAACGCGATCCGGCCACCGCCGATCTCTATTGCGCGACCGATAAACCAAAACGATTACGTCAACGACTATGAGGCGACCGATACCCGATTACCACCGATAATCGGTATCGGCAATAACCGATTACGAGGCGCCGTCCATGACCCTGCCGTTCTTGCACAGATCCCATTTTACATACCCAATCCACACACTCGAAATCTCCGACCAAGAAATAGACCTTTGTTTAACACTTTTTCAACAGACCCATATACGCCAATTACCAGAGCCCTCACATATTTGAACACCTTAGTCATCGAGCATTCGTTTGACATTTTCCACATTAGTGACAAAGATTTCCTGGCAACAGCCAGCCTATTCTTAGAACGGTTGTCTACACCTAGCTCAATAATTTAAATTACCTGTGCATTTAGTATTAGTTAATTATATTTTACTTAGTTTTTGATATTTTTAAAGTAGCTTACACGTTTAGTTATAATACTGTTAGTGTAAGTGAATATTTAACTATAAATAAAAAAATAAACGACGACCCGGTCGTCGATCCGCCGCCGCCCGATCCCCTTGCAATCCTGTTTCCATTACTGTATGACAGACAGGCTGGTGTGGTATGTCCCATTGCGTTATTATTGTAAAAATAATTTATTCTTTAAAAAATGGGTGCGTGTACTTATGTACCCGCGTGGGAAGTTATACTTCTTTGGCATCATTAAATAATTTAATAATATTTAGCATTAATTATGTTAAATAATAATATTTTAATTTATATCAATAAATAATACATACGGATAGTTAACCTCAGTTATATTGGAGCACTTGAAAAAGTTTACAAGCACAATTTTGCACTAATATTTACGAATAGTAAATCATGTTGATCAAAATATTCAATTTAAATCTCTACTGAATATAATTTATTAGCTCTTATACCGGGTGGAAGGGAAACGCTCTCTATACCGGAACGGTAAGAGAGAAGAACCATAACATTAACGAAAAACTATATTCATTTGCAAAGCTAAGCGATAATACTTACGATTTTAGTATTTCCGTAATTCATGCGCGCGCAATGTAAAGCGTACAAAAAACTGGGCGGCCGCCGCGCTGGGCCGGCACCGGCCCGCGGTCGTTAACCCGTCAGCTGATGTACGTGTTTCATTACGATTTTTTTGAAATATTGACCTTTTTTACTATGTTTTTCAGAATAATAGTTTGATTTATCTATCCATACGTGACGCTGTACAGAAATTTGAGAAAATCCTACTAAAATTGTAACAATGCGATCGCGATTTTTTTAGTGCCATCACGTCAGGAATCACTAATACTATCACCTGTATTCGCTTCCGAGAGCGTTTCCCTTCCACCCGGTATAATTCGCACTTGTAGGAAACTAAAACACGTGTTGTGAAGGCGAGTCAAGGGGGTCAAAAATTTGGAATTATATGAATTAGTATGGATAATGCATAGAAGATAGAAGAAGGGGAAGTTGTTCCCGGACCAGTTTAGGCTTCAATGTGTTAATACAATCAAGAGGTGTACACACTGCACTGTGTGCTTCGGCCCAAGACAAATATTTTCCCGGAGTGTTACATAAACAAGTCAAAATTAAACATTGTTTTCGTATATTGTTTGTGTATATAAACTCTGTATTTTACTTGAAATAAATAAATAAATAAATAAAAATAAATTTGTGCATGTAATGTTGTAATCACACCTGGCTTACCTAGCAATTTTAATTAGTCACCGACTTCAAAATATGTAATCAGTATAAGATAGTGTTAAATTATTTCTCGGTTTTTAGTGGTTTTTGGAGGGTGTTTATTTTTTTGTTAAAAATATGTTTCTTTGGAAGTCCGTTAAAAAACCAAAAGGGTGATGCCTTGTATGTTTTGCACCTTTAGAACGAAAACGACTGTGGTTGTGTTTGGGCTATTGTTGTATTGAGAACTTCATTTTAAGTCATTTTATAACATACTCAATTTTAGATTTTTTTCTATTGTGTCGTTTTCGTTCTAAATGTGCGGTTTATGTTATGTTTTCTTTAAATATAATATCGTCAATATTAACGTGATTAGTAATAATCTCAATAAAGTTGGGATTGAGGTTATGGTCTCTGATAACATCAAAGTCTCGGAGGCTCTAAGACGAGACTCTAAGATCCTTTTCTGAGATAGAAACTTACAGATATCTGGGTATGCCTGATGGTATGCCGACGTAAACCAATAGGCGGGGAAGCGTTTCTTCGACTGTCTGACAAAATCACTTCACAGTTTTGTTGTCTGGTGAAAACAAAATTCGCGTTTTCAAGGGTTGGGTTATGACTTATGACTGTACTCATGTACTCTTTTGGCATACTCAGATTGACTCCGATCGAATAAGACGCCCTGGATCGAAACGTCCGGACCTTGATGACTGCCCATCGTATGCATTACCCACGATTGCCAGTGATGAGATTGTACATCCCGCGGAGATGCGGGAGCCGAGGCTTACATAATGCTAAGGTTTTGCATAACCGCGAGATATTCAATGTCAGGCATTATTTCCTACTCAATGCAGTGGGCATGTATATGGTTGTAGTCATAGTAGATAAGGTTACACAGGTATACAGGTTCTTTACATGGTCCTTGTTAAAGGACACGAGCAAAACTTCATAGAACTTTGGCTTAGTGTTACAGAGATATTTGATGCATTATTTTATAGGTATAATAAAACCATTTCTAAAGGGAAAGAAAAATCTGTCTGTATAATGGGAGTAAAGAAATAATCGCTACAGAGTATAGCGTCTAAAACATTTTATGTGAATAACTTTTTATTTGCCTGATAACACGAGATGGCACCTAATCATTGCCTATTGGATTGCCGTATTGAATGGTGAGCAGCTAGCTTAGGTAATAGCCAGAATTGAACTTATCACATGGAATCGACGAGGACTGATATAAATATATGATGGCTCATTTACACTCTCGCGCGAGCGGTTAGATGAACACGATACGAGCCACGAGGCGAGGTGCGAAGCGAGAGTGTAAATAGTCATTACCTAATGTATTTCAATTTGACATTATGTCGGGAGCGCTGTACAGAGTTGCCAGTAAAATAAAATAATATCGACTAGTATTGAATATCCCAAAAAGTGAAAATGTCTTTTAGTTTTTCTAAAATACCTATAAGTCCACTACTGAACATAGGTCTCCCCCAAAGATTAATTGACTCGTCAAGCTCCGCGACGGTCGCCGGCGTCCGAGTATATAGGGTTTCCCCATATCTATCTATATATATAAGCTGGGTTTGATGGGTTTAATATGTCAATACTATTCTTGTTATACATGCTTAGTATATTATGATATAATTGATGATAAAATAGATATTAATGCAATAAAAATTCCGAGACGAAATAAGTTTTAAATCGATGATACTCTTAAATTCGTGTTAATAACTAGTAACATTGTAGAGGGCAGCCTGATGATCCCGATACAGGAAGTCAGTTATAATTCATAAAATAATTTATTTTCTTTTCCCCATCGTAATACAATCTGATATTTTTAAATGAAAGACATAAAAATAGAAGAAAAATATTGATACATGTTTCATAAGTGTAAGGTCAAGTCCAATTTCGCCCGTCTCTTTTATCTCGTATCATTTTTTGAGAGACAAATTGTTAGTGATAAAAGCTATCTAATTTCAAGCTGTGATGTGATGTGCTTTCGACAGAAACACGTGATGAATTACATAGTTAAATAGAAATGCATAATTTGTTTTATTTTGCGGACATGTATAATGAGAGACATGACTGCCTCGGTGACGTAGTTGTATTACGTCAGCTTTGCAGTCATACGACTGCAAAGCTGAGGACTAGGGTTCGATCCCCGGGTCGGGCAAAGTGATATTGGGTTTTTCTGTTCAGTATCGGCCCGGAGTCTGGAATTTGTACCCGATACGGCGCTGGGCTCGCCCTTATCACATTATGGGACGGAACACGCACGGCGAAAAGTGGTTGCACTAGTTGCGCCTCTGCCTACCCCTTCGGGGATAATAGGCGTGAATATGTGTGTGTGTGTATAATGAGATATTCTCTTGACCTAGCTGCGTAATCTAAATGCCATCCCTGCGCCAGTGGTCGGAACCCCCACGAACCCACTTCATGCTAGTTGATAAGGTGTGAGGTCAGGGTTCAATTGGCATGTTATGCACCACTGATTTCTGAACGTCTCTATTTTAATACTAGCGCTGATAAAAGAGATCCTTAAAGACCAATTAAGAACGGTGATAGTGAAGATTTTATTATATTTGCAGATGAATATTTTGAATATAATTATCTTGGGGAGAGGTAAATTATTCATTTGAATAAGTACAGTTGCATTGTATAATATATATGGAAATGTGTAGAATTTTCTGCTTCTTGAGAAAATGATTACTCATTATATTTATGTATCTAGGTCCCTAAAACTTGGATATACAAATAATTCAATATTTAGTATTCTTAATTTAAATATATGTTCATTTTTTAATGAGTTTCAAAAGTATAGTATGACAGTATGTTTTCCGATGTTTCGAATTTCAGTAATGTTTAGATTAATATTTGTAATTTAATTCATTTGTAATTTCCCGCATGAAAAACATACACACACACACTCACGCTTTTTATCCACGAAGGGGTAGGCAGAGACGCAACTAGTGCACCCACTTTTCGCCGTGCGTATTCCGTCCGACGATATGATAGGGGGCGAGCGTGTCGCCACATCGGGTACAAATTCCAGACTCCAGGTTGATACTGAATTTTAAACCCAATATCACTTTGACCGACCTGGGAATCGATCCTAAGACCTCAGGATTACAGTTGTAGCTACAACGTCGCACATTGTGTCACGTAGATACTAACATAAGTTATGAAACATACGTCACGTAGCAGATTAGTATATAAGCACAATTTGTACATAGAATAAATTCAGACCAAGAATCATCTCGTGTCTCATTACATCCTATGCCATAATGTATGGAAAAATGGTTGGTGTGACCCCGACGTTTTTTTTTTCGTTAATGACCCTACTGCCAGTAGCCTGACACGAGTCGGCTTTTCTGGCCACACCGGTCTTTAGGGTGAACGCAGAAGGCGCTCGCAACCCTTTGGATTAAGTGACTATGCTGAGGGCAATCCATGCAGTGGCCGTCCTGAGCTGAGGTTACGAACCTCGGCTCAGGACGGCCACTGAGAGAGGATGAGACATCAACGATTAGGGAAAGATTGGTTTTTAGGCCTAATCCTATTAGATTGTGTTGTCATCGGCACGCAGGCCGGAACTGCTAGGGGGGTCGGGGGGCGACGGGGAACGCGGCGAGGACGGAACTGCGGTCTTGTGGAGTGTTGGAGTTTCAAGAACTCGTTCTTACCGCGGACGGCCAGAGTGATTTCGTCCTCTGTATCGGTTAACACGGAACACGGCCGTCTCCATTTGGCGCGGTAGAATGGAGACCCTGACGTGATAATATGATTCAGTAATACAATTACGCCACCGAGGCAGTCAAAAACATACTTAAGTCCATATTTAGATTTCTGAAATAAAATTTATTCATTTCCATATATGTGATTTTCAATAGATAACTAGCGACTCGCCCCAGTTTCGCACGGGTAGCAGAGCATATATTATTATGCCTTTTTTCTGGCGTAAAATATATTAATGAAATTTAAGCATAAAACTTCCTCTTGAATAATTTCGTCCATTGATGAAAACCGTGTGGAAATCCTTTCGCTAGTTTTTGAGTTTATTGTATTTAGACAGACTGACGCGGCGAGTAGGAAATTTATTTTAGAATATGCAAGGATACTTTTATATTATGATATATATCATGGCGGTCAATTTATCAGGCAAGCACAATTATTACAAATATATCGTTAGAGAA
The DNA here is from genome assembly GCA_949316025.1 of Lapara coniferarum. NCBI lineage: Eukaryota > Metazoa > Arthropoda > Insecta > Lepidoptera > Sphingidae > Lapara > Lapara coniferarum. The sequence goes on from OX438924.1 coordinate 10,447,424, forward strand.
TAAAACTCTCGGGAATTATTTTTTCAAATGTTCAGGAAATGATTGATAAATTACACGAACAAATAAAGTGTAAAAATTTGCCTAACGTTTAAATTGTAATAGCCATAATTTTTTTGCAATAGATGTATCCTCAAATGAGTCTTTGAGTAACAACAGATCAACAAAAGTAAGTTAATATAACAAATGTCGTTTATGTATTTAGTGATTGTATTTTTCCCACTGTCAGAAGAAACAATTATTTGTTCATAATGTATTTACTTGTTTTAAAGCATATTATGCTACCAGGTGTTGTATGCGAAAAGAAAACGCACATTAATTATGTTTGCCATAGTTAATCTTAGAATAACATTAAAAATTCTTTGAATGAAGTCGGTTGCTATGCCGAGTGGTGTGGGTGTGTCTTGATAATCACTTGCTCGGCAAGTGGCCGCGAGTGATAAGGTATGACGTCCCGCTGCTTCTTCTAAAAACATATTTGTGTCGCGTTGCTGGCCTCTGTTCATGTTTTCAATTGCATATCGGCCGTTGGCTATTTTCCACTATTTATCTTGTATCCAATGAAAATATGTTTTGACATTTAATTTTATAACATCTTGTTTGTCGAGATATCGCTGCAACACAACACTACCTATGTTACTATAATAATTGAAATAATCGAAAGCGTCTTTTATACTTTTGACTTTTCCCATCACCTGCTTACAATTCTTAGTTCGTTAATTAAAAGGTAGGTAGTAGGTACTCGCATTGTTTTATTTATATCTAGATTTCTGCCCGCGGCTTCGCCCGCGTTAATAAGTTTTTCCGGGCTAAAAGTACATAAAAACCTTCCCGTTGAATCACTTTATCTATTAAAAAAAACCGCATCAAAATCCGTTGCGTAGTTTTAAAGATCTAAGCATACATAGGGACAGACAGCGGGAAGCGACTTTCTTTTATATTATGTAGTGATTTTAAATAGGATATAACATTAAATATATTTAAGGTAATGTACTTCAAGTTTGGGGACGTTTTAAAGATTCAAAATTGTTCAAAAGCTCAATTTTTTTTAGATGAGATTGATTATCTATGATGAGATATTTGATGTTATTCCTTTTCTTTTTAATACTCATACTTTTTTAGTAAGCAACAATTATCTGTATAAAATATTGCTATTGATAATCACTTGCAGTGAGTTAAGTAGTAACACATTGTAGGTTTTAATTTTTTTTTGTATGCAATAAAGTAGTTTTTTATTCTTTTTTCAAGCATAACTATGAATAAGGAAATAAAATAAAGTAGGGTTATTTCCTGTGTTTGATTTTGAAAAGTATTCTGTATGTAACAGAAATTAATATGATAAATAAAATCTGTGAAATCAGCATCAAAACTGGCTGAAAAATAAAGCAGTTATTCATATTCGAAATATTGTTGTAAGCTAAAGTGGGAGCGTGGTGGGGATACCACGCTGACTTTTTCTCGCGCACGCAGCGTTATGGCTGGCGACACTGAGCGACGTCACATTCTGCTGTATCCGTGCTCTGATAGATGCCCCTTCTACCAAACTTTAAAACTTTGAAACTCATTTATTATTGCTTACAGTTAAATTTTTTTCTTCTAGATTTAAGACGACTTAATTTCTTTTTAAATGTATTTTAAAAAAGTAGTCAACTACCCTATTAACATGTCTTTCTGTGACTACAAATTATAGGCTCGATAATGAACGAATGTGTTTCTCTTTCCTCAAGTAACAATTTTTGTATAAAAAATATGTACTGTTAGTAATAATAACAAGTATGGATGTTTTTATTAAGAAAAGTAATTATTACATTATCTCTGAAGATTTAAAGCACCACGACATCTGGGCGTTCCTTTGACGTAATATCGTATGACAGATATCGTTCATATATATATTGACGTCTTCACTTCTCTCGATGTATTTTGTCCACTACTTATCTAAGCTCCTTACCTTGAAGCTTCTTTGATACAACGCTTATTGCGCTAATATAAATTAAATTATTTTATAATAATTATTTTTCTATTGCGTTTACACTATTATATCAGTGAAAATGTGCTGTTATAAAAATAACGGAATGTGTGACCTGTGTAGAGATTTCCAGCTTTCTCTGTTACAAAGTGAGCATTAATGATGGATTTTTATGTTATTGACACGTGGGTAACACTGCAGTTATTAAGGATGCAAAAATAACCAACGACCGTTAATCCTGCAACATTTTCTTTTTTACTTGACACGTCGACATGATTAAGCAATAATATGTATCACATAACCCTTAAATTAATATGCATCTTATATTATTGTAGTATTTATTAATTTGGAAGTAGAAAATAATATTTGTTTAATTATTCGTGACACTGCTTATTCACATTATTCAATTTGTTCACATTTATCTCCGCTTGTGTGTGTAATTGGAAATATCAGTGTTTTATTTTCAATACAAATCGACGTCAAGATTTATTTATTCATATAAATCTGTTAATCCACAGATCTGCTCAAAACCCTACCAAGTGCTGCACCGAAGATCGAATACACCCAGTCGCCGCTGCAGGACGAGCTGTCTGCCAGCTTGTACCCGCCGTCGCCGCCGGAGGTCAAGCCCAGCCGTGCAGAACTCGCCAATGATCTTCTGCAGCAGCTAGAAAACCAACGTAAACAAGGTATTTATGAAAATTTTATAAAGATATTAAGCTGATTTTTGTAAACGTCAGATTATAATAGTAATTCACAAAATAAATTATAAACTAGAGATGTCAAACAAATGACAATTTATTTGCTACAATTGTTTTTATTTAAATGTAATACATGGGTGACCGAGCCTTGCTCGGGTGATTCTTTGATACTATATGTGGTGTTAATTATTTTAAAGTAGCTCTTACTGAATGTTGCATAAAATGGTGAATATTTCACCATTTTATGCAACATTCACGACGGTCAGTTAAATGAGTCTATATCTATAGTTATTTTCTGGACCCCCTGAACCCCCCCCCCAGCTTACACGCTACGCCACTGACCGCTGGTATTTTGGGGATCCGGATTCCTCCCTTAGCTTCTAAAATACGGTGTCATGCAAGGCAAGAACCCACGCCACTAAAATTTTTATATCGTAGGACCCCCTCCCAATGTGAAAGCTTTAGCTACGCCCATGATGGAGCTTGTGCTTCAATAGATGGCGCAACTAAATATATAATACTTAAGTTTTCCTTGTGCTTCAATAGACGGCCCCAGCATAGAATTAGATTGCGCTATGGTTTACAAGCAAGTGAAACTATATGTTATTTTTTTTTAAATCCTACTTGATTTTTAGTGAACTAAGAAATGAAAAATAAAAGTTTATAAAAGCTAAAAAAACACGCTTTATAAAAATCCAACTAACAAATAGAAAATAATTTATAATAAACTTGAATTGAGAATAGTGTAAATAAGAAAATATGTATTTACCTAATTGTAAAAAAAAGCGCGGGGTGCATGGTGTCAATAGTTATAAATATTTTATTGACAGATAATATGAGTAGAAGGATTATAATCATTTTGATATCTTAAAAGGCACCCATGCTTTTTTTTCAGTAAATTACATGTTTTTTTATTTACACTATTCTCAATCCAAGTTTATTTAAAATTATTTTCTATTTTTTAGTTGGATTTTTATTTATAAAACGTGTTTTTTAGTTTTTGTAAACTATTATTGAAGATACACCTGCCTACATTTCATTTTATACTCGTTGATATATAATCAGTGATTACTTGATAGGACCCTGTATTGCCTAGGACAATAAATTTTCTAGACTATATTAATATTTTTCAATTTCGATATTGCTCGTAAATTCCCCTTTGCTTTTTCTCCCTTTCTCTAGCATGCCTCTTCCTTTGCTTTTCGGTCCCATCTTAACATTTTTAACCGACTTCAAAAAGGAGGTTCTGTATTCGATCCGTACGTATGTATGTATGTTTGTATGTATGTAAATTTGTATGGCCTCGAGTTTCTCAAAAACTACTTATCCGATTTGGATGTGGTTTTTGATATTCAAATGTATAGTTTTCAGGGAAGGTTTTAGTGTAAAATTTATGAAGATCTGATGAGGATCTCCGGAGATACACAATGGAACTCTTCAATAACTAACAGCAGATGACTCGCGAATGCTGCAATCGTATATCTATGATGTATTGTTTACACTATTCTATAATTAACTAACAAAAAAGCAATAAATAAAAACTTTTTAACAAAAAATAAAGCGACTTCAAAACCACTGCAAACCAAAAAATAATTCAACTTTATATTCGCTTAGTATATTTGGAGTCGGTCCTTATTTAAATTGAACAATGTTTTCGTATATTTGATCTTGTATTTCCTTGGCTTAGCTGGCAATTTAAATTAGGCGTCGACTCCAAATATGCGTATATATTAAGCGAATATAAAGTAGAAGTATTTTTTTGTTTGCAGTGGTTTATAACCGTTACTTTTTTAAATTGTGAAATACTAGCTTTTTGCTCGCGGTTCCATCTGCGTCAGTGAGTTTTTCCAAGATAAAAAGTAGTCTGCTACTCGCTGATAAATGTAGCTTTATATTGGTGCAATAATTTTTAAAATCGGTCCATTTTTTAGTTTACTCGTTACAAACCTACAAAAATACAAATCTTTTTTATTTATAATATTAGTATAGATTATGCAATTACATTGCTCTATGTATTTCATAACTAGATTTTGCCCGCGGCTCCGCCCGCGTTAAAAAGCTTTTTCGGGATAAAAAAATCCCGCTTTTCATTTTCCCGGGATAAAATGTAGCCTATGTGTTAATCCAGGACATGATATACCCGTGTGCCAAATTTCATCGAAATCGGTTCAGTAGTTTTTGCGTGAAAGAGGAACAAACATCCATACATCCAGACATTCATACATCCATATATACTTACAAACTTTTGCCTTTATAATATTAGTAGGATTAGTAGGAAGTAGGATGTTGTGTTTGCTGCCTCGGTGGCATAGTTGTATTGCGTAAGCGTTACGAGTACGATTTGCGCGGGAGGTCCTGGGTTTGAATCCCGGGTCGAGCCAATCAAATTGTGACTGGGTTTTTCCATCTTAAAAATTACTCAATCGCAGCTCGGACTCAGGCAGTTAGCGTTGTAATACCCCCGTGCCACGGAAAGCACGTAAAGCCGACGGTCCTGCGACTGACCCCTCTCTAGTCATGTCGGATTGTCGTCTCACCGCACTATGAGAGTTTTGGAAATAAATTTATCTTTATCTTTATATCTCCTGCGTACCTGACTGATTTCCGTTGAGATCGGTCGCCGTGGCCGAAACTGGCTAAGATTATTTTGTTGTTGAATGAAAGTAAATCCATCTGTGCGATTATTTTCTTTGTTTCTGGTCCAATTAAGTTGGCATGTTTCTTTACAAAATTTTATTGACCAATATAAGATATCTTTGGAAATAAATAGTATTTTTGGATCAGGTCTGTAGTGCTTGAATATGGATTTTTCTTTTAAATGCATGTCATTGCGTGACTCACTATTGCTACATTTCATATTATGATATATAATTATTATCATTCTAATAATAATTAAAGCAGAACGTCTTAGATTTTGATGCGGTTTTACTATATGCAATTATATTATTTAAGCCTGCCATCCATTCTTTAGAATTTTCTAAGCTTTGATAATTAATTGAGTCTCATAAATATTTTTAATTATAATAAGATATTTTTTTTTATCAAAAACCATGTATGTGACATTCAATCAATACGTGACACGTGTTTGCCTTTTTGTATAATCTGTAATCATAATATTCAAAATAAATTAAGTCAAGATTGTGTAATAACTAATTAAGTTAAATTACTACCGGATCTCGTAATGATAACTAAAATGTGTAGGTCATCCAAATGTTGCATAACCTTATAGTGTAGTTTTGAAGCGGAAAACTGAGAATTTAATAATTAATAGTAGCCCTATTATCCATGAGATATTGATGTTTCATTAATCCTCAATGTCACTAATTTATAATAATTATGTACTACTCGCACTTTATTGGGACACCGATTATAATTGAAAAAGGAAAAAATATTATTGTACACTTTTTTACTTTTAGTAGTAAAAAGTAAATATTGGTTTCATATTTTTTTTTATTATAAATCATTTACTTACTAAATAAATATCAAGTTGTTTCGCTGGTGTATCGAAAATATTTAAATATAATTAACTAGCTTTTGCCCGCGACTCCGCCCGCGTTACAAAGTTTTCCGGTAAAAAGTCCCGGTTTATATTTTCCCGGGATAAGCAGTAGCCTAGGTCCTTCCCAGGGTCTTGAACTATTTCCTTACTAAATTTCATAATCGATTCATTGTTTTGGTCGTTACGGCTGCAACGGGGAGGTTACAAAGTGCGGGATACAATTCGCGGTGTATATTTTTCCGGGATAAAAGTAGCCTATGTCCTCTGGATCTCAAACAATCTCCATACTTATTTTCTTGCGGTTCCACTCGCAAAAGACGATTTTCCGGGATTAATGTCCCGGTTTATATTTTCCCGGCATAAAAAGTAGCTTATGTGTTAATCCAGGACACCATCTACCCGCGTGCCAAATTTCATCGAAATCCGTTCAGTAGTTTTTGCGTGAAAGAGTAACAAACATCCATACATCCATATTCACAAACATTCGCGTTTATAATATTAGTAGGATTTATTCTTTAATTATAAATATCTGAGTATACATAGCGCGTATCGTAGCGTTTAAGACCTAGTTCAAAGGAACTTTTTTGGTTTATTATTTGTTAAAATCCGAGTTTCCGACTACTCCGGCCATCATCGAATCAGCATTAGATGTCGATTAGCTAGGTGTCTCGGAAATTACGTTCAGATGGAACGTATCTATCTATTTATATTTCATAACAGCCAAATGAACTGTATCATCGCAATCATTAGACCGACATTACTTTTTGTTCCATCAAAATGTTTACAACTAAGTTTTGAGTTTCTTGGTTCATCGAAGGACCCGATCATCTCGTGACCAGCTTGAGTTTCGGTACATTTTGTGTACTTTTGCTAGAACAGCAAGCGACTATATATAAACTCATTTGCAAAAAAAACGGGCACCTAAGCAATGAACCATTTCAAATGTTACTATTGGTTTGTTTGATAATTATAGGTAGTATAACTTTCACAATTTTGTAAATTAATAAGCAAATAATCGTTTTCGTCAGTATTATCATAAAATTTTGATAAAATTTATGGGTTTTAATGCTAAAGTTCACTAGTAGTGTATGCTCGCTAGTAGTGCATATATATGCTCGTGAAGTAAAAGTTAACAAAGATTTTTGTTTGTTTTTTCTTTAATAAAGTAAAAGCAGATAAATGTTTAGTATCGAGTGTGACCCCCTCTAGCTGAAATCACAGCTTGAATTCGTCTGGGTATGCTAGCGAGGATATCCCGGATACTTGCTTGCGGAATACGTTCCCACTCCGCGGTAATCACATTCTTCAGCTCTCTGATGGTTTGCGGAGCCGGTTGTACTGATCTCACGCGTCGTTTCAGAACGTCCCAGACATGCTCTATAGGATTGAGGTCGGGACTTCGAGCTGGTCAATCCAAATGACGAATGCCGACCTCTTGCACATACGCTTCCACATCGCCAGACCGGTGGGCGCGAGCGTTGTCGTCCATAAAAATTGAGTCTTCGCCTAAAGTGGCCAATGCGGGTTGTGCATGAGGAATAAGAACTTCCGTTATGTATCGATGTCCAGTCAGTGAGCCGTTTTCAATGAAGACTAACTCTGTACGATCCATTGAATTTATTCCTGCCCAAAACATAACAGAGCCCCCACCATAAGGTGTGATTTCTTCAAAACAAGCCTCTGCAAAGCGTTCTCCTCGTCTTCGTAGCACTCGCCGACGTCGATCTTCACCGAACAGAGATATCCTGGCTTCATCGGAGAATAATACCCTATTCCAGTCTTCTTGAGTCCATGACTCACAATTTCGAGCAAACCTAAGCCTGGCAACTCTGTGCTCACGGAGTAACTTAGGGCCGCGGGCCGGGCGATGACTGCGTATATTGGCCGCGAGCAGCCTCCTCCTGACCGTCCATAGACTAATATGCACATTTCTTACTTCTTCGAGGTTGTTCTTAAGGTCCACATACGAAGACTTGCGATTTCTCAATGCGCGACTCACAAGAAAACGATCATCCCGTGGTTGGGTACATGGTTTTCTTCCAGAACCAGGCCTTCTCTCGACGGAACCGGTGTCTTGATACCGCTGCCAGGTCCTTTGAACCGTCGAGCGACTCACACTTAGCCTCTGAGCCACGAAGCATTGGCTGCAGCCCTCTTCGAGCAGCGCAATAATTTTGGTAGCTTTTACCACTTTCTCTAACATTATTGAGACAGCTAAACAGCAATAAATGAAGCTTTGACAATTAAGAATATGAAATAAATTCATAAAAATTGACTAAAGTTATGAAAACCGATATTATCTTTTGGAAATTCGCACCAAAAATGTAAGATAAAAAGTGGTTTTCTGTAAAAACGAGCATCAAACGAAAATTTTAATTTAGAACGTACTGTTTTAAACACCACGGCATTTTTAAAACCGGCCAGTAACATGTACAAATGATTGAAATCATTTTGGTACCGTATTTTTTAAAAAAAGAATTATAATCCAAACCGCCCGTTTTTTTTGCAAATGAGTGTATTATTTTTATATTTTTATGGAAACTTGAAAAAGAAACAGTCGAAGGCGGGATGTTTCTTTTTCAAGTATCCAAAAAAATATAAAAACATTATCCAGGCACTACATGGACATTAACATGTATAAAAAATCATAATATAGGACTGTATATATTATTTAAAATTCGCTATAAAAGGCTCAAATCATTTCCATTGAAAAAATGTGATGTCGCTACATGGCAAAAACTATTGTAAAAACATGACACCTATTGTTCCGCAAATGCGGGAATAAATAGGCTTTGTGCTCCGTGGTCGCAGCTTTTTTATACCTTAAAGCCTAAACTGTTTTTTGATCGGAATAAACAGTAAAAATGTCTCACAATATTTTATCATGATTTTACAATAAAATTGACGTCCTTTGCCCTGTTTATCAAACGTTACAAGCCTTGTATTACAAGCGTTTTCTCTTGTAAATTAGCCCATTTTACAAAAATGCATTCATCAAAACTATATGTGTAAACTACAAGCTACAAGTAATATCACTTGCATAACAAGTTCTTTCTCACAGTTGTATTTGTGGTTTTGTTTATCATAAATGCCTTTCTAGCTTGTAACTTGTTTCAAAAAAGTTTTATAAACAAGGCAAAATGCCCTTTTATCAAAAGATAGAAGTCTAGGAGCTCATAAGTTAAGTGGTACAAAAACATTTTTACAAATTCTTGTAAAATGCGTTCATATAAATATGTGTCTACTAACCCACAAGTTACAAGACACAAGAATATTTATACAAGACTGTGTAAATCACGTTCATCAAATAATTTCACAAGACTTGTAGATTGTACATACTTGTATTTTTAATTAACAAGTCATTTTTTTAATTTTTGATATGTTTATAAAAAATATATAGTTTTATATCGCCTCTTTGCTTCAGTAAAGTGTTATTTAAGTATGGAATCTTCTAGATGTATGAGGTTATTGAAGCAAAGATGCGATCTTATGTTGGTAAGGTAGAAATTATGGTATAATAACTATTGACAATAACTAGCCAAGGCAATGTTTTTTTTTCTTACATGTACATAGTCTGATTTTGTATGTAAAAACCTATTTTAAAACTCATTATATTAGTTATTTGAATTATGATTAAAAATTTAACCATCTTTTATGCACGACTTAAAGTTTGGAAAAACTAGTGGTCTATTGACGAACTATACAAAGTACTTAAAAAAAACTTTGAGAATAATAACATGGGGGCAAATCATTCCCGCCATTAATTGATTTGCTACTTCTTGAATTACTGTCGAAATCCGATTCGGAAATCACAAATTTGTATTGAATTTACCTATAAACAATCTAAAAACTTAATTATAACAGAGTAGATAGAGATACTATTTGCTTGTAACACATATTACAAATCCACAATTACTCTTCAACTTTTTCGCCACAAGTTACAAGCCACATGTTACAAATGCATTTTTGATAAACAGAAATAACAAATACAAGTGTAAAAAGTACTTATAATACAAGTGATATCACTTGTAGCTTGTAGTATATTCATTTAGTTTTGATGAACGCATTATTGTAATACAAGCCTCGTAACGTTTGATAAACTGGGCACTTATATTATAGAAGCCAATAATATATTTTACCAATTTGTTAATATATAATATGCTGTTGGTGCACCGTAATAAAATAAATAAGTAAATAAATCGTTTTATCACGAATTAATTGAAGAAGTGTAATTCGAAGAGTAACAAAATCAATGCCTGGCGGGAATGATTTGCTACCATGTTATTTATCTTCAAGAAAGCTTTTAAAGTACCTACATGGGTCTGCAATAGACCATCCTGTTTTTTTTTCAAACTTTAAGTCGCTTATAAACGAACATTAAAGTTTTAACCATAAATCATAATTTATGAAACTAATAAAATAGGTTTTATTATTATGGTTTATTTATTTATTGTTTTTTGTATTATTATTTTGGTTATTAACGCACAAAAATCAAATTATTGCAAATTGTTTTTATTTTTAACATTAACTTGACTAGTTATTTTACCGTAATTTCTGTATTACCGACATATAAAAATGATAGAAACATTATTTGGTAATGCATCAAAAGAAGTCTTGTAAATTTAAAAAGCAAGATGATACAGACATACACACACTCACACCTTTTATCCTCGAAGGGGTAGGCAGACGCACGAAGTAGGTGCAGGCTATGCATACTGCATCCCATGGTATGATAGGGGGCGAGTCTATCGCCATATCGGGCACAAATTCCAGACTTCGAGCTAATACTGAATAGAAAAACCCAGTATCATTTTGCCCGACCCGGGGATCGAACCCGAGACGTCACCATTGCAGTGCCATTGCCACCACCACAAGTTGATACAATCTACAAGTCTAGTAATAGTATTTCATGAACATAATTTACAAGAACCTGTAAAAAAAATCTTTAACATGTAACTTGTGAGCTTGTAGACTTGTAATGTTTGATGAATAGGGCACTTGTGTCACGCAGGTCGTCGATCTGTGTGACCGTGACGCAGTTAACTAACCAATCTAACAGCAATTTGATTCTGCCTTCTCTGTTTGAAATATTCTGTACGCCAGTTATTAACCGGTTTTTTTATCTGATATTATGACCCAATTTTGATAACACATGGTTCAGTGAATAAAATCTATTTAATTAATTGGAATTAATCAGTTTGAGTTCTACGCCTACGACATAAGTTCAATGCTACACCGGTAAAAACAAGAAAAGGCCAGTGGAGAATTGCTCTTTAGAAAACACCGGTTCGTAATTTAATAAACAATGTGCGAGAGTTTTCCTCTAGTATACAAATTAAAAATGAAAGACACCATTAGTATATTGGACCACCGTGGACGATAGCCTAGTTGGGAATGGAACGGTCTGCCGATACAATGTCCTGAGGTCCGAAACCCAAGGCACACACCTCTGACTTTTCAAAGTTACGTGTGTATTGTTTATCAATTATCGTTCGCTTTAACGGTGGAGGAAAACATCGTGATGAAACCTGCATACCTAAGAAGTTCTTTATAAGAATTTCGAAGATATGTGAAGTCTACCAACCCGCACTAGGCCAGCGTGACTAAGGCCTAAACCCTCTTAGTAGTAGAGGAGGCCCGTGCCCTGCAGTGGGACAGTATATAATACAGGGCTGGTATTATTATTATTAGTATATTGACTCAGTTTAGATAAGATGATTTGAAGTGCAGAGAGCACATCTGCCACAGTCATCGCCACACCCCAATTTGCAGCACGACATCACAGAACGGCGTGATTTGATAGTATTTTATCTTAATTAACGTAGGTGTTGATTAAATATTTTAATTAAATATTTTCCTGTATTTAAACAGACAAGTGGGAGTTAATTAATATGTGATGTTCAAAACTTCTTGTTAATTGTAAAATATTTGCACTATATTTTTTATTTATTGTCATTTTAAAATTCAAATAGCTGTTTAATACACCAGGCTTTGTTAGCGGCTCGGCCTTCGTGAAAGAGTTTACCAAATAAAACTCGGTATATCAGTGAACCAAAGTTATCTAAAATTCAGTTCAATGTTAATGCGTGAATGCCGAACTAATATCCAAGCATTTAAGCGTCTAAAGATCTTAACAAACATTTATGACCAGAGTAAGATAAATGAATATCATGATATTATAATATATAGGTTAGTCGTCATAAATAATATAAGGTAGCAATGTTATGCGGGTTTTTGACCGAAAATTAAGCTAAGTTAGTTTATCTTATCTTGTATAGCTGATTTATTTTTTTAACTCGTGTGCAGACCATAGACTCAACTAAGCTGTGTACCTTAAACTTGTGTTTTTTCTGAAAACACACATATGTTTTTCGAACCGAAACTGCACTACATATTTAAATGAGTTGTTTACCATGCAACTTGAATTGAAACTTAAGACTTCATTGTTTTTACAGTCTACAATATAGTAAATACAATTTTCAATTACTAAATGAGGTAGTAAAATATGTAATTGCATCGTAAAATTATAATCTCCGTGCACGGGACAATGTACCAGTAAATTACTAAGAACAAGTCCATCGGAATAATAAAGTTAGTTTAAAGAACCAATACAGCACATTTACGAGCTAAAATTATACATATTTTGGGCTATAGATTGGTTAATAAATAAAAAACAAGAGCTATATTTTATGAAAGTCTGTGGTAAGTTGTATGCACATGTGTAAGCTCACCAGCTTAGTACTAGCTTGGCTGGTACACTTATAAACCAACGATTATGGTTCGATTTGTATGTGTCGCACCGAATCCTGTTTTTGTGTTGTTCTCTCTTCACATTGTTATATGTAATGAAGATATTATTTTCCACTAATCTTTATTAATAATATGCTCTTATTCCTTAATTTCTAAATTATACGCAAGAGTATGGAAAATTATAACTTAGGTCTTTCAGGAAAAATAGTTTTTGTGAAATGGCTTATTTTTGTATTCTTTCGATTTTCTGTAAATGATAGCATCTAATTTCTTTCTTATAAAAAAAATTGTGACACATAATTCCATTTTCTCGATCAAAGAACTTGATTTCTGGTGGTGGATTACCTTTTTGATTTGTTTTCCAAGTTTATTACCAACCTACTCTATGAGATAAAGTTTCTGGAAGTATGTTGATCATCATTGCCGTCTAATCGGAGAACCATTTTTCACGCCCTGTAGCTCCGTATACGCCCCCAAAAAATGTGTCACCAAACAATCTTATTCCTCAACATAAACTCTCTTCGTCTTATTCAAAATTAAGTGTATCTTTCTCAATGCTGTCTTGATGCCTTGTATCTTCCACAACCTGTCCTCAAACAACAGGAGGACTCATCAGTGTAAAAGAATCTTCATCGTCATTCCAATATTAATGCGAGTGAGCAAAATTTGACCGAACTACGTGTTACTCTACGGCAAATTTGGGAACTCTGGCAGGCAAGAATGGTTCTTCTGAAGAAGAATTAAGGGTTGTTATTTTGGTTTTAGTGCTAATTGCCACTTGTCCAACTTTCTGAAGCTTAGTTATTACATCAGAAGCAGTTGTAATATGATATTTTAGGATTGTGCTAACAATAAATCTGGCTTCTTGAACCAAACTTTATTTTTGTGAGGTTTCTCGTTAAAATGCGTATAGTTTTTCCCTTATATGTTGTTTTAACTTACCTTTGCAGAAAACGTCAAGATTTTTGAGCAACCCAGTTGAAAGTGAAAAATATTCTAATTCTAGTTTAGCTGGGGAGCATTCAGCTAGCCCAAGATCCGCCACTATCACTTAAATTTATCAGTTTTTTTTTTGAAGGTAAAATTGTAAATGAATCGAAATTACCAAACTGAAAAGTCAGCAAACTTTCTAGCAATTTCATTAAATTTGGACCTAGCCGAGAAAACAACAAATGAAACTTGTTTATTCAGATCATTCGTCAGTCGAATCTACTGGACCGTCCTCCGCTTACCACCAGGTGCAGTGGGTCACGTTGCCGTGCCCGTATAAAAAAAAGGTGATAGCCAAATCTTAACTTTTCCCCCCTCCATATACGGGGATAGATAGTAAATATACATACATACATATACACTCACGCCTGTTATCCCCGAAGGGGTAGGCAGAGGCGCAACTAGTGCACCCACTTTTCGCCGTCACTCCGTCCCACGATGTGATAGGGGTCGAGCCTATCGCCATATCGGGCACATATTCCAGACTTCGGGCTGATACTGAATAGAAAAACTCAATATCACTTTGCCCGACCCGGGGATCGAACCCAAGACCTCAGCTTTGCAGTCGTACTGTAATACAACTACGCCACCGAGGCAGTCATAGGTTAGATAGTAAATATCTCATGCCTAATTTGACCACTAGTGTATAATAAGCTTCGCGAGTTCTTGTCATTTGTTAAGTACATTGCGATTATTGCGTACTTACTTGCTATCTTTACTAAATAAAAAATATTAATTTACATTAAAACTTTCTACTTCGATCAATTAATTAAAAGCAGTAGGGAGTTTATATTTTTTATGATGTAATCAGGTTTATTTTGCAGTAACGGCATCAAATGCGTGTCATGTTATATGTTACGTATGTGTATTACTATAAATATTATAGTTAACGATTAGGTTTAAAGATCAATTCGATTTATCGGTACTTCAATATACATTAAGGAAAATACGCAAGGAAAAATTTCTATGTGAGCGGAAAAAAACATTAGTTCTCAATGTACTACGGAGATACTGTGAATACATTTACAAATTGACATACATGTGGTATATGCACACGTGGGGTCTTGTGTGTGATACTTTTCACCATTGTTACACTGTTGAACGTTGTAAAAGTGATCGTTACAATGTAGTTAGTATGGCAGCGTATTTATAGTCCGTGTGGTAGGGGGGAAAGGCACGGAGGTTTGCTTGTGGCATGTCTGCGCGTGCGCGCGCTCTCAGTACCGATTTACGCCGCGCCGTATCTGTTTGTGACTGATTTTTGCTTCATAACCCGTGACAATAAATTCGATTCGTAAAGCACGTTACGAGCGTTCGCGCTCTCCACGCAACCTATGTCTGCCGCCGTCGATGCGTCACCTGGACGTCGTTAGAATGAAGTGCCACTATCGCTGCATCTGGAATAAAGAGATAGTTTTCAACTCACAGAAACTCGTCAAGAGACGTTAGGCCTCCAGGCCACCCTGAACAACCAACAACGACCATAGCTCTACCCACGGAGAATCCAGTTCTTGCATATCACTGCCTATATAATCATAGAAAAGTTATATTAAGGACTATATTGTAGCTGTAAAAGTATTGAAAGACTGTTGAATACGTGCTGTTTCTAGAATATTGGACTTCGTGATGGCTTTAGCGGATATGTATCTTGGTATGTGCTGCTCAGTTTAGTAACCACAACGATGTTCCCTATGGGTAAAGTTTGATTCTTGCATCGGAATGCACTGGCGTAAGGTCTCAAGATTCAAATATGCTTGTTTTGTTTTATCTTTACATTCGGTATCCTCATCCAATGCCGCCACAACAATCAAACACAATTTGCTTTCTTAACACGTCATTTGTCATGTAGCTATAGTCTCAATTGGCTATCTGGTTCATTGACGATTCGTTTCGTTCGAACTGCGCAACTAATTTATTTGTATCGGCATATTATCTCTGTATAATATATGCATGCATACAGTTATTAGTTTGCGGGACAAACAGCTTGTAATTAAACAGAACCTACACTATAAAATTCTTATATAAGACTACTTTATAAAACCACGTTTCAGAATAATAAGTAGTACATAATAATGTAAAATAATATGAATATTCATTTTATGACCAGAATAATTTATAATGTTGAGCTGTTGCATTACAGATTATTGGAATGACTTTAGATGGAATTCGCATGGTGTGCAATATTGTACCTCGGCTTGGCCTGATATGCAAGGGCTGTAATTGAAAAGATAGGAGCGGGAAAGCGTTATATTTATGTCTGTCAAATAGAAAAATTAACAGAAAAAATTTAGACCCATAAAAAATTGTAATGTCCTCATCAATCTTGGACAAAAATGTAGATTATTCAAGCGTGGTAAACTCCTTAGATATTTGTTTATCACCATACCAGCCCTGTATTACATACTGCCCATTGTTGAGCACGGGCCTCCTCTACAACTAAGAGGGTTTAGGCCTTAGGCCACCACGCTTTCTCACTATGTTTTCCTTCATTGTTAAAGCTGCGATAATGCACAAAGAATACAACAACTTTACAAAAGTTAGGGGTGTGTGTCCTTGGGTTTTGAACCTGCGGACATTCGTCTCGGCAGTCCGTTCCGCTCCTAACTAAGCTATTGCCGCATTTTATGTTTGTTTAATAATATAATCAACACAGGAGTCTGTTACTCGTGCTTCGTACCGCTATGCTCACAAACTGGTTGGCGCACAAGGTGGCCTCGCTCACTGCTCGCCCAATAATTAAAGCGCCTTATTGACTACTTGTTTCCATTCGTACACATTGATACAGATAATAATGACCTACCAATGTATATTCGAATGGAGGATAAATAGTTATCGGAGCACGTATTATATGCGTGACAAATATTTTTACTTTCGTCACCTTGATTTCTTTTCCTTTCGTTATTGCTCACTTTGGTTTTATTCGATTTATTAAAATCACTTATACTAGGTATTTTTAACAGTTTCCATACATATTTGCCAATTCATGTACTTTGTTAGGCTCAAGACAGACGAGTATTATTTATAAAACTCTTAATTTCGTGTTGAGTTTTTTACGGCATTCCGTTTCGTACTTATTGCGGTTTAGGTTACATGACGAAACATGTTTTTTTACTACTCAGGCGACTAACGCTCCTGTGCCTTTATCCTCAAGTATAAAATCAGTTTTTCCTTAATTTGCGCAACTATAAAAAACGTGATTTACTACTTAATTATACCCGTTTGGAGCTTGCCTAATATTTAAGCTTTGTATCTGAATTTATGCCTTACGCTATTGTATTTAAAACAGTTTTTATTTTTTCCTTATGCCAAAACATGATAAATAATTATTAATTGCTACGAATGCATTTCAAGTTGACAGTGTAGGCTCAACTGATATGGTTGTTTTGATAGTTTTTTTTGTTTGCAAACAAGTTAAGAACGCGTGCTTAAATTATAATATCTACTTATATATGCCTTACAAACATTGCAGCTAATGGAAATTTACTGTCCTTTAGCACACGGAACGGAGGAATACGATAAATATTTATATATAGCACAAATCATACATTTTATATCCATTAACCTTCAACAAAGCATTACATAGATACATAACATTATATCGTCAAGATACTTATAAGTTTAAATTTTCGTTTAAAACAAAGAAATTTAACAGTATAGTTAGTTAATATATAACTCTTTTGGTTTAGAATAATCTCGATGGTACAATAGAGTCATTGACTTTGTGTTGGTGATGTTATTCGATCATTAGTGCGTCTTAGAGTCGTCTTATATTGTGTATCTACTGAATTGTTATCGAGGGCGCGGTGGCACCGAACTCAGATTGTGGCAGTTTATCTCGGGTCAGGGTGGTGCAGTCGACCGCTCTACGGGACAGATATTTGCCGCCAACTTTTCACACACGCTAATAACAGCTTATTTAATAAAACATATGCTTGTATCCTCAGTTAACAAGAAATTTCACGTTTCCACATTCCCGTAGTGACTAGAGTCTATATAGAAGAAACGTACGTTATGTTGGAAAATTAAATAAATTAGTGTGTCGTAAAATAGTTCCAAAGGGACTGTTAGTCTGATAAATTATTTTGTGACAGGAAAAGGAATTGACGGTTTCATGCTTGCATTCTTTTGACTGATTTATAGTCGGAGAAAGAAAGTGTAATTTCCCATATTTTATGAGAGGTTCTCTTTTGTTCATCTATTTTGAAACTGAGTCGTAAGTGGGCTTCAAAATAATGTTTACAGTCAGGATACCTACTGGCTAGTTATGAGATTCTAGAAACAACTCGTACTTTGTAATTTTATTCGCGGTTTGATAAGCGAAGTCAAATAGATACGTACAAGAACAATGAGCCAGCTTGCGCGGGCGCCGCTCTGCGTGCAACATGACACTGTTTTTTTAGTTCAGGGAAGAGTGCTGACTAGCATTTGCGTTATTTGAGCAATGCAAATCTGAAGGCTTATGTGTTACAACTATCTTACCTATAACATTTTACTTTTCAATTAGGTGGCATTAATTAAACGATTTAATGGAATCAAATCGAATTTATACTATTAATTTTCTCACATGTCAAGATTTTGTTAAATTTATGATATACAATTGTGTTATGTTTTGTTCGCAGAGAATATTTTCTCCAGCTGGCTGGAAGAGAAGGTGGACCTCCCAATTTTCGAAAATATCTCACAAATTCCGGAGCGCGTGGAGCCGCCTGCGCCACTCATCGCGCCTCCGGCCGCATACACTGCTCCTCAGCCTACGGAAGAACTTCTGCGAGAATTTGAGACCGTCTATGGTGTAGTAGAATTGACTCACCTGACGCCACCGCAGAGCCCGCCCGGCCCCGCCACTCAGCTCCTCTTGAGCTACGCACAACAAGCCCAGAGCGCTCCACTATGCCCCGCGCTCCAGCTGGTCCCGATCCAAGAACAATGGGCGCATGATGCCGCTTTGGTACCTCAACAGGCGTCCGTTGACTACGAGTGCGATTTGGACGTAGACGAGCTGGTCCACAACCGCGCCACCGAGCTAGCGTCTCCGTCGGTGTGCAGCCCGAACGCATCTCCGCGTTCCTCGCCGCCCTCGTCACCTCGATCGTCTTCCACCGACGAGGAGTGGTCGGCGCCGTCTCGTCCCAAGCCCTATTCCCGCTCCGTAGACGATCGCCGCTCCCGCAAGAAAGAACAAAACAAGAACGCGGCTACTCGTTACCGCCAGAAGAAAAAAGCGGAGATCGAGGTGCTCCTCAGCGAAGAACAGAATCTACGCCAACGTCACTCCGAACTAGGCGACAAGTGCTCGGACTTGCAGCGCGAGATTCGCTACATCAAAGGTCTCATGCGTGACCTATTTAAGGCCAAAGGCCTCATCAAATAGAACCACCAGCGCCACCGCCTCCAGCGATAGAATACAATCCGTACAGCGTGATAGCACAGCACGCTAATGAATAACGTTCTTAAGAAGTTAAGAGGAGTTCTTTAGAATTAATATTTTGATGATTATTTTTTTCTGTAAGCTAAATATTAAATTCAGCTATAATATTCGATTTGTACCATTGAGCAGATCTGGTTCCACCTCGAGCAGCGTCTTCCGCCGAGGGATATAAATAACATCAATGATGGCGCCTTTTTACATCTTTCATTTTATCATTCATTTAGGAGGATAGGTCGCATTCATTGTTATGAAATATATTTTTATATTATATTAATCTTATTATGTACCTATAATTATCATCAGTTTTAAAAAAATTACCGTTTATATATTTTATGAATATTTTTTACAAATTCCTGTTTTGTTGGTGTTTCATACAATATAGAGAATGCGACGGCGGAATAATTTTGTTTTATTTTTAAACCAAAACGAACAATACTCCACTGAAATAAATTACATTTTCTATTGACTCTTATATTTTATGCTCAACATATGAATGAGAATTTTAGTCTCCGAAAAATATGAAATATCGAATCAATGCGAAGTAGCAAATCTTACTAATATTATAAAGGCGAAAGTTTGTAAGAATGTCTGGATGTATGGATGTATGGATGTTTGTTACTCTTTCACGCAAAAACTACTGAACGGATTTCGATGAAATTTGGCACACGGGTAGATCATGTCCTGGATTAACTAATAGGCTACTTCATATCCCGGGAAAACATAAAGCGGGACTTTTATCCCGGAAAAACTTTTTAACGCGGGCGGAGCCGCGGGCAAAAGCTAGTTAAATATACATTTGTTGCTGCCCCGAAATCTATACATATAATAAAGCAGTAGAACCGGTGTGTCTGTACATTTAAAGAAATGTGATAAAAAGGAAAGGTGACTAAAGAAAGAGTAATGGAAAACAAATTAGCGATTTTTATAATTATTTTCTGTTTGTTACTGCACATCTCCGAAACTACTGAACGCATTTCGATGAATTTTGGCACCCGGGATTAACACATGTGCTTCTTTTTATCGCGGGAAAATAATATGAAGCGGGACTTTTATCCTGGAAAAACTTTCAAGCGGGCGGAGCCGCGAGCAAAAGCTAGTACACATACATATACACTGTTATTCCCGAAGGGGTAGGCAGAGACGCAACTGGTGCACCCACTTTTCGCCATTATTCCGTCCCATGATGTGATAGGGGGCGAGCCTATCGCCATATCGGGCACAAATTCCAGACTCCGAGCTGATACTGAATAGTAAAACTCAATATCACTGCCCGACCCGGGGATCGATCCCGAGACCTCAGCTTTGCAGTCGTACTGTAATACAACTACGCCACCGAGGCAGTCAAAAGTCAAAAGCTAGTATATAATAAAACTAGACTTCTGCCCGCGGCTTCGCCCGCGTGAATGAGTTTTTCCGGGATAAAAGTCCCGCTTTATATTTCCCCGGGATAAATTATACATATAAACCTTCCTCTGGAATCACTCTACCTATTAAAAAAAAAGGCATCAAAATCCATTGCGTAGTTTTAAAGATCTAAGCATACATAGGGACAGACAGCGGGAAGCGACTTTGTGTTATACTTAAATTTAAATCATCATTATTTATTTTAATTATCGGATGGAGTCGGACATATCGTATTGCATCGACGAGGCGCCCGCACACTTCCGCAGCCAATCACACACTTTCCGAACTAATATTATGCTACAGTCGGAGAAAGAGACCTTACTGGTAGTATACTAGTCTGTCATATGCGAGAGTCCGTCTGGACTCACTCAGATATCACCACCGCAATATCTATTTCTACCGCCAAGTAGCAGTGTGCATGTACTGTTGTGTTTTAGGTTGAAGGAAATTGTAGCCACTGTGACTATTGGGCATAATGAGATTTAACATCTGATGTCTTCAGATGACGAGCGTAGTAGAATGCCAAACAGTACCTACTTTGTAACTCAAGGCACTGGATGGTTTTGTTACTGTTTATGGGTGGTCGTATTGCTTAACATTAGGCGAACGGCATGCTCGTCTCGTCATTCAATGCAATAAAAAAGATATTAAATAAAAAACTTAAATCCAACTGCGTTAATATCTTCCATCTTTATTAAATTCATTGAAGAACTGAAAAGATAGAAAGAAGATTTTAATTCAAATAATTAATTTTGGTTTTGAATAATCTTAGTTGACAGTGTTCACAAACGCTGTCGGAGGCATAACACGCTCTCTGATCATAATTTGGTTGGTGATATAGGTAGAGTAAGAAAATATTACATTGTAATAGCACGAGGAGAGATCTAGCTTCTGTGAAGTCCCCCCTCTCCCATTATGGTACGAATACCAGATCAGCTTTATCGTTTATAATATAAAGCGGAATTACAGCCGGGTATGGAGTACTATTCGCATCTCTGGGACGTTTCCGCCAAATACCTGCTCGATGCCTTAGACGGACTGAAGCGACGGGCTATCCGCATTGTAAATGATGCAGACGTTACAAAAAAGTTGGAACCACTGCAGCTGCGCCGCGACATCGCCTCACTCAGTGTGTTCTATCGTCTATATCATGGTGAGTGCTCTGAAGAACTGTTTAACCTTATCCCCTCCTCTCCTTTCCTAAACAGAACCACGCGTGCTGGCTTGCGGAACCACAGCTTAGTAGTCTCTTCCATCTCGGCTCGAACCAAAAGGTTCGGTAATTCATATTTCTGCCACAACATTAAGCTGTGGAACAGTTTGTCAGCGTACGTATTCCCTCCTTCCCACAACTTAGGGTCCTTCAAGCGGAGCGTGAAGAAGCAATTATACAAGCCGGCATAACTGTGCCGACCAACCAGGGATGTTTATCTTTTGCCGGTCGACATTATTTTGGGCTCGACTTCAATTACCATCAGGTGCAGTGAAGCCACTTTGTCGAGCCATCTATAAAAAAAATGTTTAAATATATTCCAATGATATGACTGAGTAGAAATCCAATGTCCTGTAATGATTGAACATATAGATCCTTCAGATAGGTGTACTCTATTATACTAAACTAGAATTGCTCGTGGCTCCGTGAGAAAGGTATTCCGGGACAAAAAAGTTTTTTCACGGGATTAAAGAAGCCTATAGCACTCGGGAGTAATGTAATTCTCCTATAATTTTTTTCAAAATCGGTTCAGTAGTTCCTGAGATAAGCGCGCTCAACCAAATAAAAAAAAACTCTTCAGCCTTATAATATTAAAGTATGGATAACATTTTAAAAAAGTCCTAAAATGAATACGATAAAGAAGAAATGCACTAGAAATGGATCTGCATAGTTATCGCTACCTCAATCTAATACCAGTGCACTGGCACTTATGTTAATGGCCCTTTCTACCTCACTTGAATGGGGAGAAAAGCTACTTGAGTGACAAAATCTATATAACAATGGCTTTTGCCCGTATTTGCACACAGTACGTGAGGCAAACATTAAAAAGTGTTCTCTTGAAAGGAAGACTCTTAAAACACAGGTAGATATATTATTAAGGAAGTTTATGGAAAACGGAAACTATAAGTACTTAAATACCAGTACAATTTTGAAGTACCTACGTAAATTTTATTCATATTTTCTGAACAATAAACTATTATTTGTCATATAATATAAAAAATCCAACTAAAATATAGAAAATAACCTGTATACTAATGTTAGAAAAAGGAGAGATTTGATTGTTTGTAATGGATAAACTCAAAAGCTACTGACCTGATTTTGAAAATTATTTCACTAATAGGCTGAGCGTTATAGGCTACTTTTTACCCGGGAAAATGTTTCTCATGCAGGCGGAGCCGCGAGCAAATACTAGTTAAGATATAAAGGCATGAGCGCTTCTGGAGGCCTAATAGTGTAACCTGTTTTTGCAATGCTTACGTATTTCAAAACAAATTTCAGGGAAAAAAAAGCTGTATCCAGAAATATTAAGAAATGCCCAAATGGTATTATTAGTCGTCAGATCTATTTTAGCAATAAGGTCATCTTTATTATTGCAAAATATTTGTCTCTATTGTTACCTACAATTTCATATGCTTACCTATCTCTATCGTTAAATGAAAGGGCTTGGCTGCGAGTACAGACGTTGTACGAGGCCCCCGAGGACGCTTTAGCCCCAGGATATGCGGCACAGTGCCATTGTTTCCTACAAATTGTTTTATATTTCACTTAAGGAACGTTTATTTGTGTTCACGAAGTATTTTTGTTTGCACTTTGTTTTATATTTGTAGTATAAGGCGGCGTTTATTAGATCTAAATAATTTTATTGTTATCAACTTACGCTACTTGTAATGTATATAAAAAAATAAGAACGCCAGCTATGTATTATATGGTACTAGCTTTTACCGACGGCTTCGCCCGCATTTGTCGAGTTTCTCCTGTCACTTTATATGCAAACTTTACACTTTCCCGGACCGAATTGTACATCCGAACCATTTTTGAATACACACAAAAACATAAAGTGCTGTAAGGCGAAGCGCGGCCTTCGACGCGCAATTTATAGGCACGCGCTGCAGTTCCCCGGCCGGTACCGCCGCAACCGCTATATCCCTGAACTTTAAATCTGTGATATCTTCGAAAATATTTATTTTAAAATGCTGTAAAGGGCCATATTGATCTATATAAAATGCACAATATATTTAAGGTCCTTAATTGCATAAATAATAATGCTGTATTGTTTAAAATCGCTTCGTAAATACCTAAGCCATTACTTCTCGTATAAAGTAAAGGAACTATGTTACTACTATCGTCGTATTATGTTAAGATTAAGATTCCACTGTTGGGACGGGGTCTCTACTACTGAAAGGGCTTAGGCCTTGGTCCACAACGCTGGTCTAGTACGGGCTGTTGTAATATCTAGATAAGATATTTTAAGTAGGTATTTACTTCTAGAAAAATCTTTTTTTACTAGTCCGTTGCATCATTATAATTCTTAACCGACTTTACTGTAATGAAAGGTTCTGATGTAAAGTCGGAAATGTGTTCAGTATGAAAAAATGGCTCTACCACGTCGTCTTCATTTATTTTTGACCATGATAAACCATAAAACACCTGACGAGCCACCAAAATGTAATAAATTCTACACTTACCGTCCTTAACACCAAAATTATGGAACGAGGGTGATTTAACAGTGCCCGCATCTACATCATGTCACTTTTTTATTATATGGTATAAAAGAAATTATGAGATATAATGTTATCGTGGTGAAAGAGTTCTAAGATTGTACTGTAGGTACTGATGAATGTCTTTGGGTATCTATATAACAATTTTGATACATTTTATAGCTATAAATTTTAAGTCGTTTTTGTAATAGATACTTATTTATATTATATTAGGCTGCTTTGACATCGTGCTTAATTGAGTCATTAAGGCAGAAGGTTATTTTTTGTACCTAAGAAACTAACAATAAAAGAAGGCCACAAGGTAATGACTGTGGCCTAGACTCGGGTAAGACACGGACGGTTAGAGGACCTGGCATTACATTTTAATCTACGATGTGATACGCTCTGCCCGGGTACGTAGGGCAGGCGACGTGCTCCTTGGTTAATTGTACGGATTATCGCAAATCTACTCCCGCTACCACGCACGATTGATGCCTCCTTAACGTTTACCGATCGATTTATCTACCTACATTCATTTATGAAAGTAACTAATGTACCATTTACCACAGTGTATACAATAAGTATTTTAATGATTATTTTATACCCGGGGTGTGGGATAATTTACTCTGGAATTCATAATATTCAAGATAGCACATCAAAGACTCTTACTCACGGAGGAAGAAGAGCTCTTACTTTATTCCTTTCAAGATACATGCAAACAATCTATGAGTCTATAAAAAAACTGCATTTGATTGAATGACTGTTGGGACACAAAGAATCCCACTATTGGACCTTTGTACAGTCTAAGTGGAATTTAAGGTAAACCACTTCATGTTTAAAATATATTTTTTTATTAAAAACAAACAAAAAACCCGACTGCTTCAATATCTGCCATCTTTATTAAATTCACTGAAGAACTGAAAAGATAGAAACAAGATTTTAATTTGAATATTTTATTTTTGAATAATCTTAGTTGACAGTGATCAGAGATTTTGTTGCTCTACCTATACCTGTCACCAACGAAATTATGATAAGTGTGTTATACCTCCGACTACGTTTGTGCACACTGTCAACTAAGATTATTCAAAACCAAAATAAAATATTCAAATTAAAATCTTGTTTCTATATTTTCAGTTTAATGTGTATTAGTCTAATACAAATTAGTCGAGCTAAAATTATTCCAATAGCTTATTATGACAAAAAAGTAGTAGGCTAAAATATTACTATGCGATACTATTATTATGCTAATACATATAATGCAAAGCCAATTATGCGAAAAAATAATAGTTTAAAAAAAGACTGCCTCGGTGGCGTAGTTGTATTATGGTACGACTGCAATACTGAGATCTCGGGTTCGATCCCCGGGTCGGGCAAAGTGATATTGAGTTTTCTATTCAATATCAGCTCGGAATCTGGAATTTGTGCCCGATATGGCGATAGGCTCGCCCCCTATCACGTCATGGGACGGAATAACGGCGAAAAGTGGGTGCACTAGTTGCGCCTCTGCCTACCCCTTCGGGGATAAACGGCGTGAGTGTGTGTGTGTGTGTGTTAAAAAAAGTAGGCGAACCAAAGGGATCCCTCAAAAATAGAATGGAAAAGTTATATACCTAGTAGATATTCAGCTATTGTTTATTACAAATTTATAGATAATGTATAGAACTTTAATAATTTCACGATTTTCCTCTTTTTCGCGGATTTCCCCCCTAGTAATGAATGTCACGGACCAAGTTATTAGTCCGATGTAGTTGATAAATGCCTAAGTATCGTACAGAGGTAGATAATCCCATTTTGACACTGCTTTAGTAAATGCATCTACATACTTAAATAAAATTTTCCAATAAGTTACTCCAACCAATGATATAAAATAAAAAAGTGTAAGTTTCTAACAAAATAAACATCGATAAAAAATTACTTTAATTTTGTACATCCTATTGGCAGAACTACAACTCTAAAAAAATCGTCGTAGCGGCAACATCACACTTTCAGTCATAAATACACTCACGCCTATGCCATATTCACACGAAACTACAAAATGATAAAAAAACAGGAAAGTAAATCAGGATTTTCGTTGAAAATGGTCGTTTTTTGATGATGGCAAAATCTTAAGAAAGGTAAAGACGAGTGTGTGCTTTCAGTTATTTACGAAATGTCAAAATTGAAAAAATCCTCCTAGCCAGTTCGGCCACGGCGGCCAATCTCAACGGAGATCAGCCAGGTACGCAGGAGATATTATAGTGCACAAGTGTGTGCGCAATACACAGGTGCACTCGCTATTCCTTCACTCTCATAGTCCAGTGAGACGGCAATCCGACATGACCGGAGAGAGATCAGGCGCAGGACCAACGGCTTTACGTGCTTTCCGAAGCACGGGGGTATCACACCGCCAACTTCCTGACTCCGAGCTGCGACTGAGTAAATTTTAAGATGGAAAAACCCAGTCACAATTTTTTTGGCTCGACCCGGGATTCGAACCCAGGACCTCAGCGCGCAAATCGTACTCGTAATGCGTACGCAATACCACTACGCCACCGAGGCAGTCAAATGTCAAAATTACCCTGTATAAGAATGTGTTAAAGTAGACGTTAAGTACTTTGTATATTTTACCATTAGTTACATAAGTTTTGTGTTTTACTAGATATTGCTTGCTGCTCCGCCTGCGTCTAGATTTTTTTGCAAAGTAAAGTTAAACAGTGCACTTGTCTGGGGTAAAAGCCGTTTCGAGGATTCCGCACCAATATAACCCTATGACTAAGCTCTCTAGCCGTCTGGCCCACATTAATTGAAGGGCTCCATATCTTAAACAGTAGGTAAATAGGTCTAGAATTTAACAGAATATGTGCTGTATAATAGCGGATATTCTAACAAATAATTTTGAACTAAAAAACGTGTTTAGTACTAAAGTGCTAACCTACGGATTATGGGACCCTTGGGTAAGCGTGTTCAACACACACGTGGCGATTTTTTATATTTTATCTAAATAGGTGCGGCACCCTAGTCCACAAG
This sequence comes from Lapara coniferarum, assembly GCA_949316025.1. Classification (NCBI taxonomy): domain Eukaryota; kingdom Metazoa; phylum Arthropoda; class Insecta; order Lepidoptera; family Sphingidae; genus Lapara; species Lapara coniferarum. The sequence continues at coordinate 10,474,855 of OX438924.1, forward strand.
CAATGAATATTAACCTCACTGATGTTAAGTACAAGTAGACGTATATATAGATAGGTATACGTATTCAATAAGTTGGCGAAATATTAACATAATTTGTTACTAAATACTTAACCAAAACGATTTCAATAAAAAGTGTCCTTCAAGCTCTCATCTTATAATATTAATTTATTTTTATCTTATAATAACATAAGTTATTATAGGATAGGTAAGTGTCTAGTTAGTTTACCTGAATCGGATAAATAGGTAGGTAGGAAGGTACCTACTTTATGCACACACGCACAGCGGCACACTGTGGTGTAAAAATGCTTGAGAATTCATATATTTTGTTACTGTTTACGCGTTTCTTTGAAGCGTCAGAATAATTGTTGAATGAGTAAAATGATCTTTCAGACAGAGATGAAAGAGGTGGTTAGCGCCGACCGGAGAGCAGCGCCTCGCCAACTTGCACCTGTGAGGCGAGCTATAAAGATAGATGTGGGTACTTAGGTGAGTGAGGTGAGGTGAGGATGCTGCAAAGTGAAGGACCCGTGATATTGGTGGATGCGGGGTGAGGTTGTCGAAGCGGGGGTGGCAGCGGCGCGCGGAGGGCGGCACCAGGCGCGCAGGGCGGGCGGGTGGCACGTAACAAGTGAAGCGGCCCCGGGAGCAACAGTCTGCCGCAGCCCGGCCACGCGGCCTCACACACCACAACAAGTGTTGTGCTCAGATCCTGACCACGCTCCCCGCGTAAGTAATAATTTAATTGCTTCCATTCACCCCGTATAGTTGTCATAAACTGTTAGTCCACTAGCCGGTCCGACCGAGGTGCCAACCAGAGTTGTGCCGCCGAGCGCCCGCCAGTTGTCGTCGTCGTCGCGGTCGCCAACGTACGTTTTACAAACGAAATTTTACCTTTGCTGGGTAACTGGAAACGACATAGCTGTGTACCTGTTGAATGCATGACGATAAACGAAGATAATGGCTTCGTTGTTCGCAGTTTATCTTATAAATGTACCTAATTAATTATATTGGTCGTAAAGACTCCCATGTACACACTTATTTCGTTGTGTACCTTCGGTCATGTATCGCCTATACGTTTATATATAAGACATACTCATTATGTTCAGCATTTCCCTTTTCGTGCAAATATAATCGGGGGCGGGACGAGGATTTTTATTAAACCACTACAAAAGCTAGAGTTTGAACGAAGAAAGTGCTCTTTGTACAAGTAAAGTGTTAAAACAGAATTCGTCATCTTTTGTGCGGACTATTATAATAGTGAGCTTCAGAGAAAAGCCAAAAATATGCCAATTCCTTAAAACTAAGAGCATAAATAGAAATAAAATATAATGGAAGAGAAAGAGATAGATAGATTTAGATGAATATAATCTTATGATTTTTTTTTAAGTTGCCTTTCAAGATGTTAAAACTTTCTGTAGATGTGGCCTACAAACTAAACAAGAAATTTGAAGACTTCTTACTTTGTGGAGGATAATAAGTTGAATTGAATTTGAGATCTTGTTAAAAAAGAGAAAAGATCAAAGCATAATCCGAGAACAAACAATAACGAGAAGACAGAAAATGTATAAGTAAATATAAAATGACATAACTTACGTTGAAAAAGATTCACTCATCAGAGATAAGGAAGCAATGACTCTCTCGAACATTCACTATTTCGTACGAGAAACTTGAACTCCTAAAGAGCTTGTGATGTAAGAGTAATACATAATGACAGGGTTTAATTAACGGAACGGATTATTCTGGATTTACTTACCTCACAGAGAGACACATAGTTTGACCAACACGGCGAGGCACTGAAACAGTTCCTAGTTAGAAATGGATATTCGGTACCTAGGTACACAGTAACGCAGGCACATGTAGGATTAATTATTGTGTTAATGTAGGTATATTTAAATGAAATAGATTGGAAGTAACTTATGTAGTCGAAGATTGCTAAGTATCTATTGCGTTCTGAAGAAATGAAACGAAGTTAAATATATTTGTTCACATACGAATCGCTACAACTATAGGGTGAAATCGAATTCACGTGCATCCTTTGAACCTAACACATTATTATAGATGCTCTAAATGCTTATCTCTAAATTATTATAGATGCGCTAAATGGGACTAAAATTACGTACATCAAGATTATTAACAGTGTTATATATAAAAAAAAAAAACAGAGAAGTGGCAAAGCCTATTGCAATAGATTACTCACTACTGAAATAAATATATAAAACAAAAGACAATCAAAACACTTGATAAGCGCCAATAAATCTTTTTATATCAAAATGCACAAACATTTTGCGTTGTTTCGTGCGGCGCCGAACAAAGCTGACTGTAAAAAAAACGGGTTTGTTCACATTTTAGATGACTTCTAAGTTCTAAGTATTCCCATTAAGTAGGTTAATATAAGGTTTACTTAATGCCAATGACTTCAATTTCAGCCTGTATATGCAATAAGTAAAAATATTTAATATATTAAAAAGAATCATGGGGTCCAGGAATAATGGGTATTATTTAAGAATCAGCGAAAACCAAAGACACGATCAAGAATCTATAAATTAATATTAAAAACAGATTATCAAAAAGCGATCGGGAATATCAAAATATGTAAGCGGCTAATAAACATTATTGTTATTGCATTAATGGTTGCGGGGAAACAAGTCGTCACAAATGTGTGTTCGCATTATTTGTCCACACATGCTATATTAATTATGTACATCTACACTAATGTTATAAAGCTGAAGAGTTTGTTTGTTTGTTTGTTTGAACGCGCTAATCTCAGGAACTACTGAACCGATTTTGAAAATTCTTTCACTAATAGGAAGCTACTTTACTCCTGAGTGCTATAGATTATTTTTTATCCCGGGATAATATTTTTATCCCGGAAAAACTTTTTTTCACGCGGGCGGAGCCGCGAGCACTACTATGTAAGTATATATTTGTGCTGTGTAGTTAATTTTCAAATGGGTTTGCTGCGTAATATCTATTATGTTTGTAACAAATTGTTTGTGTGCATTCTAGGTCAATTACGTATGTGTGACGTACATCACCAAAATATTTTGTACTAGCTTTTGCCCGCGGCTCCGCCCGCGTTAAAAAGTTTTTTCGGGATACAAGTAGCCTATGTCCTTTTCTGGATCTCGAACTATCTACATATTTTTTTTCTTGTGGTTCCACTCGGAGAAAACTATTTTCCGGGATTAAAGTCACGGTTTATATTTTCTCGGGATAAGAAGTAGGTACCCTAGATCCCTCCCAGGGTCTTAAAATATCTTCCTACCAAATTGCATCGAAATCGGTTCAGTGGTTTGACTGTGGTGGCCCCAGTCGCGAGAACATAAATTCCGGTATAAAATTCCTGGGTAATGTTTTTCCGGGATAAAAGTAGCCTATGTCCTTCTCTGGATCTCAAACTATTTCCATACTTATTTTCTTGTGGTTTCACTCGCAGAAAACTTTTTTCCGAGATTAAAGTCCCGGCTTATATTTTCCCGGGATAAGAAGTACCCTAGCTCCCTCTCAGGGTCTTAAACTATCTCCCTACCAAATTGCATCGAAATCGGTTTAGTGGTTTGGCTGTGGCGGCTCCATTCGCAAGAACATAAAATCCGGGATAAAAGCCCCGCATTATATTTTCCCTGGATAAAAAGTAGCATATGTCCTTTCTCAGGCTCTAGACTATCTGTGTACCAAATTTCACTTAAATCGGTTCAGTAGTTTTGGCGTGAAAGCTTAACAGACAGACAGACAGAGTTACTTTCGCATTTATAATATTAGTATGGATAGTTATAAATTTTAATCGTCTCATTACTGGTAACGTTATCTCATCAAAGGTCGGAAGGACTCATTAATTATTGAACGAGATTAATGATTTTGTTGACATTGTTTGTTACGATGAATATCTGTCATACTTAGGGCTGCCATCACTTAAATTACCGACGCCGGATATACACGGCAAAAATCCCGGACATTTGTGCGAAATATGGGTTTTTCCCCGGATACCTCTGAAAAAATATTTTGCCGTGCCTTCTTGAATGCGGGTTATTATGAATGAATTTTTAACTAAGGTTTAATTCAATTTATCGCTTATCTTTGAAAAAAGAATAATTTTCCTTGATAAGTGTCCGGGTTACACCCGGACACTTTTTCAAACCCCTGCCGGACGGTCCCCGGACGCCGTTCAAACTAGGACAAATCCGGGGAAATCCGAACGGATGGCAGCTCTTGTCATACTTAAATATTTTTTGTTACTTAATTATTTATCGTAATTTCTATGGCAGCATCGCCGCGTTGCCTTGAGATAAATTATAATATTATTGTTGCTTGTTTGTGGTATTGTCTCTCACAATTAGGTAAATTGAGTTTAGTAGGTGGTTATTTGCATACATATAAATAGTTTGTTTTTAGTTTAGTATTACGCTTTTCTTTTTTTAGGTGTAGGCAGGGGTTTATCATATCCCCATTTCGCTAGCTATGCTAACGTGCTCTTTAAGAAATCGAAACTCTTCTGCAATTAGTGTTGTAAATGCGTTGTGGTTTATTTCAACATTGACTATACCCTGTTGTGTATTTTATTACTTACACAGCTAGTACACCTACTAATTAAGTTACGAAAAGCTAATATTTGGTGCTCGTTTATCTATATATATATATATATATATATATATATATATATATATATATATAGAGAGTTGTGTTAGTTTCACCATTTATAACTCGAGAATGGTCGAACCGATTATAAAGTTCTTTGATTTTTTGGTTTTGTACCTACTTGCTCCAAATAGCAGAATACTTAATTTTTAAAATATGGAAAGTTCACGATCAAGGAAATTATTAAAGAAATTCATTTTCCCACACATTTAACTTGTAATTTAAAAAAAAGTTACATAGCGTTCTGTTTTTTTTTCTTTGACAGCTGCTCCAGTTGCGCGCAGTCCCTGTGGCGGTCGGAAAGAGTACATCGACGGTCCCATAGAACAAAATCGTATATGCAAAATGTTAGCTTTTCAGTAGAGCGCTTTGAAAGTCGTAAGTTTGTATTCATGTGCGAATTAGTGCTATTTTCACATATTAGGTTCAAAGTTGTTACTGAACCCTAATAGATAATGTACCATTCATGTATAACTAGTTATTTTCACAATTAATAAAAGACTTTCAAAGCGCTCTACTGAAAAGCTAACATTTTGCATATACGACTTTGTTCTATGGGACCGTCGACATATGTTATAATGTCATATTACCTCCTTTCATTCCACACCGATGGGCTTAGCCGTTACACGATTAATTAGCATCTTTTTTGAGTTGTCACCAATTTTTATGTACTTTTCGACCGTATTCGTATTTGAAATCGTTTTAATTAATTATCTACATACTAAAATATGAATTATTTACAATGTCGCGATTTAGAATAAGAAGATCACGTCTTTTCCATAAGGTACATAGCGGAGAAACATTTGGCCAAATCAAAAAAGTCCTTTATGCCATCATAAATTTGGAAAAGGTCTATAATCGTGTGCCGAAGAATGATCTGTGGTCAACGTTGTCATTAATGTAAGGAACTGAATGGCGCCTGGTGACTAAAATTAAAAGAAGTATCCTGAGATAATTTGGGCACGTGGAGAGAATGGTTGGAAGACGAGTTATGAAAAGTATTTATCGAGTGATTGTGGATGGTACGCATCAAGGGGATGCCCACAATCAACCAAATATATGATGAGAACTATGAATGTGCAAGTGGTGAAATTTGGAATCCAGCTCGGTAATTGTAAGTGTAAGAAAAAATCTAAAAATATAAATTAGTTAAAAAATAGGGGGGGGGGGCTGTACAAAAAAATATACACACACATACTCACGCCTGTTATCTCCGAAGGGGTAGACAGAGGCGCAATTAGTGCGCCCACTTTTCGCCGTTATTCCGTCCCATGATGTGATAGGGGGCGAGCCTATCGCCATATCGGGCACAAATTCCAGACTCCGGGCTGATACTGAATAGAAAAACTCAAAATCACTTTGCCCGACCCGGGAATCGAACCCGAGACCTCAAGCTTTGCAGTCGTACTGTAATACAACTACGCCACCGAGGCAGTCTACAAAAAATATGTTTTTTAATAGTAGCGTTGGAACCGCTACAAACAGATATTTGAAACTATCCCAATATATATATATTATTATTATATTTGCTATATAACAGAAATATAAAAATAAAGTTAGTCAAAAAATAAGTTGACACAACTTATTTTTTGACTTAACTTCATTTATACCCCATACAAAAAACTTGTAAAACGCGCCAAACAACCGGTAAACGGTGCGTTGTCGGCGGCGCGCGTCACCACAAAACTCAATATCTGCCTAGTTTTCTTTACAAAAAGTAATGATATCCCACCAAAAACATAAATGAAAAAAAGGAGAGCCAAGTTCAATACAAAAATTATGCTTGGCTGTGGGCTTGGCCTCAAAAACAATGGATATCTAAATAAGTGCCAAGTTCTATGCAAAATCAAGATATGTATTTATAGGAACAAAGTAACATTATGAACAAGTATTAAATTCTATTTCTTTGCTTTATTGGATACTTATAACAATGACTGTTATTTAAAAATGTGAGATCTTAAAGTAGGTTAGATTTAACTGCGCTTATCTGGGTTTTCCAAATCTAAAGAGTGCTCCATGTAGCCGATCAGAATTTAAACGATAAGAAACCAAGTTATTTAAAGAGAACATCCATATAAAAGGGTTATAATTATTTTGTGCCTATAGGCTCTTTACTTTAAGCATCAATACTTTTACATTAAAGTCATCCTTCATCAATGCCATGACGGCCATTCGGCCGGAAAGGATAGGCAGAGGCGCAACTAATGCACCCACTATCCGCCGTGCATCTTCCGTCCCATGATGTGATAGGAGGCGAGCTTATCGCCATATAGGGTATAAATCTAGAATCTGGGCTGATGCCTAATAGAAAAATCCAATACCATTTTGCCCGACTCGGGCATCGAACCCGAGACCTCAGGATTGCAGTAGTACTGTAATCCAACTACGGCACCGAGACAGTAGTTATTAAGTCTACGTGCTTATGAATTCCTTTAAAGTCTAAAATATTTGACTACATAAGATTTTTTGTGCACTATCATCATCTTTCCATTATAAAACCTTAAAGATGAAGGTTTTCGTAAAATGAGTTCTTGGCAAATGTGTATCTAGTGTTTATAGCGTACTTTAAGCTTTGTAGATTTTACAAATGCGCAATAAATATGTAAGTGGTATTTCGCTTGTAATATTTATTAACATAATCTAGCTCATTTATTAATAATTTAAATAAATATTTTAAGTAAAATAGAATTTAAACACCTTACTTATAAACATCCAATGATATGATGATTTTTTCACATAAAACATTTTTTAAATTTGTTGTTGTAGAAAATTATGCTTAGGTACATGTTCTGTTGTGTTCGTTATATTGTGGGTTATTTTACGTTTAGTTATCCTTTTAATAATCCGCAACAAACCATCGAGTACATACATCTTGTCACGCCACTCAAACTCGTACCGATTCACTGATCGAAATCAACTGAATAGAAAGAATCAAGTTTCGAATTCATAACAGAAAAAATCAAGTTCTGAATTCTACTTCTTTCCATTTACCGGATAACGTCGCGGCATCAAGAGTGAAACAAAGCTTTGAAATTCGATTTCCCGGCAGCTCACTGTAGTCGGTAAATGAATTTTAACTGGAATAACATGGTTATCATTCAACTGAAATCTAATAAATGACGACCTCCGCGGCGCAGAACTCTAAGAGCCAATTATGACTCAAGAGGCATAAGTACCATTCCTATGTCGAAATAAATATATTGGTTATACCTACTGCTGATAGAGTCAAACCTGTGGTTTACGATATTGTTAATAATACAATCACTGATGAAGTTACCACTGCTAAACTATTCTACCTATATTGGGGATGGTCAATAAACTACATGAACTCTTCGAGGGAGGAGGGTGGGTTAGATAATAGGCTAGCAACAAGGCTACCTAAGAGCGCGAAGTGTATAGAGCCAAACTACCTGAGTCATTTATATGCTAGGTAATAATAATAAATACTCTTGGTTGGTGTTATGTAGAGCTGTAAAGCTCGGTACGAGTCTCTATTAGAAGAGAGAGAGAGAGAGACAATCTTGTAGAGTGACAATCGTCTTAAGCATCTTTTGTCATTTTCATCGGTCATGAATGCAATGAACTCAGTATTTAATTACGTAGACGTTGCTTTATCTCTAACTTAATTACTTGGACTGTCAAATTCAGCGTCGCTTCCTATTTCCAAATATTCCCAAATCATTGAGTTCATAAATTGACTATTTTTATTGCAAGCAGGTTTTCCAAATAAGAGGAATTTGGAATTTGAACCGACGAACTAACACCAGTCGTACTTCAATTTGGAAATACAACTAACACTTCAAAGCTTTCCCTCCGTGCTTTCACTTGACGTTTTCGCCCATTGATCAACAACATTGTACCTATCCGGGCACGATTTAAGAACAAATGTTTTTGATTTATTAAATAATACAATTAATGCATATCATAAGCATTACGCCTTTACCCCTTTTCATGAAAAGGCAGAAGTAGCTATTATAGAGGCAGAAATTTCGCAAAGTATGTTACTTATCTATAAGTCGAAGACAGCTGATACTATGACACTTCATGCATGACGTAAGACGGATAACGCAGCAAGTTCGTCACGAGACAGGCCAATCCAATGTTCTCTCTTGCGCTCCAACTCGATTTCCGTAGTATTATAATGCTCTTTGCGATCACTGATCATTTTTCTTGAGAGCTAGACCTTATATAGGCCTTAGGTGACATTTCAATTGTCAAACTAGTTTGGCTAGTCCAGTGGCGTGACGTTTCCGTTAATAATCATCCGAATGTGGTGCCATCTGTTGTCAGTTGACATAAACTTATTCCAAACCTAATCCAAAATCGTTAACTTATGGGAAATGGGAATTGTTACAAAAAGTAACTGTATACGACATTTTTTTTTAATTGGGCGGGGAACAAGCATTGAATGTATCAAACGATTTTGACCTTATTCCCAATGTTGAATCGATGCAGCTTGGCCTTTAGGGTCCATATCTTGCTAAAATTCATCTAGCCAAAATTTTGGATTAGGTGTTTGTTTTAATATACATAGAAAAGGCTTTGTCCTGAATAACTGATGGATCAACGTACAGCCTAAACCACTGATCGTAGAGACTTGAAACTTGGAGGGTATGTTCTTTGAATGGCGTCTGATAAAAAATAATTTTCCGAAATTCTACTTTTAAGGGGATGAAAAGGGGGGCAAAGTTTGTAAGGGACAACGTAATTCCTTGGTCCAATCTACTTCAAATTTCGCATAAACCTTTTTCATAGAACTGATGGAAGACGTGTTCCGTATTTTATTGAAATTCCCTAAAACACCGACCACCACTGAACACACCTTTGGTAGGGGCGGTGGCCTGGTGGGAGAACGGATGTGCGAGCGAGACAGATAGATAAAATGAAAAGGAAGGTAGATGAAACGGAAAACGGGAAGTGTGTGACTCAATCTAGTAAGCTTTAAATAACGGTCAAGTTTTTATTCCCCAATTAAATATTTGTTAGATTTTCTTTTCATGTTAATAAAATACTGAATATTCTTTCAAGGAGTGAGCACTATTCTCATAGGAATTTCAACAAAAGTTTTGTGTCGTAATCGTAAAAGCGTTGAAAGGCAGAATAATTTTCACATTTATGATATACATAAGTAAGTAATATAATATACATACATACATCTGTACATATGTTACGTAATATTATTTGCATCGCAAATAATAATTATAAAAAAATCCAGAATACCTGTAACTAGATAGTAGAGTCTATATTCAGGTAATATGTTCTCGCGGCGGAAGAAAAAACGGAACGGAAACTGAATAAACATCGCAAATACCGCACGTGGCTGATTATAATGTTAGTTGGATTACTTTTCCTGCAGGTAATTGAAAATGTTAGTCAACGAATGAAACTTTGTTTTTTATACAATTGGGTTGGAATCGAAGTTACATCAATTAAATAGTTAATATGATAATTGAGTATATCGACGGTCCCATAGAACAAAGTCGTATATGCAAAATGTTAGCTTTTCAGTAGAGCGCTTTGAAAGTCGTAAGTTTGTATTCATGTGCGAATTAGTGCTATTTTCACACATAAGGTTCAAAGTTGTTACTGAACCCTAATAGATAATTTTTCCTTCATGTATAACTTGTGATTTTCACAATTAATTTAGACTTTAACATTTTGCATATACGACTTTGTTCTATGGGACCGTCGATATATGCATTTTATATATTACTAGACTTCTGCTCGCGGCTCCGCCTGCGTGAATGAGTTTTTCCATGTTAAAAGTACAGCTTTATATTTCCCCAGGATACAAAGTAGCCTATTTTAATGTCTGATAAAGTAGTTTTATATTAGCGAAATAATTTTTCAAATCGGTCCAGTAGTTTTGGAGCGTATTTTGTATTCAATACAAACAAATAAACAATCAAATGTTTCCTCTTTATAATAGTATAGGTAACATTAATGAAACTATACGTTTATGTTTTAAAGTGAAACATTAACACGAACTTTAAAACCGAACGGTTCATGCATTTATAGTTCATTTGGATCCCGTTGTAAAGAAACAGGGGCGAGTCCATTATCAATTAATTATCATTGCTGCCCAAGTTGCCACTTGGTCAAAGATAAAATATTGTCACTATGTTAAGCAAAATTAATAAGATTTAAAAAATATATTTATCGCTATACACACACACACACATACACACATTCAAGCCTTTTACAAAGGGGTAGGCAGAGGCGCAACTAGTGCACCCACTTTTCGTCGTGCATATTCCATCCCATGATATGATGGTGACGCATTGCTGTATAAGGAGCTTCCAAAGTGGCAATAAAAATAAACAAGAAGGATTTTTTTTTTATAAGCTACTGCCTCGGTGGCGTAGTTGTATTGCGTATGCGTTACGAGTACGATTTGCGCGCTGAGGTCCTGGGTTCGAATCCCAGGTCGAGCCAAAAATATTGTGACTGGGTTTTTCCATCTTTAAAATTACTCAGTCGCAGCTCGGAGTCAGGAAGTTGGCGGTGTGATACCCACCTGCCTCGGAAAGCACGTAAAGCCGTTGGTCCTGCGCCTGATCTCTCTCCGGTCATGTCGGATTGCCGTCTCATCGGACTATGAGAGTGAAGGAATAGCGAGTGCACCTGTGTATTGCGCACACGCTTGTGCACTATAATATCTCCTGCGTACCTGGCTGATCTCCGTTGAGATTGGCCGCCGTGGCCGAAACTGGCTAGGAGGATTTAATTTAAATGGTCTAAAAGAAAAAAATACTTAAAATTTAATCAAACTTTGTTTAGGTAATACTATGTAGAGATAAAAGCTTGTAGCGAGATTTACTTTTGTATATCTACACAGAACGTGTATGCAAAGTTTCAACATAACCGGTTCAGGGTAACTGCATCAAATTGACTTGCAAAATTCCACTCGCGCAAACAACATACATTTCAAGTTAAATAAATGCTTGTAAAACCAATCGACATTAAAAGTACTTCTACAGTTTTAGGTAAAAAATTTGGACAGGTCCGTTCAAGTATGTTTATAAAATCGTGGTGTTATATGTCGAGTCCGCCATTTCTTAAACTATAATGAATCTTCGTATTCTCGTTAGATTTATCTTACCTTGCGTCATTCACCTAGTAGCCCATTAATGTGATCTTTGATTAAGTCTACCGCAATTTACTTTAACCTTAGGCGTTGAATAACGTTTGCTCACATATCTATGTACGCCTAAGTTCCCTCTTAATTGCAAAAATATATTACTTATGAAAAAGAGATAATCTCTTCCATGGGTTCCAGTTCTTTACAAATTGCAAAACAATTAATGAGTTTTATGCGGCTTTCAAATCTCAAAGGTAAACTAAGTTATATACATTGCGATAAAGCGGATTAAAATCGGTTTAGTAGAATGACTCTTCCCGGTACGCGACCGGCATCATAGTATGAATATATTAGGCGGTTTAAGATGGTTCGACAATGCCCTCGATGGCTTCCAGTAAGTTGCAGGTATTTTTTAATAACTTTGACACCCTACTGCGCAGAAAGATTATCCGCGATTTAGGCATAAGTAGCGTGGCCAAGTTGTTTGTGAACGTGTCTCGTTCAACAAATTCGTACCTATTTCCGGGATAAAATTTGAACAAGATATAGGAAAATAGAGTTAAATACTTATATTAATCCAGAAAATTGACTATCTATGTTCTAAATTTCATCCCAATCTGTGTAGCAGTTTCGGCGATTACTTCTAACAAATATCCAATCTGTTAAGACTACCATTCGCCTTACATTTTTATTTTATGCATCACCGTATTCTTCTCACAACCATAAGAAAACTAACGTCATTTACGACGAGCTATTGAACAACATTCTTATGAAGAAAATTGGGTATGTTTTTTCTCATAATATTATTCGATTTGTAATAGTAGGTAGACGAACAGCCGTCATTACACGTGATGAAAATTCCCCGACACGCTACTCCAACTTTTTAGGATTGTTATGAATTTTGTGTTGCTAAGTACCTAGTGAAATTCATTTGCTCCTCCCTTGCGCGGACTAAGAGGAGGTAATTGGAGTTTTAAACATAATTTTATACACGTCTGTTAAAAGCGTAGACCAAACAAAAATATAACAAAACAATACAAAATTATTAATAATATGCTACAAAAATAATGTAGTTATCTGTATTGCACGTCGTTTTACGTTGTTGCGACAATCGTAAAAATAATATTTAAAATTTACCTTACCTAACCTTTAATAATAATTATTAGGATAGATATTACATTCAGAGATGAAGATTCATACTGAACGTCTTTATCGTCTCATACACTTATTATACTAAAAAAAGTTTTTTTCCTATAATGTATTAGCGTCACAGCTGAAAATCATAGGTGAGAACTGAGAAGCCATTCGTTCACAAAGAATATACACATAACTTTTATAAGGGTCAGAGGTGCGTGCCCTTGGGTTTTGAACCTGCCGACTTTCGTCTCGGCAGTCCATTTCACTCCCAACTAGGCTATCGCCGCTTACAAAAATCCCTTAATCACTGTAGCGATCCATATTATCATCAGGACGACGGCAGGACCACCTCCTTACAAATTGACAAGAAATGAATAAATTACCGGAATAAGTATGAAATAGCTCATATGTTAGTCCAGGACATGTCTGTATGTCTATCAGTGTGCTAAATTTTATCTAAACCCGTTCAGCAGTTAAGGCGTTTATTTCAAACATCCAAACATTTTCACAAACATTCGTACTTATAATATTATATCTAAGGGCATCACAGCTTGCTGATAAACGCTATTTGTCGCATTAATGTATACGCCGACCAAACCTAGTCACACTCTAATCTATGCTACCAAATTAGAGTGTTACTAATACTTATACATAGTCGACTTATACATTTATATGATGAATAGCGTCTATCGGCAAGCGGCGAAATCGGGCCTAAGTATAAGTAAGATACTAAAAATGTGTGTTATTTCAACCCTACATTTAGAGGAATGAGAGTAGAATGATGACCGTAACTAATTATTTTTCTATAATATCCGTGTACCTTTATCTATTACTTATATAATTTCGTTGTCTGAGTCCGTTCTTAACTATGTTTATTATGCCATCTTAAAATAGGTTATTTTCTTTTTCATAGTGTAGGTACGGCAATTGCGACATACAAAATAATCTTTAACATCGTTTCTGACATTTTTAATACGTTGAAAATGGTTCGTCGAGTGCCATTACTACCGCTTGTCATCAAACTAGTAGCATTAACCCTGCTCTCCAAGAAAACCGAATTGATTTATTTATATCACTAAAGGAGCTTATCCACTGCAACACTGATTGCGGCTGAAGTTTGCGCTCGGTGATCTTATAATGTGTTCCTAACAGGTTCCTCTAATAAGACAACGAATTCTATATACATTTTATACAACAGTTGTTGACACATTCCTGATTATTGGGACAATGAAACGGCGGTTTGAGGTTTCTTATGCCGCTAGCAATTTTATTGTACTCTGAAAGTCGAACAGCAAAGCTGTAAAGGTTGATGCTTTTGGGCGTATTTTGGTACTACCCTGGTCGTGACGGTCCATCATCTTAGACAAAATTGTCAACACTGTGTCATATCCTACTATTATTATAAACGCGAAAATTTGTAAGTATGTATGGATGTATGGATATTTGTTAGGTACTCTTTCACGCAAAAACTACTGAACGGATTTCGATGAAATTTGGTGCACGGGTAGATCATGTCCTGGATTAACACATAGACTACTTTTTATCCCGGTAAAATATAAAGTGGGATTTTTATCCCGGTAAAACCTTTTTAACGCGGACGCAGCTGCAGGCATAAGCTAGCAAGATATAAAATATCCCAAATATTTATTCATTTAAAATATAATTACATATGAAATTACTTTAGATATTCCAAGTTTATTCAACTCACAGAATATAAGGAATGTAATTTGAAATGTTATCTAGATTCCCGAAACGCGCGAGGTGGCATTATTCGTAAGCAAAATAATATGCAAATGTACGCGTAATTTAGTGCCGGCTGCATTGCATTGATGAAATCCTTTTGGATCATGTTCACACACATTATTGGCATCATCTTACTCTACAGTTACCTTAATGTGTCGCTCAATTCAATATACGCTATAATAAAAACTACAAATATGTAAGCTATATTACAAAAGCTCATTATATTAACCCATAAAGAAGTGATTACATCAGCAGACTATAATTCCCTAGTTCGAAAGCGTGTACTCAGCTTGCCTCTGCCGACTACAAAAACAATGTTTGCAAGACGCTTCGTCACATACATGAAGCCTTTTATTTATGGTAAAATATCTAAAATCTGTACTCTAACTCATTTATCAGTGCAAGAGGCGAAATTAAAAATATTTTATGAACTATTAACCTGGTCTTATGAAAAAACGGAACTATTCTTAAAGAGTAAATCATAAGGATGCTATCTTGTATTGTTATATCTAATTCTATTAAGTTTAGTATGTTAAAATAATAACTACTTGAAGTGTGAACTATGAACAAATTTGTAACATTTGCCTACATACATTATAATATGAATGTGAACTAATAATTACTCAGTAGTGTGTATATTGTAATACTACAGACCGCCAATTCTAGTTTGTCTAATGATGTCTACCCGTGTTAATTCTTTCTGTCATAAATATTTAAAAATTCCTGCGATACAGGCCTGACCTAGTGCAGTGATTTTTTGTTAATTTTGACTATGGTGTAATTGCTTTGGGCGAATAAAGATTTACTTATTATTATTATTATTATTATATTAGCTGTAGATATAATCCGAGAAATGAGAATAGAATTTTATAACCAAAAACATTTCTTCTGGATGTTGATAGACTTCGTCCATAATTCCGAACGCGATACAAATACTAACCTGTAAATTTTTAACCCAGCGCATAACAGCCGTGAGATATCGATTTTTGTGTGAGTAAAAAAGTAATTGCTGCCTTCCAGTTTTCGTTTAAGCCATAACTTGTGGAGCATATTGCTAATGCCGGTCCGGGCCGACAATAAAAAGATAAAGGCGAGCGGCGAGCGACGAACGGAGACAATAAAATGGGCTTATCGTTACAAAGGGCTCTGTACTCCACCTGAAACGTTCCTTGTACACAGGTACCTTAAACTGATTTAATTGTTCACCCAAAGCTGATTCTAGGCGTCTGCCGTTTTGTTCTCTCATGTACGCCGTCGGTACGAGTACATACACAGATAATATAATCTGCTTATGTTAAAGCTAGGTATGTAAATTAGTAGCTCTACATTCGTTAATCCTTTTCGTTTCATGAAGTCTGCGTATTTAGGTTATATAAGTTTACGCTTATATCTCCGAAAGGGTTGGCAAAGAAGCATCACATTGTGCGTAGGATGCGACAGGGGCGAATTTATCGCCATATTAAACTGTGTATAAATTCCAACCCAGATGAACTTACATATTTTGTTACTCGAAAGAAAGTGATTGGCCAACCTGAAAGCAGAACCCAGAGCCTCACCTGAGCCGGAGAATAATCGCTATAAAATAGCGAATTTTATAATAGCCACCGTCGTCTTTTTCATCGCAAGCTATGCACTGCAATGCAATCAGCCCTGTATTATATACTGCCCACTGCTGAGCACGGGCCTCCTCTACTACTGAGAGGGGTTAGGCATTAGTCCACCTCGCTGGCCTAGTGTAGCAAGCTATACTTATAGCTAATGTGTTATTCTTTATTATTTCAAATCAACTATGTCCTTTATTTTTCGGAATAATCTTAGTAATAAACGTGTCACGTCCTACACATGGTCGTTACTCTCAGCGTCCCATTTCAAAGGACTCCTGCCGAGGAATGACATTAAAGAGTACAGAATGAGATTTTAATGATACATTTTTTGTCAAATTTTGTGTTTATTCATATTTGCTAAGTAAGATTATACTGTAACGTGTTTATTTTAAACAGTTACAATGGTCAGGATTGGTTAAAACATCATAGAGATTATTATTGTTACCATATTAAATTTTAACCGGTGGAAGGTCTCTCATATGTAAGAGTTCGTCTGGGTGGGTACCAGCGAATGTCTACTTCTACCGCCAAGCAGTAGTGTGCATACACTGTTGTGTTTCGGTTTGAAGGACATTGTAGCCAGTGTAACTACTGAACATAATGACACTTAACATCGTATGTCCCAGGATGACGAGCGCAGTGGAATGCTACATAGTACTTTGTAACTAAAGTTGCTGGATGGTGTTTCTATTGTTCATGGGTGGTCGTATCGATTACCATCAGGCGAACGGCATGCACGGCTCGTCATTCAATGCCATAAAAAAAGAAAAAAAAATGGGTCTATTGTCGAGACACATTATGGTCTATCCATTTTTAGATACTGCATATGAAGAATACAAACTAATGTAGAATTAGCTCATTGCTCGCTCGTTTGCTGGTGTTAGGATATAACTTCTATCTGCCCAGATAGCAACTACCATACACAAGGTGTCAAAA
The DNA here is from genome assembly GCA_949316025.1 of Lapara coniferarum. NCBI lineage: Eukaryota > Metazoa > Arthropoda > Insecta > Lepidoptera > Sphingidae > Lapara > Lapara coniferarum. Next base: position 10,491,991 of record OX438924.1, read on the forward strand.
CCTGCCCTAGTTGCCCACATAAGTATGTCGCGGTTCCGGGATCAGCCTGAGACCAATGTATATGCGGTTCAAACAGGCCGGCATAATTGTGTTGACTGGCGATTACCATCAGGTGCAGTCGGGTTTGTCGAGACCGTAAAAAGAAAAAATATGCACATAACCTAGATTAACTTAGGACAGTTTGGTATTATGGAGAAAAGAATTTTATTTATTTATCTAAGTTATAGGTATATAATTCTCTTTAACGATGACGTCTACACTAAGCTGTGCCTGTATCGTATTTTACTCTACCAGTTTCTCTAGCATAGCAAATAATCAAGACTCAATAATTGTATTAGTAATTCTATGTACAACATGTATACAGTAGTATTGACAAAGCCAGAACAACAGAAAATGTATGGTCGGATGGGCACGATCTGCCGTTCGGCGCTACTCTTATCTAGTCTATGACCAACAATTTTTTTATCGTTGCAATCCAAATGGAAAATGAATGCAGTTTGTGCATGTTCCGTTCCTATTCTTATTTAATATACGTGCGCTCTCGTGTGTGCAAATCTATTTTAAAATTTAATCAATTCGGGATTTGAGTGAGCTTTAGTATGTACAGAATCGTTACGAATCGATCATATTTCATTTTATCCAATTTATATTATGGGCTCTTGCACTCAACTACACTAAAAATAATATATTGCAAAATCTACAATTTACATATAGGCTGCGTCGGTGGTATAGTTGTTAGTACGAATTCAGTGCTAAGGTCTTGGATACGATTCTCAGGTTGGACAATGTGATATAGGATGGAATACGCACGGTAAAGCAGAGAGGTCGTGTACTTATAGCATGAAGTCCCCTGTTGAACATAGCCTTCCCCTAAAAATTTCCAGACGGACTTTTTAGCATGTATACTAAGTGTGTATACTATTCAAAGTAATCCAGATACTTGATTCTGGGAAATAGAGATTGTAGAGAGACTGTTTTCACACTTTTCTGAGCTGCACTTTATTAGTGAAAACTTTAATATAATATGTAAATTTAATAAACTTAATGGCAAAGTATCAAACTAGTAGAACACGCGTCTAAAGATATTCTCTAGTGCGGTCGTGGCGCTTGGAAACTAGCAAATTCGCTTCACTCACTCGACTCGCATATTTATCTTCCTAGATCTAATACAACGTAAGTTTCTTTTACTATCATCTTATGAGTGTACTGGAGAACGGCGGAATCAAAAGGTACAACATACAAGTATAGAAAAAAGAAGGTGATTTAAAAAGACGACGACATATACTATAATAATATTATCTTACGCACCACACTTCTGAACTGAGTGTCACGACTATGAAGAAATATTATGTTGCAGAGTAAGAATGTGTGATTTATCTATGCTAAGCGTTATTTATGGATATGAGTAACTCAGCCCACGCCATCCATGGTGACTTTTGCCTGTTAAGTTTGATGCTAAAGCAAAAACGTCGTTGTTTAGGTGTTAGTAGTAATAATTCAATTTATTAAAAGACGCAGAATCCTCGCGCCCCTTGACACGTAAATCATTTTTCTAACACAGTCTTGTAGATAACTATTTTGGATGCTTTTGTACTTCTTTGTATCAGTTTTTGAACAAAGGTCGACTAAGCTTATACAATTTATTAAACCATTCTGAGAATAATCAATCATTGAGTTACTTATATACTCGTACCTGTTCACTATTCATGATCATATTAAAAGAATACTTCATCAAGGTCTTTTAACATAAAATTTTTCAATAAATATTTTTCTCCGTGTAAAATACTTTGTTGCATGTTCGCAAAGTTTTTGCAAATTACTTTTCTCCTTAAAACTGATGATGGCAATTTTCGTGACGTTCGTCGAGGGAATACCCCCGTTCAATGTACCGATTTCAACTAAATAATAAAGAATTCTTTGTTGAACCTCAGAAATCCTTTTTTACTACGATAAAAAGGGTTTTATCGGTGTTGGGTCAGCAAAGTGTATGCAAATGAGAGCGCGCCTGGTTTCCAAGATAGAAATAAAGGAGAATTGGCGTTTGAGTAATGCTATTCATAAGTTTCATTATATTAGTTACAGGGATACATACTTATGATCTTTTGATGTTAAATCTATAAATACAATATAAACATCACAACTATACAATAATGACATAACCATTGATATCATCAAATTTCAACATGTGTCGTCAGACTTATTGATTATAGCATATGATATGTTCTAGTAACAATGCAATGTTCAGTGTATCGGAAATTTCGTACGTACTGTGTGGGCAGACATAATGTGTGCTAGTTATGGGGTAGGCTAGTAAGTATCGATTTGTCTGAACATACAGTATTTGTAAGAACGTATCGTGTGGAGCGTAAATATCGGCAATATCGGTAAAAGCAGCTGTTCCCGCTGGAGTTACTATCTTTTTGCTTCTTTAATGTGTTACTCTTAAAGGTATTACTCTTGCTATTGCACGCTTCTGAACAAAACTTTGAACAAAAGTAGAATATGTCAAAAATCCTGTTCAAATTGTGGTGGGCATATTATGTAACGTTAAAGAAGATCCAACACAGCTTAACATGACATAATAACTCGTTTAAGCGATAATTAGATACTTACCATGAATTTGGTTAGGTCAATGGTTATAAATTATAAGTAACTAGCTGGCCCGGCAAACTTCGTATCGCTTCAGAATCAATGAATGATATGTTAACTTGTTGGTTGTTTATTAAGATTTAATGAATTATCAAAATTAATTAAGCTCAACAAATGTACAAAAATTTTAATGAAAATGTCATATAAATTCATAAAAGAGACTAAAAGAAGCAGAGACTATTGAGCATGTCATGCCGCGATAATGATATACCTACATCTTTCACCTCTGCCTGATTCATACTTGTCATCATACATTTTCGCCGTTTATGGGCATCCCTTTCATCCGTACCATCCACATCCGCTCGATAAATATCTTTCATGACTCGTCTTACCCATCTTCACGACGTGGTCGTGCCCACTGCCCAAATTATCTCAGCATACTTCTTTTAATATTAGTCATCACATCATCCTTCAATTTATAACTCTCTCTTATCATACTATCCCATGCGATAAGACGCAGTGACTCTTCATAGTATACTCTGTAAGGAGTGTATTTCCACCGCATTTACTTGACTTTCGTGCTTCTTCTACCAAACCAGCATTCACTTCCATGCATAAGCATCGGTAACAGCACAGTATTGCGAATCCTTATTCTACTCCCTTTACCCTGATACAGACTTTGGAGTCCTCATTACCGAGACTTTAATGCCCTCACCAGGCGGACCTTAGTCCCATACGATAATGGCACCGTTTACCACAGCTTATTCCTCGGCACACGATCATAGATCGGCACACGATTTTCCAAGTTTACGAAGACACAAAAGACCAACAAATTAGGAGTTGGAACTCACCTCTTTCAATCACTGTTCGTTGATGAATTTCAGAAAAATACGTATAAATAGAATTGATTAAAACGAATTCAAATATAAACACGATCAAAAACTGAATAAAAATTGGTGCGAACTAAAAAAAGATGGTAACTTGCGCAACGGTATAAAATGAATAAATTGGGAGTATAACGTAAACGTGTCGTACGCCCAGATCAATACAGAATTATCTCGAAAAATCTGATTCGTGTTTTGGTTTGTGTAAATCGGCAAACTTTACCGATTCACAGGCGTGCGATGTATATATACTTTGAAAAAATAAACTACATTATTTTGACAATATATTGTGATATTAACCCTAAAACCTAAACCCTCTCAGTAGTAGAGGAGGCCCGTGCCCAGCAGTGGGACAGTATACAGGATGGAAGGGAAACACTCTCTATACCGGAACGGTAAGAGAGAAGAACCAAAACATTAACGAAAAACTATATTCATTTGCAAAGCTAGACGATAATACTTACGATTTTAGTATTTCCATAATTCATGCGCGCTCAATGTAAAGCGTACCCAAAACTCGAGGGCAAAAATATTTTTTTAGTGCCATCTCGTCAGGAATCGCCAGCACTATCACCAGTGTTCGTTTCCGAGAGCGTTTCCCTTCCACCCTGTATAATCCAGGCTGGTATTATTTAGTATTTTATATTGTGATATCTATACGCAAAGCGAAAGTTCTATGAAACCAATTTAAATATAGGTAAGTTACTTTTCCGCTCGTCTGCTTCCGTTTATTAAACAATATAAATGCTATTATTATGCAACAAAGAATTCAAGTAGGGACTGAAATAAAAATTACTCAGATCGAGGCGTAACTCGTAAAGCGGCAAGGTTCGCAGAAACTAGACCAGTTGAGAAACAATTTTATTGTTTCCGTTTTAATTTTGACTTTCGACCCGCCGAGATTGATTTAAGAAATATGTACTTACATAATAAATAGTTGTTTATACAAAAGAAATTAACGACTGTATAATTTAAATTATTTATTTATTTATTTATTGGCACTTTATACACTAATGTACAGGCGGACTTAATGCCGTAGGCATTCTCTACCAGTCAACCTTAAGGTGGTGCAGAGATAATCATGGTAGGTGCAATCAAGGTATATATTAAAAAGTATTCAAGTTCATAGATAGCTTACATAAACATAAAAACACGACAAATACACAATCAATAATCCTACTAATATTATAAAGGCGAAAGTTTGTAAGAATGTATGGATGTTTGGATGTATGGATGTTTGTTCCTCTTTCACGCAAAAACTACTGAACGGATTTCGATGAAATTTGGCACACGGGTAGATCATGTCCTGAATTAGCACATAGGCTACTTTTTATCCCGGGAAAATATAAACCGGGACTTTTATCCCGGAAAAACTTTTTATTGCGGGCGGAGCCGCGGGCAAAAGCTAGTACATAATAAGTATAATAAATTTTAAATTATCACCTGGGCTTATGTATAAAATGAATAAAAATCTTTGAAATTAATTTAACGCTTTCGCAACGCGACCGTTGTGAGTCAAATAAAACTTAGGCAGCGAATCCGAAGCGCTCGCATTTACCGTTTAACATATAAAGTTGAATATCACATTTATGTTATAGCGTCTACAGTTCGGGACTTAACAGAAAGAACGTTGTGCTTAACATTAGCAATACATATTATAAACATAGTACGCCTTTGAAATTGCTGTGTGCGTTAAACGATCGTATGCAAATGTTACTCAACGTTGTGGCAGATGTTATTCGTTTTTATTCAGTAATAATAAAAGACGTTATGTTTATGTGAACTAAGTAACAGCTTTAGCTCGCGTCTCGGCTCGTGGTTAATTTTATTCTGTAAAAGTAACCTATAGCACTCAGAGATACAACTTCTTATTAGTGAAAGAGTTTTGTAATCGGGTCACTGGGTAGTATTCATTTCTATCCTGACGACGGAAATCAACGCGAGCGATACCGCGAACAAGAACTAGCCTGATAAAAGAAAATCAAAGTGTTTGGTGCATAAAGAATAATGTTTTTTTCCTTATTCATTAAAACATGTAGCCTAATATAAAAAAATAGAAACGCCTCAATAAACTAAAATAAATAAAATTTTATTGATACATGGCGTATTTCAAATTGGTTTATCTATTTATAAAACAGACTACAATCATAACATGAGTATTGCCGTGTAATTATTGTACCTTTGTTTAATACGGCACTGTCTGAGATTCTATGTGGCAGGGCGACAATCTCATTAAGTTTCCCAGTTTACCCCCGAGTAGTTCTAGGATCCCGGTTTTATCTTCTACTAGCTTTTGCCCACGGCTTCGCCCGCGTTAATAAGTTTTTCCGGGCTAAAAGTACATAAAAACCTTCCCGTTGAATCACTCTATCCAACACATTTATTTGGATAAAGATTACCTAATATTATGACGCTGATACAACTCTTAACAAATAATGCATTAATTTCGACCAAATTTGATTACCATAAAAACGGTTCTAGTGAGTTAATCTTAACAGATAGACATATACTGTCGCCGACTTTTTTTTACATCATTTCAAGAGGAATAATTCTTTCATACATATATTTTTGGTATCTTGAACCGTTTTCGCAGCGCACGCAATGGAAGCCCTAAAGGATGAATAATTTTCCCCGCTTTTTTCACATTTTCCATTATTTCTTCGCTCCTAATAGGTGCATCGTGATGTTATATAGCCTAAAGCCTTCCTCGATAAATGGTCTATTCAACACAAAAAGAATTTTTCAATTCGAACCAGTAGTTCCTGAGATTAGCGCGTTCAAACAAACAAACAAACAAACAAACTCTTCAGCTTTATAATATTAGTATAGATTTATCATTCCGCACGAGCCTATCGATTCAAACGTCCAACAAATGAATTATTTCACTTGATTGTTACGTATTGTAATAAATACAAGGCTATTTAAACGCAATGCCACGCATTAAGTATAAAAACCAAACAGTATAGTTTGGTTAATGAATTTATAACATAATACTAACACAGTAACGTTGTTATTGTGATTTATTTCCTAATTTTGTTATAGGTAATAGTTAAATGTATCCAGTTCAGTAAACAAACCAATTCCGGGTAAACCATATTAAATGACCAACATAATATTATTAGCACAAGTTTAACACAAAATAGGCAGAGCTACTAGTGGGTAATAATGGCTATAGCGTTAATCCTACTAATCCTACTAATATTATAAAGGCGAAAGTTTGTAAGAATGTATGGATGTTTGGATGTTTGGATGTATGGATGTTTGTTCCTCTTTCACGCAAAAACTACTGAACGGATTTCGATGAAATTTGGCACACGGGTAGATCATGTCCTGGATTAACACATAGGCTACTTTTTGTCTCGGGAAAATATAAAGTGGGACTTTTATCCCGGAAAAACTTTTTAAAGCGGGCGGAGCCGCGGGCAAAAGCTAGTGTTTAATATTTGTACTACTGAAACCATTCCTGTTCTATACTACTTTTTTGGAACTATTGTACAGTCAGCCACATAAGTAGCTGAACAAATCCAAAACTTCAAATAGCGTCTACACTTACTTGTTCTTCCCAAGTTTTGTTTTCTTTTAACAAAAATAAAATGAAGACGATTAAATTTACTACCCACAAAGAAAAAAAAACAATTAAACTTAACGCGTAGAACTGATTGGAAATTTTGAATTTGCTCAGCTATTTATGTGGCTGACTGTACTTTACAATAGAGTAAGTAGTTTGTTATTTACTTTGGACAATACAAATTGTAGTGTACAAGGCTATATTGTCTATAACTTTTACGTGGAAAAACGCTAAATGATATACGGTCGATAGTTGAGAATTAACAGTCTCCGTAGCGGTGCTACAGTTAGAATTTCCACATAGAGAGATGTGTATTTGTGTGATATGCAAATATTTGTTTCAAATCTAAGTGTTCCTGATCTGAAAGTCATAGCCTCCGGTATCTACAGCGTTTTGTCACTTGGTAACTGAACTATACGATCAGAAATAAAATTTGTGTGCAGTAAAAGGGATGGGCTAGAGTAGTTTTCCATTATCCTAAATTAAAAAAATAATATTCTGTATATTTGCAGTTATGATGTTGGCCGTTTTACAAATTTATAGCATGTTTCAAACCCCCCCTCCCTCTATATACGCCTATGTCAGTATTCATTGTGCAGTATTTCAAATTATTTTGAAAAAACACAATCAACCATTCTGAAAATTACCATCAATTAGACCTTGGACTGTTGGTAGGGGACGTAAATTAGTTAACATTATATCAATAAACGAATTACGATACAATATCTGGATTATAGTCCATTGTCTTGCCATTGTACCCATGTCAAAAGCGTTCACGAAGACCCGCTACAGAAGGCACGGTAAAGTGTAGCCAACCTGTCATGTAATTTACGGTTGACAGCATTTTCACAGTGCCTTTAGCGTCCCTTAAGATGTCCCTTAGTAATTAGTTGGGCGGCAGAAAGTTACGGAATAAGTTAATCTAGTATAACAACTTAAGTATTTACGGGACGGGTAAGTACAGTCATCCACAAAAGTCACTTAACAAATACAAAACCACTGAAATAATAAACACCCTTAAGATCAAATGTCGTTGATGAATTACCGACACATATGTCTGAACACTTTAAAATCAAAAATGTTGTTGAACAACGTGAAAATCAATATTACATAAGAGGTAAAAAAACACTACAGTGGTTCTTTCCGACAACTCGTGGTTTGAGATCTTACGACCTGGTCGAGTCAAGTTAGCGAGACGAAATACTTCAAATCTCTAATGTACCTATCTGCCGGAAGATAAAAAAAAAAAAACTTTTATTTACCAAATTGGTTTTAATAGATTCAGATTTCCCTATTTGGATGCGGGAGTTGCAAATTTTGCGAGCATCATTGCATTGCTTTTGGCATTTTACAAACTAGGCAGCGTTTCTAATAACAAGGCAACTTGTAAAGGGCAGAATTATACCAATTACATAGAAGTTGACAACAATAAATCCTGGAACATATAAACATAGCGCAAAGGTATTTTTAGATGTTGGGTTTGTTCGATTCAATTTATTTCAGTGGTTTATATAGTTTTTACAATAATAATACATAGATGTACTTCTAGTATATACTATATGTTGTACATAAACATCATATTATGGACCATTTGGTCCATATTACAATACCATTTGTGTACGGCTGGGTGCGTGTCACAATATTGTGCTATAATGAAAATAGTCAAATAGCCTATGTATGTAGCTCATGGACAGTGTATTTTTCTATTAGTAAAATTATTTTAGAATCGCACTTGTAGTCTCAGACATAGGGATTGTGGGATGAACCTGGAGGATAGATGATCTGATCTTTAGCGATCAAAATAATATTTAAATCACTGAACGACATAACACCATATTATGAACTATCCTAAGTACTACCTTTGCGCCCCCGTATCGGTACGTGTTAGCTAGCAGGCAGGAAATTAGATGTCTCCTCAGTGGCATAAATTTCGTGAATGGTCTAGCTCGTATTTATTTGTTTAATGAGTAGGCTGAAGTTAATTATTAATTGTGTCATAGCATTGCTGTTGATGTATTAAACGTATATATCATCTCTTTCATTACAAGCACCATCGTTTTTTAAAACACGATGCGTCTCCCTCTATCTAAAAGTATAGATGATCAAGCCTAGATCCAAGATAGATGGCATTAAGGCAAGGAGTACAAATTAAATAGACAATATTGAAAACCACCTATTAGAACTCATAAATGACCAAATATTGAAAAGAAAATTAACTATTTTAAAATGAGAATTCGGCAATCATAGTTTGCTGAAGTAGCAGACTGTCCTTGCTAGCTTATTAGTGTATTTATTTATGTATATATAATTATATACTCATTACGTTTTAAAATTATTACGTACGTTTGGTTTATCTATAGTATTCATTTTATTTATTATGCACCTGCCTCCGTACCTCTCTATATCACCCTGAGGTTGACTGGGAGAAAATGCCCACGGCATTAAGTCCGCTTTAAGTTCAATTACTTACAGTTCAAATGAGTTCTGAGAAATTTACTCTGAAGAAAAAATGAAGTAGCTAGTTAATCAAACGAAAATACCGCATATGTTATAAATAAATAATGTTTTATTACTAACGGCACGTAGCCTCACACTGAAATAGCACGCGGGACAGCTATACTGTATCGTAGGCGTCTGTCGCTTTGTTAGAGTGTATATATTTTTTTGCTTATTATCTAGGTTAGGAAAATGCTTTTTTTCATTTACCGGTTTGATGTTCAAGAACTGGTATATCAATATAATTAATCATTAAATTAATTTTGGTACATATTTTGGTAAATGGGGTATCTATAACATAATTATCATAATTACACACACTTAACATTGTTACACTTGGATAACAGACAGACAAATTAGATTCTATAGTCATTTTTGTTTTTAATTATATCTAAATCATATCAGTTACACAAAAAAGTTGCAATTGACTTCTTTAGACGCAATCAAACAAAGATTTCATATTCGGGGCACTTTTTGTCCCAGATTTAAATTTACTTCTTAAGTTTAAACGCGCTATTTGGACAAAACTAACAGACGTTGATTGTTATATACTTTAAGAGAAGAATATTACCAATGAAAAACCGACTCAGAATGAATTAGGTGAAATATCTTTAATCAGTGTACATTACCATAAAAACAAATGGTCTAATCGTGGATAAATACAGAATGGCAGAATAAAATTAAAACTTTTTAGAGGCCGTAGACCAAAGTCGAGACACTAGTTTTATCGATGGTTCTCAAGTTAGATTAAAGTTTCATTAGCTTCTTTTAATACTTAAAAATTACCGTCTTTTTCCAGTTTTATGCGTAGGTAAATGGTATTCTTCCGTGATAATATTACGTTTGGCTTGGAAGATATACATATTGAATTCACTTACTGCCCCTTTGGGCGATTCTGTATTGGAATTTGGAATGACACCCACGAAGAACTTCACCGTTTTCATTGTGCGTAACTGTTATAGTCACAGCACTAACCTTTTTCAGAATATATTATTTATGATTATAATTAATATGGCACCTAAGAACCTGCTTTAATATCATTAAATATTAAAATTGTATTCGTATCTGGTTTGACAAATTTTAAGTGTGTTGTTAAACGCTTAGTTCTAACTTTTAATATGGGTGTTATTATGCGTTTTAATATACGTAAGTTAGTATCAAGTTATTAATAGTAGAGAAAATAACAAGTAGTTCAATAGAACATATATCAAGCAAGCATAGAATAATATATCAAGCATCGATATCCCTGCATAGCAAATACTAAGTTAGCTTTTTATCAATGTTACCAATTCTGTAATTCTAAAATATTTTTTATCTATAAATCTAATATTACTCTATTTTCAAGAGTTTCATTCGAGTATCTAATTAACAGAATGCAATGTTTGTTCTCTTAGTAAAAAGAAACTAGATTAACGTGTCGTAAGTGAAGTCGATGTGGATTAAAAGGAGGCACGGGTCGTTAAGCAAGCGGCCGCAGCCCGTCGTTTCTCGATACGCAATCTATTAGTGGCTTTATCTTCTACATTATAGATAGGTTTCTCTGGAACTAATTACTGCCAATGCGTTATTCATTTGGATGATTTTACTTCTTGGGAAAATTTGGTTTGGCGGATTGTTTCGAAAATTAAGTAAGTATTATTGTAATTTTAAAGATATTTTAACTACGGAAATTACTAGGATAAATGGGCTTTATTATTGAAATCGTGCTGTTGTAGAAGCGTATGGTGTAGAGGTCAGCCAGAATTATTAGTGTAGTGCGAAGGGTGCTGTAGGAAGCTTTTGGATTATTGGCTTGCCTGTTGTAATACGCGATCAAGATCCTTGTCGCGGATCGAGGACAGAACGTCTTTCTAGTTATAAACCTCGAAACATACGGCATCATGAAATACTCGTGCTCGACAAATGTTTTGAATAGCCGGTGTACCTGTTATGAACATTTCTCAACCACCATAACTGGAAAAATCGTCATTAACAAATTCAAGCGTACAATGTAAGACTACCTAAATTAAGGCTAATCCTAATTTTATTATAGCAGGAAATTTAAATTTTATTACAAAAAATGAAAAGGTCTGTTTTCGAAGCGCGGTGGCCGTCTATGACATCAGCGCCGCGCAGCTTCAAACGAACGTTTCTAGTGTGCATCAAAGAAATAGTAATTTCATTCCGTGGCTGTTTCTTGTTTTGAAAAATCCCAGCGAAATATTAACGTGGAGTGAAATTTACATTATCTTTGTCTTTCAGTTGTACCTACGAACATTCGTAATAATAAATCACGATGGAGACCCTAATTAGGCTATTCAATTATACCTATGCAAAATTATTTAAAGTTAATTTAAATATTAACAATTTTAAAGCTGTTAATGTATTTTTATGTATTTAGTAGCATAATCGAATAAACTTAGGTATTTTTATTTTTTATAAGTATAAAATAAATGTACCTACCTATATAAATCCAGTATATTAAATCGAAGAAGCCTTTGAAGGAACGACAGTTACTCAAAGCGGAGCTCCAGCCATTACGGGAGAAAATGCTCCTTTAAATTGAATTTATATTTCCAATCTCGAGCAATAAATACCAAGAAAATATTGTACATAATTTTATAACATTATAGGTACCTAGTTATAAATAATGAATCTCTGTAGTCTTTTTGTTTGTAGGAGATGTAACTCGCTGACTTGTAAAGCTACAAAACCAGATTTCACGGCTAAACGACATTAAGGACAAAAACCTAAAACAAAAATAGTTCCCTTTAAATTCTCGCGACTTGCCCCGAGACGTTTAATCTTTTCAATGTGCCATTATAGTCACAAGTTGCGCAGTTATTTCCTAATTTATGTCAGGATTGTGTAACCGATGTCTTTGTGTATGTAAGTAAGCCTCTTTTCGGTTGCTAAAAACCACAATATTCTACTTAGACATAATCAGAATAATATGATGTTTGATATGTAACGTTGTTTTAATAGTCCGCTCATACAAAATATATTCATTTTACACACACCAGTATCGTATCTGTTACAAAATATTTTCTCTTTATCTTTAGGTTTGAAATTGAGAACTGCTAATAAAAAAAAGTATTTTAAATTCACTTTTTAGAGCACTATTAATCGTTATCTAAAAACGGAGTTCATATAGTTCAGTTTAGTTATTCATCTATCGGTTTATAGGGAGATCATTGAAATTTTATTTGCTCTTCATTTGAACACTAACTAGCTTTTACTCACGGCTCCGCTCGTGTGAAAAAGTTGTTCCAGGATAAATGTCACGCTTTATAATTTCCCCGGGTAAAAGTTAGCTTAAATTTTTATCCAGAACATGACCTACCCGTGTGCCAGATTTTATTAAAATCCGTTCAGTAGTTTCGGAGACGTGCATTAACAAAAAAACAGAAAAACAGACAGACAGGAAATAATTATAAAAATCACTGATTTGTGTTCCATTACTCATCTTATGTCATTCCCTTTCTTTTTTATCACATTTCTTTAAAGGTACACACACACCGGTTCTACTGCTTTATTATATGTATGGATATTGGGAACTTTAGCCGAATGACATCTCTAATTGAACTTGTGCCGAAACTAAGTTGATCACAAACGTGTAAACACATAGAGCAGACGTTACTATCTATTCGAGTCATTATTCCACGCAGAAGTTTTAGATGGAAAAATTGGAAAAGTCTAAATATAGCCCATCTTGGTCGCTCTTAAGGTGGCATAGGAGTTTTAATAAGCTTTTAACGTCGCAGAATCACAGAAAAAGCATTTCCATCTGCTTTTAAGGCGCTGGGCGTTGCTACTGTTGCTAGGTCCCAATATACAGTAGCGCTATAAAAGAACTGCCTCGATGGTGTTGTATTACAGTACAACTGCAATGCTGGTCTCGGGTTCCATCCCCGGATCGGGCAATGTGATATTGAGTTTTTCTATTCAGTATGAGCCCGGAGTCTAGAATTTGTGCCCGATATGGCGATAGGCTTGCCTCCCATCACATCATGGGACGAAATAACAGCGAAAATGGGTGCACTAGTTGCGCCTCTGCCTACCCCTTCGGGGATAATAGGCGTGTGTGTATGTGTGTGCTATAATAGAAAAGAATTATCTGCTGTCTTAAATTCTTCATTAGGTAAGGATGGTTCCGAGTCTCATCTGTACGTTATTTAGGATTATTACTGTCTATTAAATTAGAATAGTAAAACTATGCTATAGCAAAATCATTTTCGGAGAAAGAGTATGTACTAGACATAATATTATTAAAACTCACGCGAGACATATCACATTACTAGATAACACAAGCAGTTTAACTCACGTATTCTTAGTCAGAATCGCTGACCAGTTTCGATCTATTAAGTAGGTCACTCTACATTCTGGCTAAGAATACGTGAGTTAAACCGTCTTTGCTAGTAATATGCTAGACTTTTGGCGGCTCCGTCCGTGTGGAAAAGTTTTTTCGGGACAAAAATCCCGCTTTATATTTTCCTGGGATAAAATGTAGCCTATGATCATCATCAGCCTTTATCAGTCCACTCCTGGTCATAGCCTCCCCTAATGAGCGCCATAGCTCCTTTTCTTCAGCTTGCCGCATCTAGCATCTTCCTGCAGTCTTTCGCAGATCGTCATCCCACCTGGCCGGAGGGCGTCCTATACTACGTTTGCCCAGTCGCGATCTCCACTCAAGAACACTATGATGTTACTTACTAATTATGTAACTTTATATTCGTGAAAGAATTTTTAAAATCGGTTCAGTAGTTTTTGAGCTTGTTCGTTACAAGAATACTAAACTTTTCTCTTTATAATATACATACATATATACATATACAATCACGCCTATTATCCCCGAAGGGGTAGGCAGAGGCGCAACTAGTGCACCCACTTTTCGCCGTTATTCCGTCCCATGATGTGATAGGGGGCGAGCCTATCGCCATATCGGGCACAAATTCCAGACTCCGAGCTGATACTGAATAGAAAAACTCAATATCACTTTGCCCGACCCGGGGATCGAACCCGAGACCTCAGCTTTGCAGTCGTACCGTAATACAACTACGCCACCAAGGCAGTCTCTTTATAATATATTAGTTATATTTTACGTGCTAAACTCACATATAGCATTGCACGAACCGAAAATCAAATTCAGCACTCCCGGAACGTAGACTTATGCACTGGTGTTAAACTAAGAGGAAGCCCCGGATATTTTTTTTAATAATAACCAAACAGCTACTTTTTGCATAGCGACGTGGAGACAATTTCAAAAAATATTATATCTTGGTCGGTTAAAAGCTCTGTCCATCAAACTCCCTCTAAAGTTTTTCCATTAAATAATGCGATTAGAAATATATTTTTGTCTAATGATCGAATTGAGTTCGATGATCGCAATATTCTGTTGCGGATTATTAATTGCTTTGTTCTGATATTTGTAGTAATAAAAACTTCGACTGTACAGCCTAATAAAAATAATTTACTTAGGGTGTACGCTGTACCTACGCTTAGTCCACAAGATTGCATGATTTACTTTAATGAGATTTCTTTTTTTCAAGGTAAATTGTATAAGTATATTATTCTATTTATTATGTGGACGATAGCCTAGTTGGGAAATGTGGATCATAGCCTAGTTGGGAATGGAACGGTCTCCCGAGACAATGTCCTGAGGTTCAAAACCCAAGGCACACACCTCTGACTTTTCAAAGTTACGTGTGTATTGTTTATCAATTATCGTTCGCTTGAACGGTGAAGGAAAACATCGTGAGTAAACCTACATACCTGAGAATACTCCATAAGAATTTCGAGGGTGTGTGAAGTCTGCCAACCCGCACTAGGCCAGCGTGGTGGACTAAGGCCTAACCCCTCTCAGTAGTAGAGGAGGTCCTTGCTTAGCAGTGAGCAGTATATAATACAGGGCTGGTTTTATTATTATTTATATATTATTCTTTTCAATCGTTTTCTTCATCTCTCAAGGTCCTGAAATATTTTGATGCAGTCGATGACGAGCTGTCTTCATCCCCCCTATCTTCGGCTTTCCTCAGGGCAGTGCAATACGAAGTCCTGTTATGGCCTTTATTTGGTCAGACCAGCGGGTAGGTGATCGCCCACGTGATCTTTTACCTTCTATTTTCCCTACAACTAACAGTTTGTCCGAGTTATGTAGGTGTGGCCAAAACTAACTTAACACTCGGTGGTAGCATATTGTAAAAAGCCTAGTCTTGATGTTCAGTTGGGCTAGAATAGACTTGCTGGTATTCTATAACTTGCTTGTATTTTTATTGGCCGATAATTATTTAAATTTATTATTATTTTTGTTATCATGGATTCCAATGGGTTGTATAACATTTTCAAATAACATATTATGCGCCGTTCAGAAATTGTATACATAATATAATGTTTGTTACCTGTGCTTTATTCCCCAATTTCCAAAACTGGATTCGATTCCGCAGTCCAAAAACCAATTAACTCTCAAAAAAGTTTGTTTGAATGCGAGTTGATGTTGCACGCTCAAAGCAAACTGTGCAAGCTGGATCAAAAGCTGTTTCCTGGAATAAATATACTATTTAATTATTTATATTAACATAAAAAGTTATATAGAACATGTAAGAACATTTATCGAGTAGCCAACACCTCAACTCAATATAATAAACCTTAGACTATTTTGCATTGCTAGACACTCAAAGTAATAAAACTATAAGTCAGAATTATTCATCTGTTTCATCTTTTGATTTACATTTAAAGTCAAAGCAAGACTTTTACTGAAAATATTGCAATGTATACAACGATTGTATGTAATTCTGGAGGATAAAAATATATTTACGTCGTCTGATCTTCATTTAATATTTAGAAACATTCTCAATTTAAATAATATTTAATAAAAATCTTGCATATAAATCCTTCATTGCATATATTTTGTTCTGTACAACTTAAAAAAATGGACAGCTATTAAGCTTTGAGTCTATACCTAATATATCAATCTATTATGTCGTGTTCTTTTAAGCGTTACTCTTTTATTACTATAGAATAAAGATACAATTTTCCAATGATTAGTTTTCTAATTCACTTCTGCTTTTTCCGAGATTGTGCAAACACGGTTAAGCAACAGTTCTTGTAGAACGAAGTTTGCGCTCTTTAGAACCACTACTTTTTACATTTGTTTGAGCAGTGTTAAGCTTTAGACTTGTCTTACAATTTGAACATCGTTTTAATAGCAATATTTAATATCATATTAGCTTTTGCCCGCGGCTTCGCCGGCACGAAAGAGTTTTTCCTGGATAAAAGTCCCGCTACACATTTTCCGGAGATAAAAAGTAGTCTTAAACCTTCCCAGGGTCTTGAACTATCTCCATACGAAATTTCATCTAAATTCGTTCTGTAGTTTTTGAGTTTATCCCGTACAAACTTTGCTAACCTTTTTTAGAGCTTTAGGTGTTGAATTTCGCAAAATCTCGTCTTAGTGAGCACGTACGTCCTAATAGAAACCCCCATGCAAAATTTTAGACTCCTAGCATTTGTTTCTAAGATTTGCTGATGAGTGAACGAGTGAGTGACTGACCTTTCGCTTTTATTATTCGATTATTTATGTTTCGATTTAAGGAATAATTAATGCAGATGAGCAGACAACAAGTAGTTTGTTTATTAAAATAATTAAAATATAATTACGCAACAGAATGCGCACTTATAAAGAAATTTGTATATTATTGCAAGTATAATACCTTTATATGCTTTAATAAGCTGCACACAAAACAATTTGTATCAGACCAGTACACAAACATTGTATTTTTTTTTACTTCTACAAGATTAATTGTGATAATTTATACCTCGTTAGAAAGCTTGATATATATAAATAATTTTTTAACTTGTTTTTCATATTCAGTCATTAGAAGTTTTTCTGAAATAAACAGCAATACTTGCCAAATCCTTTTTTGAAAAACATACTTAGTTGATAGATTTAAGGCCATCATTTCAAACTTATAATAGGTTTTAATTTTTTTATTGTTTATTATGAAAGCCTAAAATGTTATTTACTTGAAGATAACAAAATACTCCAATCCTATTCAGTACTTTTTTATTATTGAAATTTAATTGGTCTTATAAGTGCTTTGTGTTAAAATTCAATAAATCTTAAATTGCTCGAAAGCTACTGAGTTCCTGGTAGGGCTTGATGGGACAAAATCGATTACTTTGACCCAATCTACATGCGCTTAACGAGAATAAGAAATATTACGAGTCTTATCGTTAATATGTGTATGTGATATTAAGAATATCTGCTTGTAATTATTGGAATCAATTTCATAGGGTCACTATCAGAGTTCCAATTTTATAATTTGCAGATATCAATATCGTAACAATAGAAACACAAAAATTACTAGAAAAATACTAAATATATTATGTTAATACAAACACGCCTTTCATCACCGAAGGGGTAGGCAGAGCCGCAACTACTGCATCCACTTTGCGCCGTGCGTATTCCATCCCATAATGTGATTGGAGGCGAGCCTATAGCTATATCAAGCATAATTCAAGATTCCGCACTGATACTAATAGTGCAATATAATCATAAACCTCCACATTTTTATTTTACCCGAACCGGGGATCGAACCCGAGATCTCAGCATTGCAGTCGTACCGTAATACAACTACACCACCGAGGAACCCTATGTTATGTATTTATGTTAATATGTTTTTCTCAAAAGTTATATTTTCTACTAAGTAGTAAGTACCACAAATATGATTCGTGGTAATCTTTTTTATTGAGTGCGACGAGTAGGCAACATTCAATTGTTATGTGGTTAAGAGATACGACGTGACAAAAGCAGCCTTTATGTTATTTACGGCTAAAATGGATGTAACTAGGCACATAGCTATGGTAGGCCGTGACCTATTTTCCTCCGAAAATAAGGGTTTGTGGTGTATTGTAAACTATCGCATGATTCCACCTATAACTATTGTAATAGCTAATACATGACAGTTGTAGACATGATTATTTACACAAACAACCTTTGTTCTTTGTGTAAATAATCATGCGTTTGAATTAATATGTTCATTAACAACATTAATTACGGTTTCAATAGGACTAACAATGGATGCTACCAATAAATTAATATAAACAGTCAACATTGTTTCTAGATTTAATATATCTAAACTAATATTATAAAGCTGAGGAGTTTGTTTGTTTGGTTGGACGCCATAATCTCAGGAACTACTGAACCGATTTTGAAAATTATTTCACTAATAGGAAGCTACATTACTTTTGACGCGCTTCTTCTTAGCCCGCGAAAATATTTTCATCCCGGAAAAACTTTTTCACGCGGGCGTAGCCACGAGCAATACTAGTTATATTACTAACCGTCTAGGGGTGACCAGTTCTCATTAGTTACAGTCACCCTTGCAAACGTGACGGGAATTCAAAAGTTATGACGAAGAGTTCAATAGACGTGAAATAGTTACTGCGTATGTTGGAGAAGAGGAACAACAAAAGGACACCAGAAATAATAATACATTTACACAGAATCGACAGATTATTGTACGTAGATACCTAAATATATTTATATTATAGTCGCGAAGTACAAAGCAGTCGGTTTGGTGCTCAATTAGAGAGAGGCTTCACAAATTATGCAAATGCACAACGAGGCACACGTGAGCTCGTCATTAAAATCTACACCGCGTTGACCTCGACAGATATATCAAATTTTACACTGTTAATAAACATGAAAATCTAAAAAACACCAGCCCGAAGCGAAAATAATTAACGTATTTTTGTGCTGAGATTTCAACGTAGAATTTTTCATTTTCAGCGTTTATTATGAAGCCAACGGGCACTTAAATGTTTGAGATGCGCTAAATATATTTTTTTACTCAGTGTCCGTAAAATAGTTCATTTATTAATTATATAAAAAATGCAATTTATAAAACTGTTAAACCTGTCGGAACAATGAATAGAGTTCTGAATTTAATCACAATTAAATTTTAATATTTAACCAGCAAAATGTACCAAACTTTATATCACGCTATAACATTTTGGCACTAAAACGAATGTCGACAACTTATCGCCGCGTCGGAAACAAATGTCACACATAGAAAAGACTAAATGTTATGAACTCATAGCTATGTTTTTATGGCCTTTATGTGTTTGCTCACCCGTTCGTAACAACTTAATAGTGTTATTATTATAAGAGCCACATTCCGATAGTCCAATGTCATAAATTATTGTGTGTAGACCTTTGGTCGTAACATGGTGGTTATACTATGACTACTGAACCTTGAATAAACTTCACCAAATTGAATGTAACTCGATTTTGGAGGTTTGTCACGGTCGTGTTACGGGAAATGGGTAGCTGTACTAATGCGGTGGTTAGCAAATTGCATGCGGTTTCAAAAGGGTTGCCGTTGAGTGCGACCCTTTATTTTATGTTTATATGGTAAAATGACATTAATGTGTGTATTTATACCAATAATAATAACAGCCCTATATATTTAATCGTCGTCGTGCTAAGTGCTACGAACCTTCTCTCCGATTACTTCATATTATCGCACATAATGTCCGCTTCTGGATTCATACTTCATAATCAAAATAATTATTGATCTTAATCGTCGAAGATGCAGCAGGGAAATCCTCAAAATCAAAAAGGATGAGATAGATTCTTTTTGTATTGGGTTCAATTAGAACTGTTGTTAGTTCCGTACCTCGAAAGGAAAAAACGGAAGCCTTATAGGATCACTTTGTTGTCCTGTCTGTTAAGACCCTTTTTCTCAGGAACGCGTGGAAATATTAAGCTGAAATTTATATCAAATACTCAGGTCTACTGTCTCTTGGAGCTGAGAAAAAATCATACTTAACGCAATCAAAAGATACAACCGTTTAGGCCGCAAATTTTTGAAACTCACAAAGGAATCAAAACCTACATGACAGGGTACTTCCCGTGCACTCAGAATCTTGAAATTTGGTATGAAGCAACGTCTTATAGCTCAGATAAAGAAAAAATTGCGGAAACCGTAACTTTTACGGAATCGTCGGTGCGCGAGTTCGATTCATACTTCGCCGGTTTTTTTTTAAACTAATATAAGTGTAAAATATAAAAAAATCAACCAAAAATAAACCAATTATAATTTCACATCATAATTATACTTACTGGATTAAAAAGAAAACACACACTCACAATACGCATTCATCCCTCAAAGGGTACTAGACTATCCTGCCCTTACACCTACCACTGCAACTCCTGTAACCCAGGATCGGCATTAGCACGCATTACGACACCGAGCGATGAAGCTCACGGCGAGTCACTGGGAGCAATTATAATTAGTCTTAACTCGCAACGAAATTAATACAAGAATAGGAAGGAGTTTGAAAAATCAAATAGGATTACAACGATTATTTTTGTGCTGAGTTCAGTATACCTTCAACATGTTACCAATTAATAAAAAATATAGTTGTTTGAACTTGAACTATGTAGATGATACAGGGAGCTCGTCCTGTCCTGTCCTGAGAGTGCGTCCTGTCTTTGACGAGTTGTTGTAGAAGTGCCACGGCATTGCAACCTTTCGTCTGACACAGGTGCTCTTCGGACATGGCTGCTACTATCTATGTCGGATTGTAGGCAAGGTCTCTACAGTTTGTCACCATTATGACAACTGCCCGCTGGATACTGCCCAGCACATGTTGGAGTTTTGCCCAACCTGGAACGAACAGCGCAGCGCTCTCAAACCAGTCTTCGGAGGAGATCTCTTGCTGCCAGCCGTGGTCGCTTCCATAGTCGAAAGCTGGAACTTCTGACGTGTAGGGGCCCAAACTACGTGTGTAGTCCATAATTGACAGAGAAATTCCGCTAATAAATAATACAAAGTGGCTACTTTTGTACAAAATTACCTATTTTAAAATTTTCGATTTTTTAGCTAGTTTTCGGGATTTTCCTATTTTTTTTTTTCTCATAAACCTACCCTGAACTGTCTCGAACAAAACAATCAAAGAATTATTTAAATCGGTCCCGCCGTTTTTGAGTTTTGAGCGAGACTAGCGAACAGCCATTACTTTTTTTATATATGAATAGATATTGTCCTATTGAGTTTCTTCCTTCGTATTATATATCGGGGAGTGTTCCTACTGGGGAAACCAAGTTAAAAAAGCGCCGAGTACACTACCACAGAGGTGGTGTAGGAATATGTGCATAAAAAGGAAAATACGATTTTCCTACGGTCTGAAATCGCGATAACTTAAGAACGGTGCTTTGTAAGAAAAAAGTACTAATTCCCTTTTTTTAGAGAATTTTACGATCTACAAACGTTCCATAATTCATTTTCCGATAGCTCTCACCATTTTAGAGATATACGCAAAAAAGGAAAATTAGGCACCTTTAACCTCGAATAAAAAACAACGCACAGGCGGGATCGATGGGGACTTTTGACATAGCATTTGTAATGTCGTATTTAAGGTCTGTACAAAAATCCAGCTTGTTAGGAATTAATGCAAACTCGAATGTTTAATTTGACTGGACTACTACCTACAGATCGATAATGGTTTTTCTAGATATTTGACTATAAAACGTGGCAACCCTACGCCGACGGGCGCAGGGGAACTTCGTGTACGGATATCGATCATAAAAGTCGGTCAGGGTCGTGCCTATCTTCGTATATATACATATTATAATGAAATTGCTGCCCTTTCGACCGATAGTGTTATTCGTTGCACATGTGCATTAAGATTTTAAACAATGATTAAAAAATATTATTTCATTATAGCTGATTACTGTCTGAATTGCCACTCATAAACTACTAACAAACCATGGATACTGCTTTATTTTGTTTTATTTTTATATCCCCCGGCTGTCAGTATTTTTTTTTGAAATCTTCATGTGTAATATCGGTTTCATTTTATACAGGTATGCATTAGTATGCATCACGTTAGTTTTTGGATTGAATCAACGACTACTGTCATTTGTCCACAACCGTGACAGGCGGTTTAACATGCTTTGACAAATGGAAGATATTATTTGTAATTATGAGGTAACCTACCTACGATCCGAACACAACAGTAATTTAGTTACGAAATCATTATTCGTGAACGCTTAATGAAACCCTGTCTTAGCAATCACTGGCGCTCCCAAAAAATATTACACAATACAATTTTCATAAACGATTGGTAATTTGTTCGGTTAAATTAATAAGTGGAAAAGTTATGGATTGCGACGTCAATGTCAAAGAAAGAAGCCCTAAATATCGTCAGTAAACAAAGTAACCGAGTTTAAATATTCAGAAGCAAGTTGGTGTAAGCTGTGAGGCTGGGAGCCTGTGAGTGGCCGCCATTATTGTGCCGCTGCCCTGCCATTTGGCGGCGTCGTGATCGTCCTTAGGAGAGTAATCTTTTTTTAAAACATTGGCTATTTCATTTCGCTGCCCTCTTACCTTTAATTAATATTTAAGAAGATAATGAGGTTTATTTGCTTTAAATGGCATGTTGAATAATATAATCAACAAGATTTCTGGTTTTTAAAACACGTACGCCGTAACCTATTATTGTCCTTTTTAATTTGGTAAAAAAAATATTCCATATAAGTGAATAGTGATACAACAATTTTTGTATGAATAAAAAATGTAATTGGAGTATAAAAATACAATTGACAGGATAGATTGGCAGCACGTGTGTCTATAACATTGACGTGGGTGAGCTGGTAAAATATTAGCGACGTCGCCGGTTTCTCGATGCCACTAGAGAAATTCTCAACTCCGTTCTCATATTTATGACTTTCACACTAGCCCGGTGCGCCAGCCTCGGCAGATATTATGTCTTTACCTAGGAAATGGCCGTTTAGTATAGAAAAAGTTAGTCATTTTTTTATTTGTATCAATCAAAATATGCACCCATTCATCGACTAATGACTAAGTCTTAGTTTATTTTGGTAACACAATGTATTACTAAGTTTTGTTATGAGAGAGCGGGATCTCCTGATACAGGCATTTTTTATGCCTACTAGGAGGCCCAAACCTTACCCTAATGTTTTTTGTCTATTGTGTAACGAAATAAACATTTTTCATTTTCATTTTCAATGACTGTTTGCGCAGAGGTAATTTTCAATGCCTTTTTGAAGGAGTCGTGTACGGGAGACTACAAACTCTTCAAAGACCTTTTGTACTGTCTCGGATATTGGAAATCCTAGAACAGACGGTCTTTAAGCTACAAGAGATAGGGTTGGAAGTTTTGAGATATCCACCATACTCACCAAATCTTGCGCCGGCAGACGTCTACTTTTCCAAATTTTTGGCAGAAAAAAACCTTCTTATTGGATTTACGAGTGATTATCATCATACGAACAATAATACCTACATAGGTGTACCGACTTACGGGTTTTATTAAAGTTAGAATGTAGTGGTTCCTAATAATGCAATAATTAGATTCTTTTTATGATTTAAATGGGTATAAAACGGTACAGAAGTATGCGCAATATAAGCCGATAGATCTGCCAAACCAGGACTGGCAGTTTGTTTTATTTTTAATTTAATTTTAAAACAACTCAAACCAAAACATAATAATCATTTCACATTATTCTTGACTTCACACTTACTTTTTCTTTAATGAATGTACATTCAATAGCGCTTGGTACTGAAATAACCTTAGGTATCGAATCAAAATAAAATTGTTGAATATCATGGGTAGGTGACGAAATCTTACTTTATGAAGATGATCATTAAAAATAAGTTTGTATTCACATTCTCCTAAACCAGCGGTCTGGAACAGGCGGTCTGCGGTCCGCATCCGGACCGCGGAAGGTCGATCTTTGGACCGCCGAATATTTTTAAATAGAACTACCTACCTATTCAATTTAAAATATATTTTTATATAATAATAATAATAATAGTAGTATAATAATAGTCCTTGGCATACGCCACTTTTTGGGATGCCCATCTAGTGGGGGGCAAGTCACCGTCTGCCTTGAATACAAATGATTGAGACATTTTACTTGGCAGGCGTCCCGTTGTCTCAATCAATAGCCCAGCAACCAGTCCATCTAGATCCCATCCATAGACCCAGTATAATTCCCATCTTCTCTGCTATAGTCCTTACGCCTTACGGGCGCTGTCTTTGGCTGTATTTCCTCCTTAAGTACAGACAGAGAGAGTACCTGTAAGGCGTACACATCCCAACTAGAGTAATGTATCTTAACGGGGCCTCTACGTGTTGGATCCATATCCCCACGCAAGCCTTCCAAAAGGACCGTCTTCGTGCCGTGATTTCCTGCAGGAAAGATACAACATAATAATAATAATAATAATAATTTATTTCCAAAAAACAGAATTACACCGGGAGATATGACAAAACACTCTACACTAGGCAATGCCTGAGTCTATATAACTAGCTCTACATTCATTTAGTGTTACGAGTTTTTTTTTATCCTCGATACAGATTTTCAACAGCATCCCGACCCCGGTAGAAATTACTTGCCAAGCTTTGTTCTAAACTTTTCAATTGAAATAAAATCTGAATAAATCACTTTATTAACCACTAGACTTTTGCTCGCGGTTCCGCCTGCTTGGAAGAGTTTTTTCGGGATAAAAGTCCCGCTTTATATTTTCCCGCGATAAAAAATAGCCAATGCTAGTCATTGATAATGTAGGTTTATACTGGTGAAAGTTTTTTAAAATCTGCCCAGTAGCTAAGTTTTCATTAAAAACATACAAAAATACAAATCTTTTCTCTTTATAATCCTACTAATATTATAAACGCCAAAGTTTGTAAGAATGTATGGATGTCTGGATGTTTGTTCCCCTTTCACGCAAAAACTACTGATCGGATTTCGATGAAATTTAGCACACAGGTAGATCATGTCCTGGATTAACACATAAGCTACTTTTTATCCCAGGAAAATATAAACCGGGACTTTTATACTGGAAAAACTTTTTAACACGGGCGGAGCCGCGGGCATAAGCTAGTATTATATAGATGTATGAGTATTCCATAGCTAAGGTACGGCCAAACCCAATCACTATTAGCGGTGATTAAGAAAATACAGATTTAACGTAAGATTTAGCAAGTTACGTGTTTAATAGGCTCGTGGCTACACCAGTCCTTTAATTACGTCTAAATAATAATAGTGAACGCCGATGAAACTGTTACTACGCAATTAGAACAAAGTAAAAAAGCAAAGGGCTTGGCTGGTAATATAACTGGTCCATTATAAGTTATACCGTTCTATGAGTTTGATGAAAAAACAATGAGCATCAGACTAATTAATGTAGCCGATGAGATAAGAGAAAAGTGTATAAATAAACAAATAAAAAAGTCAGTGCTTTTGAAATAAAGGCATTATTGGCAAATGCCTAGGAGTTAGTAGCTTATGTGATGTGGAGAATTTTATGTATGTTCCTTCTGTATTCTTACCGATGCAAATATCACAACATAACTGTAGGTATCATTTTTACTTAAAAAATCATGAAAGGGTATTCAATGCGAGGAGTACGTAGCGCGGCACATTCGTAGCGCTCTCGTAGCACGCGTAGCACCTGTTCGCACTTACTGAACATTAGCAAACGCTTTCCTTCCCGGCATAAAAACTAATATGCTTTCTACTCCATAAAACGATTACATAACTGAACACTTTTGTCAAGTTATATATTATTTGACTTCTTTTACTATAATAATACCAATTTCTGACTGCCTCGGCGGCGCAGTTGTATTATGGTACGACTGCAATGCTAAGTTCTCGAGTTCGATCGCCGGATCGGACATTGATATTGAGTTTTTCTATTTAATATCAGCTTGGAGTCTGGAATTTGTGCCCGATTTGTCGATAAGCTCGCCCCCTATCACATTATGGGACGGAATAACGGCGAAAAGTGGGTGCACTAGTTCCGCCTCTGCCTACCCCTTTGAGGATAAAAGGCGTGAGTGTGTGTATGCGTACCAATTTTAATCAAAAATAGGTTACAGACTGAATTTTAGAATGTAGGTAGTGTCATGCGTTTACTGGACAAAGATAAGTTAGTTTTATAGTAATAGTTTGGCAAAATCACGTTGATGTATAAATGTAAATGATAAAAGGCGTCGTCCCGTTGTTTACGATCCGCGATAATCTCGAAAAGTTTATATTATGGCTTTATGATTTTCACCGTTCCGTCAAATATCCAGCAGGAACATGGTCACGTATTAAATGTGCCTGCAAAAGATTATTTTAAAAAGGCTTGTCATTGTATTTACTTGTGTATATGATATAGAATTTTTCTAAATATTTTGTGAGAATTAATTATTCTTATAGAAGTTAAAGCAAATAACATCTAAATATACCCATATGAGTCTAATCTTTAATTCGAAGTCTGGCTGTTATTTCAAACGCGAACGCTTATTATTAAATGATGACCTTCGATTTCATTAAACAATTATTATTTATAGCAACAAGGGAACCGACCTACATGTTGAGAAAATTGATTCTTAGAAATCTGCTAGCAATATTAATTTTGACGCAGGACGGATTATGTATTACTCAGATAATGTTAGAACATTTGGAAGAAACATTATTTTGAGCATTTAAATAGTGCGCGAGCTGCACAACGTTTATAGTATAACCAAAGTGTAACATTCCATAGAGTAAACGCTGGTTAATAAAATTAAAACGGTAGCACATAATATGATACAACGTAGCGAGTCGTTTAAAACCGAGGTTTAAAACGAAGTGTACAAACTATTTATGACAACATCTTATGATGCAGTGGCTTTGAAGTCTCATATTGTTCACGTTGTATCGTATTGAGGCAACTCGGGTCAACTTAATTACGGCCTTCCTTTGAAGATCATTCGAGATGTGAACCAAGATGTCTGCAGGAAATGTTAAAGAAACAATATTTTGATTTGAGGTCGCGGGTAAACGAATCACTTTGCTGGTCTCGGGAATAGATCATTTTGTTGACGTTTGACCTTTGAGCCTCCAAGCAACGTCGACGGCGCGGCGTGTCGCACCTGTGAATGTGAGCAGTAATTGGTTTCGAAATATAGTGTAAATATTCTGTTTATGCGTCATAATTTTTAGAATCAGAAACTGCAAAACAACAAGTTATTTATTCTTAACGTAATCGTTACTATTCGCAATTTTTTATATGTACCTACAAATTGCGAATATATTATTGTTATTGTACATATAAAAAACTTAAAGGCTTGCCAAGAGTAAACCTACTTGTTTTCATAATTTCTTATTCCTCGATAAAGATTTATAGAATATATTACAAAGATTAACCTAATGAAAGGAACTGTATCGGAAATCGGAATTAACCTATCAAAGCAATTTGGATGAGTGTAATGGCGAGGAGCAAAGGGCGTAGAAGGGGGACGGGGATACGTTAGAGCGGAGTTCAATGCTAACTAACCTCAGAACAATAACTAATTCTGAGTAACGAACCACCGTATTGACTTTAGTTTTTGTTCAGAGCACCATATGACCATAACGCCTCGTCAACATACAGTCCATATTCGAATTTTGTTATATTATGTACATCCGAAGCTTACATTTCACAATGTGTTTCAGCGTAAAGACACGAGAATTTCCATTAAATATGTTGCGGCAGTCTAATGGAGGTTCTCGGTGCAAAGGCGACATTTCAAAGACGGATTCGTACTACATGGTAGAATTTGCAAATCGTCTCTGCGCACTGTACTGTAGTTTGTTATGATTTTCAATATTATTTCATTCCACATTGTGGCGCTATATTTCTTCACATTTATTCATGTGTGTCTGTGTGTGTGTGAGTTGAAAAATTTACGAACTCATTATTTGGTTTAAGATAAAAGCTACGGTAAAGTGCGAGTGTTCTCCCCGAGGGGTATTAACGAAGTATATTAGACATGGTTCCATCGTTTGCCGGCGAGATAACGAACATGGATATTGCTAAAAACCTTTTATAATGGAGCGTTTCTTTTTTACGTTATTTTATCATACACATTGTTTATAAACCGGATATTACATTCTAACTCCTAGACCTGATTTTTTCAAACGGTAGTTAGGGTAATCCTCGGTATTATTAAGCTAGACCCGCTCGCAGCGCCTTACGCCTCACGCCGCCCGGCGCACTCGCAGAACTGCAAGCACGTCCAGCTTAAAAGACCCGGAGTGAAAAATAACTACACTTGAAAATATTTAAAAAAATATAAAATCCTAAGACTACATATAGTTTCAGCTAAAAGGCCTCTCATTTTTGGGTCGGTCTCGATTCAAAGGTTTAATTTTATAACCTAAATGGTAGGCTATTTATTTGTGTCAACTATTAATGTTTCCAAGAAATTATTACATGTTATTTAGTGGGTATCTGCAGTATTTCGTAGACCGTACGATTTTTTATGCATTTGGTCCAGTTTTATCGATCGTAAACTATATTTTCCCATCGCTATTATAAAGGGTTAATAAGTTCATTTGACTGTGTAAGACACGACTATGTTCAGAATGTCTAATGACCTGTTAATAATGCAGAATATATGAAACTTAAAAATATATTATACACACACCCATCTTCTTCTTTGACAGTTCATTATTATTGGAAAGAAGACCTTTATACGATACCTCCAGTAGGTTAAGGACGTACCTACGTTCGTCCTTTACTGATAGAAAATGATAAAAATATATTGAACAAATGTTTACAAAGTATGTTTTCTCAACACAATCATACAATACAGAAAAGGTTTTTGTAACAACGTGTGAGTTATTACACGATGTCTCCTTTCATCGTATGAGTACGGTCTGAAAAAGAAAAGATTCAAATCCAGTGCACACTCTCGAACGACAAGGCTTAGTACTCCAAAACTGGCACGGGCTCAGACTAGATGAAAGGGTGAATAACTGAAGAACAAGATAACAAAACGAGTTCTTAAAATGTTCGCGAAAATACAGCGCCAACCTAATACAAAGCCGCCTCGCAGCTGAACGAAACAACACCGCTTTATATCATTTTTCTTGGATAATAAAGACCGTTGACAAAGGAATTTATCGTCATAATTTTAATGGCAACGTTTTGTCTTTCTGTTCTGACATGTATACCATAAGTAGCTTATAACTATATAACATGAGGGTTAGGATAACATTCGTCTCTTTTAGTAGCTACATTATACATAGAAGAATCAGATTAAAGTCGACCAGTAATATATTTCATTTAAGTACCATTTTATGAATTCAAACGATACGGGAATAAACGGATGGACTAATCGCTCTTGGTTGTATCTGATGGACGAACTAAATAAAAAATCAATAACCCTGCAGGATATCGGTACATCATTAAATTCGAGTGGCTCACTTTTATTTGGAGAGGAGAGTTTGATGTTTGCAGCTATTTTCTTCCATCTCAGTTGTGGTCGGCTTGTTAGTGCATTAGTTATTATCTAGTGTGCCCAGTTTCTACAAGAAATATACGTTAGGAAAGGGAAATATAAGATATTTTGTTGATTTAAATAGCAGGGATTATGAACCTACACGTGTAATTTTTCAGAGTAATCCTTATACATATATATATATAGAACTTAATGTGGGAGTAGTGACGTAACTGGAGTTCGCTTTTAAATGTCGGCAGCTGCAGCATCACGGCGTAGGTTGCAATTGAGCTAATTTTACTCAACTTTTAATATTTTAAGTATATTGTGCGCACCCCGCGCGTCCGCCCTGTGAATAGGGGGCGTTTGGAGAATTCCACCACGGTATCCCCTGCCTGTAGTAAAAGGCGCCTAATAGGGGCCACCGGGGGTCACGGGTGGGCGGAAGGGGCCGTCCACTATTAGTCTAGCCAACTTTTGTGACCCCTGTGATGGATGGCAGCGTGGCGGTTAGGCCTTACGCTGCCGTTGACACCGTGGGCGTCCTTCGGTGCGCGGAGGCTTCAGAGCACCCCCCCTCCCCCCCAGGGTACGAGAAGGGGTGGTTGCGGACGACAACTTAGGCGTGAGTCGGAGGAAGCACGCAGCCGTACCTATGTACGTACGTCACTGTAGGTATTTTATAAATCTTTTTGGAAAGTCGGGAAAAGTGAAAAGACGAATATAGTTGTGAATCGATGTAGGAACAAGGTATCAAAAAAAAGTGAGAGAGGCAGGACAGATCTCTGTATACGATTAACTCAATTATGTACTAAGCAGCAACCGAAAATTTTCATTGTTTACACATAAGGATATTTTTATTTAACTCTAAATATTTTCTGTATTGCGAGTCCATCCACCCATACCAACCCTGTATTATACACTTCCCACTGCTGAGCACAGGCCCCCTCTACTACTGAGAGGGGTTAGGCCTTAGTCCACCACGCTGGCCTAGTGCGGGTTGTCAGACATCACATACCTTCAAAATTCTTATAGAGAACTACTCCGGTATCCACGTTTCTTCACGATGTTTTCTTCATTATTAAAGCGAGCGATAATTCATAAAGAATACACATATAACTTTAGAAAAGTCAGATGTGCGTGCTCTTGGGTTTTGAACCTGCGGATATTCGTCTCGGCAGTCCGTTCCACTCCCAACTAGGCTATCGCCGCTATTAGTGTTATTATTGCCGTATTGCGAATATTTAGGTAATATAGCATAAAAACATTGGGAAAGTACCATATCGATTGTATAATTAAATAAGAAACAAGTCTCTCCTGTACGAAACCAAAACTATTTTCGTTAGCGACTTTTCCAAGAAAGTCTCGATATAAAAAAAAACCGGACAAATGTGAGTGAGACTCGCGTACCCAGGGGTTCCGAACAAACTTCATAAGGTACATTAAGAAATCATCTTTAACATTATTGCTCTAATTAAAAGACAAAACTCGTTACAAGACAAACTGAACTTTGCCGTTCGATCCCAAGACACGGTTATTGTACCAAGCGCTAATAATAAGTTTGTAATAATAAAATCGCTTTTTGCAATATTAAATACCCCGAGTCATTGATGTAGGGTTTTTAATACATCAATGCCCCGAGTACCTATTTGATACAAATTTCAACTTGATGTCCCTACGCGTTCCCGAGAAATACTTAGGGTCTTTACAAACAGACAGACAGATAACATATTGATTTTATAAGGATTCTTTTCGAGGTTTCGGAACCCTAAAAATGATTCTGATGGCTACAGATTATGATAGTTCCCATCTCGGTACGTAAGACGATAACTTTAAAATATAATGTTGAGTACCTGCTTGAACTGAGTTCAATATAAAATGATGTATTTAGCAGAGAGGCGACACCTGAGTACAGACTACTTACGGGTGATTAACAGTGCTTGTTTGATGCGTCTTCCGTTAGAGAGCTTGTGCCTTAGGCTTCTTACTAAAATATTTTATATCACTTGTAACACGAAGAAAAGTCTTTTCTTCGTGACTTGTAATCATTGCTGGGATTTTTAATATATCAATGCTTGTAATATTTTTATAGCATTGAATGACGAGACGAGCATGCCGTTCGCCTGATGGTAAGCGATACGACCACCATAAACAGTAGAAACACCATCCAGCACCTTAAGTACTGTGTGGCATTCCGCTGCGCTCGTCAACCTAAGGCCGGTATTAATAAATGAATCTCAAGTTTGAGATACATCTCAAGAAGACATAATGTATTGAACTTTTCATGCATTATGTCTACTTGAGACGTAACTCAAACTTGAGATTCATTTATTAATACCGTCCTATGACATAAGATGTTAAGTCTCATTATGTCCTGTAGTTAGTTAATGTCTTTAGTAACACAGATGTAGATTGTACCTGGTTCTTATATGATTATGCTCTAGATACAAAAAAACTACACTATAATATTACGTTTATTATATCGGTCTACCTTTGAAGCAAATAAATAATTTGTTATTAGATATGTGATGAGTGAACATATTGAATTAGTTAAGTTTATCATTATATTTACTATTCATGTTCGAATAATTTTAAAGTTGCTTTTTATTATTACCTGGCAGAGTATTTTGAAAACACAAACTTTTTAAAAAAACTTCATAAAGTATACGTTTCCCTGGGCAGCACCCGCCCACGGACGTGGCATGGCCGGACCAGCGCGCGGCGTCTGACCCGACGCGACGTCACCGAGACGCTTGTCGCGCTTTACCCACTGTTACAAATTTCCTTACTACGCGAGCCGAGTTTTGCGGTAAAATAAACGACAGCCTCTCTTTTTCTATATTTAATTAAAAGTTCTCAAGTCTGAGGATTACACTTCGCGTTTTACTCGTAATACTTGCCACAAATTTCAATATTCAGAATGAATATGCGTTACATTTGCAAGTGACTCATTTTTGTTGATAAAACTTTGTATTTCAACAGCGAAATCATTTATAAAACTGTTATCATTACTCTATTTCTGTAAAGGTCATCACCGTTTCGTAGTCATTTAAAAATAAACATTGGAACATTTATTGTCACAATGCGAGCGAATGTATGGACATCGATGAATAAAAATTAATATGCAAATATTTTAGGTTGACGATTGACAATATGGTCTGAAAAGCGTGTCAAGGACACGGCGCAGCATCTGATGTCATACATTCTCTCTTAATGATCATTCCGTTCAGATAGCTCGCATTTCTCGTCGGGATGCCTGACGAGCGGCGATATGAGAAAATTATAACCTATCGTATCTAGAATTATTTCTCGAAATTTGTACATGGCTAGAAAGATAAGGCAATTTTGATACGTAACGGAGATAATAACAACTGAATGAGAGTTCTGTAATAGAACTGAATGCAATAAAAGAACTTCAGTAAGCTTTAACACTGTGTGAAATAATAAAGGAGGTAATGATATGCCGGGGTATCGATACGTTCCTACAATCGTCGCCCGAGGAATAAACCGCTATAAAAAGTCCCAGCCAAATCTCTGAAGCATTTAAAGTCGTTAAAATTTTACAGCTTTCTTTACAAGGTGCTTGTTGGCGATTTGTATTTTATACCGCGGCACAAATCACTTTCAGAGATCTTATATTTTAAATAAAGCAATTTTTATATCATTTAATACAGGTATAGAATTTACATAGTTTAAAAAGCATTTATTAATGTGACATTTGGAATTATTAAAATAATCTTTAGATAAGATTGTAACACTATTGAAATGAATATATTTTTGCTTTTGAGTAGCATTGGTTTGACACATCTATTTAATATATAAAAAATAGTAGGTCATCCGCGAACTTGGTATTCAATGGACGAATACATTTCCAATTACCGGAGAGAAATTAATAATATTTAATTTCATAATACGCTAACCGACTCTAAACTTGGTATAACTAGTCTATTATTGTGTGTTCTCATTTTAGCTATAGTCAGCCACCATGTGGCCTCTAAAGTCGCTGGCTATGGTCAACTGTGATTTTAAAGTGACCGCTCAAGTAATTGACATTACTATATAGATGTATTCTTGCACAATCAAGAAAGGTGAACCTTAAAACGAATTATCACGGCTACAATAAGTTCCTTCGACTTAAATCCCTAATCCCCGCCTCTATAATATCTTTAACGACTCCGCATTTTCGCTCCAAAAATTTGTCACGCCCATGTCTTTCACCAAAAAGATTCGGCGCGTTAAATCTTAAGGCGAGACCTATGTTCAGGAATAGACTTCATGTGGCTTATTATGATGATGATGATACGCTCTTCTCTATAATAGTTGCATCTCTATTTTGTATGTATTTTAATTTTTATTTAATTATATATTTATAGCCTGCCTCGGTGGCATAGTTGTATTGCGTGCACGCGACTATCGCGCTGAGGTCTCAAGTTCGAATCCCGGGTTATACAAAGTGATATTGGTTTTTTTCTACGTAGTATGAGCCCAGAGTTTGGAAATTCGCAATATATGGCAATAGCTCCACCCCTATTACATCTTTATAACTCTGTCTACTCCTGAAAAGGGAAAAAGGCGCGATGCTGTGGATGTATGTATTTATAAATTCACTTACGTATATTAACAGTTGCAACTAAACATATTAGCTATAAGGAATAATAACAGAAAATAAATTTACCAAAGCAGAGCAAATTACACCAAGTACCTACAGACCCACTGAATACTGAATAGTAAGTACTTCGAAATAAGATTAGAACTGGATGGTTTAAGTTCCAAGTCTATGCTCGTCAAGGCTATGAATTCAGATTCACTTTGATGGAAGGTATCAGTGATATCTAGGCATATTGTATTTAAATATGTAAGAGACTTGTTAAGTGGTGCTTGAGTGTCAGAGGGCGCTATATGAATTATGCGAGATTAAGGGATTGTGAATTAGGTATGCAGAAGAAGATGAGAGACATATCCCTGTTGGATAAAGACTATTATAACACACCATTATATTGTATTTTTATGACATGATGCCTTGTTTCGTAACAAGACCATGTCTTCCGAACTGATTGTTTCTTCAATTGGAGTGTAGTAGAACGGGGCTTCCGTATGCCTCGTGCCCCAGGCGACCACAATTGCCCCAACCCCCTCCTTTAAGTTACACCGGGACCTTTCTCGAGTGCACATCCTTACCGTGACGCTCCGCTTTAAAAATTAAAAAAAATGGTAAACACGACAGATATCGGGAAGTGAAGTGTAATAAGCGAAGCGTCAACATCCAAGCTTGTCTCCACACTGTTATTTCCAAGGAATACCCTGGAAATAAGGGAGAAAAAGGGAAATATATACCCGAAGTGGGTCATCTGCACCGAGGTTCGGCCAAACAACTCTAGAACCCACAGCAAATATAGACCTTGCTGTGGAGTACAGTGCACCAAGGGAAGCGCAGTAACCTTGGCTTTGACCCAGGTTGGTTTTTGCCCCAAAAAAGGCTTAATTCGACTCAAATATACAAGTTTTTGGAGACCCGGCACTGATTAAACCAAAAATATACACAATTTTCGTGGCACTTTATAATGACTTTTGTATCGAGCACTGCAGCCAAATCTCACGAAAAATAACGAGTGTGCTCCACAAAATCTATGAAATGTGTTAAGTGACACCGCATCGAGTCGTCTATAGATAAACGTGTAAATCATGCATGGCCATGAGTAGGTTGCTTAATTGACGCTCATCTCATATTCAAGGGTTGAAAAGTTCACGAGAGAAAACCTATTTATAAAACAAACAATGTACTCAGTAATTCTCAGCGAGACTTTATGTTTTGAGGTGAAAATATTTGTACACATACTTAAACGTAGTGCTTTATCTCTAATTAGAAAACGGTGAAATGTGCGGGAATGTGTTTAATTTGGTTTGCATCGATTTTTTGTAGAGTCAACAGTATTTTCGCTGCTTATTTCATAGGTTTTCATAGCATTGCCTTCCCAATATTTATCCTACTTTTATATAATAATACCAGCCCTGTATTATATACTGTCCACTGCTGAGCACGGGCCTCCTCTACTACTGAGGGAGTATTAGGCCTTAGTCTACCACGCTGGCCTAGTGCGGATTGGCAGACTTCACATAGCCTTGAAATTCTTATAGAGAATTCTCAGGCCTGTAGGTTTCCTAACGGTGTTTTCTTTCACGTTAAAGCAAACGATAATTGATAAACAATTCACACATAACTTCGAAAAGTCAGAGGTGTGTGCCTTGGGTTTTGAACCGCCGGACATTGTCTCGGCAGACCGTTCCACTCCCAAATAGGCTATCGTCCACTTCCTTACTTTATCCTGCTTATTTCTATTTAATATACTATTTAAAGATAATATTCTACGGTGTGATTTTGATAAACACTAATGTTACTTATTTTACACTTATTAATGTAGTCATGTTACATGTGAAAATTTGTGAAATTGGATGTTTGGTAGAAGAAAACGCAACACCTAGTCTATTATATTTTTTGTTGAGGCTCGTCTCACCAGTCAAATTAAAGTGTGCCTTGGCGTAGATGGGTCCACAGCCGAGAGTCAGTGTGGCGGGAGAGATTACCCTTAGCTTGTTATAATTATACAAATAAGAACCAATAAAGATGTTTTTCAATTTCACATATTTATTTCTTTAATTTTTGTTAAGAATATTAAAAGATTGGAACCCAGGGCGTAACTCCGAAAATTCATTGGTATTGAAATTAAACGGATTTTGTCGTGGTTCTTTATCCTATTTTATTCCGACGTTTAGAAGACTTTGCAGTAGCCTTCATCCCATATGCTACTCATGTCGGGCCTGTAAGTCACGTATGTCGCTGTCAACCTCATCCATCCAGTAGAATATCATCGATAATCAATCAGACACCGCGATCCATATACGTTCGATAACTTCAGTGCGCGATCCCAGTCCATTCTTTCGATACGGCCGGGCGCGGCCGTGCCAGCAAAGACTTTTGTCTCGTCGATGATATTCTATTCGGTCACCGATTTTCCTATCTTGTCGTTCTTCTTTTCCTTAATGCTTCTAAAAGTCAATAGAATAAATCCGCCCTCAAGCTCAAAAAAGCTTTTCTTTTATTTTGATAATAGCTCCGTGCAATGTCGAACTGGGTATATAAATATCCCTTAGCTAGTTAAAAGTAAAATTAAATTTTAATCCGGTTAGTGCACCGAAAGCGCTCGCCCACTCGACTAGTGAAATTGTTAAAGTCATCAAAGGCTAAAGGTAAGAATCCATTCATAACTGCTATTTCTACTTCTAACTTCTATTTCTACGGCCAAGCAGCAGTGTGCATGTACTGTTGTGTTTCGGTTTGAAGGGCATTGTAGCCAGTGTAACTACAGGACATAATGGGACTTAACATCTTGTCTCAGAATGACGAGCGCAGTGGAATGCCACACAGTACTTTGTAACTCAAGGTGGTGGGTGGTGTTGCTACTGTTTATGGAGGGTCGTACCGTTTACCATCAGACGAACGGCATGCTCGTCTCGTCAGTCGATGCCATAAAAAACTGCAAACAACTACACTGTACTGAACATGGTAACTTTCGAGTAATTGCAGAAAAGGTTTCTTTTTTTTTTATTTATTCACAAAACCTTTGCCATACCATACCAGCCCTGTATTTTATACTGCCCTCTGCTGAGCACGGGCCTCATTTATAACTGAGAGGGTTTCAAAACCTTTAGCTTTACTATAAATAACTAAATTATGAACTAACTTAACAGGAGCCAATTATTGGTTTCACTAAGATAAGTTGTCGGAGAGATACAATACATTAAATAGGTTCACATAAATTAGGCACCGACTCCAAATATACGTATATACTAAGCGAATATAAAGTTGAATGATTTTTTCGTTTGCAGTGGTTTTGAAGTCGGTTTATTTTTTGTTAAAAAGGTTTTAGTTTTGAAGTCTACAAATTTTACGTATTTTTTTGTATATTTTCTAATTTGTCTGTGTAAACTTTATATTGGGGAGACCATAATATACTTGCATATTCCAGAATACTTCGGATATAAGAGAAGTAGGCAAGCATTAAACATGCCAAATTATTGAATGGTTAACATGCTCGGAGCACAAAACCCAGATTCCTATATGCTTTGTTAATAATGTGGTCAATGTAAGTGTCATTTATTTATTTATTTCATTTATTATTTCACATGTAAATTTATTGACTGGGAGTGTAGTTAAATTTATATCCTCACATAATACAACATTTCGTATATAAAGTAGCGCAGGTAATTTAGGTACTGCCATTGTCTCATTTCTTGAAGAGTCAATCGGTACCTTAGAAAAAGACAACTATCGGCAGTTCGTTCAATTATAGCACACCTCATTATTTGTGTCTGCAATCTGAGATATTATATTCAACTCCCATTCTAAGCGCGAATGTTCACGCTCATTCTGAGGTCATAAGTCTGTGGTCGTAAGAGACTGTTATAAGATCATTAAAAATAAATTCAAACTAGTTTTTCATGATTAAACATATGCAAAGCGCTTCAAAAGGATGTCAAACCCATCTTAGTGAACCTCTATACAAAATTATATTCTTTGAGTTGTTAGTTACACATTATATAACGCCATTTAAGTATCCTATATTTAAGTATACTATAATGTCAATGAAACGTCTGTGTAGTTACCAAACGTCCGGATTGATTCGGTTCAATACAGCATTCCGCTTCGTTGATCTTTATTTAACGAAGAACAATAGATACTTAATTGCATTTCTATTTTTGTTTAACAGACTAACAACCGTAGTCACTTGTTTAAATTAAACTAAATTGTTATTTTCTACTTCGATACAACCGTTTTGTTAACTTTGTTAAATCAACTAACGGTAATATAAATTTGTTAAACCAAGATGACCTAAATATGTTGTATAATTTCCACAACAAGCTTGATTGGTAATGTCCACGTATATATTCAGTATTTGATCAATAAATGGACATCGACAACCACGTCAATTTAGCTTTAATGCGATTATTCCAACAGAACAATGGCTAGCTTAATGGACAAGCGATGAATTTATGAATATGTACACGCACGCATCGTGTTAAAAAGCTGTAGCCTAGATTTGTAGCCACCATTACATGAACATGCTTTAATACCCAACTAAACATAAGCGCAATAAGCTAGCCTAAAGAAAAATAATAAACAATCACTTAATTCACAAATAATGGCATTTTGTACCTTAATTATGCAGCAGAGATACTCGTAACAAAAACTTTCACGTTCCTGTTCCAATGGGAGGAACCGAAAATTCACGATACAACAGCTGTTAGGTTTTTGCATAATATCTTATCATTGGCTATTCATTTCGCGTGGCCATGTTGTGTTTATGTCTACAGGCACGTTGTTAGACACTGAGGGTCGTTGGGGTTATTAATCACCTCTTAAATACGGCCAACAATTTGTGGTAGGTATAAACTACAGCTAATTGTTAATTCAAGGATTCCTACGTCTATTAATTGCGCTATGCTTAACCCGACTGATATACAGGGTCATTTTGACATTGCGTTAATAAATAAAAGCACATACTCGTCTTCGCTTTTGCTAACATTGTGCCACATATCATCCATGAGAAACGAATATTTTCACCAAAAATCCCAATTTTACTTCCCAGATTTTTTTATTATTTTGTAGTTTAGTGCGAATATGGCGTGTGGGTGAATGTTTTTCTGACTGAAAGTATGATGTTGCTCTAGCAACGAACCCTTCTAGAGTAGTAGTAGTGGCATTAGGGCGTGTAAACTCAAAGTTACTTTTTATTGATATTTATTTTGTTCGAAACTTACACTTTTTTATTATACGACTATGGTTAAAATAACTTTATGGAAAGTGTTGTTTTCAAGGAGATAAATATGTGGTTTCATTTAGTAATGCAATGTCAAAATGACCCTGTAGATGTATACTCGATATTGTATTACTTGTTTATGCTAATGGTTCAATTCGAGGAAAGTCACAGAATAGACATTATATCTCACAATATAATGATTGCGTTTATTTAGTGCACCTATAGATATACTCTACTTTTGTGTATTTCAGTTAAATCCATTCAACGAACGCGTGATTGATCAAGTATTCAAATTTACAAATATCCAACGTATTCACATAAAATTGGATTTAGTTATTATATTGTTGCCTAAACCATATCGCATTACTTTTCACGCCCTCCTTCGACATGTAGATTCTAACAACGTGCCTCCTGTCTAGAGTGGTCGCCTACCTAATAAAGCAAAATATTTATTACAGAAAAACACAAAATTTAATCAAGATACATTATTATGATTGTTCTATCCTTAGAACAATAATAATAATGCATATTGATCGTATGGTATTATGATTTATGAATTTTAGGTACTTATTTACATAAAATGTAACATCTAAAGAGTTTACCTTACCTTCTGAATCAACAACATATCTACAAAAGTATATTAAATCTGGGATGTTTATCAAAACTGTATGTACACAAAAGAGGAAGCATAATTACGGGGAGTAATTTGACACTTTTACGGTCTGTTTTTTGTAATAGGTCGATGTCTCTGCACTTTATTAGCTTGATTAGGGACGCCTTTATTACTTATAGCCCCTAGGACAACTAACCTAAGGTACGTTCGCATTGATTTGATTGTAAGAATGTTTCAACTGCGTATTCAAGCAACCTGTCAAAATAATGAAATTTTTATTATCATATCAATTTTGAGCATATCAAGTAAATAAATACAAACAAGGGAATTGAGAACCTCCTCCTTTTTTGGAAGTCGGTTAATAAAACGAGGCAAAATAAATTTAGCTCATATATTGTCAGTTAGCGTTCGGAGCGCCGCGCTGCACTGTCGAGACCTGCTCTGACCTCTGAAACAGCTGAAAGCCTGAAACCGACTAAAGTACGTTGTGCCTTCGCTCGCAAGTGTCACTAGAAAAGTGTTATATGGCTATAGCGATTGCCAACACTCAAAAATTGTTTTGGTCTACTTGACGGAGAATTTGATACGTGACTGCCGAAATAGTGCTTATAGAATAAAAATTATGTTCAACCTTACCGACAAGAATTCAAAATAGGCGCCGCTCCATTTACGTCTGAAGTAGCTTACCCAATAAAAATTCCATGGCAAGTATGAAACCGCTTAGAATTTAAATTTAAAACACCCTATTACAATTTTATATATAGACTTTTTATGCCGATATATAACATTTATCATGAATTTAGTGTGTGATAATTTAACTCGAGTACATGAAACTAAATTAAAATTTAAGCGTTGAAGGATTAAACAGATTTAGTTCCGTTGAATAACATACGATTCCTTGTGTGATTAATTGAGCGATACACAAATGACCTTTGTCAGTTATGGCCCTTCGTCGACCTTGATATCTTTCGCAATATCTCATAACTAAATATAAGCT
Source organism: Lapara coniferarum (assembly GCA_949316025.1). Taxonomy (NCBI): domain Eukaryota; kingdom Metazoa; phylum Arthropoda; class Insecta; order Lepidoptera; family Sphingidae; genus Lapara; species Lapara coniferarum. The sequence continues at coordinate 10,533,200 of OX438924.1, forward strand.
TTTGAATAATAAATAGCCGTCGCGTCGTCTCGGTGGGTCGCCTGTGCGCAATCTATTATTCCGTACACTTCTAAGTAGTACCATTATTATAACTCATAAAACTTACTTCTGGACTTACTTCTGGACATTTATCACCTTTTTCTATGTCAATTATGTAAACGTATTTTATATTGCGATAAAATGATTCTAAAACTGCTTACATTCGTCCAAATCAAATCATAAAATGTGCGGCAAAGTAAATGTAAAACGACAGGGCAAGCTACATTAGAAACAATGTCTTATGACTAGACATCGGATTATATGCACTATCAAAATGCCGAAGTATGCATGCAAATATGCACTAAAAAGGGGTGAAATAGGCACAATCAAAAAACCACTTATTATAAGAATTTGCGTTTATTTCTACATTATATTTATGTGTTATACACTTATACATAATATTAGTTACATATATTTAAACGAACTATAAATTATTAACAAGAATCCTATTATCCTATTAATATTATAAAGGCGAAAGTTTGTAAGAATGTATGGATGTTTGGATGTAAGGATATTTGTTCCTCTTTCACGCAAAAACTACTGAACGGATTTCGATGAAATTTGGCACACGGGTAGATCATATCCTGGATTAACACATAGGCTACTTTTTATCCCGGGAAAGTATAAAGCGGGACTTTTATCCCGGAAAAACTTTTTAAAGCGGGCGGAGCCGCGGGCAAAAGCTAGTTATAATTATAATTCTTGTGACAGTAAACAATAACATAACATTATTCCAGGTTTTCTGCAGCAAACTACGCGTGCCACTTAATAATAATTTATAGGCTGAAAATGGCATTTCGACGTCAACTGACGTTACCTGACAAAACTTGAAATTTGGTGCCAGTACTGCAGAGACCTCTTCAGGCATAGTTTGTCCGGTGTCGCTGACAACAAACAATGCGTAAATTTTCTTTACTCCTTCAAGACTGGGGTTTTTATACAAAATTGCATTTAATTTTCCACGAACCTTTTACGATAGTGCTCTGAAGGGCGTTACTCTTTTCAATATTTTTTCTAATAATTCCAAAGTCTTGCACAGAGGAAGGTTTTTAGTGTCGTAATTGCATCGGGTATATTCAAATAAGATTTCAGATCGGATTTAGTGCGCTCGCTGAGTGTGTGTGACGTGGACGTATCGACGGCTAATACAACACGCCTAACACGTACTGAAATAAGCACTGTCAATGAAATAGTAAGAAATATGCAAAATGCTATAAAAACAGAATTATATGCATTTGCATATGCAAACATGCAAATGCATATAATCCGGTGTTTACTTATGACACGGGAAATTATTCTTAAAGATTAAGGTGTACGAGCGTATTTTCACGCAATAAATCAATGGATTCGATTTACAGTAAGTAATAACTCTAACACTCATTCGAAAGTTTTTAATCTTTAATAAACGGTTTCAGAGATGAGTTAGCTACTTTAATCTCAACTTATTTTACGCTGTATCCTTCAAACTCTTTCTTTACTACCATGGCTTTTTTTCAGATTGATTGAAGTAACGAACTAAAGCGGCCGTATTTCAAGCACGGCCGGCCGTAACTTTGTTTACTGTATACAACTCACTTTTCCACTTTATCTATTAATACCTTATAATATTAACTGGTTTTAAGCCCCTCTTATCTCACCACAGAGTAGGGGATAATAAAAACAGAGATTATGGAATACCAGTGAATGTTGTGTCATTGCATTATACCTATCCTTTGCTTATCCTTCCTTCCTTACAAAGTATAAGACAAAGTCGCCCGCCGCCTCTGTACGCGATAAATTAAAAAACTACCGAATCGATGAAATTTGGCATGTAGATAGATTGAGAACCTGGGACCGGTATAAGGGTACTTTTTCTCCCGGGAAAATGTAGTTATAGCGGGATTATTATCCCTGAATTATTTTATCGCGGGCGAAGCCGCGAGCATAACATAGTATATTATAATTCATAGATAGTATATACATATACACTCACGCCTTTTTTATCCCCGAAGGGGTAGGCAGAGGCGCAACTAGTGCACCCACTTTTCGCCGTTATTCCGTCCCATGATGTGATAGGGGGCGAGCCTCTCGCCATATCGGGCACAAATTCCAGACTCCGAGCTAATACTGAATAGAAAAACTCAATATCACTTTGCCCGACCCGGGAATCGAACCCGAGACCTCAGCACTGCAGTCGTACCATAATACAACTACGCCACCGAGGCAGTCATAGGGCGGTATTAATAAATCAATCTCAAGTTCGAGTTACATCTCAAGTAGACATAATGTATGAATAGTTCAATACATTATGTCTACTTGAGATGTAACTCAAACTTGAGATTGATTTATTAATACCGCCCATAGATAGTATATATAGTAATTATATTTATATTGTATAGTAGTCCTCCATTTATGTGTACGTAGTATATAATTTTTAATGCCCGTGTAATGTGTCGCCATCATAACTTCATTCACATCACGTCTGTACCAAAATAGATTGGAGTAGCGTGTGGGTGATCTTAATAAATGAGTCTCATGACGTGCTAAATAAGTAACATTGTTTGCCGACTATCTATTTTTGATATGTAAGAGTATTAATATGTAATTGAATGAATTTAATATGAAAGAATTATTATTATTAAGAATTTAAAGTCCAGACTGCCTCGGTGGCGTAGTTGTATTACAGTACGACTGCAAAGCTGAGGTCTCGGGTTCGATCCCCGGGTCGGGCAAAGTGATATTGAGTTTTTCTATTCAGTATCAGTCCGGTGTCTGGAATTTGTGCCCGATATGGCGATAGGCTCGCCCCCTATCACATCATGGGACGGAATGTCGGCGAAAAGTGGGTGCACTAGTTGCGCCTCTGCCTACCCCTTCGGGGATAATAGGCGTGAGTGTATATGTATGTATGTAATTTAAAGTCCTATGAAAAATAGTAGCTATTAATAGATAAACTGGTTTAGGATTTTTCGTAGTAAAATAAGAAAGGACATGTCTTATAATATAATGTCATGGCTGTCAGTCAGTGTTTTCGTGACTCATTTTATTCAATTTTAGTATCATTCAAATAAAAATTAATGATAGCATTTTTCTAAAAAAAACACATAATAGGGTAGTTGACTACTTTTTTTTAATACATTTATTAAAAATGTATGCCCTCCAAAATGTAACGGAAAAATAATTTAAAAAATTGGAGCAAATTAATAAGTTGTAAAGTTTTCAAGTTAATAAGTTGCGATTATTGAAACGTCGCGTTGTCGGTGAGATAGGTAATAAACTCACGGCCGTAAATTAATAGTAATAATGATTTAATGTTTATGTGCAGTTCAACGTGAAATAACATTTACGTCGATTTATTCTTGTTCACATGACAAGTACAACGTCTAATAATTATTATCCCATAACCACACGTTTATAAATCGGCTCCACGGAGAGGGTTATCAGATCGTTTTTACGATTACAAATGCTTCCAAACAACGAGGCTAAGACCTAAATACTTAGATAAAGACCGCTATGAGACACGTTTTGGCTGGTAATGTAATATAAAGTAAAGTTGTTTTCTAAATCGGGTATCGTAGCAGAATGCGGGATGAAGGGATATGCCAATGTTTCTCTCCGTTCACCCGCATCTAACTTTCGTCCAGTACATAATTTATTACACATGATCCGAATCCACAACGCGTTTGTAGAACATTAACTTTGTGTTTATGTTTACGAGAAAAGCCGATTGACACGTATGTCTGTAAAAATATTGCGAGTGGTATTTGCATGTAGGTAATGTTATGATACTTTGTTTTTCAAGTAATATAGGCTATATTAAATGAACAGTACATACAAATAAAATAGAATTTGTAGAAATGTTACTAAATACCTAAACACAAATTGACGTCGGTTAGATAAAAGAATTTAAATCATGATGACGCGATTGCATTAAGTAACGACTGTAACAAAGGTTAAAGCATTGTGAACAACTGACGTACATATATCTTCCATTTCCGAAATACTGGTGGTAGGTCTCTTGTATGTAAGAGTCCGTCTGGGTGGGTACCACCGCAATGTCTATTTCTACCGCCAAGCAGCAGTGTGCATGCACTGTTATGTTTCGGTTTGAAGTGCATTGTAGCCAGTGTAATTACAGGACAGAGTGAGACTTAACATCTTATGTCTCAGGATGATGAGCGCAGCGAAATGCCACACAATACTTTGTGTAGCTACTGTTTATGGGTGGTCGTATCGCTTATCATCAGGCGAACGGCATACTCGTCACGTCATTCAATGCCATAAAAAATATATAAAAAGAGTAACTAACGATAATTATTAAAAAGTGCATCCATATCCAATTATAAAAAATCATAGAGTGCATCCATAATAGCAAAAGAAAATATTATTAGACATGAAGCTGGCAATACACTAATTGTCGAATGCTAGTATATTTGTAGACGTGCCACAGATACGTACTGTATATTTAACGAGGGTAATAACAGTGCTCGGGGCGGGATCATATCGTGCGCGATTATTCCTTTTCCATTACGTTAATAACAGAAATAAGTCAGGGTATGTTATAGTGGGGGCGTAACTTATGCATAAACCATTTATTCATGTATTCTCAATAGTAACGTTTTTTAATTCGTTGATTTAATATGAATAACAAAGTGGACGATAGTCTAGTTGGGAATGGAACGGTCTGCCGAGACAATGTTCGGAGGTTCGAAACCCAAGGCACACACCTCTGACTTTTTAAAAGTTATGTGTGTATTGTTTATCAATTATCGTTCACTTTAACGGTGGAGGATAACAACGTGAGGAAACCTACATATCTGAGAATTCTCCATAAGAATTTCGAGGGTGTGTGAAGTCTGCCAACCCGCACTAGGCCAGCGTGGTGGACTAAGGCCTAACCCCTCTCAGTAGTAGAGGAGGCCCGTGCTCAGCAGTGAGCAGTATATAATACAGGGCTGGTATTGTAATATGAATAATTTTATATTCTGGACGTTGTCGTTGGCTAAGTTCGTAGAAGATAGAAATTAATAAAATATCGCTTACTTTCGTACATGTGCAATATATTATGTTTGACTTTAAACTTTGAAATCGGCAGAAGCACACTTTAATAAGTCAAAGAAGTAAAATGCGATAGCCAGCATGTCTATTTTCCTATACGGATAGTCTTTGTGGCGGCGTAGTACGCACTGTATACGATTGAAGTGGACGGCAATCAGTATAATGTTATACTCCCATCCTACCTATACACATTTTGCTCGGCGGCTCGTACGTTAATCTCGGGTTCCTCTCTGCCGTGCTCACTTCTATATTTCTAGACTTTTCGTTTTGACGCTAAGCTATTTGTTCAAAATAAATCTGAATGTTCAGCAATTTTCCCGAATGCCGAATGGCCGAGATAGGAGTTTTGCTTCACATTAGCATAATTTGTTTACCACCTTTTCCTTGTATAAGTATTGGTAAATCGATAATACCTATATTATTATGATTTTATATTCACCTCGTGGTGCCTAAATCCTCCTTATATCCTCCTTTTAACATTATACCGATCCCAACTTGAACTGAGAAAAGTTTAGGAAAAAAAAAACAATTTTATATACCTACGTACACTTTTTGTATGTTAACTTACACATACACATACGCTCACGCCCTTTATCTCCGAAGGGGCAGGCAGAGGCGCAACTAGTGCACCCAATTTTCGCCGGGCGTATTCCGTCCCATGATGTGACAGGGGGCGAGCCTATCACCATATCGGGCACTAATTCCAGACTCCGGGCTGATATTAAGTAGAAAAACCCAATATCACTTTGGCTGACCTGGGATAGCACCCGAGACCTCAGCTTCAGTGAGTACTATAATACAACTACGTCATCGAGGTAGTATGTATTAAATTAGTTTCATCAAAGAAAGGTACTAATCACAGATAGGTAACAATCGTTTGTAGGATGGAGTGACGCACAGAAGCTTTTTAGTAATCCTACAAGAATCCCCGTACTTCGGGGACAAATATCATCATACAAGCTAAGCTGCAGATAACAATGGATCCTCCCGATATAACGAGACAAGACCTTTTTATATAACAATGGATGTCAGATATGTACATAATACGTCGAAGAAAAGTAAAACGAAGTCGCCGGTTGAATGTACTGCAATTATATTTTTAGATATAGATAGGGGGTTTTCGTAATAGATGACGTCATATTCGGTCGGACGTCAAACAGCATATTTTACAAAACGTGTGAATGCACTATTAAGTGATGCGAGAGTGCCAGAACAAAATTAAAACGGTGTATTTGGATATAAAAGGACCAGGGAAGATGTTTAATGATTTATTACCGTACCAACATATTATTAAAGTGCATGAATTGGCTGAGGCGAACGGAATCAGTCCCGTGATGGTTTTACTAAAATGTTGTAGTAAAGTAATAGCTTTTTTTTTATATGGCCATCTTCGACGCATTAGGGACGGCTGCGGGCTTCCTCCGACTCACGTCTAAGTTGTCGTCCGCAACCGCCCCTGCGCGTACCGCTGTTGCGGTCCTTTTCCTGTTGTTGCGGGGGCTCAGAAGCCCCCGCACACCGAGGTACGCCCCTGGCGTCCGAGGCAGCGTGAGACACGCTGCCGTCCATCACGGGGGTCACAGAAGTTGGCTAGAGTAATAGGTGGGCGGCACGTCCCGTCCACCCGTGACCCCCGGAGGCCCCTATTAGTCGCCTTTTACGACAGGCAGGGGATACCGTGGTGGAATTCTCCAAACGCCCCCAATCCACAGGGCGGGAGACGTCGGTCAGTCGTCCACCCGACGCCTCCTACGTCTCGTCTGGCGGCGGGAGGGATCACCACTGCGCTGGCGATCCCTCTCGGCACTCTCCTTCCGCGAGAGGACCGCCTCGCAGAAGTAGGCCACCGCCTGCCAGGCCTCCCGGCCGCCGACCATGGAAGCGACCACGGCCGACAGCGAGAGGTCTTCTCCAACGACTGCTCTGAGAGTGCTGCGTTCTTCATCCCAGGCTGGACAACACTCCAACGTATGTTGGGCCATTGGGCAGTTGTCACAATAGTGACACACGGCCGACTCCTCTATCCCCACCACCCGAAACAGGAACTCACCGAAGCAGCCATGCCCGGTGAGCACCTGCGTCAGGCGGTATGTTGCCGCTCCGTGGCGCCTGTCCAGCCATTCGGCAAAGACAGAATGCACTGCCTTTTGGCCTCCACCTCCTTCAGGGCCGGACGCTCCCCGCGACTGAACGCCTCCTCCCGCCAATGGGATGCATCGGCAAGGGATTTGGCGTCCAGGTCCCAGGGCTGAAATCCGGCCAATAAGCAAGCCGCTTTGAAAAAGACCGTGCGGTACGCCCTGACCGCCCGCTGCGCTAAAGCTCTCTGCGGGGTGCGCAGAAGGGCGACGCAGGGGCGGCCCAGGGAGTCAGCCCAAACGGGGCTGCCATAAAGGGCCATGGACCGCACGACTCCGTGATACAGCCTCCGGCAAGGGAAGCCAGGACCTTCCAGGTTGGACAGCAGGCCGGAAAGGGCGCCCGCTGCCCGGGACAATTTCGTCCTCAACTCCTTAAAGTGGGTGCGGAATCGCCATCGGCTATCTAGGACTAAACCTAGATACTTCATGCTAGAGCCGATGGGGATCCGCACCCCCCCCAACGACGATGTCGGCACCGGCCGGTGGCCCTCTCCGAGGTCCGTGAAAACACACGGCCTCGGTTTTCTCGAGGGCCACCTTCAAACCAAAACGTTGAATTCTTCCAACTACTTGGCCGGTGCCCGCCGCCGCCAGAGTTGCGGCGTCCCGGAAGTAAAGTAGTAGCAAATAGCTTGCAGTTGCATTTCGTATAGTGAGTGAGATTTCCGGAGGTACTAATATCCCCTTTTCTTTTTTAGCCCTATTTCTTACCTTTAAAGCCGACAACGCATACAGTGTTTAAGGATTGTTCTAGGGCGGTAGAGTCGTAGATATCACTTAACGTAAGTTTTTAAGTGATTGAGGGGTGGCCGGCCGGTATAAAAAAATTACAAATTTATATCAATGAGTTGTTTTGTACCCACAGCCCCGCCCAAAAGGACGGGCCGCGGGAAATACGAACTAGTCCATTTGCGTAGAATAAAATTCTAATCAAAGTATTAAAGTAAATTAAAATGACGATAACTTTTTCGATATTTGATTTTAATGCAACAAAGCCTACACATTTTCTGGTCCTAATTATATTATATCGGTCCACCTGTGAAATTTACATGAAAATCCGTTCAATTTCAGCGACGTGCGCTGACACACATACGGAACATAACATCTGTAAAATAGAAATACAAAAAACAGTTTGAAAGTAGCTGGTCCATTATTTTCATTCCTCTGCGTTAGTCACTCCCTTCTTTTTCATTATTTTTCTCTCAATGCACAGACACATCGGGTTCTGCTGTTTTATTATTATAGATGACTAGCTTTTGCCCGCTGCTTCGTCCTCATTAAAGATATTTTCCTGTATAAAAGTCACCGTATATACAAACTATACATTTTTTTAACAGTATCCGTTATAATTGCTAGTACCAGGCGACAATATACTCATACAGGTCGAGAGATCTTGCAATATGGTCGGTCAGCGACACTGGTATAAAACGCCTTTCCGTCAAGTATAAATAGATGCCCTACTTTTGTCAGAAAGGCAATCGCAGTCACTATAAAAAAAAAAAATTTTTTATGTTAAGATTCATGTTCAATGTTCACATCATTCCAACATCATTTTCACCATCATCAGCCACACGAGGTCCAGTGCTGAACACAGCCCCCCCCCCCCCTAGATTTCCAGACGAACCTGCCAGAAGCGGCCCGCATCCAACGCGTTCCTGCGACCTTTATCAAATCAAGATTGAAGAGTTTTGTCTTCAAGCACTGAGGTATTTTGGACGGAAGACCTTGCCTAGTTTCCCGATCGCTGTCCATCTGAGCTGGATTCGCCGATTGACCTCTTTCTCAAAGTTGGACTTGCCTAGTTGGATTACTTGACCTAAATAGACGTACTCATATACAACTTCGAGAATTGAGCTCCCAACGGTAATCGGAGTAGGCACATCATGAACATTCGACATAATCTTGGTCTTCATTTTTAGTACACAATAAATAAAAGTTATTACAGTAGCTTCGAGACGCGGAACCTTTGAATTGTTAATTATTTTTTCCAGTATAAGTAAATTGCGTTAGTTTTGCACAATGCATATTACTTGACGATAGCTTTGTGCGATACACTCTGTTGTTGGTTCACGCTTTGTAATGAATGTGGCAAAGGCGAAAAGCCCACATTGTTCCGATGAGTGAGGCGATATGTGTTGTAAATTTGTAATTATTCTGTTTTTAAGTTCATATTGTTTTGTTTTCCCTACAATTAGTGTCTGTCCACATTACGACATTACGTACGTCGCCGATCTTCCGACAAATACATTTTCTTTACTCCACTTTTTACCGTAATACGAGTTGGTACGATAAAATTTCAAAACATGTTCCAGAAATCATTTAAATATCAATAATTATTTAAACAACACGTCTGTCCAATATTAATTCCAGTAAATAGTGGTAGAATATGATTGCATAGGATAACGGCCTAAGCTTTTAAGAATAGTAAGCCATGTCTGCAAAAAAGGTGAATGTTGTATTATGCAGCTCGTCTGCTCAAAGACTTTAATCAATAAGATTGTAAAGAACAACAACATTTACAAAAAAAAATATTGACTCAACATTTATGAGACAAGATTCAAATGTAGGTCATAGCCATCCGTAGCTACTTATACGCTGTACAGGCACCGTATAGGCAAGGGTATAGGGCAGTAAAGGGTATACAAATATTTTTAAAGTGGGTGTGTTGTATTTTGATGCGGACTCGGGGTGGGCTCGGCCGTTCAATATCGACGCGTTCCAAAAAATCGCGTAGTACTATGCGCTTGTATGTATAAACATGAAATGAGAATAACTGTTTTCTCTTGAATATAGGTATAAAATAAGTTATTTCAGCAATTCAGGTATATAAATGCATTAGGCGTATGATGAATACGAATCATGATAATTAGGATGAAAACTTTTGTTGAATGTGTTGTCACACTGCAACGAAATCCAGTTTTAGAGTTATATGCACGTACGCCTTTGTTTTCGGGAGATACGAGTTTCCATGAATGAAAGATTTGCCTTGATACCGCTGCACTGTATTCCGCTACACCAACCACCTCGTGCCGTATTCATAAGACTCGATAAAAATGGACTTTACGAATGAAAATTTAAGCTTTTAGCAATTTTTACTGCTTGGTTATTGGCATTTTGAATAATAATTCGAAGTATAAATAGAGTATTCTGCATTTTGTTAAGGGTGCTGTGTTAAGATAAATAATAAGCAGTGTTCTCAAAAATCATTACTATGTAGTATGTACTTACATAAGTTAGTCCCTTATAATATCATGTGCTTACTAGATACTTATTCGGAAATTGTGTGTTTTGTTTAGGGTAGTAAGTTCCCCGAAGCAAAGTGTCATGGTACTTCCCTAATAAGAAATCATATGAATACATATAATTATCGAGCTACCACATTTATACACATTTCTCGCAAGTTGTCACCCTTATCTCTTTATTTTATTTTGGCACTAGGTAATTATGAGATACTCTATTATAATAAAATCATAATAACATGAACTTGTCTAATTATAATTATTACCTAAATGTCTAGAAAACAACGAAATTACATGATACTGAAAATAAGGATGTCTCGGCCTCACCCGTTTCTAAGCCGATTATACAAATGTGTCCCGATTTCGTAAATGATAATAATATTATTGTGATGTTTATTCTAATATAAATGTACGTTAGGAAATGGTTTGAGAATTTTGTACATTTCTTATCAATTTTTTTTACCAGCGATCCTGGTGTTTTCATATCTGTAAAAAAATAATATTATGGTTTAATTTTAACTATGGAAGAAAATAAAAATAAAACCCTAGAAGAAAATAATTACTCCAGATTCCTCGATACAAACACAAAATCATCATCATCATTAGAAGATATGGCCATTTTACCTAAATATTGACTGTAATTTCAGTTGAAATTGGAGATGCACACTCTCAGATCAAGATTAGTATTTATTATTGGGTAACAAACAAGTCTACTGAACGAAAAGATTATTCCTAAAATAGACGAGAATCATCTCGCTTAAACCAGGTCGACATTATGATGATACACAGAAAAAAAATGTACAAATATATTTCATATATTTTGTAATACAGGAAAAGAATTGTTTTTAATAAGACGGATATTGCCATTGGATTTACAGGAACGTATAGCTCAACATTTTCGACTGTTTACTAACATTTTGAGCCTCAATTGTTATTGTGCTAAACAGTAAGATATAACATTCACTCATATCTCTTTAGATACGGATTTCCGTATAATTTAGTTTGGAGAAGATGCCATTCATGTCCGGAAATGATTCTTTACACACGGGTAAATTTCAATGTTTCAAAATTATATGTGTGACGCGTTGTTATTATTGTGTAGCAAGATCTTATCGAGTATTATCAACCTTAGAATCCAGCCTTCGAACCCACCCACAGAAATAACTTCATTTTCAATTTTCTTTAATTCTTTATAGGTACTTGAAATGATTACCGATAAAATCGGTATCTAATTCCGTTTAGTCATTTTTGGATAGATTTTAACAGTGTTAAAGTGCTTACAAAACATTAAAAAAACCTTTTGCAGTACCTAATATTAAATATATTATAACATTTTACGTTTTTTTAAGGATATCAATAATTACTCTACAATTTATAGTGTATACTGTACATTTTATATTGTAGAGTTATAGCGGTCACGTCGTGTTCAAACTTCAACAACCGGAACTTTAGGTCATATCGAGTCGCGTCTTTCGAAAAGTATTTTTTTAAGTTGCAGTCCTTATCCTGTTAATTTACAATATTTAGTTTAAATATTGCTGGTCTGCAATCCGCTTTAAAATTTCCGGAATGGAAAAAGAATAAATATAAGATTTTATAAAATATCACCGAGATGTTTTTCTAGTTATTTGTGGCTTGCTATATATTATTCAGATGCTTTAACATAATAAGTATATTTATGCATATGAAGTACAAAGGTAAGTAATACGTGTATACGTGTATTCTATGGAGACGGAAAATTTTTAAAATTCCCTTCAACATTCAGCCGGCAAATCTGAATCAAAGTACGCGATAAACCCGTTTAAATTGCCTAGTATTAGGATCACATCAGTAGTCGGTCCAACTAGCTTCCACTTTTGTATTTTAGGAAATATTGAGGAGAGAATTTTCCATTTTGGAACAGAGCCACCTTTTACAAACCGGCAGTAACAGCCTTTTGGGATTTTTTTATATATCATCTTATATATCTTTTATTTATTATACATAATATATATCATGTTCTTTGATTTTTAACACGATTTTCTTAGCTTCAGGCGTATGTATGAAGTATGTACCTATGTATGTATCTGACACTTTGAACATAATTTTGACCCCCTTCAAAACGTCGAATTAAATCGAAATTTGGCATTTTTATCAAGGACCTGTTGGACCATAGTAGATTTATAGCTAAACTTGCTACTCTAATGTGTAAAACAATTTTTTAGTGAAATCTATTAGACAATAGTATAAAATGAAAAATTATAGTTTAAAAAACACACTTTATAGAAAATCCAACTAAAAAATAGAAAATATATTTGAATTAAGAATAGTGTAAATAAGACAAAAATGTATTTTATTGTAAAAAAAAGCGTGGGGTGCACGGTGCCAATAATTATAAATATTTTATTGACAGAAAATATGAGCAAATAGATACAAATTAAATAAAGCATTAGAAATAGCTACGTCAAATTTAAGATGACTTTATATTTATTTACCCAAATCAATAAAGTGTATGAAAAAAAAAAATTAAAGACATTAAAAATTTATTTTTCCCGAATATTCCGTAAGTGATATGTCGATTATTCACTGATTACTATGATAGTTTACCGTATACGATATTGAATATATCCAAAGGCACTGATTTTATTGAATATAAATCTATAGTATGTAATATGCATAATATAAAAATTTGAAAATGTTCTGTAGATAAGCGTTGGATACGGTAAGATGGCGAGTAAAATTTTATGTTACTATAGGCATATTAAATAAAAATCGGTTATGAAAGTTTTCTAATAACAAAGAGAAGTATTTCAGAATAAATGCAGAATAACATCAATTCATTTTGATCCGATTCCTCAGCTGACTGGCAGAGCCGACTCATCACATGACTCAGACTATGTTAAAGTCCGGAGCCGTTTGCGTAAGCTTACCTTATCGCGATCTCTACATTTGATTTACAATTTCCACAACCGTTTTTAGGGTAACCGTTAGGGATGTTGCTTATTTGGTGTTTTTATACTTACATAAAGTCTGTGCATAAAACCGAACCGTTCCCAAATCTCTCTTTTTGTGACACAGGGACAGAAGATTTGCTACTAAATAGTTCAAATATTTATATATGAACTAATCCGAACATCAGCTAACATTCATAAAGTTTGGTTCTAGTAATATTTATTTGTTTTATTTATTGTACATAAAAATAGTGGTACAAATTCAAAACAGTCCCTGACTTCCAAACTAGCGTAGCTGTATATCAGGAGTCAGTTACTTCCCATTATGAGGTTGAATTTACTTACATTTAATGACAATAGAATGTGCCATTTTACTATGGTTTCTACATCTTCATAATTTAAATCTAATAAACTCATGAACTTTGGATTTTAGTTGTTTTTTGTACTGTTTTATCTTACTCTTCAAATTTAGTTTATTACTTATATAGTGTTGGTGCTAAAATAGAATATTGTCTTTTAGCAAAAGTACTTCTAGGACGTGGGAATGGACAATAATCAATTCTTTAATTTAAAACGGTTAAAAAAGAAACTGTTACTCTATGGTATCTTGTAATACAGTTTTAAATAAACATTTTTCTTACACTAAGTACTTTTGATTCTTTTAAACATCCGTAGTTTGATATCTAAAAGACAGAAACAAACTAACTTTTTGTAAAGCACGTTGGGCTTGTTCAAGTACAAGCAAATTGGTTTTGGCGGCACCGCCCCAGGCACAGATACAGTAGTTAATGATGGATTCGCATAGAGCCCCGTACGTATTGATAACTATGTTTTGATCTGCTACATGGTGCAACGTTTTGATTATATAAATTAACTTCCGAACTCTTTTGGCAACGTCCATTATATGCTCACTCCATTGCAATTTGTCATCAATTAACAGCCCTAGATATTTTATTACATAAACTCTCGTGAGCTTGGCGCAGACAGTATTTATTATTTTGGCGTAGTAACTTTCTTGTGCCAAATTAGTGTTAAAAAATTAAGTTCAACACCATAATACCTATTATTACGTAAAATCATCTGTGTTCCGTTGCAAGCGATAAAGTTGTTCACAGCCACGCTCAAAGGAGAGCGGGCCAATTTTTCTGTAGGTACTGACTTTTTATACCTTTTTCCCGGTAAAATAGAAAGTTGCTGTGTGTAAGGACTTAATTAATTTTATTTTCACTCTTTAGATTCGAAATCTATTTGGGCCTTGGGGTTTGTCAGCTAAGGTTCTTGACCTCGTATAAATGTCGTATCCAAGAATTTTATAGTAGATATCTTATAAACTTCTTGGTCGTATCCCTCGCATAGATTCCATTGTCAAAATTAGTCGTCATACCAAAAAGTTATTGACGCATGGCCTTTAAAAAGATTAAGGACATTTTCGCACCTATTTTGATGTAAAAATATGAACCGATTCGGTTTTTAACCGACTTCAAAAAGGAGGTTTTTATTCGATCCGTATGTATGTAAATTTGTATGGCCGCGAGTTTCTTAAAAACTACTGATCGGATTTGGATGTGGTTTTCGATATTCAAATGTATAGTTTTCAGGGAAGGTTTTTTATATATCAATGACCGATTCTAAGCTTTATCCGTTAAACATAATATTTAAATACATTAAAGTATTTTAAATCAGCATAAATTATTATCCGCATATAGCACTAAAAGTATTTATATTGTTCATTTGTAATAACTGGATCCGAGACGAAAGCCGGAAGGGAAAAAATTATACGAGCTCGTAAAGAGAGTTTAATTACCCGCTCTTGCTCCGTACTACTTTTTAACCAACTTTTCATGCCAAAGGCAAAAATAAGGGTGTCACATTGTATTGCTTCTCCTTCTATTATTTTGAATATTTTGTGTAATATAAACGTCTTATTTATATTCATTGTATATAAAATTAATTGTAAAATAGCGGATATTCACTATGTACAGTCAGCACCATAAGTAGCTGAACAAAATTAAAATTTCAAATCGCTTATATACGAGTAAAGTAAACCTGAAACATTTTTTTCTTCGTTCGAAGTACAGTAAACCTCATTTATTTTATTTTTGTGAAGAGAAAAATAAGATTAGTAAGAACACAAAAGTGTGTAGGCAATTTGAAGTGTTGAATTTGTTTCGCTACTTATGGTGCTGACTGTACCTTAAGAATCGAAGTACCTATAAGTAGTTTTAAATTAAATTGAATACAAATAAATCGGTCTTACTTTATCATCTTCTTACTGTGTTACTATTAACACAATAAGATGATAAAGTTATTAACTAATTTTAATGATTTAGAATTAATATTCATCTATTAGATGAATAATACGAGAACAGGGATACAAAATATAGTATTTAGTGCTCCTAATAATTATACTTTCACTAGTTTGCACGCAGACCCGTTAAGAAATTTTACCGGGATAAAAATATTTTCCCGGGACAAAAAGTAACCTATAGCGCTCAGAAATAATGTGTGGCTTTCTATTTGTGAAAGAATTTTCAAAATCAGTTCACTAGTTTTTGAGATTAGCGCGTTCAACAAACAAATAAACAAGCTCTTTAGCTTTATGATATTAGTATAGATAATATAGATTTTGTATTAAAAAACAAATTATTAATACATAGTTTAACAGAGAGCATGTACTTTTTGCTCACATAGATATCGTATGTCGACATGGCGAGATATTACCAATCACTCCCAGCCGATTGCTTGCAATTACTACTCACGTTTTCATTTCCTTCACTCATCTTATTTACACACACACACACTCACACCTTTTTACCCCTGAAGGGGTAGTCAGAGCGCAACTAGTGCATTCACTTTTCGCCGTTATTCCGTCCCATAATATGATAGGGGGCGAGCCTATCGCCATGTCGGTCACAAATTCCAGACTCCGAGCTGATACTGAATGGAAAAAGTAAATATCACTTTGCCCGACCCGGGAATTGAGCCCGAGACCTCAGCATTGCAGTCGTACCATAATACAACTACGCCACCGAGGCAGTTCGAGAGTTCATCTTATTTACTCTCGCATTATAATATTTCTATATACGATATTTTCAATTTCTTTACATGTACCTATTCTTGTCTTTCATGCTTCTACAGGTATCACTTCACGCTATGTTACATTACAAAGCGGGGGATTTACATGCCGTTTCCATTATGCAAATAGAGTTCTCAAACCATATTACGTATTACATAGAATGTCACAACAGCGATTTTATTTTCTTGTTTTGTTGCGCGGGAACGTCGACGAATGCTTTAAATTGACTCGTGAAGAAGCGTGTTGTTGCGCAAAGCCCGCACAGCGCGATAAACAGACAATTTGTGAGGCGATACTAACTTACTACGGGCTTAAAGATGAGACGGTGAATATAAAAGCAGTCATTTTATAAACTTATTTAAGTATTTACCGGTTTTATAGCCGTTTACCGAGACAACAGTTTAATGTTAACTGCAGAGCGAAATATCCTTCCTGCATGGGAGAAAAGTGTTTAGAAAACAAGTAGACCTTGGTCCACATTGTTAATGTTGAAATATTAATTTTATTTAGGCAAGGGTTTGTTTGTCAGTTTTTGAGGATACAAAATATCTTGATCGGCCTAATTGCTCGTCGTGTCTCGCTTCTACCGAGCCCTTCGGCTTAAATTGAAACATTACTTCCAAGTTGCAGGGCATAAGTATAAATATTTATAACAATCCCTTCGTAACATTCTTAGGTACATTTAGTGCATCCACGCGGGCTGTATTTAAAATTTATGTAGGGATGGCATTGTAAAACACCACTTTGGTGTGCTTAAAGGCCGGAGACATTAATTTTTCGCCCTAGTTTTATTACGCTTACGGATAATAAAACTTGAAATTTATGTCTTAGCAGTAAAGTTACCAGTTGAGTTTATGTGGTGGGCGAATAATACTTTCAGCCACCTGTAGCATTACTGAGTTCGAATTAAGCTTGCCTTTGATTCTCATTAAAATATGGAGAGAATGCAGTTACTTTTCCGAAAATAGTTGGGGAGTGGAAATAAAAGTCTTATCAACCAAATACCGCTCAGATGACCAACATAAATATAATAATAATAATACCAGCCCTGTATTATTATACTGCCTACTGCTGAGCACGGGCCGCCTCTACTGAGGGGGTTTAGGCCTTAGTCCACCACGCCGGCCTAGTGCAGGTTTGTAGACTTCACATACCTTCGAAATTCTTATAAGGAACTTCTTAGGTATGCAGGTTTCCTCACGATGTTTTCCTTCACCGTTAAAGCGAACGATAATTGATAAACAATACACACATAACTCCGAAAAGTCAGAGGTGTGTGCCTTGGGTTTCGAACCTCCGGACGTTGTCTCGGCAGACCGTTCCATTCCCAACTAGGCTATCGTCCACAACATAAATATGACAGATAAAAAATGTGCCCACCAAATTTCAGTTCATTTTTACATGAATGTTTCAGTTACATGTTTGTGGAAGTATTTAAAGAAGTAATTTTATCAAAATTACTTCTTTAAATACTTAATACTTCATAGCCCATACCTATACCTACCCAACATATGCAATACACTTACAGGTAAGTACCTAAACAGCTTTTGTAGCAATACGGTAATATGAATTGTTAGCAAGCATAAAGTTGAATGTAAACGATCATAGTTAGCACAATAAAAGCTTAAATATAGTATTGTTTGAAACGAATAGCGCTCTCAACTTTAGTGTTTGCAAAAAAGATAATTTGCCTTGCAGTCACAAGCTCGTATAACGAGTTCTCTCGGCGATAAATTATTGTTTAAGCGATTGTATGTAATTTGCGTCTAACAAGAGACATTGTGTGAGAAGAGAGAGAAACAGTGGGTCGAGCAAATTTTGCTGCTGTAAAGGCTCTCCGAGGCTGGGATTTAAGTGTGATTTATCTGCTGATATCATACTTATTTTGCTGAATTTACGTCTCTAAACTATAGAGAGCAAATGCTGGCACTGGTAGTTTATTAATTACTAGTAGTGCTCGCGGCTCCGCCCGCGTGAAAAAAGTTTTTCCGGGACAAAAATATTTTCCCGGAATAAAAAGTAGCTTATAGCACTCAGGAGTTATGTAGCTTCCTATTAGTGAAAGAATTTTCAAAATCGGTTCAGTAGTTCCTGAGATTAGCGCGTTCAAACAAACAAATTCTTCAGCTTTATAATATTAGTATAGATATACGCAGCAATTACGCAAATAGTTAGTTTATTATAATTTGGTACGTAACAACAGGCTTGTCAGAGCCGACTCGTCTCAGGTGAGCGGATAATGACATTCTGGAGCGTATCGATTTGTCGCAAATAGCCAACCACCGAACAAACCTCTACAATCCACCTCAAACCGCTCCAACCGCCGCGCCGCCGTCCAAACAACAATGCATACATTGTTCATTTCCCAATCTGTTTGTTTTACTAATAGCCAGATATTTGTTAGTCTATAATTATAGGCTATCTTAAAACTAATTTTACGACTGCGCATTTGTACCACGTGTCGTCATATAATTATTGTTATTTAGATATACCTATATTACCTGCCTTTAAGTACTTACTCGGCAAATGGTCATAGATTATTATGCCTACCTAAACACAGCCATATCTCCTAGATCCCCAAAAGAATAAATAAATCCCATCCCCAAAAGAATGGGCAAATACACACACACACACACACACACACACACACACACACACACACACACATACACGCCTTTTATCCCCGAAGGGGAGGGCAGAGGCGTCATTAGTGCATCCACTTTTTGCCCTGCGTATTATAAGGCACTCAATATTAAGTAGGTACATTATGATTAATATCAATAATTATCGTTCGCTTTAACGGTGAAGGAAAACATCGTGAGGAAACCTGCATACCTAAGAAGTTCTTTATAAGAATTTCGAAGGTATGTGAAGTCTACCAACCCGCACTAGGCCAGCGTGGCGGACTAAGTCCTAAACCCTCTCAGTAGTAGAGTAGGCCCGTGCCCAGCAGTGGGACAGTATTTAATACAGGGCTGGTATTATTATATTATTATTATTACATTATGATCTTTGATTATCATGGATACTTACCCATGTGTTATAGAGAACGTGCACGTTGTAAGCACTGCCATCTGGTGGCGCAGGTGATCTCGAACCTACCGATATTTCTGTATTTATCCCGATATTCGTTCTACCGTACCGAAATACCGAAATGACATGATTTTTCTACGATTTTTAGAAAGCCAGAAAATTCTCCCAATTTTTATTATTATTATTCTAAGTTAATATCTCCTTTCTCTTGGACGATTCCTTGGTTAAATGTGTTACTGTTCGGGGCGGCGCGGGCGGGAGGCAGTACTTTTAAAGGGGCGGCAAAGTATGTTAACTTTTTTACTTTTATGACGTGGGGTGAGGGGTGTACGCGTGACTCTTTATTTGTTTAAAATAAAATACTTTATTCAACACGTAGGCCAAAATAGTTGCACTATTGATAAGTCAAGATACATTCAATTAATAATTATTATTATTACTACAAATAGTTATTTATATAACTACAGACATTTTTACAGGGAGCAAAATCAATGACAAATAAATATAAAGAATCCAAGCTTCGGCTGGCAGGAAAGAGATAAAAAAAGAATTATTTTTATTAAAATTAATGGGAGGAACGCGTCGCGATCCTCACCGGTTAGGACAATACAGATCCTAACTTAGCTGACCTACCAGCCTTTCACTAGCTGCCTAACGATGATTACCCGTTTGTTGAAACTACTTTCTTTTGGTGGAATAATAGTCCCTAGAGTTTAAAATAAAAAGATTTTATTGTATATTGCTTGTTTTTTTTTCATATATCGATTTTTGATCCAAGTATAGGTACCGATTTTGCTTGACAACTCTACCGATTTCATATTTTGTCGTCCGAGACCACTGGGTGGCGCAATCTGACTCTTTTTCAGCCCATCGATTCTTGGCATTCACGTAAAATATTAATTAAAAGGATGAAAAATAACACTTAATTTGTTGATAATGTATTGCTGTGTATCTGGATGCTTCAAAACATATAAATAAACAAATCAAATGGTATTATGTTCCCAAGAATAGTACCTAAGGACTTGTATTCCATGGTTATATGAAAATCGACAAAAATAATAAAAGCTCTATAAAACATACATAGCTAATGAGTTCCAAAAGCATTTATAAATGTCTCATTACATAATTTATAAAATAAAGATGTTTTAAATATAAGAGGCCGTATCTAAAATTTCATCATTCTTCATCGTGATTTTTTAAAAAAGAAACTGGTCTGATTAATTTATAATACATCATCGGAGAGGCTATTTCAACCATGGAATAAAGACTAAAGCAAGTCCTTATTCTGAGATTTCAACACTAATGGACTAAACGAGCCAAATTTTTCATATCTGTCAATGTCTTGCTATAGGATGCTGGTTAATGACCAGTATTTCAATATTGCATAGTGAGATTTAAAAATGTAATACTTATTTCTAAACGTAGTGTAATACACAATGTTGCAGATTGATTTGAATTTACATACATATATACTACTCACGCCTTTTCTCCCCGAAGGGGTAGGCAGAGGCGCAGCTAGTGCACCCACTTTTCGCCATTATTCCGTCCCAAGATGTGATAGGGGGCGAGCCTATCGACATATCGGGCACAAATTCCAGACTCCAAGCTGATACTGAATAGAAAAACTCAATATCACTTTGCCCGACCCGGGGATCGAGAACCTGAGACCTCAGCTTTGCAGTCGTACTGTAATACAACTACGCCACCGAGGCAGTCATTAAAATAAGTTGTTGATTTGACTATTTTTATTTATGAATATTGTATTACTGTTGACTTCAATAAATCGAGTAGTATGAAATTATGTAGAGGGGAGCCAACCTTTATAATGAGAGCGCAGACGCCAGTGTGACCATTTGTGGCAGATTTCTGCCATTTGGGCAGATTTGGCACCAAAATTTTAATAATGGCAGATTACGCTGACGATTTAACAGATTTTGGCAGATTTCAAGATTATCTTTATTATTTTGAAAATACAAATAGACAAAAAAATTATTTTTATGTGAGGTGGTGTACATGTGAAAGAACACACGCTTGCAACCCCCCCCCCCCCATGCGAAATTCAAAATCTTATTGGCGACACTGCTCCGGAGTCAGGTTTAGCAGATTTTTTGCCAGCGTCGGGCAGATTCGCCATTTTTGAGATGGTAACCCTGGCAGACGTGCTTCGGGGCATTCGAAGTTTAGTAGGCTAGCTCAACAGAACGTTGTTATTACTCTGTATTGTTGATCAGACGAAATATATTACGTTTATATGAGAAAACCGGCTTTTAATTACTATGGAAAACTTAAATCATGACGAAGTCTAAAACATGGACATACCACCTTCGCCCATACCTTCATCATCCAACTCCGAAATATCTTTCTTTAATTTCAATCTAGCCACCAAGTTCAAACGTCCGTTTCAGAAATTTTGTCGTACGGAGACTCAAACTTGTTGTCGTTTCCAAAAAAGAAATTGTCGCATTTATCCTTTAGGCGACTTTTTATACCAATAAATATTAATTTTTGTTAGTTAGTTTCAAGCACAATTTTCATTGAAAACGGCAACAAGTTTGAGTCTCCATACAAAATTTCTGAAACAGACGTTAGAACATGGTGGATAGATTTAAATCAAAGAAAGATATTAAAAATCTGGCTGGTTTATTCTATTAGTGTTGAAATAATATTTCCTATGATGTGTTATAAATTAATAAGGTCAGTTTATTTTTTAAAAAATCACGAAAAAATATTGACTGAAATAATAGAAATTTTATATATTTACAGTTTGTGAATAATTTAGGTAGGCATAAAGATTTTTGTTAATTTTGATGTATTAAGTTATTCAACATATGGGTATATAAATTTTTTAATTATGATAAAAACTGGCCAATTCAAATCTAACCTACTTTAAGATCTCACATTTTAAAGAACAGCAATTGTTAGGATCATTCAGCTCGAAAGTACGCACTTTTTTTTCTATCGTCTACACACTCAAAAATATAGGGTCCTGATAAACGTTTTAACAATTTATTTAAAGTAAATTTATTCTACTTTCATTATTTAATGAATTTTTGTACATTGCTTCATCGTTTTTTTTTTTGCAATACATGTTTAACTGCAGCGGGAGAAATTCGTACTCTTGACCCAACATGTGGATAAAACTACGCGGAGATGCGGTTAATAGTTCGCATACTGGGTAAGCTTCGCACGCAGGTAAACTACAGGGATATAATTACAAATTGTATAAGTACACATGGAATCATCTATATCTATACTAATATTATAAAGCTGAAGAGTTTGTTTGTTTGAACGCGCTAATCTCAGGAACTACTGGTTCGAATTGAAAAATTCTTTTTGTGTTGAATAGACTATTTATCGAGGAAGGCTTTAGGCTATATAACATCACGATGCAACTATTAGGAGCGAAGAAATAATGGAAAATGTGAAAAAAACGGGGAAAATTATTCATCCTTGAGGGCTTCCATTGCGTGCGCTGCGAAAACGGTTCAAGATACCAAAAATTGCCGTCCACCTATTAGTCTAGCCAACTTTTGTGACCCCCGTGATGGACGGCAGCGTGCCTCACGCTGCCTCTGACACCAAGGGCGTCCTTCGGTGTACGGGGGCTTCTGAGCCCCCGCAACAACAGGAGACGGCCCGCAACAGCTGTACGCGCAGGGGCGGTTGCGGACGACAACTTAGACGTAAGTCGAAGGAAGCCCGCAGTCGTCCCTAATGCGCCGAAGATGGCCACTGCGGAGTTTTAGTTGGTATGCCGTGCGGTGTACATAGGTTAGGGACTCGGCTCAGCGGTCGCCCGACGTTTTCCATCTCTCCGGGCGGCTCAACGTCGGGTCGTAAAGCACGGTGAACCCAACATAACCGCTCAGTCGTTCCCCTTGAATACTGGGCGGTAGTAATAAGTCACTTTCTTCGCGTCAACAACAAAAAAAACTCATTTAGATTTCCGTTGGCCGGTTGTTGAGCGCGTATTGTACTACGGTAGTATTTTTTTGTATGGGGACACCACTTATTTTTTTACTTACCTCACTTTATTTTTATATTCTGTATAGCAATTATAATAATACATATATTGGGATAGTTTGAAATATCTGCTTATAACGGTTCCAATGTTACCATTAAAAATATTTTTTTTTGTACAGACACCTCCCCCCCCCCCCCCCTATATTTTTACTTTTTTTATTTTAGATTTTTTCCTCCGCTTACACACAATTACCAAGCTGGATTCAAAATTTTATCCTTCTAGGTCATCTGGAAGTAGGTTAGGTTTAGGTTCTATATGTCAGTCAGTCAGTCAGTACTAAAATTTACGACTTTCAGACCTTTATATCTTTATAACCGTTTGAGCTAGCTTCATAAAATTTGGGCTTCTAGATGTCCTTATGGATATAATTAATAAACACATGTGTTTACGTTAAAGAGGTTATGAGTTATAGAAGGGTCAAAAGTGGCACCAAGTGGTTCGTGAAATATTACACTCGGCGCTGGCTAGCCAGTTCCTTTGCTTGAACTTGGTTTGACACGCTGCAGCGTGTCTAGATTTTTGCTAAATACTCTAAGTCTCAATCAGATATTTATAGATCCCACGCGCATTCCAGTTTGTATAGTACTACCAACTATTGATACTTTAAGACCAATAAAGCGTCTTACTCACGATCCATCTTGACGTACAGCCAACCAAGGTCATGCACGATGCAAAACGACCGTGAATGGTCTCGACGTACGTCAATTATTATTATTATTATCTCGCTGGAAGTCCAGCGTGATAATAATTGGTGATGGATGCATTCGCTGGATCGTGCAAGTGCACGATCAGCCTCAGACATAAGTTGTTAAGGGCGGTATTAATAAATTAATCTCAAGTTTGAGTTACATCTCAAGTAGACATAATGTATGAAGAGTTCAATACATTATGTCTACTTGAGATTTAACTCGAAGTTAGTTTATTAGGGCATTTCACTTACCACCAGTAAGTGAAATGCTCTAATAAACTAACACAATTGTTTAAAATAAAATTTAGACACTTGACATTATATATTCAACAAGTGACCCGTCACTATGAGCATCGTACCGATAGACCATAAATAACCTTGTAGCCCATAACCGAAAAATATATCTAAATCTTTATAAATTATTCACGAATTGTAAATATCTGCATTCATATAATATCTGTATGACGTATATAAGTATTAGAAATCTGTATAAATACCATTGACCAGAGACTAAAGATAAATATAGATAGCTGAATACCTGGCAGCACCGTCTAGCGCGCACAATAGACGATAGTGCTTAATGCCCGCCACACACGGCAACGATTTATTGGTGCAGTCCGTTTGTGCAGTTTTATCGAACATGTGTATGACGCCGCTCAACTGTGCAAACGAAAAAATCTGCAACGATACATCATACACACATTCGATAAAACTGCGCAAACGAACTGCACAGATAAATCTCTACGATAAATCGTCGCCGTGTATGGCGGGCATTAGCTACGTCCAGCGCCGTGATGTACAGAATGCTGTAGACCAAGATGGAACGTGCGTAAAACCCTTAACTCTATAGTACCATCCCTTTCAGTGGGATTGGATAGCAGTATGGAGGGTAGAAGTAAGGAGGACCATCTTGTATGGGGGATTAGTCGAAAAAGTGTCCACTTGTAAATAGCAAATTATAGTTCGAACACTCGCCAAAATAGCGCTAGTATAGGAAGTGGAAATGATATGAACTTTTGTTTTTTATGAAATTTTGTTGATACAACTTTATTATTTTAATGACTATTGTTGTTAATACAAAAAGAAAAAATATAGAAGCAATTTAAATTTAGTATCTCTCTAATAATTTGTGGCGTTCTATTTAAAATTCTTCCACTTGCTACTATAGCGCCACCTTAATTTTCTCCCTTTCAACGGACACTTTTTAATACACTGAGATTGTCCTCCTTACTTCTACGCTCCATAGATAGCAGTTATAAAGTAGTCAGTCTATATTTTACTCTGTGTACGATGGAAAAGGATGTAAATACGTTTAGGCCAAGAATGTGTTTAGGCGCTCAGAATAATAGCTAATGGCATGGTAGGCATCAGCGACTATCCTCACAGGCATGAAGATTATTATTATAGAGGTAAACTAAACAGGTACTACGGAGAAAAACACCTTATGAAAAAAGTGTGTGTATTTACACATGTATAAAGTGAAACTTTTAAATCAATTTCATTTCCATTTTATTCATTGTTCTTATAATAATTATTTTATTACAGTCAAATTATTATTATTATTTAAATATGTTTATTGACAGCCATATTATTAAATGATTTTTAATTTCTATTAATGAATGTAAATTTACTAATACAATCAAAAGTGAGGTTAACATAAAAATAATGCCTAAATCACAATCACGTGATTATTATTCAAACCAATAAAAAATAATCTCAAAATGATCTCTTACTTTCACTATTTATTAAAATGAATTTCAATAAGTGTAACAAACCTTCTGTTACCGCTTGTCGACAATAGATGGCTTTGTACAGTTTCACCTAATTACTACTTCGCAATGTCAAGAATCTCTTCGAAATAATGACCCTAGAAGACGGCGCCGTGACGCACCGGTCCCATCTGATAGAAAATGTGACGATTTTTTAACACAGATTTCTCCCGTACCTACGTAGATAAAGAAGTTTCACTTCAAAAAATAACTTTTTTAGGCCAGGCTTGTTACGACTCACACAAATATCTTTTATTTTCACTAGCTGTGACCACTACTGTGTCTGCATATACTTAGATCTATCTTAGCCTATTATAATAACCAACAAATTTTTCAAATATTATGGTTTATTACTTATTCCTTGATCCTTTCAGTAATTTTTCCCAAAAATATTAATCCAGAGACGGATAATTTGTAATTTTATGATATATTTATTTAATACGTATAAATATGGGTTGATTAATTGATTAATATTTATTATTTTATTTGTTTAGAAAACATCTTCGCCTTGCAACGTAGGTAATTATTTGCAATAATGGTAACGATAACAATATTTAATAATCATTACCTATCTACCTATATGTTTCAATATATTATACATTACTGATCACATTGTAAGTATTCATAATATTTAATCGTACCTACTAATATCATAAAAGCGAAAGTTTTTATTTCGGTGATTGTTTATCAGAATTTAGACTGAATGATGTTTAATAGTTTATAGTAAGCACAAAAATTGCGGAAAAATTTGAATGACTTTTAACGCACAGGTAGACGAAGTCCTAAATTAACATTGTTTTCTACCCAAAGAGTACCCACAATACATAATATGGAAATTGTCTACCAATAACTCTTCCATAGTGTTTAACTGTTGTGGTTTTATATTATTATTAAATAAATTATTTACAACTTGATAATTGTAAGTCAGGAGAAAAACGAATTTTAGGAAGTTTTTAGTTACAATAGTATTTTTAGTAACTTTATCGTATTTGATTATTGCTGTGCAGCTTATACAAACACTTTATTACTATTGATTATATGATATATGATATTTTATTTTATTGATTGTATGATATTTTTATTACTATTTTTGAAAATTAGCACGTTGGCTTTGTCAAAGGTAAAATCAATTTTAAAGCTTCATAGAGCGCAAACTCGCGAAAGACGACGCGAAACGGGCGCGGCGATATGTGTCGCTGATGTCGCGCATGCGTCGTTCAATGTTGGAAGCCAGGCGGCCATAGACAAAATTTCATGACAAAATCTAGTCATTGTTTGTAGGTTATGTTTGAGCAATCAATTGTCAAAATTTGTATGTTGAATATTTTCGTGGAATTTGTTCAGACATGGAATGGACATGAGTTATTTGCGAAGCTTTGTGACTTAGGTAATCGATCATCGCTCGTATAAGTTTCTTCCATTTGCGTGCCAACAAAAAGTGTAAATCTCGAGTGATAAGTACTTGACATTGAGCTGTTGAGATGTGAAAACGAAAATTGATACGTATTCATTGTGAACTATCATTTAATCGAAGTTTCCGTGTTGTATTGTAATATTAATTAGAACAAAACACAATATAAACTATCTATATCGACCAATAATTACTCGCTATCAAGATGACGATGAGTCAGATTGCAGTTAATAAACTTTACCAAACAGTGGTGGAAGATGTCATTACCGGGGTAAGAGATTGCTTTCTTGACGACGGTGTCGATGAACAGGTGCTACAAGAATTAAAACAACTGTGGAACACAAAGTTGAAAGCGACTGGAGCCACGGATCCTCCGCATCAAGAGGCGCCGATACAACCGCCGGTACTGCACAACTTTCAGAAAGCGAATGGTAATAATACATTGCCTAAGAGGCCTGACATTCCTCAACAAAGTTCCAGTCAACAACACTCGGGTGTAGAGCATGGAGGCCCTCCTTCCAGTATAGGAGGTGCTCACCCACATCATGTACTAGATCCCACTAACAAAGTGCCAGTGCAGCTGACTTTACCAGCCCAGCCAGGTGTCCCAGGATCTCAGCCTCGCTCATTTACAATACAAATACCAGCATCAGCACTCAACGGCAACAAGCTTCATCAAGTGCTCACAGGGCCAATTATTAATGCCACTATAAATCTCCCACAGCCATTAGCCGCTACTCTATTACAACAACATATAAATTCAGCCTTAGCAGGACAACAAAACAATTTTGATGGTGGCGGAGGTGGCAGGAGTGGTGCTGCACCATTCTCCCTGGATGGAGCACTAGACTCTTCTGACGATGAAGGATCTAATGTTGGTGATGGTTCAGAAGATGGTGCTGGGGATGATGATGAAGATGATGATTCTCCAGAGGAGCGTGCTGAGGAGGAAGAGGAAGAACAAAACGAAAGTGGTGGTGCAGAGGAGGAGCCTCTCAACTCAGGTGATGACGTGTCAGATGAAGAGCCTGGTGACATGTTTGATACTGACAATGTTGTTGTTTGTCAATATGACAAAATAACCCGCAGTCGTAACAAATGGAAGTTCTACCTTAAAGATGGCATTATGAACTTAGCGGGAAAGGATTATGTATTCCAAAAAGCTAATGGTGATGCAGAATGGTGAACTATTTTCTTATACCAATGGACAAGCTGTGTGTACTGTTATGGATAGTGTAAATTGTTATATATACTGACTGTTGAGGTTACAAAAAGACATCCATGAACTGTTATCTCATCTATTATTTAGACACTTAGGCAAGAGACTACCATCGACTTTAACTCATGTAATGTTAAACATTGTATATACTTCATTTACCTCATGATGTTTTTAAATATGTGTGATTTCACAATTTGTACTTTGCAATTCTATAACTAAGTTAACCATAATAAATCTGAGTATGTGTGTCAATAGAAAAGTTATGTTAAGAATTTACCTTGTAACAGAATTTCTTATCATGTGGTGTAACTATGATATTATCTTTACTGTATAATTAATATTATACTAAACATATGCGCCTAATTGTTCAAGTGAGTGTTGATGTTAAAGTCAGTGTGTCTCTTGCAACAAAATACCAAAATGTAGACAATGGTTCAGTATTTTGAGCTTCTAACAATATATAACAAATGTTTTTTTATGTTTGCAACCTGCTATGTTGGCTTCACTATATCTGAGGGCTTGCATGACTATACATGTAAATGATTATGTACCAAAAGGATATCGATATTCCATAGTCACAGAAGAAATACTATAATTGTTTTGAATTAAATTTATGAATCCAATTATATAATATGATCAATAGCCAAAAACTTCTATAATAAAATATTTTTTTTTAAATATATTTGTAAAATTGTACCACAAGATCCATACATAAACCATGGTGAAAATTTGAATATGTAATTTATACTGTTTTTCAACAAGCTATACTTTAATTATTTTGAACACAGCAGACCTATGGTAATCAGGTCTCTGGCTAATCTGACAAGCCTTTGACAGACATGTTCGTCAGTGCACAATTATATAGTACACAGAGGTACAATCTAACTTTTTTTTAGTATGTAGTTTGTTGGATTACAAGGTACTCCCCATATAAGAAGTTCCAGACTACAGTAGGTTGGTGGCAGTACCCTTTTGAGTACTCAGTAAATACAAAAACAAATTCGCCAATCCAACACAATCTTGCAAATCCTTTTTCGTATTACTGCGGGTCTACTGTATATAAAAATAAAAATGATCCAGTATGTTTTATGTATTGATAAATAATAATAATTACAAAGAATTCTATTCATTGATTTTTTTACTCCTTGGCAGGTCATTGCTCTGGCTATAAATATATTAATTGCTTAAAACTGCCTCAGAAATTGTGATTTATGTGCACACTACATAAGTCTTAGTTCAACTGTTTATTTTGGTTTTAAAATGTATTTATTCCAAACTGATGAAATACTTGGGGAACAAACATTTTATCTTGATGCAGCATTTAAAGCAAAGAGGTATTTTTTAGAATTATAATATTATGAATAAAATGGTTTAAGTTCCAAGTTAATCATAATGCATTTCTAGGTGGTTGATTAACAATGAATGTATATGAATATAGTTTGGTGTCAGTTTGGCTACAGCTGTATGTCATGAATATTTACTGAACTTTTTTTTAAATTGATTTAAGCAGAGATGATACTTGAGAAGATACTTTTCTGTAGATATGTAAAATTCAATAATATCGGCAAAATGTGGGCATAAAATGTTTAGCTTACCAGGTTTCACTTAGTTAAATGTGTAAACAAAGGTCACCTTACCTTGTATTGACTTAAAAATATTGGTAATTTAAATGTCTTTTATATTATACGTCATATTCCGAAGTAATTGGTTATTTAGACTCAAGTGTCTTACTTACAACATGATACCACAGTTTCTTGATGCATATTATTTATTTGTATGTTTATTACACAATACTTAATTTACAAACGCAACATCTCCAAAAGATGCATCAATTTCAAATTATGCAATAGGTAGTTAATATTGTAACATATACATACTCACGCCTGTTATCCCCGAAGGGGTAGGCAGAGGCGCAACTAGTGCACCCACTTTTCGCCATTATTCCGTCCCATGATGTGATAGGGGGCGAGCCTATCGCCATATCGGGCACAAATTCCAGACTCCGAGCTGATACTGAATAGAAAAACTCGAATATCACTTTGCCCGACCCGGGGATCGAACCCAAGACCTCAGCTTTGCAGTTGTACTGTAATACAACTACGCCACCGAGGCAGTCAATTATAGAATATTGTAACAGGATAATTATATATTGTGTACTGATGTAGTGGCTAGTGAATTAAATCTATAAATACATTATGAATTTTGTCAACTAATGGTTGGTCCCCACTTGTTTCATCCTATAGCGTTAGGGCTTCCAATCCCGTAATACCGAGATCCCGGTATTGCGGGATCTTGCGTCATTTTCCAGTCCCGCGTGTTACGGGATTATCGGCGCGGGATTGCGGGACTGATGTTTTTTTTCTAAATACCATTATCTGTGACTATCGCATTCGAAATATTAGTGGAGCTGGGTAGCATGACGGTATGTTAGTGTGATATGTGAACTGAAAATTATATAGTACATAAATTTATGTAATAAGACCATTTTCACGAACTTACTATGTTTAATGAATAGAATAAGGTAATTATTTCAAGTGCAAAACCACTTTAAATTGCGAGGTTGTTGTTTATTATTATCGTTTACTATTTTGCTATGGAGTCGCTTTAAAATTATATAAACTGAAAAAAACACTGTTAGACCTTTCAAAATATGATCAGTTATAGGTTCTTGCCGAAAATGAAGAGCTAGCATCAAAATTACAAGCCTTTGGCTACTATTTCTTTTTGGAAACCATCCAAAATTTGCATGTTTTTCAAATTATCGTATCTCAACAATGGAGAATAATCACTTGTAATAATTTAAAGTAAAAAGCACTAATTATGATTGTAAAGATTAGAATATCAGTTCTTCACACTGAATAAAAAAATGTCTGGAATCAAAGACATTCTAATAGTTGTGGAAAATTTTATATTATGTGTTTTTAAATATTACAGTTGCTCGGCATACCTGCTCGTGCTGTGAGCTTATATCAATTTGAAATCGACGGGCTTTGAAAGTAGTCCTAAACACCAATATCTGGTCATTTGAATCGTAATAATATAATAATGACTCTAATTTCTGTTGTGTCCGCAATATTTTTTCCATTAAATACCTTTGTATAAATACAGCAACTAATGATAATATATTAGTAAATTCATGTTCTTCATAATGTACAATTACAATATAAAATACGAAATACTTACCTTTTTGCACAAATCAAGCCTTCATGGAAATTTTCTTAATCACTTAAGTTATTAATATTATGTACCTATAGTTGTAGCTTATTGTGATATGAACGTTACGGTATTAAGATTTGTTGCAAAAGGAACACAGATGCTGTGTCTGTGCTGTTAACTTGTGTTCAATGAGATGACGGTACAGCCGGTACAAGTTATTTTACAGATTAATCTGAGACGTGTAGGTATAACTTAAGATTATTATGATTTGTTTTAATCCCTTACATGATAAAGTTTGACGAAAATGGCAATTATAATAATAAAAATGTTGCATTACACATTGTTTCATTGCACGTTCCAAGTATGTTCTTCACTCTATATTAAATTGTTTCTGATGTTTATACGAGAAAACATTTTCTTCCTACAAACCAAAAATGAAATATTTTCGTACTACGAACAAAAATTTAAGAGCCTATGTCAGGAACTTTAAGGACTTTCAAATTCAAATTTCTCGTAAACTACTAAGATCAGAAGTTAGATTTTTGGATATGTGTAAATTGAACGTATAACTCAATAATATGTCAAAGCCAAAACACAATTGCTATAAATTTTCTCGATCGAAAAAAAATTCAAAGTTACCTCTGATATTTTCTTTAAACACGCTTTATCTCTAAATGGTGGAATATGTACATTCGTAACTTTATTTAAATACAATACAACAATTTTTTCAAAGTTTTATCAATACACAATTAAAACGAATTAAATAGTATAATCACAATTAAAAGAAAATTGTTTTGGCGCTTACGCCATTTCATTTCGGCATACGCGTGCGCCTCCCGTCACTTTCTCTCATCCGCGACGTCCAAATACGCCATCGCTGTTATGGGAGTGGCCCGTGCCGGCTTCAGTCGTTCGGAATCTTTACTGACGACGGACGTGCGCTCGAAATTTTCGGACGCCTTCAAAGTTCGAATTGGCCGTCTAGTGTAGGGATTGGTCCGCGCTACCGCGCGGCAAATTTGAAGGTACCCTGGAAATTCTGTTTTATAGTGTATCCAGCTCACGTCCGTGTATCAATATAAAATTATAGGCTCTATTAGGTCTATAAGATAGGCAGCAAGCGTAATTATTACATCCTTTCACCTTTGTAAATTGTTTCTAGTCGGAGACCTGCTTTAGTTATATTTAGTGATCGGTACGCTGAGGTGCCGGGTTCGAATCCCTGATTGAAAAACAATAGTCACTGCTTTTTTTTTGTTATTTATTCTGCCTCAGTGATGTAGTTGTATTACGTTATGACTGCAATGCTGAGGTCCCGGGTTCGATCCCCGAGTCGGGCAGAGTGATATTGGATTTTTTTTTCTTTTCAGCCCGAAGTCTGGATTTTGAGCCCGAAATGGTGATAGGCTTGCCCCTTATCACATCATAGGACGGAATACGCACGACGGAAAGTGAGTGCACTAGTTGCGCCTCTGCCTACCCCTTCGGGGATAAAAGACGTGAGAGTATATGTATGTATTATTTATATTGGGTAATTCATAGCTAGGGACGCCCTGGAATGCCGGCCCAACTTTGCGTAAATGACGCTTGCGTGCCGCTCATACATTTAAAAAATTCGTATTTTGCATGTAAAGGCTGTTCAAATTTTTACACCATAAAATTATTTTAGTATGATTTTTTGTAGTACTCATTTATTTATACATTATGAATCAATAATAACTAAAATGTTAAGAGCCAATGTTAGAATTGGTATACACGGCGGCCATTTTGAATTTCTTTGTTTTAAGGCCAATCGACCTCAAAATCGATATCTGGGCAGGCCTTTAGGTATAAAAGACGGATCCAATGTTAGACTTGAAAAAAGTGGCCGCCATTTTGAATTTCCTTGTTGTAAGGCTAATCGACCTCAAAATCGATATCTGTGCAGGCCTTTAAGTACAAAAGACGGATCCAATTTTAGAATTGAAAAAAGTGGCCGCCATTTTGAATTTCTTCGTTTTAAGGCCAATCGAACTCAAAATCGATATCTTGGCAAGCCTGTAGGTAAAAAAGACGGATCCAATGTTAGAATTAAAAAAAGTGACCGCCATTTTGAATTCCTTTGTTTTAAGGCCATTCGACCTCAAAATCGATATCTGGGCAGGCCTTTAGGTATAAAAGACGGATCCAATGTTAGACTTGAAAAAAGTGGCCGCCATTTTGAATTTCGTTGTTTTAAGGCTAATCGACCTCAAAATCTATATCTGGGCAAGCCTGTAGGTACAAAAAACGGATCCAATGTTAGAATTGTAAAAAGTGACCGCCATTTTGAATTTCTTTGTTTTAAGACCAATCGACCTCAAAATCGATATCTGGGCAGGCCTTTAGGTATAAAAGACGGATCTAATGTTAGACTTGAAAAAAGTGGCCGCCATTTTGAATTTCCTTGTTTTAAGGCTTATCTACCTCAAAATCTATATCTGGGCAAGCCTGTAGGTACAAAAGACGGATCCAATGTTAGAATTGAAAAAAATGAGCGCCATTTTGAATTCCTTTGTTTTAAGGCCATTCGATCTCAAAATCGACATATGGGCAGGCCTTTAGGTACAAAAGACGGATCCAATGTCAGATCTGAAAAAATTGGCCGCCATTTTGAATTTCTTTATTTTAAGGCCAATTGACCTCAAAATCGGTATCTGAGTACCACTTTAGTTACTAAAGGCAGATCCACCGTCAGAACTGAAAAAAGTGGCCGCCATTTTGAATTTCTTTGTTTTAAGGTTAATCGACCGCAAAATCGATATCTGGGTGTAACATTATTAACAAAAGAGTGATCCAATGTCAGAATTGAAAAAAGTAGCCACCATTTTGAAGTTTTTTGTATTAAGGCCAATCGAACTCAAAATCGATATCTGGGCATTGTTTTGTGCACAAAAGGCAGATGTAATCTTAGAATTTTAAATAAAGGCCGCCATTTAGATTTATTTTTCTTTAAATGCTATTGGCTTTAAAATCAAAATCCGCTGGACATGACTGGCCACAAACTCTAATAGGTATAAAGGAGACGGCCTAAATTGGGCTTGACCTTACACTTTTGAAGCATGTATCAATATTCTTCTATTTTTATGTCTTCCATTTAAAAATATCCCACCAAAAACATAAATGTAAAAAAGGATAGCCAAGTTCAATACCAAAATTATGCTTAGCTGTGGGCTTCGCCGCAAAAAGAATGGAGATCTAAATGTGTGCCAAGTTTTATGCAAAATCTAAATATGTATTTATAGGAACAAAATAACATTATGAACAAGTATTAAATTCTATTTGTTTGCTTTATTGAATACCTATAATAGTTGCTGGTATTTACAAATGTGAGATCTTTTACATTTATGTTTTTGGTGGGATATCATTACTTTTTGTAAAGAAAACTAGGTAGGTATTGAGTTGTGTGGTGCCGCGCGCCGCCGACGACACACCGTTGGCCGGCTGTTTAGCGCGTATTACAAGTGTTTTTTTATGGGGACACCACAAATGTTTTGGCTTAACTTTATCTTTATATTTCTGTTATAAAGCAAATATAATAAAACATATATTGGGATTGTTTCAAATATTTGCTTGTAACGGTTCCAACGCTACCATTAAAAATATATTTTTTTTTATGTGGACCCCTGTATTTTTAACTTTTTTTATTTTTAGATTTTACGCTTACACATAATTACCGAGCTGGATTCCAAATTTCATCCTTCTAGGTCATCTGGAAGTAGGTTTGGTTTAGATACTATAAGTCTGTCAGTCAGTACAAAAATTTACGATTTTGACCTTCATATCTTTATAACCGTTTGAGCTAGCTTCATGAAATTTGGGCTTCTAGATGTCCTTATAGATATAATTAAACTCACACAGTTTTATGTGTTTACTTTAAATAGGTTTTGAGTTATAGAAAGGTGAAAAGTGGCACCAAGTGGTTCGTGTAATATTACACATGGCGCTGGCACCAACTTAGAGCGTTGGTTACATACTCAAAGAATACCAAGCATGTATAACAAGAATAATATTGACATAATAGTATTAATAATTCTTTGGGGGAGACCTATGTGCAATAGTAGCCTTTTAAAGGCTGAAAAAGAATAAGAATTAAAAACTATAGGTATTTTAGAAATTAAACTAAAAAGACATTTTCACTTTTTGGGATATTTCATATTGGTCGATATTATTTAATTTTACTGGCAACTTTGTTCAGCGCTCCCGACGTAATGTCAAATTGAAATACATTATTGACTCACTAACACTCTAGCTTCACACCTCGCGTCGTGGCTCGTATTGTGTTCGGCGTACCACTCGCGCGAGAGTGTAAATGAGCCATTATATATTTATATCAGTCCTCGTCGATTCCATGTGATATTTTCAATTCTGGTTATTGTCTAAGCTAGCTCTGTTCACTATTCAATAGGGCAATCCAATGGTTAGGTACTGTGAACATCTTATGTCATCAGGTAAAAAAAAGTTATTCACCGAAAAATGATTTAGAAGCTCTACTCTACAGCGGTTCTTTCTTTACTCCCATTGGACAGACAGATTTTTCTTTCTCATTTGGAAATAGTTCTAATATAACTATAAAATAATGCATAAATTATCTCTGTAACACTAAGCCCAAAGTTCTATGAAGTTTTTTCCGTCTCCTTTTAAAATATGCCCATCATTATTTTTCATTCAGTTCAATAAGGATATCGGAGCTTTGTTATATCGCAAAACAAAAACAAATGCCTTAGAATTGAAGAAGTAGCTGTTGCAGTAAACATCAGTCTATTCTTCTGTACAAATATCAAAAATATTTAAAAAATTGTAAGTAATTAACATTTCAAATTTTCTATAAGCATAAGTACCCGCGTAGTAAGAATGACCTTGCTATATTTTTCTTACCCCACATTACATACAGTTCAAATTAAAAATTATAAAAATTATCTAGATAGGTAGCGGCCGCCTTCAACATTTGTAACATTTATATCCTATATAGTGACTATTCAACCATAATAATGTAATCAATCTTCATATCAAGCTATGTAATTTTATCGCATTGCATAAATTTCGAACATCCTTTACATACAAAATTCGATTTTTAAATTGCATGGTGGCACTAGAGTGAAGCATCATTTACGTAAAATAGACCTGACATTCCAGGGAAGAAGTTTCATCGTGAATGACTTGTCGAAACTACCTTGATGTCGCAACTCGTAGTTGTATTACGTGCCCGGTACGGCCTCCACGCTCAAGTCTCGGGTTCGAATCCCGCGTCGGGCAAATACTATTTTTTTCTGTTCAGTATCAACTCGGTCTGTTGAATTGGGCCCGGTATGTGGCAATAAGCTCGTCTCCTATTTGATAAGACCTAAAATAGCTAACGAAATGTGAGGAGAAAAGGTGTGATGCTATGTTTGACTGCCTCCAAGGCGTAGTTGCACACACG
The DNA here is from genome assembly GCA_949316025.1 of Lapara coniferarum. Lineage (NCBI taxonomy): Eukaryota > Metazoa > Arthropoda > Insecta > Lepidoptera > Sphingidae > Lapara > Lapara coniferarum. The sequence continues at coordinate 10,570,402 of OX438924.1, forward strand.
ATACGCCTATTGTGCTGAGGTCCCGGGTTCGAATCCCGAGTCGGGCCGAAAAATAGTGACGCCATTTATTGTATTATTATTTATTTTATGTCCACCAAAGTTATGAAAGTCCACAAGAATAAATCAAAGCAAAGCAAAATATAATTTAAAACATATTATAGAAGTTTCATACTGCTTTGTTTTTTACCTATATACAGACCTACGTAGGGGTAAGACTCGAATCTACCACCACACCAAATTTTATCTTGTCAACAAAAGTCAACTATAAGTGAATAATACTTTCGATGAGTTTAGATAACTTACAATGTCATTTTACATAATGTTCAAGTAATTAGGTAGATAATAGTGACATAATAATGGTTCTATAAACGAATTAAAATAAATTCTATGTTTTATAAGTTATAAATTTATTAGTAATTATAATAACTATAATATTTACAACACAGACATGCATTTGCAATGACGATCTTTTCGCGGGCTTGAGTGCAACGACCTGTCGCAACGACGCGATGCGACGAGGGCCGAGGCGCGCGATCTATCTCAGCGGGGCCGTGCGGCGCCTCGCATTTGAAATACGCTAAGTCACGCCCATCACGATTCCATATGTTTTTCACATAGGCTCTTAATATTTTGGTCCTACGAACGGAAAATGGTAACGGATTTAGATACACTGTAGCCATTGGGATCTAAGCATAAAAGACTAAAGTATTTAGTAGCTTAGCTCGGCTCGAAGCGAGCCTGCTTCAATTATCTACGGTAATCCAGCGCAAGAGGCCGCGCTAGATAGCCCTGTGTAATCGACTTACCCGCGCAATTTAATATCAAACTCAATCCCGCGGCAAAATATTTACGTAATTTGCCTCTAGTCGACATTGTTGTCGGCAAATAAGTTAAACTACAATACCAGAACCTGTGAATGTAAAAACTTAGGGCTTGTTTTCGGAGACGAGGGGAGACTCGCGGCGTGTCGGGCGATTGTTCTGTTTATAAAGAGGCGGCGCGTGCAGCGGTCTGCGTCACCGCACGCGTGAAGACTAAAATATGGCATAATACGGTATTGTTTATAAAGCCGCAGGGCGTGAAGAGTGGCGATGTCTGCCGTGGCGTCCGCAGGGGGTGTCATATAAATGGAGAACTGCCGTCGCTTGAGACGCGTCGTTGCCATCCGCGGACTCCGCTGCAAATATCGCGAAAAACGCTTGTACAATCGCTTCTCCCTAAACACACTCATACAACGCCATATTTTTTAATTTAGTGCGTGCCACAACGCCACGCCGGACGTCCCGCGTCTCCGTAAATTAGGTCTCAGAGTTTTGAAAAAATAAGTATTCATCCTGCTTTTATGGGCAATCAAAACTCGTGATTTAAATAAGTCCTTATATTTGCTATTCTACCACTTCAATGTTAGAGTAGGTTACCAAATTATTTTTGTGTTAGAAAAACTACACAAAGTGTTGCGGTTCACAGCCCATTATACGCTGCCACTAGGCCAAGGCGGCGACTTTTGCTATGACTATCGGGAGAAAATATACAGATATTGGTACTCAGGTAAGTACATATTGTGTCTGTGTGTATGGGATACTTATTGGTAAACTTGCCGTGACAACAGCAAGGCGGGAGGCCCCTGGCGAGGAAGAGGTGGAGAATAATGAAGGAAAGACATCAAAACTCTTTTCGGTTCCGATGTTACTTTTAGGACTACCACGGACTTTAATATGAGGACAACATGATAACGCTGCATTCATGACTATTTACCTGCTTTACAAATATTGTAAAATGTAGGTCAATACTCGATAGGCTAAATTCTAAAAGATCATTACACAAAAAAATGTTGCATGCAAAACAGTCGTAAATCCTACAGGTACTAAGCCTGCGATATTCTTGTTTTTACTTACATGTATGGAAAGTGGAAGAGTATATTGATACTCATGGCCGGCTTAAAACTTTCTTCCGTTGAAATATTCTTCCCGGTAAAAATTTAGCCAATAGGCAAACAGGCGAAAGAAATGTGAACCGAATCGTGCTACCCCATCCCAGAATTCCGCGAACCACTAGATACTCAAATGTGTGTTTCGTTTTAAATGAATCTTATCAGAAAAAAGTCTCATACGTCCTAACTCCTAAGTGGGTATTACGGTGCGCTTTTCTAAAGAAATCATGCCTCAAGAAATCAATTCATGTGTTTACATGACTTGATTTCTACAACAAACGTTAGACATCAAAGAAAAGATAATTGCTTTCAATGAATGTTCGGTTCCACAATAGAGATAACACAATCCAGAATTACTTGGCTGGTACAGCAATTTGATAGTAGATTGGCCATCGACGGTATCGAGTATCGATTTGAACTCGCGATGCAATCTCCCACCCTACCTGGGGGCAGCTACCAAAGTTGTCTATATTCGGATGACATACTTTAACTCGTTATGTAATAAATAAATATAGTACCTACATAGGCCGGTAGGTGCCCGTGTAGGCCGATAAAATTTTCCAAAAGTAATTTATTTGAAGAAGTTTTAAGCAAATAATATTCCTTTCAATATGTTTTTTTTTATTTGAAACATGTTTGCTAGATGTGTTTACAGTTTACTCGCTGGTAATAGCTGATGTTTGAAGAGGAAGTTGGACAAGTGGAATGTGAGCCCACCGTTGAATATTGACTTCTATGTATTTGATTTCAGAACATAATTACAATAAATACCTATTACATTACTGGTGGTAGGTCTCTCCTATGTAAGAGTCCGTCTGGGTACCACCGCAATGTCTGTTTCTACCGCCAAGCAGCAGTGTGCATGCACTATTTTGTTTCTGTTTGAAGGACATTGTAGCCAGTGTAACTGCAGTGTGTAACGCCTCTGCCTACCCCTTCGGGGATAAAAGGCGTGAATGTATATGTATGTATGTCGACGGTCCCATAGAACAAAGTCGTATATGCAAAATGTTAGTTTTTCAGTAAAGCGCTTTCAAAGTCTAAGTTAATTGTGAAAATCACAAGTTATACATTAAGGAAACATTATTATCGAAAGGGTTCAGTAACAACTTTGAACCTAATGTGTGCAAATAGCACTAATTCGCACATGAATACAAACTTACGATTTTCAAAGCGCTCTAAGCTACGGGAAAACTAACATTTTGCATATTCGACTTTGTTCTATGGGACCGTCGATGTATCCTTTTATAAAAATAAGTGATCGGCAAATTAAATATTTCAATCAATCAATTTATTTGGCAAATATGGGTAAATTACTATGGTGGCGTATTTTATAACAAAGTTTTTATTATTATAATATTTGTTTAATTAACACACTGTCTCGTCTGTTTACAGACGCACGCTAGTTTGCAAAATGCCGAAGGCACTGGCGCTTGTTACGCTCTCGTCTGTCGCTGGCAATCGCGCATTTATTGTCACAGTTCCAACATAAGCTAACCTATTTACGACTATCAGCATAATGAAAGCGCTAAGGTGAGCGCCACAATAATATGGTAGGAAATAGAAAAAACCCGAGGCATTTTACAATTTGCTTTCAGCTGTATTTTGTCTGAACAGATGAAGGCTTTTTTAACTGATCATTTGTAGTTACAATAACATTAAGGTATATTATGTGTAGGTATACTGCAGAGACGTAGTAATATTCTTATTACGATAGGTAAGCTTACGATCTTTTTTCACATTGTGGATTTCATTAGCTGGTATATTAGACTGTAGGAAGTTAGTAAATTAAAAGTCCTGATTTAAGCTGGGTACCGATTCTAATATTGCATGCCCGGCGTATCGTGGGAGTGGGTTTTAATTGCTCCTCTGCTGCCCATTCGGGAAATGCGTGAGCTTATGATATACCTCTGCCTAGTGGTTAGAAATTGCACAAGTGTAATACTAAAATTACTTCCATATTTCAGTTTTACCTCCATGCATACTCGCTGAAAGCGTTTTAGAATAGGTACCTATCTTACTTTAATAATCATCATCCGCCTCGTACCATACCTATATATAACACATTACGTAGGTAACGTAGGTAACGTTTCAATACATTTTCTAGCATTTGACATTTGCTAGTATTTAATTATTTTGCGTTGCGTGATGTCCCAATTATTATACGACTCTGTGACCTGACAAGTTCTTCATGTAATAAGAGTTTGTCCCACATTAATTAGTACGTGATCGCTCTTCGAGAAACATGAGATGAGCTCATGGAGCGTTGACTACGAAACCGTTATTGCACGTCTTAAGAAATATGTATAATATTAAACCATTTCAGCGTAAATAATGATTTATTTGAATGAGTACGATAGTTATAAATACTCATCTTCTTTGTTAAAAATCTAATCTATAAAGAGTTCATCCCCAACAATAGTGTGGAAACCTGTTGAATGCTTAGATTTTGCCTCTTAAACTCTATATAGCCTCATTCTCTCCCGGTTTCCCCGGCTGGGCGGACGAGTACTGCAATACGTAGGTAGCTTATGAGTATTTTTAGCTATCAGAATGTACTTTTCGTTTATAACAACGTGCAATATTTTGTTTCAGGTACAGTTGCAGATAGTGTTTTTTAATACAATTTTGAGCTTAAGTAAAGTGATAAGTAATCGTTTTTTAAAATGTTGTGGTTTGATGATAACGTTTTGATTCCTGATTAAGAGGTGTGCTGAAGGTGATATTCGTAGTGTGATGATGTGATTGTGATAGTGCAGCTGAGTGACTGTGTCAGAAAGCGCCATCATGCTGCCGACAAATGTGATGTCATTTATGAAGAAGGTGAGTGGCTATACTTTATGTTGTTCGGATTTAACCCTTCAAACCCCGCTTATATATATATAGGAGTATGGGGGAACCCTATATACTCGGACACCGGCGTCCGTAGCGGGGCTTGACGAGTCAAATGACGATCCGTTCTTATTTTTATTTCTTTACAATACTCTATAATATTTTGTTTTTTTAACATGATTTCTGTCGCGAAGGTTAACATAAAATGTGGTATTATATTTAGGTAAGTACCCGTGCAACACTTAAGCATATTATTATAATTATTTAGTCTCGTAATAAGCTATGCGTCGTGTAAGTTTATTTTCTTTAAAATCGAAGTAGGTGAATGAAAACCTACAATATGATTTAGAAATAATGCATGGACCGACAGTCCTGTGCTAGACGTTATACTACGTAGGTATGTATATGTTTACAGTGATTATTTTTTTAAAATGATATATTTTTATTTAATTCCTATTAATATTTATGATGTACCTAGTCAAATAATAGGGCATCAACACAAATCGTGGACTCTTTACTAGGTATGTCATAACATTATAACATTTATTTGTAAAACATTAAATTGAAATAACTAAACTTGGCCTTGTTTAGCTCTAAACCTACTATATCATATTTTTGATTATTTTTTTCAACTGTAAAAAACATAATATCTACGTATCTGAAATGCGAAATTCAGTTTTGATTTTATTACAAAGCTACGCCTTAATTAAAATTCTTTGCGGCAGTCCCGCTTTAAATTAAATGAAATGCTGTTCTTTTTATTTTCTTGTTGTTTTTAACGTTTATTAAGAACACAAACAAGGCGTGTTTGTTAATTGCACTTTTAGTTCGTATCGCTTTCGTACAATAAGAATGATCTAATAGCAAGACTGATATTTAAATGCAGTCAGGATTTTCCTACAGCTGTTATCAACTGAACGGGAAAATATCATGATCAATTGATGCCCTCCGACATATTATATTACGGTATTGTGATATTTATTCATTCTCCTATAAAATCTATATTTGATACAAATTACACTTACCAAATAAATCTGAACAATTTTAAAAATGGAACGCCATCACATCCATCACAATTTAAATCATTAATAAGCTATCCATTCCACTCCATATATCAGCTACGCTACCGGGTTCGAATGCTCCGAAAATACTTTTCATCCATCCATCGGCGTAATTGGACTGTGTTGGAGTTATCTACGTGAATCACCTGTTCACCTGCATTAACACAATGTTAATCAATATAAGTGCAGATTTGGTACCTTTCAATAATTTGAAACGTAATTTGTATTAAAACATAATACAAATTGGTTAAAAGCATTTCCATCGATGCTTATTGTTTAGTCTTAGTGTTTATAGGTACAGTTCCGCAAGCATTACTATAAATGAAAATGTTTTGGCCGAATATTGTTGAATTAATTTTGCCGAATACAAATACTTAATTAGATAAGTAAAACATGAGTTCTTCTCATTTTGCCATATATACCTTGAAATCCTCTTAGCCAGTTTCGACCACTGCGGCAAATTTCACCGTAGATCAGCCAGGTACGCAGGAGATATTATAGTGCACAAGTGTGTGCGCAATACACAGGTGCACTCGCTATTCCTACACTCTCATAGTCCGGTGGGATGGCAATCCGACATGATCGGAGAGAGAATAATATATACCTTAACCAATAACTAAAACATGAAACTCAGATAATATTATTATTTATTTATTTATTATTTATTTATTAACACTTTATTTACTTATTTTACATCTTTATTGTACACCAACAGAAGTAACAAATATATCAAAATATATACAAGTAACATTAATAAAATAATATAGGCAGCGGTGATACAATTGGCGGTCTTATCGCTCAAGGCAATCTCTTACAGACGACCATTGGATGGAGATAAGAGAAATGATCAAAAGGGCAGTCAGGGGCGTACATAAAAGTTACTATAAAATACACTAAATTAAATAAATGCATACGAGAGCACAAAAATATCTACAGACAACATATTTATACATACATACACACTTTATATACAATGAGTATAAAGGCGGACTTAATGCCGAAGGCATTTTCTACCAGTCAACCTTTGGGTGGTGCATAGACAAAACAAGCTAGTTATCTATACGTATCTCATATAATAGCAGTATACTTAACGGATTATTTCGCGATAATCTTTTTTTTAATTTTGCTCCCGGTGTTTCGAAGACTTTACAGCCTTCATAATCACGGTTTACGTATTATAAACTTATTGTGTATTATTTCCGAAATATATAGCTGTTGTTTTTTTTATTGTTTGTACTATTAGGATATAGAGCTCTACATTAATCAAAGTGTGATATGTCGTTTGCTAGTTTCATAGTTACACTGGTAAATATGTTACACCCGAAAATAATTTAGGCCCAAATTTATATAAAATAAACATTTCGCATTGCATCTCTCGACCCACGCCCAGTAACCATCATTAGAGCGAGCTCCTTAATTGCTTCTTCATGAGGAAATTTGCTCAAAGAGATGGTAGTTAGTATTTACCAAAACATTTTAGTCAAAGGTGTGTTAGAATGTGTACGATAAGTAAATGACAGATATGATGAAGGATCGTATTCAAAAGTAATTTTATACATCGCTATTTTTCATCGTTTGTTAGCAATTTTAAATGGCCGTTACTATCTTTATTCAATTTCTAAACATAAATCATCGAAGCATTATTTTTTGCTCTTTGAATTCGAGATGCATATCAAATGAATGTAGATTATTACGATAAATTATAACAAAGCTATCTTTGTCGTAACCATCTACCTACTATCATTTCCTGAGAGTAATACAAGGCCGATTTAAAGAATTTATGTTTTGTAATAAATTTTGGAATAAGACTTATTGAAGGATATTGAACAGAAATATCCGAGCTACAATAGGTAACGAGCCGGCATTTCACCGAATATGATAACGAAACTTTTCGTGATAATGTTAAATTGAACAGCACGTGTATCATTGAATGCAGTATTGCGTACATACATGCTTATTTGTGTACAGTTTTAGACAATGTTCCATCGGTGAATCTACACGGCTGGTGGAAGCGGTAACAGCGGCGGCACCTAACTAACGCGTCCGTATGAATTAACGCTTCGTCGAGCGGAAACATCTTTCTTTCTCGTCAAAACAATATCGCCGCGGTTTCGCGTCCACAATGCTTGTCACACATACGAAGCTTTGAGTTTTCTCATATTTACCGTGCTTTAGAGCTTGTTATATGAAGACGATACAACTTATTTAGCGCTTCTTGATGTTGGCATTGCAATATTTTCTAAAAACGGGTTTATAATATTATTGTACCTACTTGTTTTCGCTCGCCTCATTCTCGTTGAGGGGATCCCTTTGGTTCGCCTACTTTTTTTAAACTATTATTTTTTCGCATAATTGACTTCGCATAATATATATTGGCATAATAGTACTATCGCATAGTAATATTTTGGCCTACTACTTTTTTGTCGTAATAAGCTATTGGAATAATATTAGTTCGACTAATTTGTATTAGACTAATACACATTTTGCTTAACATATATTTAGAAAAAATTAGGTTAGCGCGGAGCGAAGCGACGAGCGTGTTAGGTGCACATGAACCACCGCACGAAGCGAGCGAGCGAAGCGAGCGTGCCGCGGCAGCGGCCGGCAAGTGCCAGAACCGACTTTAAGTCGTTTCCAACTCAGACAAAACCAAACATGAAAGATGCTTATTTATTTTTATGACTTTTGATATTTATGCTTTTTTACGTTAGTCGTTCTGATGGTTGTGCTTTATGTATTTATGCTTTTTTATTTTATGCTAAAACAATTATGCGTAATGATTATTATGCAAATATTGATATTTAGACTTAAAGCTAAGATGCGTAACAATATTATTACCAAAAAAAAATATGCAATCCAATAGGGAGCCCTCGTTGAGTAGTAATTGTCAAGGCCCTGAATTATTACGCATTTAGATTTTCAGACTGGGGAAACCTTATGGTTTGTGTTTTTCTGTTTGAAATATCTACCTATTTTTTTATGCCTTGAACTCAACAGTGCGGCAGACAAATCGTAATGATTTATCAGAATAAACTCTCATAAGCAGAAGACTAGGCGCTATGGCGCTCGTTAGGGGAGGCCTATGTCCAGCAGTGGACTGATATAGGCTGAGGATGATGATGATGACGATGAAGCAGCTCAAAGGTTATATTGGTAATATAAACATAATGATATTTTAGTTTTTAAAATAATCAACGCTATAATTACTGCACAAAATTTTAAAGATAAACGGCCTTACACAAAAACTGTTTATAAACCTGTTTTAGCAATCCGATGGTTTGTGTTCTTCGAACGAATTTTGAATTGAGTTTGAAGAAGACAAAACTTTCTATAAATAATATTAATAGGTTATTAAATAGGTTTATGAATAAGACCGAAAATGTTTAAGTATTTACGTGACTGTAAATGTTTCAGTTTAGTACATAGGTAATATGTACTTTGCAAGTGTTATTATTTTTGAGGAAAATTAAGGTTCTACCTATACAGGAAATAGGCAGCTTATAGCAGCTAAAACTTGCAAACACATGCTGAACTTCTCAATTAAATTATTTAAGTACTTAGGTTTTTATGAAATTATACCTATATGGGAAATTAAAATCGTCATAGAATAAAATATTTTCTATGTTACTTGTACACTTGTGGATTTGTATTCCCTGAAGGTTCTGTCGAAAAATGTTCCACATGTAAAACAAGTCGTCCTGAGTGCTTATTAAGGCTTATGTTGCACGTGAAAATTTACATAAGCTCTAAACACCCGCATATATGTATCGTATTCCTTATTTCAGCTTTGAAGGGATTAGAGACGGCGGCAGATAGAAATTCAATATCTACGTAACTCACTGAAGTAAGAAATTTTGCTCGAAGCCCAGCCTGAGATTGTTCGCGAATTTTAAATTACTTGTTCAAGCGAACATTCAAAAAGCAAAAGTAATGAGATTTTTTATTTTAAAGCTTTTTTTATCCGGTGAAATTATAATGTATGGAGTAGTAAGCGTAGTTGAGTAGGTACCTACCTACTACGTTTTTATTTATTTATCAAGTAATGCTTAGATGTTAAAATAGTTCATCATGGGACTAAAGTAACGTTCCACGTAATATATTGTATTTATTGGAAGCTTTTATGATAGATAATGGATTACATAGTTTCTAAGTACTTACTTATTACTAACTAGCTTTTGCCCGCGGCTCCACCCGCATTAAAAAGTTTTTCCGGGATAAAAGTCCCGGTTTATGTTTTCCCGGGATAAAAAGAAGCCTATGTGTTAATCCAAGACATGATCTACCCGTGTGCCAAATTTCATCGAAATCCGTTCAGTAGTTTTTGCGTGAAAGAGGAACAAACATCCAAACATCCATACATCCATACATTATTACTAACTTTCGCCTTTATAATATTAGTAGGATAGTAGGATATAGATTTTAACAATCAATATAGGTTTTCCCTTAGGTATAGAAAACCAACTTGCGCCAAATAATACAATATTGAATCATTAACAATGCATTGAACAAAGTGATGAAATCAGGCGTTGAATAGGAAGATGCTGTTCATTTCAAATTTAGCAAGCTATTGTAGCAATAGTTGGCCACCCTGTGGTAAAAGCTCTCTCGCCGATGATTAAAACTTATTGGTACATAAAGTTCGCCATATTGCTTAAATGAATGACTTTATACACTTTGCCTATGTGCTATATTAAAATACTAAGTTGATAAAGCTTCTACCACGAATACGCTTATAGTTGCCATTAAGTAATGTTACAAATTAAATGTGTTTTTTTTAATTAGCCGTTCCTTTGAATACCTTAAAAAGACTACTTATTAGATACACAATGTTTAAACTAATACTATCTAAAAAACGGGTTCATAAGTTGAAAGGAAATAATTAATGAAAGAATTATAATAAGGATAAACCTTTGTGGAGATGTTTGGATGTTCGTTACATGAAAACGTAGAAACAGTTAAATGGATTTCGATGAAATTTTGTACAGTCACCACCATAAGTAGCTGAACATATTCAAAATTTCAAATTGCCTACAAAATTTTGTGTTCTTACTAATATTTTATTTCTCTTCACAAAAATGAAATAAAAGAGATTTGCTTTACTTCATACGAGGATTTTTTTTTCAGTCTAACTTAACGCGTATATAGGCGATTTGAAATTTTGATTTTGTACAGATTTTATGCTGCTGACTTTACATAGATAAGTACTTGATAGACCAAGTAGACTTTTTCTCGGAAAAATATTATACGGTGAGAAAGATTAATCACGCAGACGAAGCCGCGAATAACACGTAGTGATTCTTAAGGATTCAGGTCATGAATTCTCTGAGAGCAGGTGTTGCTCAACATGGTCGTTTACGTTGGGCTGCAGCGCATGACATTGCTACTAAAAGTAAACCGTCCAGATGTGCTACAAAACTTGATGTACATAATATAAGGAGCAATAACCATGCCGTGCGCAGTTTTACAACGTTGCGGAACCAAATATAATCAATTATTCCCTACCAAATGCAAGGCTTAAGTCAATTTTGAACTAAACCTTGTTACTGGTACTTAATCTTCTCATTGAACTAAGTCTCTTAATCGCCTTAAAACCGTTGCCAAGATCGGTGATCTTTAGTGTGGTTTTACAATTGACAATTAACATAATAATATATGTCGGATTAAAACCAAAGAGATTGAGATCAACCATGCGAGTGATCAGGAAACTTTAAGATTAAACTTTTCTCTTACATATTCAACACATTACCCACGTAGTTTTCAGGGATGACTAATGCTAACAGGCAGGTACCGAATCCAATTCCATAATCCTATTAAGAAAACTCACAAGCTTCGTTTTTTTTCACCGATTTCATCAGCTTCATAACAAAAGTACACTGTCACTAGAACATAGAAGCTTGTAATGTCTAATCGACAAAGTAATGATAAAAAACACTACGGAATGGTAAGTAGGTTACCTACTAGTTTTTTTGCTTTCTTTTCAAAAAAATATCCTGGCGATTGCCCGGAAAAGCTGTGCAGTGTGGTGTCGGCAAAATCGAGTCCAGTGAATAGAGCTCGCACTCCGTACCACTTTGACGACTCTATTAGCACACAGCGAACTGCATAAAGGCGTAATAGCTTATCAAAGCGTGCATATTAAAGCAACTCTTTCGACCGAAGACTACCACTTTAAAGTCTTAGGTACATAAAATCACGGGCGTATAACTTCGTTTAATAAGACTCTGTATGCATGCGGTAAATAAAAAATTCGTTATTTTTACAGTTAATTATAGTGACATATTGTACTGTACTGTGCTAAGTAAAAAGCGGTAGATATCCTATTTGGCATGACCGTGGCCCCAAATGCTAGTTTAAAGTCTGACCAGCAGATATCGAAAACTTTTCAAGTTTGTTTTCAATTAGTATTCTTTGGTAGCTATAGTAAGAAACTTATTCTACGTTATTTTGGCGCGTCTTAAGGTTGTTAAAACGGTGATGCTCCAGGTCCGCTCTTGTGATTTTCCAAATATTTTTTTGTAACTAAAGCACGTTGACAAAAGTAAAACCACTTAATTACACAAAACATGCCTTTATAAAAATAAAACGTAGACTTACAATATCTAGCCGATTTAGAATTACATATATATATATTGTACCTATTCATTGTTATTATCAGATCCGAATAAAAGCTTAATTCCAAAACAAAGTTTACATTTCTATTTGTTTACATTTTTTTTCCTCTTCGTATAGTATCAATGACTCCTCAAATTAATAATGAGAGCGTTATAACCTCAACACTGTGTTCACCCTACACCGGCATACCAACTAAAACCCGAGGTGGCCTTCTTCGGCGCATACGTGAGAAAATATCGAAGAGCATACTTACAATATATATTTAGCTTGTTTTATTTAAGGCCATTCCACTATTGTAAGGTTTTGAATGTAATTTTCATGCTTTAAACACTCAAATACATGTACCTTAACCCGAAATTATTACCCTTATTTCTTCGTGCCATTAGGTAAAAAGAGCACTGAATTCCATTGTACTGAACCTAACACTATCAAAATGCTAAATATTGCCAGCAACAGAACCATAATAAGTATAAAACAGCTCACGAATATTCTCGGACCATTAAAATGCCAATGCGTGATCAGTCGATACAAGCTCAATAACTAAGGAGTCATATATTTTTGTGAGTTTTTAACTTCAATGGAGATGTTTTTTTCAATTAGCCGTAATATTCGGGATATCCATTTACTGGCTCAAGATTGAAATGCCGAACTAGGGCTCTATGGTTTAGAGGCATTTAAGACAACCTCTACGGGGTTCCGGTAACCGGAGCTTTCAAGGATCCCAGAGGACGCAACGGGCGTTTGTGTTCTTTACGTTCTCACTGAAAACACATCACGACCTTATAACTGTGTTCCGCTAAAATAGTTCCGGTAGTAATTTAACCTAATTAAGGAGCTCTAGAACTTTCATATCAAGCGAAAGTGGTTCTGTTGCTGTAGCAGAGATATTGTAGTGCTGCATTCAAGTAACAGCCATCAGAGGTGTGTTTACTAGGTGAATTTAGGTTTGCTATCAAACTATATTAAATCAATAATATTTTAATTGAAACTCGATTCTCAACATAAACGTCTCAAGCTCCATTTATTTTCATTGTCGTTTTTTATCGATTGAGATCGCCTACTCTCCCTTTGCTTTCTTTCTTTTTTCTTTCTCCCTTTACTCTTCGCGATCCATTTTATAAAGAAGGAAAGATTTGAACGAGATAGCTATTTAAAATATAAAACTAAATGGTTTAAGATAGGTACATGTTTTCCAAATTAGCACAATCAACAGAAATTACACATTACTTAAACAAAAGTACATACGATGTGCCGATGACGTTTTTTCCAAAGTTATTATCTTTATTTACTTCTTGGGAAAAATCATCAAAATATATATTATCATCAACTAAGTGTATATAGAGTTAACGATTTAAACATTTTTGTAGAGGTTTTAGAAGTATCTTAATACAATAAAACTTGTATAACTGGGGTCCTGAAGGACCTTGGATTTAATTTTATCACTTAAAACGCCTTTTTTTCTATAAGCCAAATGGTAGGTGCTAAAGGATAGTTGTCTTATTTATAGAGGGTCCCGATAAGATGGATGGATATGTACCATTTTTCATTTACAAAGTTGAAAATGTTAATGTGAAAGGCATATTATTATATGTTGTTACTTGCTTTTGCCCGCGGCTCCGCCCGCGTTATAAAGTTTTTCCGGGATAAAAGTCCCGCTTTATGTTTTCCCGGGATAAAAGTAGCCTATGTGTTAATCCAGGACATGATCTACTCGTGTGCCAAATTTCATCGAAACCGTTCAGTAGTTTTTGCGTGAAAGACGAACAAACATCCATACATCCATACATCCAGACATTCTTACAAACTTTCACCTTTATAATATTAGTATGATTACTTATGTAGAATTATTATTTTTCAAAACAATACAACACCAACGGCTTTAAAATATTGGTTTGTATTTGAGTGCTTGTAGCTTGTCTGTCTGTCTGTCTAAAGATAAACTCAAAAACTACCGAATGATTTATAATGAAATTTGGTATGGAGATAGTTCTGGACCTAGGGAAGGTTTTAGGCTACTTTTTATCCCGGAAAAGGAAAAATACAAAGCGGGACTTTTATCCCGGAAAATAGTTTTGCGTATGCAGAGCCGTCACGCCCAAACTACTCAACCGATTTCGATGAAATTTATTATGGTGATAGTTTGATATCCCAGGAAGGACATAAG